>OX577847.1:15401320-16015070 GCA_951213275.1 Idaea straminata
TGAGACAGTGGTGTAGAGAATGACGACACATAATGACGAATGTTAGAGATAATGAAAATAATATTGTATTTTAAATTAAATAAAACAAAGGACATCGAATGACAGTATTTTTTCCTCAAACTCTGACCCATATTATAATTTAAAAAAAAAACCAAAATGTTATCACTTCGTAAGAGATCATTAATCATTTCCACATTGTTCGAGTAATTAGAACAAGGCGGGAATAGTGCTAGGTATTAAATGATCTTATACGTATCTCTCTACTTAGTTAGCTATTGAGTCTACTCGCTCTAATACGAAAATATAAAGGTCTTTCACACACGCATACTGTCGCATGACATTCACTTCTATAATTATTATATATATATACCTATATTAAGGAAAGAGGAACAAAAAGTCTGTATTTGGAAGCAAAATTTAAAGAGAATCGAACTTAAGGGTCTTACGCAGTACTTACTTAGTATATTTCATAGTTTTTTATAATGCATGTTTGTCTGTTTTTCCTTAATGCTTCTGAACTTATTTCAATCTAGTTTTTTACTATTGAGTAGTTCTATTTTTTGGAAAAATCGTGGTATACTTTACATCAAAACTCGTCAAGAAGAACTGCGTTCTCGCAAGCACTCTGTTACTATTTTTATACCGATTTTCGTACAGGATCGAAACTATTGTAGGAAAAATCGCAGGGTATAGCTTGTATACAATTTAAAATTAAGCTAAACATTCCTTTCTTAGGTCTATTATGCAAATATCTTTCACGCATTCTATGCTTGTGTTATGTTACTACTACAGTTACATTTTCAACTATTAGTTTAGCGTGTTTGTGTGAGTTTTGTTCGTGTATACAGTGTGTTTGAACGTAGTAATCGTGTTAGGTGTAGCGTTCACAATGAAAGTACGCGAACGGTTGCACGGATTTAGGTCATAGTACTAAGTTTGATTATAAAGATTGCTTGCACCGTGTGAATCATCGTTCATCTTCATCGTAGTTTTTATTTATTTAGTTACGCCTCGCTTTAGTCCCGATTCTGTGGGAATATCGGGATAAAAACTATATCATATGTTACTATCCAATAAACCAAGATTTCCTTCAAAACAAATTCAAAATCAATCCAGTAGTTTCCGAATCTATTCATTACATGCAAAAATATCTTTTCTTTTTATAATAAGTATTATTATTAGCAGCGCCTAATGGTGCCACCCGCATTAGTCCCGATCCTGTGGGAATATCGAGATAAAAAGTATCAAATGTTACTCCCAATGACCCAAGTTATCTTCATACCAAGTTTCATCAAAATCGATCTTGTACTTTCAGAGCCTATTTGTAACAAACAAAACATTCTAATAAAATTACTTATCTAAGTCTGCCCATGACCATGGAAACTAAAGCTTCCGAAGCGTCAGGATATTAAAAAAACCCGATAATTCCGGTAAAAATAGTCTTATCATGAATATTTATTAAACTATTTTAAATTAAATTGCTAGCAACAAAGTAAAAACAATAATACGAGTCCATAGATAACATTTTACCAATGGTTTCCTTATGTTTAGTTTAATCAATGAAGTCTGTATTTAAATAAATCATAAAATTAAATGGGTCCAATAGTTTCCAAAAGACTGCCTACTTCTTCAAGGTCTATGCTTGACGTAGAGTGACCTGGCATAGCTGAAGATTGGAATATGACGCATAAAGGGAAATGAGGGAGGCGTTTGTCCTTATTATTTCTACTAGCGAGCCCATAGTGCGGTTATGCGGATTGACAACGAACGGTATGCACCTATATTCAGACTCCTGTAATTGAAAGTCTAACAATGGCCAACTGAAATATTTAGGAAATGGACATAAACAAGAAGATTGTGTTCTACCAAAAAACTAATTTAAAGTTAACTTATTTTACTTATTTTAATACAAATAGGGTAATGTAACAAAAAATAGATAACGTATATAAAAAAAAATAGAAACTCGTATAAATTAAAACGCTTCATTGCACACACATGTTATAAAATATATCAAAAAAAAAACCTTAATTATATATAAAAAAACTTCATATGAGTGAACGAACTAACTTTTTTGTTTGTTTTAACCTCGAATATCGTTTAGTTTGATATCGTTGAAATTCAAATATCAAACTACATTGTGAAGTTAGGTGCATACCGTTCGTAGATAGGTGCAGTGATTGAGAGAGTGTCAGGTAAAGGTAGGTGTAATTAGCCCCCTGGCTTTAAGTTGGCATAAAAAGCTGAAAAGTAAAATAAAATATTCAGCCATTATTTTTAATTCTAAATTGTTTAACCTTAGACCGAAATATTTGAGCGATGACACAATTTTTATTGTAAAAACTAAGGTCAAATATTTAGTAGAAACGTAGAAACTAAAAACCTACACGATTTACATAAAGCTACTGAATCAAAAAAATAAATACGCTCTGACATTACGATTTTCTGGTCTGATACACGGTCAACTAAGCTGAAAGGGTGGTATAGATACTGAACAAGCTTTTTCCATCTAATGTTCTACTACGGAGCATGGATAGCATGGATTAAAGTTGCAGGCGCTGTATAAATGTCTAAATAAAACTAATCTAAGCACAGCAAAAGCCGAATCTAACTAAATACTCCTTTTGCTGTGCTCTATCAAGTAATTTTGTGTGACAACTAAGACAAGTTTTCGGTTAAAATAATAGGAAGTTAATGGAATAACCCGTTACCGTCCTACAGTTGAATAATTAACATGAACACAGTCACAAGCCTTGAGTTTTATGGGGGAAGTGACTATTACAATCTAGTTTTGTTACTAATTAATAAAATAAACAAAGTGCTAGAAACTTAGAGATTAAATAGTTAAATAATAATAGAGAGTACGTTAGAAACTTTTTCTTTTTTTCAAACTGACGTTACCGGAACGGCCTCAACGGAAGACTAGTTCGCCGAGTTTGGGGTCCGTTTTGCCAGAATTTATTAGTTTAGTTAATTGTTAGCTAATAGATGCTTTGTAGTTTTATTTTTGTTGCAAATAAATAATATTCTATTCCATAATTATTATAGGTTCGCAAGTTTTGAAGTTAATTACCAGTCAAGTCATCCCATTGGTGGTCAATTGAGATGAATAATTTCTCATCTCGTAGAAAGTTGAGAAATTGAAGTGCCAACTGACTACTGGTTTCTTTAAACTGTAATTCAACGCAAATAAAAATCAAGACATGTTGTCATGTTACTCTCTTATATTAGTCAAAACACTACCGCAGGTAATTTTGCCTTATTGTAATCATTTAATTTTTATAGGTAATATTAGGTACCTAATATTTCAAATTACTGACACCTAAATGTCGGATTCATTCGGAAAAATATCATTGATGTGCTCTCTATAAAGTATTTTAAATCTACCTACTACTAGAAACTTACTACCTGTAATAAATTAACATTCGTAAATTTCATTGAAAACAAAGTTGTAAAATTGTTAAGTAGGCGCTAAAGATATAGATACGTCAGAATTTATAGATTTTTTCTGAACTAGTTATAGACAGGCGACGCAACGCCCGCGCCGCCTCTAGTTCTAGGATATCTCTGAAGAATGCTATAAAGGAATGCTATTTTTTAATTTTACCCAGTCAAAAAGGGAAAGCAAAGGGTGCTGTTCCCATATATGTCCTTTTACAAATTTTTAGACTGAAACTTTTCTAAATATAATGTAATACGTTATAAGGTTATTTTACGAATTGTATACATTTTTTTTCTTAAAAATGACCTTGCGACTTTCTTTTTGCCTTCAGGCGCAAATAGACCTTATTTATGGTCGAATTTTGAAAGTTCTCTTTTCGGCCTTACGTTTCGATTACCGGGTTGTCGACCTTCCCTCCAAAAATAATTCGGACAAAATTAGACAGTGTCAAATAGGTATAATTAGCATATTTAAAAAAAGTTCTTGATTCAGCCTTTTTATTAATTTTATACTTTCAGGAATATGGAATAGTTCTGTTGTAAATGGATTTTGAAAATCCTTTGGACATTTTGGCATAGTAACTTAAAATCGGAAATGGGATGTCCAAAGGATTTTCAAAATCCATTTTCAACAGAACTATTTCATTTTCCTGAAAGCTCTGTTGTGATAATGGAGAAGATAGTTTTAGCGGAATTGAGACTAAAATGGCGGGTAGTGTTTTGTCTTTTTGAATCTATGGATTCGTTTGGGTCTCGGAATGCACCGCACTTTTTTTTATATTTAAGTACAACATGTCTTGTTAAATATTCCGTTTCCGAGATGGTTTAGAGGTTCGGTGTGAAGACATTATTTGTGCATTGTAATGCCCTCTATCGATTGGAATGGGTCTCGAAATACACCGCGTAAAAAAATCACTATGTTAAGCTCCCATAGTAAATGTCCGGACCACTTTGCAGTTTATATGGAACAATACAGTATTTTTCTATCTTTTGCAACGTCATTGAAAAACAATAAACAGCAAACTTTTGTGGCAACATTCTCACTTAGGTATTTACTTTCTTAGAATACCTAATGCCGTATATATTAGTACGATATTGACATACTCCATACTTACAAACGTATTAAACAAATATTGTTGGATGTGTGAAGGCTAGCCTCCCATGGTCAGGCGGAGGGAGGACATTTACCTACGTGGAACGTACAAATGTACATAATATCGTTTTTATTTATTACCCGATTTTGTATTCTGAATTCTAGAATATTGGGTTTTGTAATACTAGCCGTACCTCGCGGTTTTACCCACGTCAGTCCCGATCCCGTAGGAATATCAGGATAAAAAGTAGTCTATGTGTTAATCCAGGTCTCTAGCTATCTACATATCGAGTTTCATTGCATTCAATCGGTTTAGTAGTTCTTGTGTGAAGGAGTAACAAACATACACACACAAACTTTCACATTTACAATATTAGTAGGATTGTTTGTTTGAATTATAGTTATATAACAGGTTAAGTATTTATAAATATAATAATTCCATACCTAAACTAGCACGGACAAAGATTTTGAGCGAGCAAAACCATGCAGGTCCGTTATGCCTCGATAGGATGCTGCTGTCAGGTGGTGGATGGCATAAAAATTAAAATAATTAAAAATACTTTTAATTATTTTAGCTGTAGCGGAAAACCGTTACAAAATAGTGTCGATAAAATGTTGTACTTACTAGCACAAAATTGCTGAATCTAGTGTGACGTTTATGTTCTGTGCAAACATATCACGCTGCCGCGCTGCCCAGAAAATAAAAACAACGACTTTCTGCGTGAAAATTTTCCTAATGTCATCTCTATTCATAAGTATTTCAATATCTCTGAAAGATAATAAACTGCAAGAACTTTTGTTTTCAAAGGAAATGTCTTATTTTTTAATTTCTTATTTTTAAATTCTTACCGTTTAAATAACTGTAATTAAAACTACTTATCTCTATAGTCACTTTTGTGTTTGACTATGTTTTAAATCAATTAAAAAGGTAGAGGTCACTTGCAAATATCGAGTGTTTGATTGACGGATTGAATCATTTGACGTAATAATTTGTAACGTGATGTTCGTTGCTAATCCTGCCTCTTAAAGCAATTAAGTTTATTGCATTAAAATGAGTACTCTTTAGCTTAAACTCTACTACGGCTGGGTCTCTAATTCCTACCTGGTTTTATGAACTCTTTTTACTTAAACATTTTTGTACGTTGATTTCGAGACTACCGACCAACTCAAACTTAACTCATTTTTTTTTGCTTATTTAGAATCATGTACAGTGTATGTGTTCACTTTGAATAGTCTTAAAAACTAAGTTAGGCTGTGTGCCTTCGGAACGCGCCCACCAATGAGAAGAAAGCACAAGAAACTCATGGGTTTTTTTGTGAACATGCTTACAAAGGTCAAGATTACAAATAAATACTTTAAAATGGTATATTTGAAATGGAGCAACTAAAGTCACGTCAATGGGTTCTTATCATTAAGGTTTGTAAGACGTAGTATCATAGTACGCCTTACTGCACAATTTAGGCTTTATAAAAGTTTTGAACCTGTTAATGGACATGTCATATACATCTTTAGGTAATTTATTATACTAGAGTACACATGTACTATTAAACGACCTGTTTTTTTACCGGGCACGGTCAGATCACCCTTATTTCTTAATTTGAAATTATGAATATCGCTATTTTTGCGAAAAATTCAGGATTTTTGTGAACGTAGAGCAATTTTCCGTAAATATATTATGAATAGAGCGTTAATATTACCTCTTTAAATTTTCTCTAAATTATTCCCTGGGGCCCATTTTGTATATAGCTCGTACAGTTCTTTTTTGCAATATAAACATTCTAGAACTTGCTATTTACAATAACATTTTGAATTCAAAAATGTATTCGAATACTTGAAAACATGACCTCGCATATATAGGATGTCACTATCATACCTTTTAAAGGTATACTTTTTGTTCCCACTACCTGGACCCATTGTTTGGCGAAAGCACGTGAAAGGGACAAAAACGGTATCAAAAGAGGTCAAAAAAAGGGGACAAAAAATCTGATTTCACCGTCTTTATTTTTTTTTGTATTTGGATCAAGGTTTTTGTACGTATTAAGAATGAAAGGAAAAAATAGCGATTTTTTTGCTATAAAATTGTAGGTTTTCGAAGATAAATAGGTTTTGAACGTGGGTATTGTTGGTTTGGAGGGCTTTGTTGGAAGTTTGGGAAATTGCACTAAATTTACAAGTAGGTATATGTTTGTGAATAGAAAGTTATTAATGTTGTTTATTCAGGTACAACCTACATTCATTATATTAAACTAATAAAACGCTAGACATTGTTCAATGCACGCCGTGTCGTTTTAGGGCGTGCTATTTTCGTGCCCCGCGCGACAGTTTGCATAAAGCCTTTAAACGCCTCAAAAACACTTAACCAGCCGTGTCGAATGGCAAATAATTACCACAGTGAAGCAGTAGGTAAACAAATAGAAAGCTCTATTACAGAACAATGAAATTTTCACTGGAATCATTTGAAGCATGACATTTTTAAAGGAAAAAACTGCTCATCAGTCATTGCCGTCGAAAGTTGCGCGTGCGCCGATCACTTTTACTCTATGGTTTGTTAAGATAGCTCTACATTAACATTGGTTGGTAGAACATAGGTGTAAACAAGTATGTGAAACTGCCGCGGACACAAATCAATTTTCGTTTGAACTAGATGAACAGAGCACTACATACTAGATATCTCTCGCTTCCACAATTTGTTGCCATTAGCCACCCAAGTCCTGAATTTAAGTAATATTATTTTAATTTTTGTAGTTGAATAATTATATGCTTGCATATAATTATGGCAGTCAAGGAAAACGTATTTAGTATCTTCAAGTGTACAATACCTTTACCGAAGTCAACGAATCGCACGATATTCAATAAAAACTGAAAGAAAGTGATGTTACGACAAGCACATTTGATGATAAAAAGTATCATCATTGTTTTGTATGGCTGTCCTATTCTAACGCGTTGTAAATGTGTTGCTGTTTCATGTGAAGAAAGTGCACGCGTGCACCCGGCCCGTACTGCTTACGTCATACGTACGTAACGTAGTATACGTTGGAATTGTAGACGATACAGCCGACTTTGGAGGTTCTCAATTTGATGGGTGTGTCACTTTAAAATCGGGCAAAAGAGTTAAAGTTCATCTGACAACACCAAATGTAATGGATACATACACCATCGTTATACCTATATCGGATAGAAGGATATAGGATGCAGCCTTAGAATAGAAGTTGAATAAGCTGCAGCTGCAGAAGTGTATCGACTTGCCGTGCTAAGACAAATCAAATGTAGTACTATTAAATTCACTGTTATATTTCATTGTCGATTGCAAAACAAATTTATAACAATCTAAATAACATAAAAGTCATAAAATTAGATGAGTATCAAATGGAAAATCAGATTTAACTCAAGCAAATATGAATAAATTTAAGCTTTTCCATGAATAATAAGTAGGTAGCAAAATAGAGTACGACGATTTTAATATTTATGAAGTGTCTGATGTTTTTCAATATACTGTATAGATAGTGAGAGTGAAAGGTGACGTCGAACGTGGGAAAGAGAAGGATATATCAACATATGTAGAGTGAGAGAGAAAGATGCGATGAGGGACGTGGGAGTGCGTGCAGGTAAAAGCATGGCATAATGTGTGAAATTAACATTATTCCAATTTTAAACAATGATTTGAGAACCGATTGACGTGCTAAGTAGTTTGAGTGGTTATTAAGATGTTGGTTTTTATTGCTTTTGGTGCATATTTATTTAGAAAACATCGTTAAACCAGTAGGTGCCGAGAGAAAATTAAAGATAATAATATGTAAACGACTGATATACTTAGTTGCCACAAATAGGTTAATGGAAACTTGAAGCTTTTATTACTCGCACAGAAGAGCATCAATTTTATGCAACGTAAAATATAGCATAAAATTAAATAAACATACCTGCATACTTACCTACCTACACATGAATCAAAGATTGTTTTTTCAAACAATCAAAATTCCAAAACCCCAAAACCCGATACCAACAGACCCGCTCTCGAAGAAAGTAAAAGCGTTCTCATGTTATTTTTTTTTAGTTTTTAGATAAAACTGGCCATTGTCCTCGTTGTGAAATTGGACAATAGTTTGTGCAACACGTGTAGGAGGTAGCGCGATTTTTTGTAGAACTTTTAGTTGAAAAAGAGAATTTATATATTGTTAACTTGTATTGAATTTACTGTAGGATTTTTTAATTCGGCTATTTTGTCAATTAACAAGAGGTATACTAGGTTTTATTCCTTAAGGGCAGGTGCTAATAAAGCTACCAAAATCGACCTTTGTTTTAAGCAACTCAAAGTAATCAAATACTCTGTTTTTGTTATTTGGATATAAATGGATATTGTAGTTTAATAACCATATTTTTGTTTATTGTGGTTGAAACATGATATGAACAACATCGTTCGATAAAAAAAAATGTTAGAAAACAGAGAATTATCATTAGATCCTTTATCGGGTTTTATTCAAAAATAGTTAACGTTTGTTTCTAAAAATGAATCAAATGATAGGTTTTGACCTCTAGGAACTATATTTGTGGATAATAATGCTAAAATGTTTTGCATATCGATCAAATATAACAGTTAGCACGCAGCACGCTACGTTTTTGAGAGGGGAGCTAAGGTAATGTGAATACCTACACACGGTACTGGAAGAGCGCCTTAAAAAGTTCAATCAGCTTGTGCTAAACCAATTAGCCAATGTCATATGAAGTTTAATTATTATCAATGAAGAATATACGACAAAGAACGACGACAAAGAATAAATATCTAACAAAGTTTGTGTGCACAATGTAGGAAGGAACGTAGAACAAGAAAAACCTACTTTAAATATTTCCAAGTCCTCTCAAAATCTAGAACATTTTTTTACGCGAAACCTTGAACTAAATATGGAAATTAACTTCGATTCCCATTCGATTTTTTATCGACATTTTTTTTATTCGAACGAAGAAAAGTATCGAAACTCGAAGAATATTTGAAAAAAATATTTGAATAATTCTAATAGGTTTGAACTTTTCAAATCTGTTAGATACCAATAAGAAAATATAGGATTAACATCTTAAACGTGATTTGGAATTACATGATTTGAAAACAAGGCTATTTGTCTGTGACTGTTTTTTATTAGTCGTAGTACTTATCCATATATATTATTTCTTGTAATTTATGTTACGGCGAGATAAGGAACGAGTATACAAGAATATAGCGCCAGTGAAACAAAAGGTGATAGCGAAACATTTGAGTTTGGTATGGACATGTGATGTGAAGGAAGGAGATCAGAGAAGAGTAAGAGGAGGACGAACTAATATTATGATTGTTAGACTGCGTAAGAATAGAGAGACATGGATGTAAACGATCAGTTGACGGGTAATAGAGGTGAATGCAATAAGACAGTTAAGTACCACACCAATTCCAAAAAAATGGTATAAAGAATAATTTACGAAAAATATTAATTGGTCTAAGGACATTCATTTGATATATTATTAATATGTAGGTGTTCTTGCATTTATTATTTTTATATATTCTAGCGTTTGACCACTATTCACCAAATGGTGAGTGTGGCTCACTCATCAGTTTAAGTTCCCAAAATTGTACACATCAGGAGAGATAGACTCAACCAACTGATTGATTCCATTACACCGGTGCGAATAAGAAACGTAGTTAGGTCAAAACCTAAACAATCCGATCAATAATCTAGAACTGCGCAAGGTCATCGAGTGTGATATCAAAAGCCTTAGAATTTCGACGGTCAATGACCAAATGACCATTGTCTTGACTAACCTTAGATAGAATGAAAATAATTGAATATTTATTTGCCTTTTTTAATGAATACAAAGATTTGATGTTTTTTGTTTCTTATGCGATGGTGATAATAATTTAATTTTGTAATGAATTGATATTTAGAGTCCTAAGTCACATTTAAGTATTTAAAAATATACACATATTTAGTCAAACAATCAACATACCCAAATAATTCATCATGGGAATTAACGAATATGATTTTATTTTTATTTAAGGCTAGATGGCACTGAGTTTAATGTCGGAAAATATGTATTTATTAATTACCTATTTAATATCAATCTTACTAGATCTATGTACTCATAAAATACATATAAAGCAAACAAGAAACAGTACACCTTACTCTATTAAGAACAATTCCATTTATGTGTTCACTTATTTTAAACAATGTTGCGCAGGCGCATTTTGCTGTTCTCATTAAAATGCAAATATCTGTTATTACAGTAGTAATAGTCTATAGGCCTTTGCATTTTACTACATAATATACATTCAATTCGATGCAATTAGGTTTATATATTATAATAACTTTTGTTTGTATTTTGTTGGGATTATTACCGGAATACGGCGAAACCAAAAGGGTGGGTTGTGTTTTTAACCTGTAAGTATTTTCATCTCTTTCCACATATTTTATAGACAAAAATGAAGCGTCTTGATCGTCCGCTAGTTATAAACTTGGTGACGTCACAATAAAATGAATATGGCGCACTCTATATTATGACATAGCCACGAATTAAAAAAAAATGAAAGTGCTATATTTGGTTTCAAATAAAAGGGCGTGATCATTTGATTCCTTATATTTCTAAAGTAACCCTCTCTTTTTAACCTGACCCTAAATTGTGTTCAATGAAAAGTGTATCTGAAAAGCATGAAACAAGCTATCCACGGAAATTTGCTTATCAAAGCGCAATTTTTTGGTAGTCAGGGTTTATTTTTTAAACTTATTTTATATTTTATGTAGTTAGAGCGCTTTGTTCCCACAATCTGTCTAATTTGTTTGACCTAGCTTAGTTCCAAAATCCCAGTTGTAAAAGACACACATGTTTACCTACATTTGCATACATATACCCATCTATTTCTATGCCCTGAGCCTGCATGCATGTGTGAGTGAGAACAAGAAGTCTTTATGCTTCACAACCCACAGCACACAGGATATAGGTCAGCGTGTCTTCCCCTACACTATAGGTTCGAATAGAGCATACTGTTCATTTACATTATAAGATAAATATGAATGTGTGAATGTTTTCATTGAAGATAAATATTGGTTTTGTAGTTACAGGAAATGTGAAATTATTGATATTTTCGATAAGCTAGTAAAATGTTTTGAGTGACTTTTTAGGGTTCTGTACCCAAAGGGTAAAAACGGGACCTTATTGGTAAGACGTTACTATCTGTCTGTCACCACGCTGTAGCTGAACCGTGATAGCTACACAGTTAAAATTTTCAGTGGTGATATATTTCTGTTGCCGCTACAATAGTAACAAACACTAAAAAATGAATATTCAAGTGGGGCTCCCACACAATATGGTGCGAAACCCTTCGTGAGCGAGCCCGACTCGCACCTGGTCGTTTTTTATGTCTAACTGCTAATCCTAGACCTCCAAACTCGAAAATAAGAAACACAAAGAAAACAGAAATCAAAATAACATGGCCAGTAAGAAAAGTAACAGTTTTCACGTGATTATTAAAAACAAGTATTGAGGTAGGTAAACAAATAAAAGTAATCTGCTAATTTCTCAAAATTAAAGGATCATTTGAAAGTCAGTAGGTACGTTTAGATCGGACAATAACCTAACCTTTAAAGTAGGACGTTTTAAGGTTACTATTTATTAAATAAAATGTGGAATCAATATAATTGTATATGGCTTAATTTATAGCCTTGCACCACTAGATTTCTCTTACCTAGCTAATCATTAACATTGCTCTTACGATAAGGGAAAACCGCGGCTTATTTGGCTCCGGAGCTTTTTCCCTATGGACACGCTCGACTAAGCTGAGAGGGTAATACACGTCATAGCATTACGCCCTGATAAGCATAGAATAAAGTTGCTGGCGCTTTATAAGTCATCTATTATCCAACGGCAAATATTATTTATAACTATAACGAAGAACTTTACTTCGAGAAATAGCGTGAAGGTGTATTTTATAAAAATAATCGCCTAACTGGGGTTACTATATTGTACGACACTGTATTGTCCAACCGGGTGTATGGGGCTCGTTAAGATCTTTGGGCCCAAGTCAACCTCACCTGCAAGCTGGTGCACCTGCTGAGAAACGGACGAGGCTCTGGCGATGACTTTTTCCTCTCGGGGATTGGGGGGTCAGACGGCAGTCGCCCCCGTAAAAGTCAAAAATAAAGCCACATCTTATATGGAAAGTCTAGTAAGAAGCGGACCCTGGGCTCCCGAAAGGGATGCAACCGGGAATAACGCTCGGATGATGATGACTGTATTGTCCAACCCAATAATTACCAACACCTTATTGTACAGCATATAATTGGCGTACCGTGCTAGAAATTATCATGTTGTACAATAGGGTGTCGTACAATATCATCCTGTGCATTATCATAACGTGTAAATATTGCTCGCTACGATATTGTACACCCCTATAATGTACGACCTGATAATTCTGATCACCGTTCTATTGGCTAAACGATATCTCTGCTCTTATTGGTCAGTTTGTCCTATCCTCCACGGTCTTTGTCTATGCACTTGATGCTTTGTTTGAGTTTAGTAAGCAAGTAGCAGTATTTATTTTTGATGTTCAATTTTTTAAAGATATATGGTCTCTTATTTTTCTTTAAACCGCTCTAAAGATTAATGTAACAGTTAAAAAATGAGTAGAGTTCGGATCTGGCACTCACCGGCCGCGGCACCGCTCGCTTCGCTCGCTCGGCTCGTGCATTGTGGTCGCAGTTCTAACCTAACCTAACCTATCCATGTCGGTTCTGTAACATTTAACTTAGAAATTAAGTTTGGGGTGGTACACTCACACAAAAAAACACTCACTTCTCAGAATGACTTGACTGATGTTCGAATTTGTAACTAAACCACTCAAACGAGGCATGAGTTTGACATTCAGCGAGGTGTTGCTAATTATCGGGGTGTACAATATAGTGTCGGCAATTATCATCCTGGACAAAAAAAAGTCCACCCTGATAATTACCGACACCTTATTGCACGGCCCGATAGTCATTGACACGGTGCTTATAATTATCAGGTCGTGCATTATAGGGGCGAACATTATAGTGCTGTGTTTTATAGGTGTTGTGCATTATTGGCTCCCGCCTAACTGCATTTCATGCAGACAGGTATAATCGCCGGATTAGTGTCCACATCATCATACTTTTAAACTTGTTATTGTAAAAGGCTTGTACTTGTTAGCTTCAGCATAACGCACGTGTCCCAAAGGTACGGGGCTTCATAGATATGGGTGATTTTATAGACAATAAGAGCTTAGTACTTAATTACTTGTTGTACCAAAGTTTGACCAGGAAGCCAAGTATGAATTTTCGAATTGGGATTGTCAGGAATTTGGGTGTTTACCTATTACGATTTTCGTTGCGTTGTTAATATTTGTAATGTGCATGCACTCTTCTTTTAGATTTTCCGCAGTCGGCTATGATTTAGGACATATCTGTCAGATTCCGCTTTCGTCAGTAAATCTTTTATATTGATTCTGTTTTGTCAAAAATGACTATAGTGGAAAACTGAACAGATCCGTTGCATTTCACTTTCGTCAGTAAGCGTTTTAGTGACTCCATAATTTAATAATTATCAAAAGCAGGTCATCTCGAATGTGTTCTGAAAGCCTACACAGATTTATTTCAAGTTATTTGTGTCAAGTTTCTTTAGACCCAGTTTAAACTGTCCTCTTCCATATGAAATGTGACCTGATTTCCACTTTAGCAATGTCATGTTGCGAAAGAATTTAGTCAAAACAAGCGAAATTTATTTTTTCGTTTTGATTTGCAAATTTCAATACTGATACCTACTGAATAAGTTTATTTTCTTACACATCAATTATTGTGGTTTGAAATAACGTTTATTAAAATTGAAAAAATTGTGCTATTTGAACGAAGATGTTCCAATGGTTTTTGTTTGCTTTCAAATTGAATAGGTATTCTGCGAGTTATTCATTGGTCGAAATTTACGCTGTCTACTCTACTCTACTTGCGACCACGGTGGATGGAACTCAGGCGAAACGTCAAGGTAATTTCCAAAATAACTATCTCCAACGCTATGATAATCGATCGTGATTTTGTAATATAAAATAATAAAAACGAGATATTGTCTGTCAGTAAATATTTCTATCAATAAGTAAAGCTTTAAGTTGGATATCACCGTTTTTTAGGTCATCACCCTTTAGCAGTCTTAATGCAAGTGACATTTAAATCTGATTTGCATACAGCCGATTGCAAGGAAACTTAGTATCACAAAATGCATGGATATAATTTAATTGATAGACTATTATTTAAACATTGACTTGCACTGATCATCACATGTTGTAAATTAAAAAAAATAGGACAGTGTTTGACCACTGTCACACCAGCCCGATGGTAGGTGACGATTCTGTGTAAGATTTCACACTTTCCTAGAAGATACTTATTCACTCGTAACTTTCAGACCCCCAAATTGTACACGTCAGGAAAGACAGACGCAGGCAACTGGTTCCATTAACTTACTGTACGAATAAGGAATGACGAAGTAAAACGCTTAGTGCGGATGTTAGAAATCTCCACTATGATTTGGTGCTAATAAAACCACACAGTAGATAATCCTAATAATAAATGCATTTGTTTGTTCCTGCTTTACGCAAATACTACTAGACCAATTAATAAGCGATGAATTTCGGTATGTATATAGCTGGAAACCTGAATTAAAACATGGGCTTACATCCTAATATTCCAATAGGATCGAGATTTACGCGAGTGAAGCCCACGCAATTCGCACCGAATAAATATTGTACCTAGCACATTTCAGACAGGTCCATCTAGTTTGAAACTAAACAACTAAACTTCAAAATTAGAATCAGATAATGGATAGACCTTATATAATTTTGAATTTGTAAATACATACCTAGATACAAAAAGAGTGACCCTAGGATACGTCCTATAAACACAAGGAAAAATCAAATGTAAATATTTATAGTTCATCCAAAAATGTTCTACGGGAATCAAACCGGCAACCTTCTGAAGAAACCTACTACTTATATATTTCAGTTAAGAATTAATATTTTTTCCTTGAAAATATATTTAAAACAGGAAGCAATAAAATACAATTAACGAATGTCTACTTTGTTAGATAATTAAGTGACACTTAGAAAAGTACGTTATATATGCTTAACCTTCAAGTTATAGACATCTGCGTAGGTAACTGTTTTTTTTTTTGTTAAACATTAGAATTGTGAAATAAATAGGAATTGAACGAAACACCTGCGTAACTTAAAGTAAGCACCTTGACTTAGTTAAATTCTTTTTCTTTTCAGTAGCTGTCGATGGTCATATTTTTTTCGACTTTAAATTGACTGTAATTCACAAGTAGGCATAGATGCTAAATAAAATAACATAAATGTGGTATACTTAAATTGTCCCAGTAAAACGTATAAGGCAAAGAGTGCTTCACATCCTTGGCCAGTCTCCGTCGAAGAATCGTTACGCTATTTTCTCCAGCAATCTTTTTTTTTAAATAATGTGAAAATATTTTTCTTTTAGTTTGTTTTCAGAAGAGACCAATTACATTTTTCTTTGGCGTAACTTAGTGTATGAACATCTTAGATTTTTTTAAGTAACTTATATCGTCCCACTACAAGGCAAAGGTTTCGTCTGTCCCTAAGCCTGTAAATCTTCGGCTATGTCTGGGCCAGGCTTTGTCGGATCATCACGTTTTTTAATACGAGTTCTATTTAGTTCGATTACATTTACCATTTATAGCTATTGCATTCCGATTTTAAAATATTTTAACTAAGTTATTTAAAACAACGGAATGAAACTTGTTCAATAATAATCAGATGCACAAGAATATTTACCTCTATACAGTTTAAGAGACTTGCACTTTATTGGGTATACATTATCTCGTTTTGTTTTATTGTAAACAAGCCCAAGAGTGGGTCGGTGGACCTACAAGGCCGCATTTCTCGACAGGAATAGGTACCTACCGGATCATTTCTCCGAGAAAAAAGTAATGGCCAAAAAATTTGAAATGAAGGAAGGGTTCCGTGGAATATTTGAATTTTTGAAAGAGGAACGGGTACCGAGTTCTTCAAAAAATCCTATTTTATTTAGTTTTGTTTATAAAAACCCAAGTAGAAAGTTAGAAGTCGAAATTAAACGTTATTTTGTAATCCGCGACTCTGGAAAATTATTTACTACTTACTTAGTCCGCCGGCTCAGCGACCCGAAGTGGATATTGGTCTTCCATCGCTCTCTGTCCTGCCCGTTGACTTTGTCAGACTCAGACTTAGCATAGGTGACTTAGAAGATTTCTTAAGGATTTGGGGACATGCACCGTACCTTTTGAGACCTACACTAAGCCGGGGTCTGTAATATAGGTCTCTAGTTCCAATAAATTGCGATAGGTAAGGTTAGAAGTCAAAGAAAAAAGGCTACTTCATTGTCTTTTATCATCAGAATACAAAGAGGAAGCCCTTCTCCTTTGTCTTCTATCCTTATCGGAAGAGCTGCATTTGTAATTTAAGTACGGTATCCTAAAACTGAGAACTCGCTAGTAAAATGTCAAACAGTTTCGTCGAAGTAGTAACGACCAAGCGATGAAAACGAGTTCTGCAAATACCTATGTCAATGATTTCTCAACCATATACAACGGTTTGCATCTCCTGGCTAGCAGTTTTAGTGTTTAACTATCGTTCTGCCATTTTCCTTTTTTTTTACGTTTACTAACAAGGCAAAAGGACAGCGGTGTTGGCTTAGTGGTAGATAGCTCGACTTTCAGTCTGAAAGTCGTGGGTTCGAATCCCGGCCGGTCGAGCACCAAGGTATTTTTCTTAAGAAAAAATTATGTGCGCTAATTGACATAGCTCTTACGGTGAAAGGAAAACATCGTGATGAAACCCGCGGCTCAGTTGGCTCCAGAAGTATTGACAAGTTCTCTCCTCTGGACATGGTCGACTAAGCTGAGAGGGTAGTAGGTGCTGGGCAAGCCTACGCCATCTTCACGCAAAAAGGACCCAAATAAAAAGGGTCCAATGGCGGAAAGCAGCCTGTATACTAGTAGTTCAAGTAGTAACAAGGCAAAAGGATTTCTTCGACTTTACCGCAGCAGTATTATTAAAAACTGTTTCAACCAAAATTAAGCAAGTTAAAAATAATTACATATCAGGATATCCAATCCGTACAACGAGACCGGCCAACTAGTTGTGCCGAATAGAACTAATGAACGTTTTTTTTTCCAAACGAAATGTAATCAAGGAGTGATTCTCGAGGACGGGTCGCTCGGGGATCGGGTCGCTCCGGTACTAACCCAAACAAACTGGTTGATCAATAAAAATAAAGTACGATCGAAAAAGAGACAAAAGACGATCAAAACAGAAACAAAAGACGATCGAAAAAGTTTATTTAAGTTTCAAAACATACATACATACACTATGTTTTGCTAGCTTTTTTGAAACTTAATTAAATCTTAATAAGTTAGCAATTTTAATTATAAATCTAGCGATAATAAAACTCAATCATCATTACCGCTATATAATTACTATGCTTGTCGATTTTGTAAAAATATGATATTTTTTTCATAAAATTATGTGAGTTTTCCTACATTCAATTTGATCCTAATAAGGAGTTATTTGCGAGTAAAGTAAGCGGATTATGCTAAGAATTTCCTGCCAATCTTGATCAAAGGATATGCAAATGGTGCCATGAGTATGTCGTTTTGTGATATAAGTAGGTTAAAATAAAACCGAGGGAAAAACAAGCTAAATCTTTTAATGACAAATAACTGTTCAAATTTATACTTGTTGAATTTAAAATTGGTTTAATAAGAGGATACGCGAGTTTTGCTTTCTCCATACAAATATTCCCTTACTTCCATTTGGTATAATGCCTCTCGAGCAAATATTTCTTTTAAAGAAAAACTTGTGTACCCTCTTAATATGTTTTAGAACACGAGTTTTATTGTGTGTGTTCTGCGCTGTGCTGACCACTCGCTGGTGTTGCAATTTTTACGTGTAGATGAAGTAGAATGACGTATTCTAAACAACCATAGTTCATTCTCCTAAAATAATTTAATGTTTAAGAAGCGTCAAAGTGATGTCATGCATCACTATGTATGACTCCAAATTAATAAAGGATTATGATTTTGTCTGTACCTGACATGACGACGTTTGTAAAAGTGTAAAGTTTGAGTTTGAACTTCAAACTTTAACGTTAAGTCTTTTAAGGTTTTACAGTTTGAATGAATTAATATCTTCATAACTAACTAGCAGCCCTCCGCGTAACTCCCGATCCCGTAGGAATATGGGGATAAAAAGTAGCCCATGTTACTGTCAATGAATCAATGTATCCTCTCTTATCAAATTTCATTTAAATCGGTCCAGTAGCTTCGGAGCCTATTCGTTACAAAAAAACAAAATGATATTTTGTCTTTATAATATTAAGATTTAATAAAGACGTATAAATAGCTTTATGCGTAGCTAGCCTAATTCACTTTGTTGAAGTTATACCTAATTAAATTTACAATCGATAACAATATTAATTAATTAGATAAATCGATTTAATCAAAAGGTCACTCAATAATAAACCATTCATGGCCTATTTTAGTTTCAAATCACTTCCTTTTAATTCGATTTTGGTGAAACAAATGATTCCTTGTTATCCTTTGCGCCATTTTTTATATTTATAACTTGTTTACAAATCAAATAAGAATTTCTCGTTCGAAACTAATTAAAAATGAATATTATCTGTACCTACATTATTATATCTTAATTGAACATCTGTGCAAAATAACGGTCCGACCGGATACAGCGGAAATGCTATCTTAAACACGTCTCCGATAAATGCACCCTGCGCTTGCGACGACGTCCCTTTTTAACCATTGACTTATAATTACCAGATATAGACAAACACCGCCCGTACAAAATAGCGTACGTGGAATAAAACATTTTGTGTTTCTTTAATTTATTTTTATTTTATTCGGTCTACACAAAATAGACAAGAATATACTTTCAAATTAATATTTCTGATAGGAAGCTGAATATTATTTCAGCTTCATAATAAAAAAATAAACTCGTAACGTAAATGAAAAAAAATTCATCTAGATATACGGACCATAAACTTTATTAAATAGCAGTAGCGCCATCTAGAAATAATTAATTATTATACAGGATTTTTCAGTTCATAATATTTTCTCTTTTATTACTACTTAAAAACATTCACTACTTAAACAAGCACATCGAAACCACTAAGGTTTATAAAGTAGCAGTCTATATCTGATAATAACTAGTCAATGCTATGCTAACTTAACGAAAGGTGTAATGGTCAATAACAGATTAAGATAGGATATAGGTGATTAATATAACTCGGTGTTACTATAACTCGGTACCTTTGTTAGCAAGCTGGTAGAAAATTAGTGTCAGCGATCGTGTGAAGATTCTAAAGGATATATTGGATTATAGGAGCAATATAATTAAACTTATTAGTGAGGCGGTATTAAGTAAATTAGTGTTTCCTTTGGCATATGCGGTAACAAATGAAATGGCTGTCTTTGAATATAAATTTATTTTAGGATGATTGTAAAGTAAAATAATAATTAGCCGATTAATTTTTTTCACTAATCAGGAATGCGATCTCTTTTCAGGCTGAGTATTAAATAGTTTAAATGGCTACAAAACAGTAAAGTTTCACTAAGTGTGGACTTAATACATAAATAAAATTAGAAGCCTTTTTATTATGGACAATACCATGAGGGAGCAAAAAATCTTATTTTAGTAGGCATGTGAAGTTAGTTGGTCATTTGCAATAGTCAAATAACCAATGTGACGTCATAAGTTGTAGAAAATGTAGCTTATACAACATTTTTAAACTGATTTTTGTTTAAAATGTTGTAATAATGCACATCTAATTTAACTTAATTCAAATAATTCCAATAATATAACTATAGGTAAATAATTTGGTATTTACCCATAGATATATTATTGGAATTACTTCGACTGCAGGACTAATCCTGCATCCAAGTAATATCCGACATTCTTACAAAATTAATTTCATTTCCTTCAGAACCTGTTTCTCTATAATTATAATAAAATGTCTCTGAGACCGAAGCGGAGAAATGTTGATAAAACCAGTTAAAACTGATCAATCGTGCTCCAAGATCAAGGCTGCCTTCCCACGGTGTCGCGGTGTGGGTACACCTGGTCACTGGTCAGCTCAGTGAAGGCTTTGGGGTTGGTAGACCCAACGGTTAAATATGGTGCGTATTGTTTAAGACTGCGCAGAACGTGGGTTTGAGAACATTTTATTTTTATTTTTGCAAAAAAAAAAACAATGCCTTATTTACAAAATTTAAAATTGCCTCGCGGTCTATCTGTAAAAAACATAATTTTCAACCTTCTACTAATCTAATTATGCTTTGAAACTTACCTGAATCAGTTAAATAAACTAATTGATAAAACACATCATTATTTGGCTAATATTTTTTGAAGCAATTTAATTTTTTGGTTCATGTCAAAATTTCGCATTACAAACTCATTAATTTTTAAACTTAAAGACAATCACTTATGTAAAAGAACATACTTTAGTAAACATAGATGTAGGTACGTAAGTTACATCATTACATTTTTATTTATAAAACTATAAAAGAACCACAAAACTCATCAAGTACAAACAAAAAAGAAATAAAACAATAATAATTTTCTAATACGAGGTTTCTAAACGAGTTTAAAAGAACAAAATTAAAAAAGTTCTAAAAAGGTGGGTAATCTAAAAACTAGACAATGTTTTGAAAAAAATGATCCTATGTATAATTACTATCTCACGTTGCAAATATTTATGAATGAAATAAGCATAAAATGATACATAATGAGTTCATTAATTATAAATGTGTTTAAAATGCAATTAAAATCATATTTACCACGCTTGATATTTGCATTATATTAACTACACCTAGTGAATATTTATTCGCCTAATTTGCATATATTCTCAGTGTTACTAAAGGAAATTATTAAAATAATTTCCTTTAAAAATATATCTTGTTGCTCGATGAATTTTTAATCACTTTTTTAGGGTTATTCCATACAGTGTTAGGTTATCGTCCTAACTATAAATATATTCTATCTTATATCTCTTGTATACATATATATATATAATTGGAATCTCGGAATCGGCTCCAACGATTTTCATGAAATTTGGTATATAGGGGGCGATAAATCGATCTAGCTAGGAATCATTTTTAGAAAATGTCATTTTATTCGTGTTTTATCGATACTTACTTTTTTTTATCTGAAAAATATGACTCTTCCTGACATTTATTGGCGAACTACTAATACTATTTTTTTGTGAGCAATAAAGTTATTCCAGCAGATGTCGTTGTTAAGTAACACGAAGTCAATGAGTGTTTGCTTTGAGGTTAGACTAAGTAAAAAAAAAAACCGAGCAAAGCTCGGTCATCCAGGTACGGCTAATATAAATATGGTTTAATTAAAATGTTAACATATTGAAGCAAACTACTTTAATGAATTTACTTAACATCTTGTGCTCGGGTAATTTTTCATTAAATGCTTGCAACAATAATTTCTGTCATGTTCGCATCATTTATAATTCAGAACAATACTTTGGATATTTTATCTCAAGCTAATAATGATTGTAACGTGCTTTCTTATATTAATAAATAGATAATAAATAAATAAACCTAAGTAACTTTTGAATTCTATATATATATGTATATATATACCTAGGTAACTTTTGAATTCTATATATATATATAATATCTATTTATATGAATTATATATATATATATATATAATTCATATATCGATGTAACATTTTAATTACATTATTAAAAATTAAACCGTTAAAGTACGCACCAGTGTTTAGTCGTCAGATGGTTGTAGAATTACAGCAATTATAAGAACAGTACGAAGTGAAGACGCAGCGCGCAGCCTCCAGTTGGCATAACGGTACTCCAAGCTTTCAGGGACGTGCACTCCTCGACAGTATTTGTGGGTTAAGTTTAGAGCTGAGAGACTAGAGATAAAAGGGTTAAAACGTACGTATACTGTTTTCCGCAACTAGACCTCTATAGGTGGCATACTATAGTTGCGTGGGGATGCAATAAGCTTGAGCACCTAGTATATTACCCTTTCAGGTTTGTCGACCGTATCCAGAGGAAAGACCTTGTCAATACGTCTGAAGTTAACTAAGCTGCGGGTTTTATCACGATGTTTTTTTCACCGTGACAGCAATGTCAACTAACGCACATATTGTCGAAAGAAAAATCATAAGTCCACGTTCGGACGGGATTTGAACTCACAATTTTCGTAATGAAAGTCCAGGTATCGTGAGACTAGGTCACTAGGTACCACCACCACTAGGCCAACACAGCTGTAGCTGTGTCTATTGGTACAATATTAAAAAAATAACGGGAAGACTATGCCCGCGGCTTTCTACCACTCACAGGCCTATCGCAGTTGCATCGCCAAAAGGATTTATTTGTGTACCGATACTTATTTATAACTCTTTTAACTTGGACCAAATGCAATAAAAGCTTGTGAAAAAACTAGATTTTGTCATGCGAACATGTATTAAAGCTGAGCGGATGCAATAGTGCTATGCACCATTAATTGGCTACAATACTTTTCTATTTTTCTTTCCGAAGCAATTTCTGTGAGATATAGTACTTATTAGCTGTTTTTATCCAAAGGATCTTTATTTTCTTTTCTAGACCGGTATTTATATTTGAAAATAAATATATTAATGCATTTAATTCTTCATCTTCAAGTGAAGTCAAGTCAAAAACGTACAAAGATCACATAGAAACGTCTTAAAAACTAAGTTAGGATGTGTTTCCATCGATTCGCTTTCCATCAGGTGAGGTGAGAATATAATTACCCATATAGGGGACTCCATTTAAACTATTATTTTAAAGCCTATAAATTACAGAATATTTTCTTATTCAAATTTATTGCATTGCTTTTTACCTCTTTAGCGGTGGAATTACGCCCCTGCGTCGTAAAAGTAGTAACCCCCGAATGCGAAATGTTAGACTCACAGCTCTTGTTGTTTCAGAAGGTTTTTTTCTCTTTCTTGTTATTTCAGAAGTTTTTTCTCTTAGACATAATAGATTATTGACTGATGTTATTATCATTTAGTGTAACGATCAGCAACCCGCGGCCCGCGGACGTCTTCCTTGCGATCCGTAAATGTTTTGTAAATCTATACTTAATTATAAAGCTGAAGAGTTTGTTTGTTTGATTCAGGAACGAATTGATCGGGACTTATGCGGGTGAAACCGCGGACCGCAGCTAGTAAGTTATAAATATCAAAATAAATGCATGAACGAACCGCGATCGACCGTATTGTTTGGATCCAGATCCATATGTGGATATCCAGATCTGATTTTGACGAATTGAAAAAGTTTGCTGCGTGCGTTCATTACAATTTTTGGTTGTACTTATTTATGCCAACAAACTTTTTCAATTGTCAAAATAGCATTTGAGGCTCATTCTACGAATTGCAACTACTAATATGACAGCTAACATACAAGAAATAGCCTCCCAAATGCCACATCAGATTTCACACTAAAATTTGAATAAAATCAGTTAGGTACTATTAGTAGTTTAGTTACTTTTGTAGTTTTCATTTCTATTTTTCTTTCGTTATTTTTTTAACGTAAGTAAGACGTGTTAACAATTTTAATAGCTATTTCTTTTTTTATATGATATGTATGTATATTGGGTTCCTAGGGTTAATATCACAAGTGCGGCCCCCTTTAGTTTATTTAGCCACCTTGTAACCCTTGCCTGCCAAAAGGTTGCCGACCCCTGATTTAGTGTTGTCTAACGAATGTACTTTTGAAGAGGTCTTCTAAACTTAGTTCTATCGTGCATTTACCGTTATCCGCAAACCTGATTGCCCAGTTGCCCAGTCCGCCTTCAATTATCCTGACCACCTGTCGACTTCATTGATATAAAGCTGAAACTCTGAAAGAAACATCAGTTTTTTCTTCTATTGACACACTCTCATACTTACTTTTTACAACATACTTCTCTAGCGTTTTGCGTTTTTTTGTGTAAAATTTTCTATGTTTGATGTGTTGTACAAACTTTTATTATCTAGGAAAAGATGGCGTTACTGTCTGGATACCTTTGACGGAGACTGGCCAAGTTTCGCTCAGGACCGAAGGGTGTATAGGAAGGAGCCCTTTGCCAGGCAGTGGAACGGTATATGCTAACTAAAAATACCATTAACATCTGTGAAATATAATTTAAAATTCATAGGATGTCGAGTCCTTAATAGAAAATGATATTTTTTTTAACTAGGCATCTGTTAAGTTTGTTTTCTAAATTTCTTGTTTAAAAATTCTAAAATAAATGCCAGCTAGACGTCAAAAAAGTTTTTACACGGAGAATAATGGAATGGTTGCAATAGGTTTTTATTAATACCTAAGGTAAATTAAATAGGTACCTACGTTAGGTACATATTAAAATATATTTAACTTTCAACTTAGATAAAGATTTATTCACACAAAAGGCACACAAGCAAAGAAAAATCTTTTGTTTCTGTTTCGATCGTCTTTAGTTTTTGTTTCGACAAGTTTTAGATTTAGATATTTTGATACGGGAATTCGCTATTTAAGGTTAATAAATTGAGAAAATGGTATGAATTTGACGGCTGTATTGGAAACAAACATACAATCTGTACTAATATTATAAAGCTGAAGAGTTTGTTTATTTGATTGAACGCGCTAATCTCAGGAACTACAGGTTCGAATTGAAAAATTCTGTTTTTGTTGGATAGTCCATTTATCGAGGAAGGCTTTAGGCTATCGCTGCGACCAATAGGAGCAAAAAAATCAGTGGGAAATCTGGAAAAAACGTGGAAAATTATTCATAGTTGAGGGCTTCCGTTTTTATTTGAATGCGCTGATCTCAGAAACTGCTAGATCGAATTGAAAAATATAGGCTACTTTTTATCCCGATATTCCCACGTAATCGGGACTTAGGTACGCAGGTGAAACCGCGGGGCGCAACTATCTATACCAATAATATTATAAAGCTGATGAGTTTGTGTGTTTGAACGCGCTAATCTCAGGAACTACTGGTTCGAATTGAAAAATTATTTTTGTGTTGGATAGTCCATTTATCAAGGAAGGCTATAGACTACTTTTTATTTTGATATTCCCACGGGATCGGGACTTACGCGGGTGAAACCGCAAGGCGTAGCTAGTAACACATAGAGTTTTTAAATGTACATGGCTTTAATAGTCGTACATGAAAATGTAAAAGCATTATATATACCTAAATATTAAAAAAAACCAGCGACTAACCAATTCGTTCTTATAAAAGCCTATCGCATTACAAATGCAATAAGTAAATAAATTATACCGAAAATAACTTCATATGTTCAATATCTAATTTAATACGAACGTGAACATATCCACACCTTATAAGGACGTCTCGTGTAAAACAACAATTCAGATGTAAATGACGGCTGATGCAGAAGGTAGCCAGTCACTTTAATATAAGTATCGTTTTTAAACTATTACAAAAATTAATTAAATGCTTTTAGTTAAAAGTATTAGTATTAGCTACAGGTGACCAAAGGGCTGGCTGCATCCTACTTTGGCTAACTTATTAGCATGGCATTACCATCCAAAGACGCAAAGCATCAAGCCTTTTGGACACCTCTACGTATCAGACAAACATTATCAGAATAAAAACATTCCAATTATAATAGTTTTAGAACTTTTCGGTAGGTCTGCAATCCGTACATTTCGAGATGGCGACCCGTCGCGACCGTCTCAATTTTTATCACCTTTTGAAAGGCTAAGATACCGTCTTTACAAATATCTATATTTCTGGCCACTTTCAGCACAATCCTATCCATAACTATAAGGTGGTATGGCCACGTGGTAAAGGTGCACGCATAAGTACAAGTTAAACATCTATTGATCACATGTAACACGCAATAAGGTACGCATAACTATTATATTTTCATAGACCTGCTGCAGATGCCTTACATCCGGTGGCTGGACGAACTTGAATCTTGGGATGAACTTATTAATTTTTAAGTAAGCCTGCACTTGGCATTTGATTCTACGTTCCATTTCATCCTATGGGTGATAAGTATCTCAAAGAACGTACCCTGCCGTATCTCTAGGATCATCGGTTTGAGATATGCTCAAAATATCAGTCCATTTTCATCGTCTTTGGTTTTCATTATGATCGATCTTCGATCGTTTCTTGTGGTAACAAACCAAACACGATCAAAGTGGTAAATAAGACGATCAAAATGGAAACAAATGATGCGTCTCCACTGACCACTGGTGGTGATAGTAATTGAGTCCGGAAAAATTGCTTCAATGCAATTGTGAGTCGATAAATAAACCAGCCTCCATTTGGTATTTATCACTTGCCTGATGTCAAAATATGCTATAGCTGAGATATTTAATTAGACTATGTACTTAATGTTTGTCCTGGTATTCCCACAAAATTAGGAATTAAGCGAGTAAAACAGCAGGACGCTGCTAGTTTTAATTATCTATCTTTAATCGTAGCTCTTTTTAGAAGCTTTTTTCCTTGTGCAGTGAACAAGCCGGCCTGCCTACTAGAACAAGTTTCCCTCTAAGTATTGCACTTTATTTCCTTTTACCTCATTACAGTTACCAACTATTGGTTACTTTGAAAGGTGTCATCATCGGATCAGAATTAATGGACAATATTAACATCCAGATGGGCAGGCAGGATGTCGAACAGCTGAATTCATGGGTATTTATATCTATAATTATAATAGCTAGCAGCAGTCTGCGGTTCCACCCGCGTAAGTACCGTTGGGAATATGAGGATAAAATGTAGCCTATGTTATTCACAAGCATTTAATGTGTCTTCATATTAAATTTCATTAAAATCAGTCCGGTACTTTCGTAGCCAAAAAATATTTCCGTTATGTCAACGTTTGACCCCAATCTCACCCGACGATGCGGTCTATGATATAGCACGCATACCTAGAGACACTCATGACTTTGAGACACCCAAATAAGCGGAGTCCTTCGAGGAGTACAAGTGAAGGTAGACAGACGGCAGTAGAACAAGATTTTTTCCGATTTGTCTTCCTTTTATCTACCGGTTTATATATTAATTATTGCAATGGAATTCAAGATAAAAAACCTAGATGATTTGTGGAAAAAGCCAATTGACAACAATACATTTAAGTTGAGGTAGGTCATGCCATCACTGTGGAAAACAACCGCATAATTATATAAATTGATTGGTAAATAATAATTACATGTTTAAGTACCTATATTACAATAGGTATTATAAAGAAAGTCAATTGGATATTTATTATGTAGATATTTTTAGAAAAGTGGAAAGACTTAATCTTTTGAATAATGTACTCACATAATTGTTTTCAGGTGCGAATGATAATGTTATTTAAATAAATCTATAATGAATCCCTGAATGTGTTGCTAAGCGCAAATCTCGAGGACAGCTAAACCGATTTCGGTAATTCTTTTTTTCTTGTGTTTGTTATTGTCAGGAGAAGGTTTTTATGAAAGACGACTTCAAAAAAGTCACGTAGAAAATCATTACGCGGGTGAAACCGCGGGGCGCGGCTAGTGCACTATTAAAAAATAAATATTTCAGGGTACAGCGCCATCGTACCCGTAGAATTTGGTCTAGCTCCAAAGACCTATAAAATATAAATTACATCAATGGTATTTAAGCTATGGGTCCATAGCTTACCAGTTATTAGTGGTCTGAAATAAATGGAAGGTACCTAAACATATATAAATAAAACAAATTGTGTTAGGTAGAGACTACATACAAGAAAATATGTAAAATTAAGCCCTCTCGTTGGTAACAAAAACGGCTTAAACCGAAATGGAAGCATTTCATAAATCAATAGGTACGTTTCTGATTTTGAGTCAGAACGTCGTGCTGATTTAGATCTGAAACGGGACGCTTCAAAGGCTAGACCACCATCGGCTATATCTTACAGTTTTGTGGACGGTGTGCTGACGTGCTCAATTTGCGGAAAAACATTTCTGCCAAAATTGGGTACGTCAGTCACCAACGAGCACACCTTTCGACGGGCTGTTCAGCAAATTCCGTCATTTATAATAGTTGGACATTCTCACATCATAGTCATTAAAGAGACGCTGTGGCCGAAATTGGCTAAGAAGCCATCATCACATAACACATACATGCTAGCGTTCTTCTCATAAAAATAATTGTCCCAACTGCCTACAAAGACTAAGCAACCGTAGAAGTGAATAATTAATGTTCATTCAACAGCCTTGAAGCTCGATTTCTATCAAACAATAAACAGTAGAATTAAAACGAATTAATAGCATGCAAATGTACTGTAATAAGTACTGCTTCCGGACATTGAAAGTTGAAGATTAGAAAAGTGGTTGCAATTTTGTAATTACTTGAACAACACAATGAAGTAACTATAAGTTGTAACTTTGTTCATTTTCTCATGACTTGTGTTTATTTCTGCAACTGTAGTCACAATAATAATGTTGGCCTTTACATCTAATATATATGATTCATACAGCGCTAGTAACTTTAATCCATGCTATTCAGGATGCTGCTATAGTCCCTGGAACATGTATATGATAAACTAGGATTGCTCAGCATTTATTCTCTCAGCAGCTCGACTGTGCCCAGAGGAAAGAACTCGTCAATATGTGTCGAGCCAACTAAGTTTTACTTTTTAGTCTTTGTGAAAAAGGGAATCTCTTCCCTTTTTCCATTAAAGTTCATAACCAGCTTTTCATATGAGTCTATAGCCATAAACTTAGTAGTTCTTTGGTTTCCATCCTTCGAGCATTTCTGCTTACTTGGTGCCTTGCAGGCTTATTATTGTTTGCAGAATGGATTTCCAATCTGTCTTTAAATCTTATATAAATACTTACACTGTCCAGAGTGTCTCCACGCGGCATTGTCCTCAAAAGGCTTTGGATAGCCAAGCTCACCGTTTTTGTGAAGAAACCGCCAGCCCTGTCTGTCTCAAACTTGTCTAGATCTCGCCACCTTCGACAGGGTCTGCCGGGCAACACAATAATGTTCCCAAAATGTTCCGGTATATTGGACAGTTACCCTAACAACTGCACTTCCCTTTGGTACTACAATTAGTA
Organism: Idaea straminata; assembly: GCA_951213275.1. Lineage (NCBI taxonomy): Eukaryota > Metazoa > Arthropoda > Insecta > Lepidoptera > Geometridae > Idaea > Idaea straminata. Next base: position 15,430,962 of record OX577847.1, read on the forward strand.
ATCTAATAACAGTTTCAACCTTCCTCATAGTTTTGCCTTAATCGGCTTAATTTCTCCTCAGAACTTACGCTACGTCCAGCAATGTGTGTCAGTTGAACAATAGTTGATTGACGTGAGTGCTAAGAACAAGTCTGAATACAACACGAACGAGAATTTTCTTACTTAGTGTACATTGTGTAGAGAAAACCCTGTAATCGCTTTTAGGTACGGTCGGCAAAGGAATTGCTGACTTATCGTAGAGCTGCTTGCTTATGTTACGATGTTTTCAACTCGAGCAGGCCCTTAGAGTCCTGCTTTTTTATTAAGGTCCGGGACTGGGTTTTTTTACACACTGAATACTTAATCATTATTATCCATAAATAGTGGGAGAAATATCCAAAAACTGAACCTACATCGTCATACAAGTTTCATCAAAATCGATCTAGTAGTTTCACGAGACTAAGAAACAAAATTCAAATTAGTACAAATAAAAAAATGAAGTTCACCCTTCAGGCTAGGTTCAACAAGCGTCTTATTACAACAACAAAATAGATCGATTATATAAACAAGATAAAAATAAATCAAACCATTTTGCCCAAACCACCTAAGGCTATATTGTACTAGCTACGTACCGCGGATTTGTCCATGTTAAAACAAGCTTGTGGCCTATTCCTAGGGTCCAGAAATATTATTTTAGCAGATATTTTACGTTAAAATTACAAACATTGTTGTTCGTACGGATTGATGTGCCTACATTTTTTCTGTCATATTATATCACCGCAGACTTTAAATAAAATTACCACAATTTAGGTACTAGTAAAAATCGCTTTAGACATCTGTGTTCTGCGCAGAGGTGTCACGCTGCAAAAACAACTACTTTTTATATGAAAAATATCTTTAATGAAGTTGACTTCATTAAAATTCAACCAAAAAAAATGCCAATTTACACAAAACTTTTAATGAAATACACCAAAACCTATCTCTCTAATCACTCCGTCTATTGGTAATAAAAATTGAGACAAACATACGCACCGGGTCTTTGTTTTATACGTATATATATGTATAGCCTATGTTACTCCCAAGGCTTCGAGTTTCATCAAAATCGGTTCAGTAGTTTCAGAAATACAAAAGAGACTTTTTTGACTCTTTTTTGTAGATCTAAATTGAGCGAAGCTACGCCTGCAAATTCACCCGAGTAAAAAACTATGTCCTTCATCGAAATCTGTCAAATAGTTTTACCGTGTGAACAAACACACAATCACACTTTTCCGTTTATTAGGATATTAAGGTGTGGTCTAACACCAATTAGCTAAATATGATTTATAATATCTATGTAAAAGTAGGTACTGACATGTTGTCAAAATAATGTGTAATATGTGTTGGATAAGTTGTTTGTATGTGTGCAAATAGTATATAAGTGTGGGTGACCTACGTTGAGAGGTGATATTGACCTTTAACATAATTATATTACTAGCTGAGCTCCGCTGTTTCACCCGCATAAGTCCCGATCCTGCGAAAATTTCCACGGCCAAAGTCGCTTGACCATGAAGAGGGAACAAACAAACAAATAAATAAACAAACTTTCAGATTTATAATATTAGTTAGATTACTATAGCTGAGCCTCGCAGTTTCAATCCCGTCGAAATATCGGCGAAAAAATATCTACATACGGGGTTTCAACGCAATCAGTTCGGTTGTTTTTGTGTAAAGGAGAAAAAACATACAAACTAACACACTAACTTTCACATTTATAATATTTGTAGGAAGTTAGGATTATTATAAGGATTTAGGATAAATGAAAACCTAATAAATTGAGTGGGCCTTAGCGTTGTCTTGGAGTATCGCCGGAGACGTGAATCTGGTTGAGAACGGTTAGTTTCAGAGTGAGCCTTTCACCTAAACCGTGGGAGGGTTGATTTTTTCGAAAGCAAGTGTAGATTGTCTTAATTTGTAGGATTCGTCAAACGCGGTCGTTTTCAATGCTTGATAGTAAAGTGAGCTTTTAAGCAGGTTTATGTAGACAGCCCTAGTAAGGAGTGTGCTGTAGGTGGAGGTGGCAAGGATAAGGATCAACTTGTTAATGGTATCGCATTAGGCATCTATTGTTCAATTATGGAGTGTAACCGGTAATCACTCACGACATGATACTGCTATAGATACACCGCGGATTATATTACTTAGGTAGGAGCAATGTTACACTGTATAAATAAACATGGTATAAATCTCGACTTTTATTTCAAAGGTACTAATAGATTTTTCGTACAACTATTTATGTGCGGTAATTGACATTACTCTTATGGTGAAGGAAAACATCGTATGAAACCGCGGCTTAGTTGTCACCAGACGTATTGACGAGTTTCTTCTGGACACAGTCTACTAAACCGAGAGGTGCTGGGCAAACCTATAAAATACTAAAACAGAAAACTTAAATACCTAAAGAAAAGAAGAGCGGGGGGCTCTATCGCCTAAGAGCGATCTCTTTCAGGCAACCAAAAGGAAGGGTGCGGTGTTTCCCGCGCGCTAACGAGAAAAGCAAGGGAAACTTGAATTCAAGCGCCAAATCATGGTTTCACGACTTTAAGTAGGTACTGTCGTGAGAAAAAGTCGGACGTGTTCAACGTAACAACATTATTGTACTATTTAAGTAAGGTCGACATAATAAGATAATAATCTCAATAAAAAACGTCCACTTCTAAGTTTTTCAATGACGAATTGCGAAACTAGAATGGGAGTTAAACACTTGAGAATTATGTTTTTCACGTATATTTGTGAAACGCTTTATCAGTGCCATACCACCATTGCACTAAGGGATAATATTGGTCTTGACGTCTCACCTAGATTATATTTACAGCGCTAGCATCTTTAATTCATGATATTCAAGGCGCGACATGTATTTTATGGGATAGGCCCTCACACCTTAGTCGACCGTGTCCGAAGGAAATTAATATACATAAATATTGCAGGACAGTCCAGACATCGCCATCTAGCCCCAATCTAAGTAACTAGACTTGTGTTATGGGTACTAGATAACGGATTTACTACTATATATACTTTTCTTTTGTAAATATCCTTGTCTGAGGCGGGAATGGAACCCTCAACCCTGTGTTTGGTCAACTGGGTCGTCAAGAAAGAACTCGTTAATACGTTTGGAGACACAAAGCCGCGGGTATCATCATGATGTTTCTTTCACCGTAAGAGCAATGTTAATTAGCACACATAAATCGTAAGAAAAACCCATTAGTGCACGGCCGGCCGGAATTCAAACCCACAACTTTAGAAATAAAAGTCGAGGTATCTATCACTATGCCAACACCCCTCACGATTTGATGATCTACGACAGATAGTGCTATGGATTTTGCGTGTGTGAATGACTTGGAATGTAACTGCGCAAAACATTGATACGTAAAATCAATAATTGTTGATTATAAAAAAAACTTACATCATTCAGTTTAAAAGCCAAAATATTAAAAATATATGAAATAGTACCTACTAGCTGTCCCGGCAAACGTTGTTTTGCCATTTACAAAAACAAAAAAAAATAGATGTTGTTCGATTCTCAGACCTAACGAATATACGCAAAACATTTCATACAAATCGGTTGAGCCGTTTAGGTGGACTAACGCGGGTAAAGCCGCCTAGGATAAAATAGGCTGATTTTTTTGCAAAATTAATTCGATTCCTGACTGATAACGACTTTCCAAAATTTGAATTTGAATTTTTCATCTTGTTTTGTTTAGCTATTATAATTGAGTTAGAAGCCCTGAAAGCCCATTTATTGACGCTGTTTATTGAGAGAAACAAATACTACTAAGGCGAAAAAATGAGTTAAGTCGTTTCTTACTTAGGCATATATTTCAATATGTAATTGGTAGGTATTTTAATGCTTATTAAACTTTTATGACCGAACCGAAGATCGAACTGCCGAGAAGGTATATATAGATATACATATTTACGTACTATCTTCAAAGCTATCAAACCGCCAAATGTGTAAATCTATGGCTAAACACATTCGACCTTAGCGTGACTCCAAAAGTACCTACATGTATGACATTGGCAAAAAATCCACAGTAAAAAATTCACAGACAAGCATTCTTTGTGTACGTCTAGCGAAGTGACCTTCGAATCTGATGAACGACTTTTTAGCAAGAAAAAATAAACGTCCGGTGAATTTACCTAACTTTTTGTTTAGTTGTTCTGGGAATTGAGGACTTAGACTGACTTTAGGTAATGCATTCCATGGACCTGTTCCTCGAAACATCTTTTATTATAACCTACTTGACTTTCGATTTCACAAATATATTGTCTTTTAATCTTAAAAACAATTGACGTGTTATAAAATAAGTTAGGGTGTGTAGCTTCGGTATTCACAAGAAGCCACAAGAAACCCAGCACGGACATTTATTTTCTCCTGTGGTAATTTTCACAATTAAAGTCATGTCATGCATGGTTCTTATCGTTATGAGGCACCGAAACGTAGTCCAAGGTGGCTTAAGTAGAAAATAGGTACTTCCTATTAAGCGTATGACTTTTCCTAGCATTTTTAATGCGCAGTAGCGCCATCTTGGATTAAGATACTTGTTGTTATCTTTGCAACCATCTGTCTTCACTTATTGCAAAGCTTTTTATTTAGGTTTTATAGCCGTATTATTTAAGTATTAGTTGCGCCCCGCGGTTTAACCCGCATAAATCCGGGATTGACATCGGGATAAAACCTAGCCTTTGCCCTTAGTATTTACAGTCTCATTTGTCTCTATATGAAAATTCATCAATATTTGTTCAGTGTTAAAAATGTTAGACAGATATCGTTACTTTCTATACTAATTTTATATAGAGTAAACATTTTTTTTGTTTGTAGTAGTAGATAAGTAGGGATAAAAACAATATTTTATTAATTTACTTGCTTAACTTGGGGCTAGATGGCGTTGTGTGAATTGTCCCACAATATTTATTTATTTGATTCCTACTTCTATATTCCTGAATTTTTAGTTTGGAAGAAAAGGGCCCTCTTTTCAATTTAGGTATAACTTCGATATAAAATTTTTAGATCCCATAATTTAGTCGATAAAAATCCGAAGTTTCTATTGGTTCTTGAATAATTTGTGAGTGGGAGCTTCTTAAATTCCTTCTAATTAATCGTTTGTAGTTCTTAGAAGACATTGGCTAATCGGTTCATCCTCTATTCATTTCACTTTGTAATTTTTTTCTTGGGAAATAAATACCTATAAAACATTTATTCGAATACTAGCTGGGCCCCGCGGCAAAAAAAGAATTAGTGAAAACACAACAAAAAAGAATTAGCGAAATCGGTTCAATTGTTCTCGAGATTTGCGCTTAGCAACACATTCAGCAATTGGTTTTTATATTATAGAAAGATATAAAAAATCTGCAACAATCACGAATTCGTAAAATCTTACAGCTTTCTCTTCTTTTTATACGATTAAAGAGGTGAAGCAGACTTAGAGGAGTAATAGTCATTTGTTATTTTCTAAAGTTTCGCCTGTAAGCACCTGGGTTTTTTCAAGTCTATGAATCGCTTATTTTGGTATCTTATTTGTTTAAGAAGTTTTTAAAAATAATTTGTACTTATTTTACTTTAGTTTTAAGTAATAAATCACGTGACATTAAGGCAATTCGTGTAAAATTTAGGTTAGTATAAATAAAGTGAGTTTACCTCCATTTCAAAAGGAGTGTGCGATGTTATCAAAGCCTATAAGACGTCAATCATTGAGGTTTGAGGTTACAAAACTATACTTGAAAGTGTCAACGCCAATTTGTTGGTGACCTCTTATTTTTAAATGGAAATTAAAATTTATTTGTGTTTAAAGGGGAAGTAAAATATTAGTAATGAGACTAGCATGGTCGCCTCAATCTTTTGTTTTTTATTTAAACCTATGGCGATGGTAATGTATAAGATAGAGGACATTAATACAAATAACAAATGCCATGTAACAAAATCTCGTAGAGTGTAAGGTTGGCTTGTTATTTTATGTACTTACCTAAATAAAATATTTAAAAGGATTGCTTAGTATTTTTATTTGCCACATGACAGCCACACATGACTAACCTAACCTAACATTTTAAGAGGATTGGTTACCTACATGGCAAATGCCATCTATCGTTGTTTGCATTAATGTCATCGACACTAATATAATAAAGAGGAAAGATTTTACTGTATTATTTGTTTGTTTTGAATGCGATGTAACTTGGTATGAGGATACATTGATTCATTGGATTAACATAGGCCATTTTTTTATCTCGATATTCCCACGGTATCAGGATTTACGCGGGTGAAACCGCGCCGCCCTATTAGTCTATAATGTATTACCAATTGCTATAACCTACGTTCGAAAGTGCAACAAATAATATATAAATAACTGACCGTTTACTACGCCAAAATATTACAACCCCTTTACCTAGATTTAAATCTACTAAATTAAAGTTGTATTTACATGAAATATCCACTTTCATTATTTTTGGGAATTGATTTAGGCACAAACTTACAGAAATAATAAAAAGACAGATTAAACCAAGATTACATTAAAACTTTAAAAAATATGTCAAAACTATTATGATAATAAACCTACAACTTTTCCAAAAAATGAAACCCATTTTTTTTGGAGATTTATGCAATTGATTAATACGCCATCTGTTTTTGACGGCTAGTACTAAATAGTGACGCATTATGGCATCAAGATAAGTACCAAAAACATTCTAAACTTTAAGTGGTTTCGTTTATTACCGTGAGATGGCAATGATATCTAATTTTAATGTTTTGAATTGGCTAGTTATTTTTCAAGTTAATTTACGAAGTTTCCGTCAAACCTACGTATGTATCTCAATAAAAGTATGACTATGGGGTAAGTTATTAATAAGTTCACATTAGTTATTATTTTCAGCTATTCTTTAGATTTGAAGTCTATCAATTGAAGCAAGACTTTAAAACCCTGCTTGAACTGAAGACCTAAGAACGGGTACGTTTAGACCAATTTCATCCATCTTTTTTGTTTTAGTTTTCTAATACCTTATATAGAAGGTTTTTACAATTTTTTAAAAGAAAGTGGCGCAGGAAGTTTTGCTTTAGTGATACTGCGGGGCGCAGCTAGTCTACACTTATATTAAAATGGGGAAATATTTTATGTTTCTTTTGTTTGTTTTATGTTTGTAACGAATTGGCTCCAAATATAATGGATCGATTTGAATAAAACTTGGTATGAGGATACATTGATTCATTCGGAATAACATAGATTAATTTTATCCCGATATTGCCACGAAAATTTCGCGGGTGAAACCGCGGAGTGCTGCTAGTATGACAAATAAATATGTAAATAAACACACCGTAACGTATTTCCTAATCGCTTCCTATATAAATACCGGTACATCTAAAGCAGGGAACCCCAAAATATTACCTTTCATCTTTATGCAAGGTACTTATGTCTAAACACCACAATTTTTATACGATTTCCTTGAAAGAAAACCGCTTTGAAGGTTTAAATAGAGGGAAAGTACGGTCGATATTTACGTCCGGCAGCCGGACCTGAACACTGTATAGAATTTGCTCTTTGACAGTTTTTCAGTAAGTTGTTAAAAAGTCGCAAATTTTATTATGATAAATGCATTTTTATTCATTAATTTGTATTGTAGCAAGAAAAATATTAATGAGGTCGCATGCACCCGCATAGGTCATATTTAAAGGCATGTGACGTCTAGCAGTTTCACCAAACTTCATATTATATCAAAGTCTAAGTAGGTACTCGTATGTATTTTCTTTCTTATATCCGGCGTTTTGATGATTGGCAATAATACACTAAAGCTAGCAGTTCTGGTCGGCCTTCGCCGTAACATAAAGTAAAATGTAATCCGGCAACCGGATGCCATTTATAAACGAGTTTGTTCTAATGAAAATAAATTATTTTACCTTCGCGACGGCGTCCTCGGTCGCATATAAACATTTCCTTTTAGAAGGTTAAAATTTGTCAAAGCTGTGACGACCTCAGGTCGTTTGATGTTTTATCTTGTTTGTAGAGGTGGTGGGTTTTAAATACTTACATTTTTATTCGACAAATATTTAATAGGAATTGATTTTGTATTTTATTTCTTTTATTTAGTTTAGTGAAAACTGCGGTCTCGTCTTATTGTGTCTGCCCTTGGTCCAATTTATTTGGGACAAGCAGCGCCCGTTATTTCACCCGCAGAAGTGCCGATTTCGTAGAAATATCGGCATGAAAATTAGCCTATCTTACGCACGATTAGGTAATCAATGTATCTTCATACCGAGTATCATCAAAGTCTGTCCAGAGTGCCGGAGCCTATTTGTTACAAACAAAATCTTTCCTCTTTATAAATAATATTAGTATAGTATAGATCGACGCAGTGAAACTATGGTTATGACTCTAATTTATGTCATTATTTTCTTAAGTTATAAGTAAAAACTTGCAATAAACTTGAAAAAAAAACGCAAAATATAAGTATATTTCATTTTTTCCTCATTGGTAAAACGAAACAAAGGGTTTGAACGAGAGAATAAATTTATGTGCCTTGTAAATAAAATAAACACGAAAACTACATTATTAGGTAGGTACATAATCAATGGGCTAAAAACTTTGGTTAAAAAATAATTAAATTGGCACATAGTTTTAGTCAAAAGTGAAAAAGTTAGTAGAATGTGCCAATTTTATTTAATTACGTTAACCAAACCTACTCGTAGATACGAAGTAGTGAAGCTACGCCGTGTCCCGAATTCACTTTAAAAATTTCCGTTCCAATAACTTACAACCACAATAAAGGTTTTCCCAATTTTAAACTGAAAATTCAATTGTTTCCTGTAAATTCTTGGTGTTGCTGCCGCATGCCGGTGGCGTGTGCCTTTAAAAAAAACAGTGTATTTTTTAAAAGCGTTGTTAACTATTTTAATTAATAAAGTTAATTAACTTTAGTAGAAATATTAATTAAATATCTTTTTCAGGATTAAAGTAGTTTTTTCCACGAAATATTTGGAATGGTATTTTGTTTATAATCTTATCTTATTTTATTACTAACTACGACCCAGTTGACACGTGTTAGTCCGCAGTTGAGAACTTGTTTAGAAAAAAACCAACTTGTAGGTAGCAATAGCAACCCATTTACTTTAATTCAAAAAACCCACCAAAATTATTTAATTTAATTCAAGATAATGCGTACACTAGTAAAAGAAAACTGAAAGAAAAAAAACGCGTCAGACATAGTCAATACGCCAAATATTCTCGTCTAATTTATCACAATAAAATTCAATGTCCTGGCTAACGACTGATATATTAACGCACAACTCAAACTAATGAAGGGATCGAGAATCTGTTATAACGCGAGCATCCGCTAAGCAAGGATTTTGGAAATTTCAAACCCTACGCGGGCAAAAGCTAGTTGTAATATCTATCAGACAAATATTAAACATGGTTAGATTAAATCTGTTGCTAGCACTATAGACGCTAACTCCTGTTAGAAAGATTTAAAACTAACATTCCAATTTTAATAAAGGCTACAACGAGCCTTTCTGGCTTTTTGTACACGCAACAAAAATTGTTCATTTCCACACATTTGCACATTTCACCGCGTTTGGGTTCGTCCGTGGGGTGAAATTATTCGCAGCCGGCGCATACGGCAAGCGTTTCTGTGTTTGTATTGGATGGGTTCAACTGGTGAGAATTTGTTTAGATGGGTAGATTGCGTGCTAGATATATCTGTACTGTAAAACGGACTAAGCGTAGGTACCTCATCTTACCTTAATTTTAGTTATTCAATTTAAAATAATACCATCTAAAATATAGTTATCCAGATCTTTGTGAAGTTGACCACAGAAAAAACCCATGAGTTTCATGTGATTTCTTCTCATTGTAAATGTTAGCATTTGACTAGGTCTAGTACCTGATGGTAATTTATGTCGAGAAAAAAATATTTATTCCAAATCCGTAAAAATTATATTGGTTACTACTGAGAAATTTATAAAATTGCCTAAGTTATTCCACCCCATGAAGAGTCATCACAGAATCCAATAAAACCATTGACGTCACTAGCCAGTTTTTCAAGCGAATAGCCTTCAAGCACAATGGTAGAAACTAATGCGGTACTAACTATCAATAGGGTAGAAATTTATAGACGTACCATCCCCTTTTGCGAAGAAAATATTGGTCTTACGAAGTACCCAGACGTGGTTTGTGAATGTCTTTTGTGAGTTGGGTAGGGGTGCTGCGACTTGTGGGTACGGGCTAAGTTATAAGATGTCGGGTATATTGATTATACCTACATATATAACCACTAGGTTAGATATATATACATATAGGAGAGTAGATGTATAGGACGTCATATTAGCGATGTAGCCGTAATAGAGTGCCTACGTGTAAACGTTTTGTACCTGGTAGAAAGTGAGGGATTACTACTAGTACTTGATTTGACAACCCAGTTGGCACAATGGTCACCATGCCGGACTGCCAAACACAGAGTTGCGGGTGCGATTCCCGCCTCAGACAAGTATTGATGCTTAGGTATTTGTCTGTTGCCTGGTTATTTCTATATATATTATAAGTATTTATTAAAATAGTGAATCCGTTGTCTAGCACCCATAACACTAGTCTAGTTACTTAGCTTTGGGCTAGATGGCGATGTGTGGAATGTCATGCAATAATAATTAGTATGAATGGCTGAACTGTAGAATAGAAGCCATTGATTTTAATCAGACGTAGGTACTTTATCACGGCTACATCGCTAATATGCCATCTATTCTCCTATATGTATATCCCTAACCTAGTGGTTTTGAGCAGATAAAATGATTTTTTAGTTAAAAAAAAAAATATTTTGGAAAACATATTAGAGTTTTCCAACTCCATGATGCGTGACTAATTTTTATTTGTAGATTTCATTATATTTACATATGGCGGAACTTAAATATATGTACGTCATTTAGTTTGTCTATATCTTGTAATTAGTCAATGACATTAGCTATGTCATTATGTTTAGTTTTGTATTACTATTCATGAGTTTCTGGTCGGCTACAACATTAAAGCTTCCCGCTTAAGTAAATAACTTAATCCAGAATCGTATAAAACTTCTCTACATTGTAAACAAGGAATACTTTCAGTTGTAACCCATGACTCGCGACATGGTGGATGATGCCAAAAAAACAACTCATCGTTATTTGTCAATTGGTTTATTTGTCGACTAACTTTCTTGTGAATACTTCTTTTATACTTTTATATGGACTTTCAATGCTTAATATAACATTTTTTTTGGCAAATATTTACTAAAATATTAAGTAGATAAAAGATTCGATGACATTTCTGTGACGTGCTTGCGACGTAGAGGGATGCTGGTTCGATTCCCGCCGTCTAACAAGTATTTGTTAACTTTTTTGTGGGGTGTTTTTGTATGTAAGTAAGTCGTATTTATAAAAAAAAGTATATAAGGAATTCTATCCGTTGACTAGCCACCGTGACACCAGTTGCTCAGATTGCGGATAGATGGCGCTTTGTGTAACGTCCTGCTACATTTATACTTATTTGTTTGTAATTAAATGATTTTGATGAAACTTGTATGTATCTACATAGAATCCTTGGACCCCGTGTAAGTTCCGTTTGGAAATCGGAATAAACAGTATCTCTAGCTATCTATATACCAAGTTTCATCGCAGTCGGCTTAGTAGTTTTTGCGTATAGAGGAGTAACAAACACAAACTTTTACATTTATAATACGTATAATCTTCATATTCTTGTAAATGTCTAATTAGTATGTTGTTACATTTAATATGGGTATGTATGTACGTATGTTTGTGGGTAAATATAACAATAACAGTAGGTACCTAACTACCTACCTAACTACCAACATTATGTGTTGTAACATTGCTTCTCTCGAAGCTTGCGGTAACATGCTTTCAATTCAAACGAAGCTGTTTCGTTAAGGTCAACGATTTTGACCCGGTACATAGCGGAGTATGTGTAGACTATGCGAAGCGGAGTTCCTTGCTAACTTCTTACAAAGAGCTTGGATTACCAACTCTGTCAGAATTGTCTTGACTTGACGTAAAATGCGACGTACCTACATATAAATTAATATTACCTAGAAATTTTAAGGTCTATCACAACACAATTGACAAGACGTCGGAATGTTAAAATTTTCAAGGTATACCTATTAGTCCGTACGTCTCGCGTTTTACTTCAAGTCAACACAATTCTGTCAGATGTAACTAATCCAACCTCTTTATTAGAAGGTTAGCAAGGAGCTCCGTGTTACGTACCTTATAACAAAGAGGTATTATGAGCTAAATCCTCTTTATTTGTATCCATTACAAATTAATCCAAAATCTTTTCTTAGCTTAGAATGTCTACGTTACAAAACACCTATCTGTATGCCAATTTGTAGCCTGATCAGTCTATTAGTTTAAGCTGTGTGTTGATAGATATATCAACGAGTCAGTCAATACTTTGAATTTAATATTTAAAGATTATGTACTTAAGTAAGTATTTTGGCAGATTTTATAATTTCAAAATTTTTTAAGGATCATATACGGTCGCCTTACTTCGAGTCCCCACCTAACATAATAAGTTTACCCGTACACAGTTTCTCCATTCGTTCTCAGCACACTAGATAATATAGTTTTTCGTCGTCACAAACTGGAATTTGCTTAGAGAGTGCCGTGTCTAGTTTAATCACGTCACGGTTTTAAGTCAGAGGTACTCAAAGTTACAAAGCCTTCCAATTTAGTTAAGGTGCAAATAGGAGCCAAATGCAAAAAGCTTGTCGCCTATAGCTAAAATGAAAGCTAAGCTAAAGGAAAGCGTGCTACATCTTAGATCGCATCGTGACTTACAAATCGTGTGAGATAGTGATTAATTTAGTTCATATTGTTTGATAGTCCGGTCAATTTAGACCAAAAAATAATAGTGAAGTTACATAAAGTCCCAACAAGCTGAAAATCAGTGAAATTGTTCAAAACATAATTATAAACAATGTCTAGAAGTTCCCCATCATTCCCGTGTAAGGAAAATTTTTTATTCAAGGTCAAAGGTCTAAAAAATGAGTTTTTCGCTATTTTCAGCAAAACGGTAAGTTTTATCATAAAAGTATCTCAGACAAAATTGTAGATCATAAAATTATCTATAAAAAATGTTTTAATACTTTTTTCTTACTAGCCACCGTTTCTGAGATATAACGATTCAAAAAGTTGTAAAAGTTGTTAACGTCATAATATGCACACGTTTCCACGCCACCTATGAGGTAGTGTACTTAGCGCGTTTTTTTTAACGTGGTTTCCTAGGCCTACTCCACGGGTCAGTTGTGATCCTGTTTAATGTAAAACGATTGCAAAATAACGGAAATTTTGCAAAGATTGGAAAAGATAAAAGCGATGTAAATTAAAATTAATAACTTCTTGTTGAGTTGAATTACTCTTTTTAAAAACTTCTGCACATTGAATTAAATCTTGTTTATCAAACATTTTGAAAACTGCTGTTTTACCCCTCCTGTAAAATGCAGATAGTACATGATTTTGACACTTTACAAAATAAATAAATGAACTTCACTACTTTTTTTTAATTTACATCGCTTTTATCTTTTCCAATCTTTGAAAATTTCCGTTATTTTGCAATAGTTTTACATTAAACAGGATCACAACTGACCCGTGGAGTAGGCCTAGGAAACCACGTTAAAAAAAACGCGCTAAGTACACTACCTCATAGGTGGCGTGGAAACGTGTGCATATTATGACGTTAACAACTTTTACAACTTTTTGAATCGTTATATCTCAGAAACGGTGGCTAGTAAGAAAAAAGTATTAAAACATTTTTTATAGATAATTTTATGATCTACAATTTTGTCTGAGATACTTTTATGATAAAACTTACTGTTTTGCTGAAAATAGCGAAAAACTCATTTTTTAGACCTTTGACCTTGAATAAAAAATTTTCCTTACACGGGAATGATGGGGAACTTCTAGACATTGTTTATAATTATGTTTTGAACAATTTCACTGATTTTCAGCTTGTTGGGACTTTATGTAACTTCGAATGTCTAAATTGACCGGACTATGATTATTATTGCATTTTGGTATGATTTAAAGACGAAAATCTCACATAAAACTCTACAAAAGTGCTCGTGAGGCTCGATGACTATACAATGTGTTTCTGCGAAGGGGTTTTAATACGAAAGGCGGTTACAAAACCTTCGAACGAAATGTTTAAATTTCCAAAAGTTGTTCGCTTACACGTCTAGAACAACCCCCTTTTGTATTAGAACCCCTTCGCTGAAACACATTGCATATAACTCAATAACTAGAGTTTAGAAAATATAGAGCGGATGCGTAATTCACCAATCTACGAGTATGTATATAAATATTTAAAAGAGAAAAAATCTCATAAAGGCTCATCTCTGAAATCACAAAAGTTACGATTCTGAAACTTCGCATGGGTGTTCCGTTTAGTACGTAGACGAGCTCTAAGGATTTCTGAACATTTGACCTCTAAAGGGGTAAAAAGTTTGTAGTTCATAGTAAATCATTACATAGTATAAAACAATGTCACTTTCCGCTGTCTGTCCCTATGTATGCTTAGATCTTTAAAACTACGCAACTGATTTTGATGCAGTTCTTTTAATAGATAGAGTGATTAAAGAGGAAGGTTTATATGTATAATATATGCATAATATAGCCGTGCGAAGACGGAGTGGGTCACAGTATTATATATTTTGTGTTTGAAGAGAATTAATGTATATCACTTATATAGAAACACTAATGCGGGTAAAACCGCGGGGTGTAGCTAATTACGTATAATTCGAACATCCTGTTAACACATTTAATCAGGTTCCAAATGAAACGCTGTCGTTTAACTACGTCCAGTATCGTCCAGTGTTGTACAGTACAGCAGTCATCGTGTTATTCCATACGCAATCCAATTATATTTGAAGTAATTCTGATATTCGAGCGTATGCAACAATATGGCTGAGCGCAGGCTAGATACTGTAGATCGAGCGACATTTTATCATTTCGATCTATCGATCATTTTTGAGAACAAATTAAACAATAAGAGAACAAATATTCGATGGCCTTTTCTGATGTTTTTTTATTTCGGGCGCTCGACAAAGATTGGTGTTTTCCCTAAAATACGGAAACTTTGAAACTTATCTGGTCATTGATAACCTTTTAGTTGTTTTATTTTGTGACTTTTCTGAAAAGCACCGTCTATCAAGATCTAACTATGAACTAGTTTTTAGTTTATGAATGCTTCATTTCGACTTAAACTATCGACGAATTATCGGCTTACTAAATGTGTTTAGTCTAGTTCTTTCCGTGGATCATAACCATGTCATATCGAGTATCGATAGGCATATCATTTGATTACTTTAGTGTTGTGATTCGTTTGAATCGAATTCGGGATGTGTTGGGCTAATGAGAAAAGTCTACTAAACCAACGGAATTATTTGGATAGTGGTCATGGCTTTCTGGCAGACTATAATATGCCAAATCTGACTGACTCAACATGCAGCGTAGATCCACGAATGCAATAAAATTCAAGTGTAATCATGTTTTTTTTTCAGGACTAGAGCCAGGACAGGAGGCTTATCGGCGACGATGAGCTTGCCAACAAAAGGCTTCAGAACCTTGAATATAGGCGCAAGGTGGAAAACATGTAAGTCTTTTAATATGTACATTTCGGGGAGTTTACACGGAAAGTGTGATTTTCATTCATACTATTCACCTACTAGGTTAGGAATTATCCCATCAAAATATTTAAAAAAGTGATAGGTGTATTTACATCTTTTTTCAAAAATTACATTTCCACGTACAGGATTCTTTTTAGATCACAACCCTGTTTACTTCCGGTATTTGCTCGCTTCCGCTTCCGGTAGGCGAAGGATGCGACGCCGGAAGTGGTGCTGAAAAATAACCTTTATTACTGTAGACATAACGAATACTGTTTAACTTTAAACTTGAACACTTTGAAGAAAGTACTGTTGAGGAAAAAACAGTATGAAAACAATATTAGTTTTAAAGTTCCATCCAACTAATATTATAAATGCAAGAGTTCTTTGTTTGGCACACTTCACTGTCAAACGGCTCGACCATCTTTATGTCCACTTTAAGAATTTAATAGATTAGGAATATTTTTTTAGAACGGATTACCATCCCGTTTACTATAATTATTCTGTTATTTACCTCTACGTTTAAGCTAAGCTACATCAGCCGTAGTCGCGAGTAAGAGTAGAATTTTAAAAATAATAATCCGAACCGCGATCGTCACCTGTCCAAAGAAAAATGAATCTAATTTGTTTGAGTTTAAAGACTGGTGATTATATTATGTGCGTTAAAAATCTATATTGGGTGCCAGAGCGCCATGGCAATATTTGTGTCGTGTCGTTTTTCTCCCGACATCGACAGTACGTTGTTCGAAGCAAGATGTTTCCTATTACATAGTGTTTGAACAACGATATTGAGAAGCGCTTCCTTGACAATTGCAAACATACCTCCTCCCATCTCTTCCATACATACAATTTTAAATTATATTTTAAAAATTCAAAAAGGAATAAATTTTACCTAGAATTTTTTTAAAAGGTGAATATGAACCTTAATTAAGGAAAAAAGAAAACTATTTTAATGCACAATATTTAGAGATGCGTTTTTTATTATTTCTATTTATGCCTAGTGCCGGCAACTAAGAATATCTTGATTTTTGTCCAAGGAAAATTGCACTAATAATAAAAAATCATCATAAATTACCTATTTCCAATAAACTTTCGTCGTCCATCATCGGACGTAAATATTTGACAACCAATCCGTCATAACTGAAGGAAACTAATTATTTTCTTCATGTATTCTTCATACTTTAGGAAATTAGTAGATTTTTCTCATTAAAAGTGTTTTGTATAAGTACCTATACGTAAAATTTATCGGTCCTTTCGTTGTCAAGTCACCACAAAATAAGCTTAGTTGCTTTGCTTAGGACTATAGTACATGAAGGTACACTAAGGTAGGTATTTAGTAACTAGTTCGTACAGTCGACGACAAAAGTGGAGGCCCATCGTACATATCTAAAATTACTATTACGAGTATTAGAATATTTAAATTCGAGCAGGGCTTTTAAGTCCAGCTTCACTAGTTGCGTTATTAAAATAAAATATTAAAATATTGTTAAGTTTTTTTTTAAAGGTCATTCAGACCTTTTTTCAGTTGGTTAAAAAATAAGTATAATCTTAAGTATGATCTCTCTGAGTAAGTAACGGCTGACTTTCGGGTTAACATAACCTCGAAACTACTAGTTTGTAATATTTACACAATAAAGAAACCCTGAATTAGTATCATTAACGGAAAAAGGGTAAGCGGTATCTATGTAAAATTTTAGGTTATTTCAGTAACAACATACAATGAAGCTTATTACTGAAAATATTTCCATTGCACACAGTAGCATAGATAACTCGGAGGGTGTACGGGTACGGCACCCTCTCTCCTATTAGGGTCCATAATAATACCTAATTGTTTCCTAAACAGACAGCGAGGGGGATAACTTCATTATATCTGTGTAGTGCAGCTAAATTCATTTCTATGGTGTGAGTTGGGAGTTCAAGTGTGTGTACTTGTAGATACGCCGACTTAAACCATAGACAAATCTACCAATGTTATTTTATTTTGACGTTGATCTATTTTAATTTTATCTCTGTTTGTACCCACGTCCCACAGACTAGTAAAAGTCCTTTATTTTACGTCTTATAAGAAAAATTAAATAATAAACCCTAAATTAAATAAATAACCTACTTACTATACCTACTATGAGTTTTCTTATAAAGATTTTTTTATTTGTCTATGCCAAAACATATAGGTACCTACTTACCGAGTTTTTTTGACAATATTTTTCTAGGTTTTAACTCCATAAAATACCTCAAGGATGGAATATTTTTTACTATATTATAGTATTAAATTCGTTGCATTTGGGCCGTAGGTATATGAGACGACTCCAAAAGTCACTCCAATCATTAATACATACTACCTCATCGAACCACCAAAAAATCTATAAAATTTACTACATTTTAATAAAGACCACGTATATTCTTCCAAAGGGGTGCGTAAGTTAATAGAAAAAAGGGATGAAGTTCAAAAGGAACGTACCGTACGTAATTTATGCCAAGAAAAATGAACTTATATGGGACACGCACGTCCAATTTTTATTGTTCTTACAAATTTTTACGAATAAAATGTTACCCAATAAAAACGTGGTAAGTGTATTGAAGAAAAAAGTCTAAGAAAATTGTAATATTAGTCGCATCCCGCGGTGTTGCTTGTATTTAAACAATAATGGTCTTTATTACCAAGAAAAAGTTGATTTTACAGTTAATTTTTGATAAAAAATTCGATTAAAAAATAGTTTATCTGGCTAGAACAAACCCTTTTCGGATCACATTACCTTTGGTTCAACACATATATATTTTATCAGAGATTATAAAGAGAAAAATACTCATCAAGAAATCTCTGAAACTACAAGAGTCTGAAACTTCGCTTGGAGGTTCCTATATTATTACCACGTAGGCGAGTACTAAGGAATTTGGAAATTCGACCTCTAAAGTGGTAATTGAAAAAGGACTGATTTTATAGATTATAGTAACTATTATGTATTATGTGTTTGTAGGAAATCAATATCACTTGTAATTCGGTAAACTATGGCAAGCTCCTTTTAAAGAGACATTTACTGCTAATTGTGTATACATGCTGCCTTAGGTACAAGAAGATACATAAGTGGAGGAAAATATTTCAAAGTAATCTATCCACCTTCCTTAGTCTCTCAAAGGACCTAAACGGATTAACGGATTACGTTAATTGAGGTTACTAGCGTCATCACTATCTTTTAACATTTTCCTTAGAGTCCTCACAGTTTGGCCACATTAGTAGAGAAGGTTTGGCTATATACTTTCTATTGGATTGGCTGATAGCCTAAGTCGGTGTTTGACGGTTTGTAACATAGTATTTATAAGGTTACTAACTGTGGTCCACTTTTTTACTCTCGTTAATGTCGATCCCGTAGAAAAATCGGGATAAAGAAGGTAGCCACAGAGCGCATTCTCATAGCGCGTGCTCGCAAGAACAGACATAAAATATAAAGGCAATAGTTACTACAAACTATAAATTATCATCCCTTATACCCCTTAAGAATTTACAAAAACATATTTACAGTCCCTACGTCCTAAAAGGACCATGCGAAGTTTCGGGCTCTTGAGTTTCAGAGATTTCATAATAAGGCCTATTCTCTTTTGATTGAATAAACTTAAAAACTGCTCAAACTGCACCTTCCCGGGACAATATAAATAAAAATAAAATACATATTATAATCACTTGGAAGTGTTTCAAGAACCTTACAAAGCGTTGCACTGAACACAATCTGGTGTAAGACTCAGTACACCACACACGAGAATTTATTCATCGATCGATTACGTTTTGCATCAGTAAAGAATTGAATTGTTTACTTTAAAAGCTAAATTTATTTTATTAGGAAATATTTGATAAACTTTATTTTACGTATAAACGAATGATTAAGGGTTGGTGCATTGAAAAGTACCTAATCCAGTATTCGAAACAATGGCAGCTAGCAGTGATTTGGGCCATCAAATGATGAAATACATTAATTGTTCTTACAGTTCGATTTCACTGGATCCACTTGCTGTCTCCAGAATCCATATAATGTGACAAGACATTAAATGCTAAGTAAAGTTAAAAAATATTAGAGACATAGAGACCAAATGCCTGCGAACATTATTATTTTTTATAGAAAGGTTTAAATAGATGGAAAATTACGTTCTAGAGTAGCACAGACCACAAAATTCCACTTTATTTCAATGCACAAAGCTATTGAAGGATCTGTTGCTTATTCTGTTGTTGTTGTTGTTGTTGGTCATTATAAAGAAAGTATAGAAAGTAATCGGGCAACAAAAGTTTGTCGTGTAGAGTGTCCAGCCTAAGTCGGATGTATGAGCGGTAGTTTACGAGTATTACTTCCTTTGCGCTCTCTTACCGACTAGTCGGTACTGAACTGTTGTTTTATTGTTTACTTGCTCTTTACTACTAGCTGCGTCCCGCGGTTTCACTCGTATAGGTCTCGATCCTGGGGGAATATCTGGATTAAAAAACCTTGGCTAATCGGTAGTAAAATTACCCCCGGTCCATAATTGAAATAAATTAAACTAATAATATAACAGAATAACCAGCGATGACTTAAAATCCAGTGAGGCCTCTCCATCCTTCAGCCACTCACGTTCCTGTTGCCCCCTTGCTGTAATTTACTCGGCTAATTAGGGTGGCCCAGTCTGAGAGTTGGCGAGTCTCCGCCTGCCATTTTTACGTGTTTATTGAACATTGTTACGGCAGGTGCCATAGTATCCATAGTTCCCCAGTATCTAGTCCACTACCATCCCATCACAATAGCTCCAGTAGTTTTGTCCTGTAGATTGTCAATAGTTTTCATCCAAACCGGAGGTTGTCCTTGGTTGCAATTTATAGTGTAGACAGGGATAATTGCCGGTTTAGAATCCACCCCATTTTTTGCTATTAAACTTGTTATTGTAAAGGGCCTCTACGTGTTGGCTTCGGCTCCACGCACGCCTTCCAAAGGTCTGGGGCTCCATAGCCCCGTGATACAGGACGTATAACAGAATAAAGCACACAGCGCCATCTGACCCCAAGTTCAGCTACTAGGCTTGTGTAATGGAAGCCAGACAACAGATTGAATACTTAAAACTTATATACTTTTTTTGTTGAAAATGAATAAGTTATACAGAAGCACCAGATTAAAACAAATATTTGTTTACACAAACAAATATCTGAGGACAAAATTTGTTCGACGGTAAAAACGAACCCACAACCATCTAGCACAGAATATGATTTTAAGTGTACCAAGGGTTCTATATTATTGTATCAAAATTGAGCAGTTTTTGTGTGTTAGACAGACAGACAGAAAGATAAAATTTTGTATGTAGTGGTATACTAGTGGGCCCTGAACGCTGTTTTATTGTTTATTATTCTTTCATGGGGATTAAAATTCATTTTATTGCAGTTGACGTCTGTGGGGGACTTACTTAGGGTGTGTTTTGTCTGCTTTTCAGTACTTTGAAGTGCTTTGATTTTATTTTAACAACCTTTGTTTAGGCGGTATTTGTTAGACCATTTTAATTTAAGCAAGTATTTACAGCTTATCTCATTAGGAAGCCTTATTGATGTCCTATTTCGGTGTTTTTTATTTTTTGTATGTGTATTTAATTCATTCATTTAAAACCCAGATTGAGTTTGTATTTGTAATTTTTTCCTAATATAAAAAAAACTTATAATTAAATTAAGTAAACTTACTTACTTTTTTAGATGAAAAAAAAACAGACTATTTTGAGCGATTAATATTCAAATCCATAAAATTTTGTTGAAATTTAATGGGTGAATCCCTGGAACGAAAAATCCATCATGAAAAAAGTAATTGTTATGTGGTCCTCTTAATTTAAAATATTTATTTAAATTATAAATATAATTTTCACACAATTACAACATCACAAATATAGACTTTTGTTTTTCTAATAAATAAATAGGTAAATAAAATAACTATACCTACTTACCTAATACAAAACAAAATATTGAACGTAGATCATATATGTAAACTAAGTGATACTATTAATCCGTATTTTAATCTTATGTAGATAATAATTATGCGTAGTAGCAAATAAAAGACCTTGATCTATATGACGTCTTATACCGTTGACCGCTTCTATGAAGTGAAAGCTAATTTCGACTGATGATATCAAGTTTCCGTGGTGTAGCGGTTATCACATCTGCCTAACACGCAGAAGGCCCCCGGTTCGATCCCGGGCGGAAACATACGTTTTTGCTTTATTTATTTTTCTCTACAATACGAAGAAAGCTGTAAAAATGAGCATAAACCAATCTGTTGTATAATATTTGAATATTTGTCAGATAAATTTAAAAAATGTCACTTTAAATGACATTGGGACGTTTTTTTGCAAAGGTCACCACCAAAAAATAATGTCGGCGGTCATTGGGACAAAAAGAAAAAATGTGTTCCAGTGTCCAATTGGGTAGTGAGTGGTAACATGGGGAACAATCCTACTTCAGCCTTGTACTATTATAGTATATTCTCTGCTTCAGCACATAATCATCTCGCAATTATATTTGTTTGTGCCTTTTTTAATTTTTCTTCTTGTGGTTCAAAAAAATTCTAATCCTAACTCTTCAACTGATATTAGGTATAAATCCGAAAGTTTGTTGATTTATTTCTTTGTTTGTCTGTTCCTTATGGTCAAAAAACTTGACCGATTTGGTCAGCACAGTGATCGATGGAGAAGGATACTTTTAATCCCGAAATTCCAGCGGGATCGGGACTTACGCGCGTGAAACTACGGGCAGCAGCTAGTATATGCTACAATATAAAGACTGTCAATTACGCTTCATGTAACGAGCCCCCATCGCATCGCGAAAGGCGTGTTATCATTATCTTTGTATATAGAGTTGAGGTAGGGGCATACTGTCAGCGAGGTGAAGGTTTGACTACCTCTGTGGTACGCACTACGCAGAAGGTTGCGGGTTTGATTACCGCCGTCGGACCAATATATGTATATAAACATTTGTTTCTGTAAACAATTATTTGTCATTTTCTCGGTTTTTCTGTATAATATAGTCATAGGTATTTATTTACAAAAAGAGTAGGTAAATGAATATTGTATCCGTTGTCTGGCTACTATAAAACAAACCTAGTTGCTTAATTCGGAGCTAGATGGCGCTGCTGTGTCCATTTCCCTGCAATATTTTGAAAGTTTCGACAAAATTTATGTTTTTTCTATATCAAATGATCAGTGACCACGAAATATCAATTATTGCAAATATTGAATTCTAAAATCGTCATCAATGTAACCCCAAGCATTTTCACCCTACGACATGACACCTTCACCATAAAAACAACTAGCACTTCACTAAAGTATACAAAATTTTCAACACAGACAGGAACGGCTTTATTCCTTATGCAATAAGATTCAGAATCGCGTAGCAAAGTTACTGAACAAAGTAGGGTGAAACTGGATAATGATGTAGACGCAACACTTGGTTTTTGCTTAACTATCAGCTGTGAGAAGGTACATGTACCGTGTACTAGCATGTATGTTTGTACACGTGAACGTAACTACACGTAAGAAAGTAAAGTGCGTGCCAGATGAGTTAGTGCGCGTAATCGAAATTGGAGCTTCATACATAAAAATGGTTGTTAATTATTGGACCCTGTTACTAAGATTTCACTGTCCATCCGTCTGTCTGTCCGTCTGTCCATCTGTCTGTCCAGACTGATTAATTTATGAACTGTGGTAGACAGTTTTCACAGATGATTTCTGCTGCCGCTACAATAACAAATACTAAAAACAGAAAAAATTAATAAGTGGGGCTCCCACACGACATGGTACGGAACCCTTCGTGCCCGAGTCCGACTCGCACTAAGTCGGTTTTCCAACATTTTTTTTATGCTAATATTCTTTGCGTTTTTACAAGCTTTTATTTAACTTGTTAATCCTATCTTTTAATTCAAAAACAAAAAAAACACCATGCAGTCTTTTTCCCCCTGTGAACACGTGGTCCAACTGCTCGGTCCGACCGAAACGGTAAGAATTTTTCAGCTTTAAATCATAACAAAAGTTAAAAAATACAACTAAATTACAACTCAAGAAACAAAACAAGAAATTCAAAAGAAAATACATTAGTTTTTTTATAAATAACTAGCTACGCCCCGCGGTTTCACCCGCGTAAGTCCCGATCCCGTTAAAAAGTATCTTATGTCCGTCTCCTGGCTCTAAGCTACCTCCCTACCAATTTTCACCCAAATCTGTTCTGCCGTTCTTGAGTTATAAGTGGTGTAACTAACACGACTTTCTTTTATATATATATAAATAAATAGATATAGATAAATTTCAACTAAAACCAATTAAGTTTAATTAAGTACAAGCGAAAGGCATTTTTTAGATTACTATTACGTGCTTTTTGAAGAAATAATGTAATAACTGGGTGAAAATGTTGCGATGGCAACACCAAGCCAGTTCCCAGCACTTAGTAATTCTGTACGCTCACCAAATACCTGATATATATCTCGCAGTACATTAATATGCATAGACATGCCATAGACAGGTAATGCCTTTGTGTTCTGATGGAAGCTAAAAGCAGGGTTGTTAGCACCTCTAACTGGTTTACGGTATGTTGGTTACGTTAGTTCAGACTATAGACTAGAAAAATATTTTTTAATATAAAAAACGGTAAATTGAAAAACAAAACGCATTTTCCTTTTGAATTGTCGATTTGTCGCACGGAAACAGTCGATGACGTCATATTTGACGGAGTAGGCTTGCCTAGCATCTATACCCCTCCCAACTTAGTTGACCGTGTCCAGAGGAAATATCACGTCAATATATCTAGATACAACTAAGCCGTGGATTAAATTACGATGTTTTCTGTTCACTGTTGTATGTAATGTAAATGGCCGGCCGGGATTCGAACCTACGACCATTGTTAATTTAGGAGCGAGGTATCACTAGGCCAACACCGCCAATGGGTCTCAGTAATTATGTTGTCTATTATTACTCTGTACAGTTGCTACTGAGCTTTATTTTCTGTCACCATCGGCCAACTAATAGTGGTCAGTGTGCTAGCTATAGTTAGTGCACTATATAGTTAGTTGCAAGTGTACCAAATATAGCTATGTGTTTTGATATGAATGGCAAAGGATTCATTTGTATCGAAATATTAGATTGTAACCTGTAGTCATCCTGTAGGACTGTTGCGCGTTACTTTGTCTGCGCACGTGTTTTGAGACGGGTTTAAGGTTGTAGGTAACTTGCATTTTCTATTTCCCTTTTTTCTTTGAAAAATTAAGAGGGAAATATAGTTCGAAACAAAATAAATTGAAGTATCTAAGATAACATTCCTAAACTATTTCTAAAGCATATATCGATTGGTCGCAGCCATATCGAAACAATGTTTGCATTCTATAAACTTCGATATTTTCAATGTTAAATATTCTAGACTTATCTGCAGCAATAGTTACTGCTATTTATTTTATATACACGTACAATATAGAAAGGACTTGTAGGTATATATAGAGATAAAATACTATATTATAACTAGCTGTTGCCCGCGACTTCGTTTGCGATGTGGTTTTGGGTTATATAGAATACTTAGCATTTTTCGGCATAGATACAATTTATCATTCGGTGTAAGTTATAAAACAAAATAGGTAGTTACATTGTTTTTAAACTATATTTTTAATTGATTTGGCAAAGGCACTTTACTTACTCATACTCCGAAAGTAGGTCTAAAGATGCCTGAAGAGCGTGTAGAAAGAAAAACTTTCAGCCCTAGGGAAAATCGCTTTCACTGACAGCTGTCATGTCAAATTATGGCTTCGCACGGCTCATCCATACTGCCAGAGTACTGACAGAGAGTATATAATAGGTTTTTTCTTAGTAATCGAATTCAGGTAGATATATTTAGTTCAAGATATCTTATTTAATAAAATAAATGTAAAGGTGAAAATGGTCAAAGCGACGTATGACCATGTCAGGATGTTGCAGATGTGGCTTTGTGCGACCGTGCGGTCAGTGTTGTTCCTTGAGTAAAAAAATACCGGCAGGAAATGCTTGGATTTTGAATGATTTTAATTAGTATTATCTTTTGTTATTTTATTATGTTTTTGTGTTAAGTTTAATCTGGTTTTTCATTTATGATTATGTATTTTGTGTAAATAACATTTTCTAGACAAACCGTGTTACAAAAACTGTAATTTAAATCTACGGACTTCGTAGATTCGGACGTCATCACTCAGTGTTGGATGAACTAATTTATAAAAATCTCTTCGGTTAGTACCGACGTATTTGAGTACCTATTGAAAACATGTTGAAAACAAATAGCAAAAGCAAAAAATCTACATAATGTATAACCTCTTTGGTCCCAACCTTGTAAGAGGATCAGGTAGTATGGAGTCTCTCATTCACTCTCGTTATTAGGAAGAATTTTATGTTTATTCGTAATGAAAAGCACAGTGTATACCTCGGGTTTGTTTTGTTTACCCAAGGTGTGAAAGTCACTCATTTAGTCCCTCGAAGTATTAGCGCCCTCGCTACGCTCGGGCGCCAAACTCCGTCTCGGGACTCAATGAGTGACTTTCACACCTTGGGTAACAATGTACTATTTTTGTTAATTTTTCACAAATAAAACATAATACACAACAATATGATAAGCTAAAACTAAGTCCAATTTCTATTCGCACAAATTTTTCAAAATACTTTGTCTTCCTAGTTATCTTTAGATTTTTGTAAATTAAAGAAAAAATAATTATCAACTACCTTTGTGTCTCGATTCATATTCTTCAATTAATCATATAAGAGGTTACTATAGTATTTATTACACCAACATCATGCAAATAATAATCTATTTTGGTGCAAATAATAATATACATTGTTTTTATTATCAAATAATAATATTAATGATTAAAAAGAAAGGCCATTGGACAGAACAAATACTAATACTTAAAATAACGCGATGCACATTGAGATCCTTACATATTGATAGCAGGCATTACGTTGAACAAAAAATGCTTTCACACCAAACATCTAAAGCATCTCGGAAACGGGGTATTTGAAGGAACGTGATGTCCTATGATTTCACAAAAGTGCACGGTGCTCTTTGAGACTCATACCTATCGATAGAGGGCATCGAAAAAAAAAACAAATAATAAAAACACCAACCCTCTAAAGCGTTTTCGATACAGGGTTTTTGAAGAAACGTGATGTTCCTTGATTTTCTAAGAGTGCGCGGTGACTTTATGCCAAAAATAATTGTGTAAAATTATGTTACGCCTAGTTTAGGTTTTTATGTCAAAACCGATTATTCCAAAACCTTTATGCCAAACTACAAAAGGACATTCAACTTCTAAAGCGAGACGTTTCGGAAATGGAATATTTAAAGAAAATGATATATATATAATTTTTCAAAAGTTTGCGGTTCACTTTGAGTCCCATACCTATCGAAAATGACAAATAATGCCATCAAACAAAACCTATAAAGCGTTGGGCATAATTTATTCATCGGGTCTAAAATCACAGCGCAAAAAACATAACATAACATATAACCACGCTACCATACTGAATGTCCGGACCCCTTTTCCAATTTTCTAAATTCTTGACCAAAATACCCAGTTTTTTTATTAGGCAGGCCTACGTAATTTTGGGAAAAAAATGATTTTTACAAATAACTACCGGTATATTTTTTAACCGACATCAAAAAAGGAGGAGGTTCTCAATTCGTCACGTATATATTTATTTTTTTATGTATGTTCGCTGATTACTCGTAAACTCTTGGAGCGATTTGGAAAATTCTTTTTTTGTTTTTACTATTTAAGGTTTCCGCTACTTGAACTCGTAATTCAAACTATAGCAGGAGAAAAGCGCGATAGAAGTGTACCATCGGAGGTCTTCGGTGAAGGAGATCGGTAATATTATGTAGTAGTACCTCTTTGTACTAACCTCATTTTCAGTTTGACGTAGGTAGTATTAAATGCAAACTATTTGGTTTCATGACAGCTGTCATCTTGAGCGGAGGCATGTACTGCAGCCCTACCATGACTTTTTGAAGAACTCGAAAAAAAGAAACACTTTTTCGATCACTCTCTTGTCCGTATGTCTGTCAGTGTGTCACTACCGATATTCTCAGAGACGGGTGAACCTAGTAAGTTGATTTTTAGGAAGTTTCATAGTGAATACTCAATATATTATGTTTAATCGAATACGTAAAAAACCCGTGGTAAGGGTACTGTTCCCTTCTGACGTTCGATTACGTTTTACCACGGAAAAATGTTTCGATTTCACATTTTTTAAATGATTTTTTATCAAATATCTTAATTATTGTATTAAACTTAAATTGAAACATACCCTAAATGTTAATCTGATATTTCCTGAACATATTTGTGTGGACCTTGTCGAAATCTGTTCTGTAGTTTATGAGATTACCTGGTTCAAACAAACAAACAGACAGACAAACAGACAAACAGACAAACAGACAAACAGACAAAAATTCTAAAAACCACCCTATCGTGTTCAGCTAACGATTTAAAGACGACCTGTGTATTTTTTTTCTGGATATCTTACAATTACAGATTTTTTGATGTCTACAGATTTATTATATGTATAGATACAGTAGAGTATTTCCTTAGCTTTCGATTCCAATTTCAAGCGTAATTGACGCAAAGTTTGTTTAGATTTATTCTTTGATCGTCCCACTTAATTATCTTTTTATAAAGTGTTTAAACTATTAGTTTTATTAGGTCTCGATAGATAAGATAGCCCTGTGGCCATCTAACGAT
The DNA here is from genome assembly GCA_951213275.1 of Idaea straminata. Classification (NCBI taxonomy): domain Eukaryota; kingdom Metazoa; phylum Arthropoda; class Insecta; order Lepidoptera; family Geometridae; genus Idaea; species Idaea straminata. The sequence continues at coordinate 15,459,323 of OX577847.1, forward strand.
GGATGGGAAAACAACAAGCTGACCATAGAATTTCAACTTTCTGAAGGATCTCTGTTTATCGAAAAACGATTGAAATTCATCAATTTGATGAATTCAACTTGTTGGATCTATAGGATCTTTTGATTTTACTCTCTATTCTAGCCTAAGTATTTTACTTCTAGTTTTGTATCGTAACAATAAGTTCGATGCAAATGCAATACAAGAGCCGCGTGCATATGAAAGATATCAATTTCAAAGATATATTTCCGAGAAGATTTCTCTAGTTGAGTGTTAAATAAATGTTTGGATATTTGAATTTTCTTATAGGAATACAGATCTAAAATCGTACCCAGATAAATTTCATTGGAAAATGGACAAAAGTGATATTTTGTGCCTTAACATTCAGAAACATTTTTATTTCGTTTTCTGAGTTTGTCTTTCGTGACGAGTAATTTGGGCATTTACAAGTGACGACTGAAGAAGTATCTTCTAGACATGCATGTTACGTCATAGACCACATCGTACATTAACTTAACATCAGATGAGATAGTGGTCAAATACTGACCTATCACAAAATAAAAAGTTTAACTTATTTTATTATACACACTGCAGCGAGTGGTCGGGCCAGGGCGTATTCATCGTCCGTGTCGCTTCAGTCGCGTGACTAGTCGTCTAACAAATTTTTCGTAAATATACGCAAATATATCTTCGCACGCATGTCAATAAAACCAGTCGCTTCATTATAGAAAACGTAGAACAATGGGTTAAGGTGGCCAATCAAACGGGGCATCCAACCAAACACACCCGACCAGACCGATCAGAACTCTTCGAAACCCTCACTTTAGTTTGAAATCATCGGAGAGGAAGTACCAAGTTGTACTGGTTGTTGGTCAATCAGTTTGTAATTGGTTGCAAGAGGAAGATACCCGTGAAATGACGACTGCCCTCTGACGAGGGTCTGTCTCTGTATTTCAAAGGTTTCCATGTACGATCGGTTATCTGTTTTGTTGCAACCTATCCGAGACTAGTTTCTACCCGTGAAGTCGTCCACTTAGATTCAGAATTAATAATGGATGCCTATGTTATAATTGTTATCTGTATTATAATTTACTGCTCAATTCGTCCAATGGTTTGAGCTGTACGGTCAATGGGAGAATCAGAACGTAAATTCTTAATAAAGCTCTCTATAGGGAAAATAATAAGTATCATTTATTAGGTGTCATTTTTTTGACGAAGAGTTTATACCAGAGTTAGATTAGGATAGGTTACCTTCCATGTTGGTTATCCCTGGTAGCAGATAGACCGAGTTATACGAGCTGAGTGGGTAAGGTTGTAAATTCTCAATGGTTCTACAGTTGGTTTGTTCACGATCTAATTAACCTTCCTTCGCTACGTCTTAAGACGGTTCATAAAGTTTGTTCGTCTTAAGGAAGTAGGTAGGTACTGCTAGCTAGTGCTAATAAACACCTGGGTAACCTCTATATGAACTGTAAATAAACTGAGGCAATTAGTCGTGCGGTTCCCGCAACGAAACCTGTCTAATTTTTAACCGACTTCGAAAAAAAGAGGAAGTTCTCAATTCGGTTGTATGTATTTTTATTATCTACATTTTAACTGTGGTATTAATAGGCATACAGATTTGCGATACCGACAGGATAGGAAAGGAATCAGTTGCTGTCTTTTCGGTGATTTACAATGTTGGGGTTTTCAAGTCTCGAGTGGATTCACGCGTGCACTATATCATTTACCTAGTCGTAACAGGCAAAATTGAGAGAAAGACCAAAAGGCAGTAGCATAAAAAGGTTCGTCAGACCAGGTACCTAACAACTGGAGGATCGAGATCGCTGCAGACGTTGCTGGAAACATACCCTTGCGCTAACAGAGGGCACAATTGAAGAAGGGAAGGAACCCTATATCCTCGTATCTGCCACTTTGTTTAGACCCAAAATCTACACCCATAGATACCCTAAACCTTCCCACAACCCCACTAACTTCATATTACACAGTCCAGACACCTCTAATAAAGCCTCATAGGGCGTGTCCATAAATTCTCCTAAGCTATAAATAATGTAAAATTGCCCACCCGTGTCACATGGTATCAAATTGTTGTTACAAACATGCCGGCGGGCTTTGTTCTTACCATGTTAGTGATAATCCTTTAGATTAATTAGCAGGTTTGGTAAGGGCTAAGGACCAGTAATTATATATAAAAGTAGTTTCCTTCGAGATGGTATCAACAGGTGTGATTTTTTCTTAGAAAAGTGGGCGAAAACGTTTGGTAACTAACTTGTACATTCTAAACCTCCACTAGGAAGAATGAGCAAAGTAAGCGGAAAGGAGAAAGGCAGTGACAACAGATTCAAAATCGACCCATAGCTGTTTTTCTTTAAGAGAAGCGTCTTTTAGGTAGAAACTCGATAAGTAACTAGATTTTGGAGGTCACTTGTTTTCAACGTGTAACGGAACTAAATATAGGTAGGAAAACCTCTTTGGGTTATTCAGTTTATTGGAAAAAATAACTCTTCGGTTAATACATTTACCTATTTGCATAAAACATAAGAAGTTTCAGGATCTGACACATCCTACTAGATTTTTGCTCCATTGCTGACTTGCTTTAGTCGACCAACTATCGGTAGATCGTTTTGTATCTGCATTCGTTTACTCTAAGTAGGTTGGAAAGTAGGTGCTCATAGGATAGTGCGACCTATTACCCCGCAGTGAAAACCAAAGGCTTCGAGTTGCATTACCATTTTTATAGCGAAGTCTGCGTATTATGCAGATTGCTCCGCGACTCGGTGCGGGTGTTACGTGGCTCGAATCTGAAGAAATCGCGATCATATTGAACAAACTATTTGAGTAGGGAACGTAAGTCATTGCTGGCACTTCTTTTAGGTAAAGAAACAATTTTTTTAAAGTGTTCTAGGCAAACCTTCCGTTTAGGCATAATGCCTTCATTTGCATTTCTCATTAAAATGAGAAATGCCTTATGATTGAGTTAACTTATGATCGAGTTAACGAGACCTAAAGTAACTCGATCATAAGGGAAATAAAATGGCTTCGGTCTAATAGTCAAGTATACTTATTTGCATAAAATTTGCGTAAGTATACTGTGTATTTTACCATTTTTCAAGTTTGTTAACGCCTTATAAAAAAATATGCAAAAAAGCCATGTGTCTCGTGCTCTTCACTAAACGTAAGTTAAGGCTCATTTTCTTATAAAAATAAGAACCCCGGGACCAAAGCGGGATTTGGTATTGGCTTCACCTTATAAATGGGAAAATTTGAATTGAATGACTTTGTGATAGTTTCAACGTCAAGTCAAGGGTTTAGTAGATACCTATGTTGAACAATCTCAAACTACAAAATAACGTTACATTACATCATCAAGACCATGATCAGTGCAACCCATAGAGGAATCATAGTATGGTCGAAGGTGCAACCTAAAAGAAAACGAATTTTAAAATAACTAGTAGTTTCAACGCGACCTAGTTTTACGCGGTTATAACAAAAAAAAATGAATATTTATTACATCATAAAAATTAGTTTAAGAAGTATAACGTTTCATTACGATTTCTGTATAATTTTTACGCTTCTAAAGTGTCTTTGGACCGGTGCCCCAAATGTGTTCTGAGAGCGGGCGCCTTGCTAATCTATGCAAACTAAGTTTAGGATTGACTTGTTTGTAAGGCGCACTTTGGTTGTGATTACTATAGTAGGCACTTGTGGTAAACAATCTACTACAGATTATATTGTGTTTTTTTACCAACTTTTTCTCTTGTATTGTTAGTCTTCAGGTCGCCCTCAGACATCTAAGTTGCCCTTGCCACCAGAGATGACGACCAGAATTAACTTTATGTGCTTTCCGAAGTACGAAGGAGTTTGAAACAAACATTTTTGCCATAGGTACCTACTGTTAATCGAACAGCGATCAAAGTTATGACTGTGCCTGGTGTTGCTTAACCCGTATGATCGTGAGAGTTAGGTTATAGCTGTGAGTTAAGGCCTGTAACTCTGTATTTTTTAATTCAGTAAAATACGTGAACAATTAATTTTTTATTAATTCAAAATTAATCACTTCACCCTAAAATTACGTAATACCGAACCCATAATTTATCGTTTATTAAGGTTTGACCCAATAACCTTTTTTCCTGACAAATGATGGTCCGATAGTCTGATAATTATTGATAATGAAAAAATATCGGGCAATTAATAAAATTATCTTTAATTTCTTCACAATTATAATAGAAAATTGTCCTTAGAACCCCAATTGTCGACACGACCAGCGACCACCCCATCGATTTAATATTAATGGACAATTATACTTTTTCGTTGTTTTTATGTTGGTTTTCTATCTATAAGTGCACTACCTTGTAGCCCCCGGCATAGAATAAGGCTAGAAGAGACTTACACCCATATTCTTAGACGTTTCCTCGAGATTTCGTCGACTCGACTCAAACTCCACTCAACAGATTCGTATTCATAGTTGATAAAAAACGTCCTCCACTCGAGATTCTCCTCACTCGAGTCGAGTTTGAGATGAGGAGAGAACTGTCAAACTCAAGGTACCTCACGACCTACCTTGAAAACTTCCTCAACGCGAAAGTGTGTTTATTTTCTATTTATTTTGTTAAAAATGAATGAAATTATGGATTTTGAAGAGTTTATTGATTACGTGTATGACGAGCCATACACTTATCCGGCCCGATGATATATACGCGACGCTACAAATCCCCTAGAATTTTTCAGCAAAGATGAGTTTCGCAAAAGGTTTCGATTTGCCAAACAAACAGTGCTTCAAACTATTTTTCCCCTATAAACTTTTACATCAAGTGGTAATAATAGAGGGCTGCCTGTGCCGCCAATAATGCAATTGCTAGTAGCTCTAAAGTTTTACGCTACAGGATTGTTTCAGGTAAGACGCAAATCACAAAATCTCTACATTAATTTATGCATTACGGTATTTATCTAGCTAGGTAGGTAACCCAAATATTTTGCTAACTCAATTACCTACCTACTTACCTATATACTTTGGTAGGTACATAAACAAACAACACGCGGATAGACGTTGGCTAGTTGTCAATGTCACAAATTTTGACAGTAAAATAGACAATTACTAGTGGTGGCCAACATAATAGCAATAAAATCTCCTCGAAATAATGACGTCACACCTCCACTCGACCGAGTTTCCTCAGTTGAGGAAAGGTTCGAGGGACGTCTAAGAATACCGATTTCGAGGATGCCGCCGAGGGACTTTCGAGGCTTCCTCGGTTGAGTTTGAGTCGAGGAATGTTCGAGGAAATGACTAAGAATATGGGTGTTAGTGCACTCCTCATTTGAATAAGAGCGGAAAAAGAAGAAGCTTCTCATGTATCAGAGTAAAATATAAAAATCGGTTCAGTAATTCCGAAAAAATCCAATCAACTGATGGTGTTTGGTGGTCAATTGATCCAGATGGGTTAAATCAACCTATCGATTATAGTTGTAAGACTGGTGACGTAATTGTTCTATCTTCTTATTCCTAACCCCTCATTTTTGTTTTATATGTCTATGTTTCTAATGTAAGTATGATTACGAGGATAATTCATCGGAGATTAATGTCAGTGAGTATAGATAGATAAACATCCATCGCACAAGTTCATAGCCAGACCGAAAGCTGAACCTCTGAATTGTGAATATTCATGCCGTTGTCAAAGATAACAAGGTGCACTTCTGTTGTGATTGATTCTGGTCCCCTTGTTGTCATACCTACAGAATACTAAAATAAAGTAATCTACAAACGAGCTCATTATGTACCAGGCTTGTAATAATTATTTTTTAATTATTTAAAAGATGTAAGGTAAGCCTAGAATACAAACTATTCGAACAATTAATATAATATCAATTACAAAACATGTGGTGTATCAATTTAAGGGATGAAAAAAGGTACTTACCTATACCTCGGATCAAAAATTCCATCAAAAAAGTCTGTGGTAGGTATAGATAGATAGATATTCTTGATTGCCATCGCCATTTCGCTAACAAACAACTTTTTGTTTCAATTACATTCAGTTTAAAAATCATAGCTTTAATCCAAGTGTTTGGTATGTGATCCTTTTGGTAAAATTGCGAAGTAGTGGCCTGCCAAATATATTTTTTTGATTCGAGCTCGTAAAAGCTCCATGTCGTGTTATCGCAATGCTCTTAATAATTGTGAATATGTATTGAAAATGCCCCGTAATAAAATTTGTCGATATAATTTTGATTGGAATCGTTAAAAGTAATTAGGAAATAAGCATTATTGGAAATGGTGACTATTCGTTTGAATTGCTCAGCATTTAAATTTTAATGGTTTAAAATGTTGTATAATTATCTAACATTGCATTATTAACAGAGGTAAAACTACTAAAAGCTCGGACATTTTCATTTAAACTTTTTATAAAAAGTAATTAAATAAAAATTTATATTTTTTGAAGCTTTGAATCTCAGTTATATAAATTAGTTTAGTAATCATCATTGGCCTTCATCATCTTAAAAATATTTTATCTAACTTTGCGTGCATCCGTTATACAGTGGAAAAAAGTAGAAATAAACCCATACATAGATTAAAGTGGAACCAAAAGTAGAAACAGATCCTTTAATGGATTTTTTCACACTGGATTAGAATGGAACAGAGCGTTATTTTATCTCCTTACTTAAATAATAATCTACTACAATAGATTCGTAGTGGTAAAATGTACTCAATACTTTTACCAATATTGTTTTTAAATGGCTATTTTTTCACTTCAAGGCCCACTAGCTCCACTACTTGTTATACAATATAAAACACTTTTACAACAGGCAGACAGTCCTTACCATACTAAAATCCCACTCGAAGTCGTAGTGCTGTCGAGTACGTTATCGATAACGTATCGAATCGTATCAAGTATCGAGTAACATCGAGTAGTTACGTATCGATGCTTGATACCTCTTCAGTTCAACTCGGATTGGTATTCGAATAGGAAACTATGATCAGAATGTCTGTGTGGAATCCTTGTACCAATTAAATGAGATTCTTGACTTAATTAAGACAAGATTTCATGATTTACTAGCTTATAATCGCGACTTCATTCGCGTAGAAGTTGAATTTTCATAAAATAAAATTGGCATACGGTTAAAGCTGTATGTCAAATTTTTAGCTCGATTCCTCCATAGGTTTAGGCTGTGCCTTGTAACTTTGTACCCCTATTAATGAGGTTTGGGACGATTGGTCAAGGGTGTGTTTGGTCAAAGTGCACGTTTGGCCAAAGGGATACTTGGAACAGATGAACCATTTTATGCCCATGTCTGTCTGAGTATTTCACGAGTTTATAGATTAGTTTCGGTCCCACAAATTCGACCCATTTGGGCCGTAGGTGTTTGCGATGAATCCAAGGATCATTTGACACTGGTCGGGTGACCAGGACCACACGATTTCATCCGTGTAAGTATTGAGCCTGTGATAAATCCGGGTAAAAGTGGCCTATGTTACTCACCGTGTGGTAGTTACAGACAAACATCCACAAACAAATATTTCCTCTCTATAATTTTAGTATGGAGAATGATATTACACAATAATTATACTAAATTTACCACAATTTAATACCTAGTTACAGTAAAATGTATCTTCAACCAAAGCCAGCCACTAGAACGAATTAAAATATTCCATTTCACACTCTGATATCCGTTTTTAACTCTAAAGCTAATACTGCAGAGTTTATTTTCCCAAAGCTTTTTTATATAAAAGCTAGAACACGTTATGTTATGAGATCTCTAATTAACAACCACGCATTTTCAGTGAATGCATGTGAAATGTAATTCACATAAGTTTAGTTAGGTTAGTAGCTATAATTTTAGTAGCCTTTATTTTAGTAAAGCGATATTTCGACCCAGTGATCAAAATTCCACATTAGATTTTGGAAGTGATGCAACCAGAATTCGCTCTTGAAGAAGTTTCGAAAACTCTTACTTAATTTTTTTTTTCGTACTTAATTGTTGTTTACCTGAGAGGAACAAATAATGACGATCAACGCGAATGGGATAAATTTCGAATGATCCCTAATACGAATAGCACCAAATGCGATTGGTCTATTTTTGTGAGTGGGGCCAAATTCGAATGGAACCAGATGCATATAACACTGTAATGTTATGTTCTTTTTAGGGTTCCGTACAAAAAGGGTAAAAACGGAACCCTGTTACTAAGACTCCACTGTCTGTTTGTCCATCTGTCCCACCAGGCTGTATCTCATGAACCGTGATTGCTGGACAGTTGATGTATTTCTGTTGCTGCTATAACAGTAAATGCTAAAAACAGTATATAATGGTACATAACTCCTCGTGCGCGAGTCCGACTTGCACTTGGCCGAATTTCTTTAATTATTTAATTAATTTCGATGTCAAAATACCGCTTTTTCTACGTAATTTGCCTTAAAAACTATAGAAACCAATTTAACGACAAGTTCCAATCGGCTTATCCGTTTTCATTACATAGGTACCAAGTAGGTAGGTAGATACCAACCTTTTCGGTGTCAATCCCCGTTCTAATTTGGCTGTATACAAAGTCGGCATTGTGCCTGAGGTGAGGAGATTTGCTTGCCGGTCGCTGGTTGCCAAATTGGAGAGGCTCGCTGGACGTAAGCGGATTACTGTCTCACACCTTCGCTTAAGTAAGTACCTACATAGAGCTAGCTGTATGCGGAAGATTAATGTTAGAATAATTATTTTTAGCATATAGAGGCGGTGTTGGTATAGTTGTAGATACCTCGAATTTTATTCTGAAGGTCGGGTTCAAATTCAGGACAAATTCTTGGAATTCTAAATCTTAAACCTGTTAAAGCCCTGCAGTAACTGTTAAGATCCTTTTCAAATGAAAAAACTGAGTTCGAATGTACAAGTCTTAATGGACATGTCATGAGTAGCAGTCCATGTATTATTATTGTGAGTCTGTGTTAGTAGTATCCCCTCATCTATCTATCTATAAATAGATATAGAGTAGCCTAATTCAATTTGGCTCATCGTAATCGCATCACGAAGTGTCGCCGTCAACCCCGCACCGTCGGCTGACCTATTGGCTGCACAGATTAATTATGTTAATTCATGTTGTTTTGGTCGGGTCAAATAGACGAAAATCGATTGATGTTTAATTTAGGTTTCGTTTAACGCGAATTTATTTCGGGATTTTAAAATTTCTATACCATCTTGTAGGTCTTGGCATCCTGCGTCTTTTGACACCTCTCCGACCAAATTCAAACAACGTACGGCTATGTCGCACACTCTGTCGAATTTACGGCATTGTTTTTCGTTGGAAGCGGATCACGTTATCAGTGGATACAACTTGGCATGATCAGTGGCTAATTCCATCTGATCACGATATCCGTGGATACAAACTCATATTTAAAATAACTGAATGACATGTTTCGTATTAAAATCAACCGTCAATATTGTTAATACAACACTGATATTACATTTGGAATAGTTTCAAAGATACTGAGTGAAGTAGTTGGAAAAATATGTTAAAAAGGCCGAAGGTTACTTTTCGATTTCTTACTCGATCATTTTTGCGAAAAACTACATTTTTTCGTATTTGACGGACATCTGGTATAATATCGAAGGACCATAATATCGTTTACTGTTGACCATTTACCGTTTATTTAATTTAAAGACAAAAAATTCTAGTCTTTCTAAACCTATTCAATAAGACAAAACACACCTATACCGCATTTTACGACTTAAATGACTATTTAAATTTATCATAAAGCCCGGTAAACCCCACAAAAGTAAATCCCCAAAAATCAATAGGTAGTTACATCCCCTTTTTCAATTAGTAGGAGAAGCAACAGTAGAGCTTCGATGGAAAAAATCCCTCGTTACCTCAAGCGATTTAGGGTGGATATACTGAAAGAAACCTGTCTGATTATTCTCTTACTTTTTCATTTTGGATGACATTCGTTTGTGCTACGATTGATATTATAATTATATGCTTTTTAAATATTTACACAAATTCACCTCAGAATAACAACAAATACAAAATAAACAATTTACCAAGAAACATAAACAATTTTAATTTTAAGTTTCTAAATTTTTAATTCTGAAGGATTGTTCGTTTTGTGTCTATTTGGCAAGTCTTTTAAAAACTAAGTTACGTTGTAAGTCTTTGTTATCGGAACGCGCTTTGAGTTACATCAAAGGTTTCTTAACTAGCGTTCTTCAAAAGAAGAAACCTCAATAAACTCATGTTTTTTTATATATATTCTCACGAACATTTGATGCGATGGGGGAGGGCAAATTAAACTCTTAAAAATTCTAAAAGTGTCATGTGTCATCCTACCAGTGACAGTGAGTGGGACAGATGTAACTTTGTTAGTACTTGTTGTCTATTGTCCCCTATTGATGAAGGGGGATGGAATCATTTCATATGACCATATGGGGAACAGAGCAGGGGAGGTAAATTGAAGTGATAGGAATATAGTAACCAAACAATTACAGAAAAACAGCAACTCGGCGCTGTTAGTGAATCACCAAGTAGAACTAATAGAGGGATGAGCTTCGAGATTCCGTAATGATGTTTTAATAAATCTATGTCACTCAGGTGAATAGAGGATTTACAATTTATTATTTATTGGTAGCGCGTCGTCTGGATTTTTGTTGGTTTTACTTTATTTTGATCTATTTACGTAGCGTTGTAATGACATTTTAAATAAAAAAAAATGGGCTCGCATCTTTGCTTATTCCAGTATTAAAGTTTCGTAGTACGACTTCAGTAGGTTAAAGTACCACGTGTTCATAAGTGAACAGGATGTCTTATTCATACTCTCAATCAGATGACATAAGATAAATAAAATAAAATAAACCTTTGACATATCAACAAAAAAACTTCACAAACATAATATTAAAATCTAACAAATCTCAGACATATTAATTTCAGTTTTTAAATAAATGAAATTCATAACAAGGTCCTTTGAAAGAGACAAGGTACAGCTTGACAACATTTCCAGCTGGATTTTCCTCAATAAAATCTACGTTTTTAATATTATTTTGTCGCCTCGGCTCTAATTCTATCTCATTTGTCGAGTAGTGCCTTAATGAGACTCGAGATTTTATTAACTCTATGATTTTAACTTGTTATTTAGAATTTTAATCTTAAATTACAACTCAAATAAATAAATAGCTAGTTTAATAGATTTTACCCGCTGTAGCTTCGAAACACGCAATGGACCTTTTAATAAGATTCCACTGTCCGTCTGTCTGTCTGTCACCAGGTTGTATCTAATGAACCGTGATAGCTAGACATATTTCATATGAACCGTGATAGCTAGACATATTTCATATGAACCGTGATAGCTAGACATATTTCATATGAACCGTGATAGCTAGACATATTTCATACTAGCTGCGCCCCGCGGTTTCACCCGCGTAAGTCTCGATCCCGTGGAAATATCGGGATAAAAGGTCTCCAACTATCTAGATACCGAGTTTCATCGCAATCGGTTCTGTAGTTTTTGCGTGAAGGAGTAACAAACACACACACACACAAACTTTCACATTTATAATATTAGTAGGATTATCCGTTACCACTAGAATCAATCGAATTTCCAATTTCAAACGGCTCCAAATCACAGCACGTCCCGTCACACACCGAGCCTCACCCCAGAAACTAATAAGCAAACATAATTTAGAATGCACCGTATCCCGTAAACGGCAAACCACTTTCCGCGGGTGAACGACTTAACGCCAATCACGGCTTTGCAACACCCAATACAGACTGCCGGCCGGATTAATTGAATAAATTTGCATTTCATCCTGGTAACATTTCCATTTGTTTCGAATTAAACGTGCCACACGTACAGACACGATTTTGTTGAACGATACGTAATTAAAACTGGAGTCTGTCGGTGTATCGTGACACCAGTTGATTAACAGCGTTTGATTTGGTTGTATTGGATTTGCTAGTCTACTGCACATCGAGTCGTAGCTGAACGTTTAGGGCCTCTTATATTTCAAAATTGGCTACGGTAGACACAAGACATATTTAAAAAAATGCAAACACTAACAATTTAAAAATAAAGGTGGTCGATTCAGAAGCAAAAATTGAAACGAAAACAAAAATAGATCGAAACAAAAACAAAAGTCGTACAAAACTAAAACAAAAGTAGATCAAAACAGAAACAAAAGACGATTGAAACATAAGATAGGGTTCAAGATATAGGTTCATATATAGGATATAGATTCCTTTCGTATATTTTAATTTGGTAATTGTTATTTTCATTTTGTTTTATTACTCCACTATTGTACCTATGTTTTATGAAATAAATGATCGTAAATTACACTAAAAATAAAAAAAGTTATAGGTGAAGCGTACATTTTTAGACATTTCTCTTCGAATGAAAAAGTAGAGGTTTTTGTCTAAAAATGCACGTTATTCATGTTATTTGTATCAAACCACGAGAGCATGTCGGAACAGAAAATTCAACATATGCGCGGACGAAGCCGCGGGTAAAGGCACTATAAGTAGATTCCGCTTATCAGACTCTAGTATAATAGAATAGGTATATACTCACAAAGTTAAAAGACGAACGATCTTCATTAACTCCTAGTTTTCCATCTAGTCAATGTACCACACAGAAAATTAACTGATATACTGTAATTACTTCGCCTAACTTTGTAACTTAACCCGTCAGAGTAACTCAATGCAAAGCAGCAGGTCGTTACTAAACTTGTGACGTATTATATGAGATTCTAATAGTGTTGTCTGCGCCATACGCCATATGCAGTTTGAGATATGTTGTCGTTGTGAGAGGCACTATTTAATAGTATATTGTATGCGTGTAAACTCAATTTATGAGCATTTCTGCCAAGATTTGGCTTCTCATGATTCATTTTGCTTATTTCCTAATACTTATCAAGTACCTAATCATGTTTTTGGTAGGTATTTAGATTTAATTCGTCATCTTGTTTAACTAAAGTCATTGACATCGTTTAAGGAAACCCCTCAGTGGAGTTTTTCGTACATTGCCACCCTTTAGACAGCTGTCGATAGCTAAAGTATAAATTGCTTTCAAGGGACCTACTAAGTCATAGATTGTACTGACTTCGACTTATTATTAACAGATATTGATTTATTTTATAAAATCTGTTCCTAAAGCTAAGCTTGAAAATTATAACGAACTAAATAATAATATAAACTCATCATTCTCCAGATAGGCGCCACTAGTATAAAAGAACTGCCAAGTTATCCAATCCTAAATCAAGTGATTTACAGAGGATTTACAGGTTTTAAAAGATATTGTACAAATATTATAGTGCTAATAATGGAAGTAATTAGAAATAGTAGTTAATTAAATTAGATTGCGTATTATGTAGGTAGGTATGGTTGGTGTTATTACTGTGTTATATTATAGAAAATAGGCTAACAGTAATGTCAGTTGTTTATGTGTAAGTTTAGTATGTCGATATGATATTTATCTATATTACTTATATATGAGAGGGTAGACGGTAGCCATTCCGTCTACAACGTTTTGATACTTATCCCTTGATTAAAAATATTAAAAACATTTAAAATAGTGTTTTTTAAGTGCTAGTACCATGAAAATGTTACGGTGTGCCCAATAACCGAGCACCAAGTGGAGTGCTTGATGCGGCGCCCGCGGGAGGAGGCGCTGGCGCATCAGCGAGACGGCGGGCGGCGCGGCCTAGGCAGGGTCCGCCGTTGCCGGCCCCGGGTGTCAAGTGCGCTCCGCCAGTACGGCTGGGTCGCTTCTAACGGAACACGAGCGAGCCGAAAAAGTATTGGGCAGCGACTCCGTTAAGAGTACGGGGCATTAGTCAGGTCGTAGCCTTGTTTGCGAGTTGCGTCGATAGCATTTTGGACGTCGAAAGGGAGAGGCTCATCTTGGACAACGACTTCCCGCTGTGAGTGAGCAGATCACTTGGACATCTCGGCGGGTGCTGGGCCAGGGAGGTCGTATACATCTTGAAGATAGTCTAACGGTGTTTTCACGTTTTTTGGTCGGTATTTTTCTTTGCAAAAGTGAACTTGAGGTAAACAAACAATCACCCTCAATTCAATTCAATTCAATTCTTGATTAATGGCGATTCTGCCCACATTGCGTTGCAATTCCGCCAATTTCCAGTGAATAAATAAATTAACGAAGGAGATTGGCCGGTGATTTATGCAGCTGGATCATCTAAAACAAACAGACACAACACAGGACGTTCACAAAATATATAAACAAACTATGAATATAACCATAAATCCAGATAACATCACAATACTTTTTATTAAAAATATATATTTAAAGGGAAATATAATACATATGATGAGTATAATAAATTATAGTTTTATATTATTAGTATAAATAAATTTGCCCAATGTGTAAACAAAAGGAGTAGAAACAAGGGAGAGAAGAGATTTCAAATTGATAGGACGGGGAATATCTGGAGGGAGAATTTCATACAAAGATGGCTGATGCCTCGGACATTAAAAAAAAATATGTTCTACGGTGCCTTCACCCAAACCGCATTCGCACAGTGAATGGTCCCTGACCCTAATTTTCGCGAGAAAAACTGGTGAACAGATGTGACCTAATCTTAACCGGCAAATAATGGAGGTAGTTCGCTTATCTAATCGTCGAAATTTGAAAAACCACGGTTTGGACGGAATGTCAGGTTGTATTTCGCCATAGTGTTTACCCTTTTGTCTTTTGGACACCTCCCAAGATTTGTTCCATGCACTCGTGAGGCTTGATTTAACGAGTGGGTATAAGTCATACCGGTGGAGATCACTATGCTTCGGTATACCTGTATGAGTGGCATTCTTGGCACACGAATCAGCGTTTTCATTTCCAGAAATGCCGCAATGACCCGGGATCCAGGCAAGGATAACTTCAATTCCCGCAGAGTGACACTCATAGAGAGCTTTTCTAATTTCGAAAATTATGGGAATATTAGACCGAAATGGGTTGGAAGCTTGGAGGCAACTTTTAGAGTCTGTGAAGATAATAGTTTTACGCAGGTTATGGGATTTAGTATATAATATACCTTCTAAAATCGCTACAGCTTCACCGGAGAACACTGAGTATAATGGGGGACATTTAAAGTTGAGAATAACCCGATAGTGGGGAATCCAAACAGCAGCACCAACAGGACTGCCGTCGGAAAATTTTGACGCATCCGTGAACATCGCTAACCAATCAGGGTATTGACTGCGGAAGTTATTAATAAAATCAGAATTTGGATCAACCGAGTCTTTGTAAACGCCAAAGTCCTCTAAAATTTGCGGTTGAAAGATTAAAATTTCATATTCCAGGGAGTGGGCAGGAAGGAGGACTTGTTGTTTTACCGGATTCGGCAATCGGGAAAATTTAATATAGCTGTTGAGAAGACAGGGAAGATTAGAAGATAAGTTATTATTTGCTTGATATAATTCATAGAGGGTTCTAATTTTGTTCATAAGAGTATGATGTGAGTTTTCAAGAATTTTAATAAAAAACCTATCGCACAAATACTGTCTTCGAAGAAATGGAGGAGAACACATTCCACCTGCATAGCATTTATAGGTGATGATTTCATAGCTCCTAAAATAATACGTAGACTTCTTGATTGTATTTTGTCTAATTTGCTAGCCGCATATTTGTTGCACGGTTCTAAAATAAAAGAAGCATAATCCATGTGACTCCTAACAATGGCATTATATAACAACTTTTGTGAGTAGGGGTGGGATCCCCACCAAACACCAGATAAAGACCTAAGGATATTAATATTCTTTTCGCATTTGTTTGCAACATAGGAGAAGTGACAATCACCAGTCATTCTGGAGTCAAGTTTTACACCTAGAAACTTGACGTTATTGGTTTGAGGAATGAGTTCCCCACCAATTCGGATGTCTAAGATAGGAAGCACTCTCTTTTTAGTGAAAACTTTAGGATAATGAAAGGCCATGGTCGGACAACCATCTTCTTAGTCTGGCCAGAGCGATATTGAAGAGAAAGGATCCTTGCTCAACAGACTGGGTTGGAATGTAGAGAGCCAAATCGTCAGCGTATTGGAGGATTTCACACTGCCTTCCAACAGATTGATCCAAGTCAGAGGTGTATAGGCTATATAAAAGAGGACTTAGGACCGAACCCTGGGGTAAGCCTTTCCAGACAGTCCGGGAACGTGACAAATCGCCCTGACACTTTACGGAAACAAATCTTTCGCATAAAATGTCAAGGCAAAAACGTACTAACTTCTCGGGAACCCTCAGCTGGTGAATGAGCTTATTCCTGAGAGATGGAAGAAGGACGTTATCGTAAGCGGATTCGACGTCTAAAAATACCGCAATGAGGTAAGTACTCCTTTTTAAGAAAAGAGGTTCGAATGTCTGTTGATAATATTCCAAGACTATCTAAAGTGCACATCCCTTTTCGGAAACCGAACTGGGATTTAGCCAGAAGTGACTGACTCTCCACAAACCACTCCAGCCTCTGTTTGATAAGGTGTTCAGTTATCTTACATAAGACTGAAGACAGTGCAATGGGTCTTCTACTGGAGGGGGAAAAAGGATCAGAACCGGGTTTTAAAATGGGAACTATAACCTGTGTTTTCCAAGAATCGGGGACTGACCCATAATCAAAGAATTTGTTAATTAAGTTTAGGAAAAAGTGTTTACAGTAATCGGAGGAGTTTTTAAGGAAAGAATAAGGGATCCCATCAACACCGGGAGATAAATCATGGAGTCCATCAAGGGCTAGCCGAAGCTCACGGAAAGTGAAAGGGGAGTCTGTTATACTAGTAGAAGGAAGAAAAGAAGGAGGGCGAGGAAGAGAATCTTCAGTAGGAACCCAGGCCGGGGCCAATTTGTCGGAGAAGGGTTCAATCCAAGAATCAGGGTCATTTGAAGCTACATTATTATCTAAACAGGAGCCTCTGAAGCGTTTTATTTGTTTCCAAACTAGACTAGATGGAGTTCTGGGAGACAAACCTTCACAAAAATCCTTCCAACCCTGCTTCTTTTTTTTGATAAAGTACTTTTTGCTTTGGCTGAGCTTCTTTTATATTCAATATAATTTTGAATAGACATATTTGAATTATATGATAGCTCGGCCTGACGTCTCATGCGCACTGCGTCAGAACAGTCTGCATCCCACCAGGGAACAGAGATCTTAAAATTTCGTGATATTTTCTTAGGGATGTGTTCATTGGCAGAAGAAATAACAGAATCAACAAATGACTGATAGAGTTGTAGGTAATTTTCGTTGGTCACTGTTGGTAAGTCCTTGATTTTGTTTTCCAGATATGGTGTGTAAGAAGCCCAGTCGGCACCTGAAACTCTGTATTTTAAAAGGGACACATGATTAGAAGCAGGGGAAACAGAATTGGGGATCGATATCACTATTGGGTAATGGTCACTCCCGTATGTCTGCGAGTGAACTTCCCAGGTTAGACTCAGAGCGAGGGAATGGGAGCCCAAAGTTAGATCTACTGCACTTTTAGGATTTTGACCAGGTTGAACCCTATGGGTTGGGGACCCATTGTTCACAACAGTCAAATTCAAATCATCAAAGATTTCTATTAATGAAAGGGAAAATAAATTTGTTTTCCATGAGCCCCATGACGGATGGTGGGCATCGCCCATGACAATTATAGGAGGAGGGATCACATTAAGTAAAATAGAAATATCTGCAATAAGACGAGAATTAGGGTCAGGAATATAGATCGAAACAAAAGATATATTGAAAACTCTAACGGCTACAATATTAATATCGGGGGGATGAGAGGGACAGGGAATCTGGGAAAAGGGCAGGAAACGATTAATAACAATGGCAGAGCCAGCACATCCATCTGCTCTGTCATCTCGGAGACACGAGTAACCAGGCACCCCAAAGTGGGAACCAGGGCTAAGCCATGTCTCCGACACGGCCATGCCGGCAGGTTTAAATTTATTAATTAAGTGAATCAGATCACTGTAATTACGTCGGATGCTACGACAATTCCACTGAAGTATTTTGGATTGATTTATTGTTTAAAACATGAGATAATTGAGACAGTTTTTCGGCAACGTGGGACGGTACAGACAAATTGTTCTGGGAAATAATCGAAATCAATAAGGAAATTATGAGGTTTATATCTAAAATGCTGCTAACTTGATTAGTGTTTTCTTGATTAACATCCTGAGAAAGAGCACAACCATTAGGTTGAGAAGACATAGGTTGGGATATAATTGCCTGATGAGATGTTCTATCATAGGGTTTTATTAAAGAAGGTTTAGGGGAAGAGCGTGCCAAAAAAACTGTTTTTTTTTGTGAAGTAGAGTAAGGGGAAGGACGTATCAGGGGAGGTTGGGGGGAATTTGATTTTGTGATACAACTTCAGAGAACGACCGAGATACGTTAGGGAACTGTTTAGATGCTTCCATGTATGAAATACCTTCCTTAGCCATAGCCATTTTAATTGTTTTTTGTCGGGCCTGTTCTGGGCATTGGGAATCGATGGCAAAATGAGCACCAGAGCAATACAAGCATCAAGCAGTAGCTACTTCAACAATACAAGATTCACCTGTGTGTGGCTGGGCACATCTATAACAGCGCGGCTTAGAACGACACTGACTCTTAATATGGCCGAACCGACAACAATTATGGCACTGAATTGTTGGGAAATAATAAAGTTCTACGGGTAAAGCTGTGTGATATGAATAAACCCGATCCGGAATTATTTGACCCTGGAATGTGATGACAACGGTCTGGGTAGGAACCCAAACAACTTTGCCCTCACTACATTTTTCTGTTTAACCTGCGAGCTTTGATTATTGGACCACAGTATGGAGGTACCACTGCTGTCTTGGCAAATTCAGTCATTGACATATCAACTGGAACATGGCGAACTATTCCCATTCTTGAGATGTTGTATGTTGGAATGATAGCTGTAATTGTTTGTGCGTAATGCTGGATTTGCCAAAAAGGAATTGGCCGCTTCTGCGTTTTTAAATTCTACAGAGACTTTATTTCGTCCCATAGGTTTAATTCCATCTAAACAAACACCATAAACTTTATTTTGAGCCAGAAACTGCCCAAATTTAATAGGACGAATTACAGAACCTGAAGATTGATCAGAATCATTTTTGGAAACAGTGATAACAAATGGTCCTTTATCAGTGGAAAGGTAAGCATTTATTCCCGAGGTGAAGCAAGGATGAACGAATACGGTTTCTATTGAGGCATTAGCCATCTCTGTATTGACTATTGTCTTTTTAGGAATTTGGGGATCTTCTTGAGTCTGACGCGCGCGCTTTTTCCCCGCCGAGAGAGTCACCAGCGCGGTGGCCGCCTCAGCGGTGGGGTTAGCGATCGCCTCATCCATATCGATGTTCTCAACCGCTTCATTAGCAGGTTGAGGTATGCTCAAGGAAATATCAGGAGGCCGAGGCTGCGGCACCAACTCGGGGTCCGACATACTATACAACTTACCAATACCAGGTTAGTAAGTTGTTAAAACACTAAATAAACAATCCTACTACGCTAAACAACGCGAAATCACAATTAAAAAACACCAAAATCTCTCTAACACGTTAATAACCTATAACACCTTCCGACGGAATCACAATCACCCTCCACTTCGGAACACATCTGCTTGACAAGTGACACTGACAGTTGGTTAAGCTTTAGTCATAAAGTGCGGCGCGGATATAGCCTTTTGAACCATTTTTTTTTGACGCAACTAGTTATTAAATTTTAGATTTTTGACATTGTTCTATGTTTAAATTATTGACATTGATTTTTTAATTGTAGAAAGGTAGCGGCTTGGTAGCGGTAATTAATTGTGATGAATTGATTCTTTTTGACATTTTTTTTTAAACCTTTTTTATAATTATTTATTTATATAAATTATTATTATGTTGTTTTGAAAATTTATGATTGTTATGTGATTATTTCAATTATTGTTACTATTTTTTTTTAAATTATTGACAATGACTAATTAATTGTAGATACCAGGTTTTTAATGAATTTGTGATGATTGATTTTATTTGACATTTTAAAAAAATTTACAATTAGTTTTATTATTATTATAGCGCTCATGGGGTTGTAGGTCTGGTTGATAACATTTTGTCATTGAATGGTAGCCGGGTTTGCATTCCCTATGTTGCGGACGCTATCGACGCTTGGCAGGTTCTTAACCCGGGGGTAGATCTTCCGTCTTGGCCGTGTCTGCAGAGGATGTGGGATGAGGCGGGGGTGAAGGCGTTGCAGGAGCGGCTTGTGGGGCGGGCTCAGGGAGCGGACTTGGCAAGGCTCAGGAGCGTTGCCAGGCCCGAATCCGGTGCGTGGTTGCAGGCGTTGCCTTCCCCGAACTTGGGCACCCTCTTAGACGGTGACTCTTTGCGGGTGGCTGTGGCGCTCCGCCTGGGCTGCAATGTATTTGAACCTCACTCATGCATTTGCGGTTCCGGGGTGGAGGCCAATGGTCACCATGCACTGATGCAAAAAAAACTTATATATGTGGTATACCTATATAGGTTTTAATAAAATTTTAATACAGACAGCTTCTAAAAATTTAATTTAACGTCGACGTGACTCTGCCTGTGCTATATGAGACGTAAAGCGTGTTTGACAAGAGCTCGCCTTTTCGGGGCGGAACGTAGCGATTAAATTATTTTATTCACCTACACGTAGGAAGCTCTAAAATACCTAGGTTTAAGCAGGAAATTTTCACTGTTTTCCAAAGTAAAATTCAGCAACCGACCACTATTCACAGTGCAATTTTTAGGATATGCATTTTTCTTAAAGAATATTTGTCAAAAGTTACAATTTAGAAGATTGTTAGACAATATTTTTTTACATATTTAACCAGCAGTATGATAGCGTTTAACCACTGCGTTTTAACCAGTCATACCTACCTGATGATATGTGACGATGCGGACTTGTAGCACGTTTTCCTTAGAAGACACCTGTCAAATTAAATTAAAGGGATCTAATTAAAATGATCAAATACATTAATATTTAACTTTTTAATAATAATAATCGATAATCGCCTCAAGGTGCCCGCAGGGCACCTTGAGGCGAGGTGACGGGGAGTAACGACCCCGCGGTCCCGAGTTCCTCACCTCCGGCTTGCCTTAGTTGGTTGGTCGGAGTGAAACCTGACGAGGAAGCGGTCCCCCGCCTCTGGCTTGCCTTCACCGGCTGTCCAGAGTGGAGTCGCAATAGCAGAAATGCTCGAAGGATGGATGCTGAACGTCAGTGATGAGTTGGCCCGCTCGCTTGGACTACCAGCGATGACTTAAAATCCAGTGAGGCCTCTCCATCCTTCAGCCACTCACGTTCCTTGTTCCCCCTTGCTGTAATTTACTCGGCTAATTAGGGTGGCCCAGTCTGAGAGTTGGCGAGTCTCCGCCTGCCA
This sequence comes from Idaea straminata, assembly GCA_951213275.1. Lineage (NCBI taxonomy): Eukaryota > Metazoa > Arthropoda > Insecta > Lepidoptera > Geometridae > Idaea > Idaea straminata. The sequence continues at coordinate 15,480,668 of OX577847.1, forward strand.
TTTTTACATGTTTATTGAACATTGTTACGGCAGGTGCCATAGTATCCATAGTTCCCCAGTATCTAGTCCACTACCATCCCATCACAATAGCTCAAGTAGTTTTGTCCTGTAGATTATCAATAGTTTTATCCAAACCGGAGGTTGTACTTGGTTGCACTTTATAGTGTAGACAGGGATAATCGCCGGTTTAGAATCCACCGCATTGCCTTGCTATTATACTTGTTATTGTAAAGGGCCTCTACGTGTTGGCTTCGGCTCCACGCACGCCTTCCAAAGGTCCGCGGCTCCATAGCCCCGTGATACAGGACGTATAACAGACAAATAATCGATAATAACAATTGTAAAATTATCTTAAAAACTGAAGTCATGTGTGCAATTTTAAAAAGTTTATCTGAGCGAAGGAGATTGTTAAAAATAAAATCAAAACTCTATCATGTTACTCTACTGAAAGTTAAAACAGAGTTCTAGGAGCTTTTTCTTTATAATCGTCTATGTGTTTTATTTCATGATAAAAACGGAATATTTCAGCCTTTTTAACAGAATATTATTATATTTAAGACAATAATAAACTTTCCTTCTGTGCTCGAGAACGTCACTCCACTTTCAACTCTTCAATGCCATTATCTACGTACAAAATATCAGTAGATATATAACTTAATATAGTTTCATGTACGTTGTCGTACGTGTTAACAATAGGATGAAAATGCATAATTCTCGACTAGGATGGTATACGTCGTCTAGGTACGGACACTACGGGCAGGTAGATATAGGTACTGGCGGAAACTTCGTGAATTGGCTTTGTAAAGTTTGAAATTTTAAAGTTATTTACGGCCTTTATAATTTCATATACTTTGGCAGACTGTCTATTCTATCGGAAAGAGCAGATAAAAGTGAAAAGATAGAGTTGGGTATATGCCCCACATTTTTGTGCTATGTATATAAATACTCCGACTCTATAATCAATCATATTAGCTCTAGATATTCGCGAATATATAAATATAAAGGCTGTGCTCCAAATTGGATGAATACTATGAACGTACTAAAAATAGTTACGATGGACGCATGCGTGAGGCTATAATATGTCTATACAATGTGTTTCAGCGAAGGGCTTTTAATACGAAAGAGGGTTGTTCTAGACGTTTGGGCGAACAACTTTTGTTCTACGACTTTTGGAAATTCAAATTAAAGTTGTTCGCCTAGACGCCTAGAACGATTGTTCTAGACGTCTAGACGTATTAAATCCCCTTCGCTGAAACACATTGTATAAATGCTTACAGCGCTGGCGTATGCGGGCAGCTATGTGTATATTTAGAGTTTCGTACTCAAAGGGTACAAACGAGACCCTATTACTGATACTCCACTGTTCGTCTGTCTGTCTGTCACCAAGCTGTATTTCATTGAACCGTGATAGCTAGACAGTTGCAATTTTCACAGATGATGTATTTCTGTAGCTGCTATAAAACAACAAATTCAAACACAGTCAAAGTATTTTTTCATCAGAAGGTACATTTTGTACAAAGATCACACAGAAAGTACTTAAAAAATATAATAGTAAGGAATTCTTCGTTCGCGAGTCCGACGCGAACTTGGTGCGACTTGAAAACTCCCAAAACACGGACCTTGAATTTTGGACCGTATCTGCGACTGACTAGAGCAAGAATAATAGATTATAATTATAATAAATAAGTAATATGACGACTGTAGGTACCTACCTGTCTCAAACTTACCTGAACCTGAAATAGTCTGGTCACCGCACACCCTCCCTACATGTACATGATAGAACAACGTCTGTATGCAAATTCGGAGGTGCATTGTGCGTCGCACGTCCCTCTCGACCAGAGGAGGAGATAACACATAATATTTATAGAGTGGACATCGTTACAATTTTATTAACCATTGTATGCCATAGTGGGACATATAGACTCCATAGAGGGACATATAGGAATATTCATTAGTACGGCACTATGATTTTATTTTAAAAGTTAAACCATGCACTTTTTCAATACAAACAAAAATTTCATCAAAATTGGTTTAACCTAAGGAATTCACTGACTTTTCCGGATGATTAGAGCATACTTACCGAAATAAAAATTTGAATCGAGTTGCCTTTTAGGGCCTGGGTGTCTATTTCCCAGGTGCTCAAAGAACACTAAAGTTATATAGTTTAAGCAGGTTCTAGCACCTGTGGGAAGTGGACCTAAATATCCTAATATTTTTATCTACACTGAGTGAATTAGTAATAATGAAAAAAAAAATTGTTAAATGTTGGGTACTAGTGTCCGATCTACTTCTTTTATTATATTGTAAGTCTACAGTCCCGAGTGTTGCCGCCGCGCTCGCGTTTGAACAATAGCAGCTAGATTTGTTCGAAAACAATTCTATACATTCACAGATTCACCAAGTTAAATTGTATTCGCGCGCGTGAATTAAAAACTCCACGGAACACACGTCATAAACAAGTTATTCGTTTTGATTTTTTAAGGCGATTTTCAGATCGAATTTGCGTCCGGTTTTAGATTGGATTTGTTCTCTGATGGTTTTTGAATAGGCTTACGCTCTGATTGTGAGTAAGTATGTAGATTGCATTGTAGATTTGTATGCCGATGGAAGATATATTTGACACAATAAAAAAATATAAAAAACATACTTTGGTCAAAAAGAGTTATTTTAATTTTACTTTTACCCTTATAGCCAATGAAAACTTAAAGAATTTCCATGCTGTGGCTACACCATTATCAAGCCCTTAGGTAGCAACACTGTTGTCACATTTTGAAATACCCCAAACTCTGGGTAAATTAGGGTAATTTACCTACACTTTTTTCTTATTTTCCATACTTTTTGAACTCATAATTACTAGGAGACCTATATTTTGATGTTATCCCAGGTCTCCAGCTATCTACATACCAAGTTTCATCACAATCAGTTTCACACAGTTAAACATTCCTCACGCAAAGACTACACAATTTCAACACCAATTTGAACAAGTTTGATAAAAGTTTATATACATTTAAAACAACCATTTCTTAGATTCAGATTCAGATTCAGATTACCGAACTATCGGACTTAAATCATACCATTTCGAACATGGGTCATATTCGAATCTCAGAGTGTTTCTGCTTGCAATAATAAATGTCACACGTCGACCTCAAATTTGACAGCATACTTTTCTTACTTAAACGTATGTTTTGTTTGTAAATCCATGCTTATTTTACACTAGGTTCGATTTGCTCAAAAGATGCCATGCTCTTTGAACATCATAAGCAGGTCAAGAGAATACAATCCAATGAAAATTCAATTAAAATGCTAACATACACAAAATTGAAAATTAATAAGAAACGGGTTTTACTGGTTACGCCCATCTAAAGTTTTTTTATCCAGTAAACTAGTGATGTTTTAGTGGTGAATGAGGAACTTGTCAATTTTTTGAGAAAGCCTAAGGCTGCTATCATAGATAAAGGTAGGTACCCGACTGAAAATATCCCGCGGAAATATTATCAATAGCCGATATTTTACTTTAGACTATTTGCAGTCAAAGTTTTATCGTTAGTTTATTAGTATTCAAAATTCTGACTGACTCATATTATCAACGCACGCACAGCTCAAGCAATAGACGGATCGGGATACAAACATACCGTAGGCATCCGCTATAGTAGGTATATACGTTAACCTAGCAATCAAACTTTTAAATTAAAATGTATAATATGTGTCGAATTTGTATATTTTTTTGATAGATACATATACCTATCAGTTGCTACCTACATAATCTTAAGTAGGTACTTATAGTAAACAATAACACGAAGAAGACGATCCTATATCCAATTATGTTGTTAGTCAAATAAGGATCCCGGGCCGGGAAGCAATCCCGGACTAAACAGCGGAACCAATTTCTGAGCTCATCCGTGTTTGTCAAAGTACTTCCTTACTTTACTACGAGTTCTCATAAGATTACTTTCGAGAAAGATAATTTAGGGCCAGCGCATGCCGCGTTCCAATTCCAAGATTTTCAAATCGCTCCCCAACCAACGTTCGTAAGCTGAAGAGCTGTTCACATTTTATCCAGATTAGATGCAGACGCATAGTCTCATGCAGACAAATAAATAAAGTCATTCAGTATTTGAAGTATTTTTACAACATAAAGAAGTTAACTGCAACAAATACTAAAACAGTTTTAATACTTGAGACTTGATATAATTTAAACTTTTAATTTTTTTGGTGCGCTAGTCTGCACTCGGCATTTTTAGACATGAATTTTTTTTGCCGAACGCAAAAAAATAGAAGCCCGTTAATTTCCCACGTCTTCTTCTTAGGTAGCTTAAAAACATTCAACTTAGTTCGATTTTTGAAACTATTCAATATGATCATAGTCCAGTTACGAATCCAGTCCAGTTGCTGCTGAGCCATCTAATGCTAATAAATCCAACGGTATTTTTGTGTTTACTTGAACTTTGACTGTTTTTATTGCTTATCAATATAATACATTCTCTTTAGTCGTTCGAGAACACTAAGTAAACCCTTCCTAGGAACAAGGTACGGCACGGTGGCTCTCTTTGAAACTAAAAACCCGGAAATTGCATCGTGACGCGTTCTACAAGGCGAAGAAGGGACGTCTTCATTAGTGGGCACAAATTAAAACGCTTCAAGACAACGACAGCCTTTGATATTGTTTTATGAAAAATATAATTATAATGACGCGATGCAATATGCAATTTTCCTAGAAGGTAAGTGGATATTAAAGTTAGCATGGCTTGGTATACCTATACGTGTTTTGGTGCAAAACTCCACAGTTTTCTGGTGGATTTTAAACTGATTCCATTGAAGATTTTTTGTCAGGTTCCTTACGAATTTTATTCACAACTATTTTGAGTCTGGTAAAAGTCGAATAAAACAAAAACGCATCCTTGTGTTTACTAATCAATCGGAATGTGCCTCAATTTATTACACAAAATCATGACTTAAACTTCCCGGTAACATTTTCAACGAAATTGCAATATTCATTTTTAAACAAACAGCGTTCTATGGTGGAATGGAATTAAAATTTCCATTCGACTTGTTTGTCTTGTGTCAGCGAACTCTGAGACGGCTATAGAGATGGTTTTTGCTTGTCAACCACTCAGGGTGAAGATAGACTACAAATCAAAGTGAGATTATCATCATAAACTATGATGCCACTTCTATGCTTCGTATTGATGCCACAAATAAAAGAAATGATTAGGTAGGGTCAGATCCGCCCACTCCAGTATACTGCGAATTGTTTCGCGTTGTAATTAGCTGACATTAGGTCACCCAACGTTAAGCTATTGGAGCTGAAGGGACAGGTCAAGAGGTGCAGTATAGTTTGCTCGGGAGGCCTGTGCAGCCGCACTCTATGCCACTCCGCGATGCCACAGACATATAGATCCACGTCAAAATTATAACATCTCTTAAATCTCTTCTCATCTCTTGAGTTAAATATGAATATTTTCTTACTTATTATTGCTTCAAAATGTGGCGGTCAAATGTCGGCCGATCTTTTAGTATGTCGTCTATATTCACCTTTATTTAAGAAGTGTTCACCATCCTAGAGAGTCTTATGCACATATTATGATAATCTCTACTGAAATTATTGTTCTTGAAGAGTTTTTTCATTTAAATAACGGAAGTAATGAATGGTTATTTCATTTTCATGAAATGTGCATCATTTTTTTGTTGACTAGCAGCGCTTCATGGTTTTACTTGCGTAGTTCTGATACCGTGTAAATATCGGTCAAATGAGTCGCACAGTTTGGTAAGGAAAGATAAATCAAAAATCAAAAATCTCGCAAACAAACCGCGTATAATAATATAGTAAAAAACGTTTCACAATACAAGTGGGCATTAATATCTCAGGTTACTAAAAATCTTGAAATTACGCGAACAAAACCGCGGGTAAAAATATTCTAAATATCTTTACAATAGGTAAAGGTGTCTAACACAGACTATTATTTAAATATAAACAAAAGAAACCTAATTTTACTTACGTTGTCGCATCTCATTAGTTCATTTCACCGTAAAAATAATACGGGAGCTAAACTCATAAAAACTCAGTTTAAATCAACATGCCACGAACAAAAACTATATTTACATACATTATTTTCACAGAGCAGAGTTTTTAAAGAACTAAACGGAGTTTTCTGCAGTTTTCCTTGAATAATAGACGAGAATTTTAATAGTTTTTTGTGTAACGTTTTTAATTTACATGACGAAGACTTGCTAAAATGGATTTGATAAGCAAATTACGTTATGTACTTTATTTTACTTAAATTTAATTACGCTTATAACTATGTTACCGATTCACCTTTTTTTCAGTTTTTTGTTAAATATACCCAAAGTAAAAATTAATTTAGTAATTCGGTACTCCATCTTTAACATAATTTTGAGTTACCAAATGCTTAATTAGGCGTTATAGTTATAGCTATCCTAATCCGAAATTGAATTGAATTTTGCAATCATTGACGGTTGATTCAAAAATTGTATATAATTTGGCAAAACTTGTTGGCCAACACCTTAATTTATTTTAATAAAATCAATCATCATCATATCAGCCCATACACGTCCACTGCTGGACATAGGCCTGCCCCAAACGAAGCCACAAACAGCGTTCCTGAGCCGCCTCCACCCACCGACTACCCACGACCGCTATAATGTCGTCGGTCCACCGGGCAGCTAGCTGGTCTCCCAATACTCCGTTTCGCGTTGCATGGCGGCCGCCACCCGAGAACCTTTACTCCCCAGCGGTTGCCACTTCAGCTTACTAATCCTGAGAGATATGTCGGTGACTCTGGTTCTTTTACGGATTTCCGTATTTCGGATAATATCACATAGACAAAACTCCGAGCATAGCTCTCTCCATAGCCCGCTGAGCGACTCTGAGCTAAAATCAATAAGTTAATAAAATACATACCTTTATATAAATACAATCGAATTGAGAACATCCTTATTTGTTTAAGTCCCTTAAAAATATCACAGTTTAAAAATAAACTCAAATTAAAATTACAAGAAATTTCGGTAATTAAGATGTTAATTAAGTACCGACAAATCGCCAATTACAAGATTCATAAACGAATACACGGATACAACAATAACCTTATTACGTATGCACATAATTATTACATTTCACCAAATACCAATCACACTGTTGTTGTGTTGACACGAATTGATATGTCAATTGGATACTGTTATCAAATTGATTTGCGCAATAACTTGTATTAATTACCTCTCTCTCTATCTTATGCAGTTATTAATCTTATTTGATGGTCTTTCTGGTGTTCTTCCTCCATTTTGCTCTATCTGAAGCATCGCCGGGGGAAACTTCTCAGTCTTTTAGGTCTTTTTTAACCACCATATTATATTTCTCATGTTTATTGTTTCTATTTTGTGGGAATCAGTATTTTGATGTTGAAACAACACAAGACATCATTTTCAATAAAAATAAACTTTACAATAATTATCTTTAATAGTTCTAAACCAAGTTTATAAATGACTTAAATTCCTCACTGACTGATTGATATTTCAACGCACAGCGCAAACCAATAAACGAATCGGACTAAATAGGCACACAGATTACTTATATGACGTTGGCATCTGCTAAGTAAAGATTTTGGAACATTCAACCCTTATACACAGGCGAAATCGCGGGTACAAAAATCAGGGATTCTGCCTCTGCAAAGAATTCTGATAGATGTAGCTAATGCAACCTCTTTGTAAGAAGGTTAAATGCTCCTCTACACTTTGCTTTTTTTTTTTTTCTTTTATTATGGCTTCGCACGTGTGCATTTAGCCAGTGTCAAGTTATATTTTGCATCAAATTATGACCCGATTTTTCATAAATCGGGCCTAAAGTGTTTCAATACAGTCAAAGTCGTCATAGTCCGTCAAGTCAGGGGTTACAGTAAAGCGGTGGCAAGTTTACCATAACCTTAATAGGAGATTTGGAGGCAACGTGAAAACTGCATGTTTGACACTGATTTTTACTTTCACTACACTTGTGCACTTTCACAGAACTAAATTGAATAACATTCCACCAGAATTATACAATTCAACTCGGGTTACATCTAAGTTTCATGAAAATAAAACTGCAGCACGACATGTTGTTAACTCGTTCCCGCCAAAACTCCCTACTACACTTTGCTTATCTTCCCTTATTTCTATTACAAATGATGACGTAAATACGTTTGCAATAGATCATTATTTAAAACAAGTGAGAACGAATTTTTTTTTGAAAGATAGTAGATGTACTTAATAGATGTCTACCTTTAATCGAGTATCTACGTCATAGTACGCTCTTCAATATTATTCTTGTATAAGTAATTGGACAGAATAAACGGGAGAACAAGCGTTTTTGTTGGCTAACGTAAGCAAAGTTCCCTTGATTTGTTTACATTACACTGTTAGGTACGCTCCGAATGAAAATTGATATTAAAATTCTCATAACTTGCGTTTCTTGTTTACATCTCTGGGGTTTTTCAGTGGTTTTATAAATCCATGGTCAGATTAAACTTAATAAAAAAAATGTTTAAAGTGTGTTTCTAAACTGTCCTGCTACTAGAGGTTATTGATAATTAGCCGAAAAAGCAATTCAGGGTTTTTTCTATACTTTTATCTTAACAAAGAACATTGTATATTAAACGACTTGAATAAATTGAAACGAAAATTTTGATAAAAGCTTTTTCTAAACTAGAGGTTGTTTAGACTAGAACAGTAGATAAAACTTAAAAGAATTAAGCCTTACGTTTTTGACCTCTCCGTGAAGGTAACAATTTCAGCTGTATAATATGAGATTTGTAGTACACTCTCATCCTTAGCAAAATTTTGATCGCTAATTAATTTTAAATATGTACACATTTGACGTAATTACAAGACAAAGTTTTTATCTATGTAATAAATAAAGGATTTTAATATACAAATAATTTAAATAGGTACATCATAATTTTTCAAAGTGACATGACCATAATTACAGTAATTCGAAACTCTATATTTTCAATGATCCTCCGTATATACGTACGTATCTACGTATCTCTATGTTACATAATAAATAGGTACTTATTAATTACAATGTAAACCAACGTTTGTACATTTTAATGTAATCAAATATCTCGTTATTTGTTACCATGACAACGGAAATACTCCTCTATGGGAAAGGTGTGGTGACATATTCAGCGATTTGAAATTTTTTTAAATAAAATATATATAAACAATGATTTATTCAGACAACCAGAGAGTAAAAAATAGTTCAAATACCAAGTTTTTAGGTAGTAAAATAAAAACTTGTCAAAATAAAAAAGGCATTTACTTACTAGGTGAATAGAAATAAAAATTAAAAAAACGAGTTCAACACAGGAAAATCAAATCTATACTTATTATAAACAAAGCCCCTCCATCGCGCCTGTCTGTCTATCTGCTTGAACACGACATACTCAAACACTACTGAACAGATGTCCATACCAATAAGATTAAGTTTAAATTGACTGAAAAATGTTAGTAAAAAAGGCAGATCTATAAGCTTTTTTGTTAGCCTATATTGTCTCTCAGCTGGACAAAGGCCTCCCCAACATTTTTTCAAGCAGTTCAGTCACACCATCGGTTTCAGATCCGACGCCTGTCTTCAGGAATCCAATGTGTGGCCCATCGGTCAGGATGCATTCGACTTACGTGACTCGCTAATCCCACTTGAAGTTGAAAGTTAAATTAATGAATTATTGCGATCTGTGACCATGCTTTGTCCTCTTATGGGGACAGAAAAGTCAATAAATAATATGAATAAGACTCAATCGCTAAAAGTGCCAGCCCACCTTTCCCACAGTAACCAAATCCATTTCTACCGATTCGCATTATTTGTCATTAATTTGTGCCGAATTTAATTATACAACTCGTAATATTGAGTCTTCAGTTGGTATTATAAATTATAGTAGCACCCTGCGGTTTCACTCATTGCAAAAGCGCTATCTAACCGCAAGATAAGCAACTAGAGTTTTTATTACATATGATAGGTTAGCGTTTGATTTGACTACTATCACCCGCCTGATGGTAGGTGACGATGCGGTCTAAGATGTAACATGCTTTCGTAGAAGGTACCTATTCCCTCGCGACTTGAAGACCCCCAAATTGTAGACACTTTTCTTTTAAAGTTTAATGTTTCATGCAGTTCTCATAATGAAAAAGTGCACCTATTATCTCGTTTTTTGGAGCATGCTTATTTTTAAGCTTCGTTCGTTGGAATAAATTACCGAGTATTATCTGTAATCTCATATTTGGTGGAACTATTCTATAACGTTAAAAAACATTCTAGCGGAATGCGGATTACAAGATTTAAAAATAAACTTTTAAAACTGCTGATATGACAAATACAAGTTTCTGCCCGCGCTTCATTCGCTATTTCATGCTCTCAGGGGTGAAATTTCGAAAAACTTTTCTTAGTAAATATCTACACTTAACAAATAACCCTCTAAATGTCAAGTCTCTTGCATACGTTGATATATCAGTCAATTGGTTAGGACTTTGAATATTATATTTATACGTAGATCAACGTGTTTCTAAAAACTATGTCATTTAAACAAAAAAAGCGCCAGTTTCATACAAATATAAATATGACGAAATATCGTTGAATTAAAAAAAATAAAGAGCAGCACATGAAAAGAATTGTATGGAATTAAGGTTCTTGATTTCCAGTTCCGGCCAATAAAGCTGGGGGATTATTCTCTAATCCACTCGCCGAGGCAACTATATTTACATTGCGCTCTTTACGTGATACTATCTCGAATTCCGCACAAAGTTATTTGTAAATAAAAATAATAATAAAGTCGCAGAAATGGTTTCGGTATCTAAGATTTAATTTTACAACCCACAGGAAAAAAAAGATACTTCAAATATACAATGAACATGTTTTTTTTAAATAAACACAAACATTAATCCCAAAAATATTGTATGGTATTTTTTAATCTATTAGCTACCATTTCCAACGTATTTCTTATTATACTAATTCATGTTGTTGTGCTAATTTCAAATTATTGAATTGGTTTTATAAATATGTTTTCTATCCTTATATACAAGTAAAAAATTGTAGTATGAAGAAATAGAAATAGAAATATTATTTATTTGCATGAAGTAGGTTACAAAAGATCTTGTAAAATATAACAGCTCCTTACTTCGTCGAAAATTCGACATACAAAATTTTAGAATATAATTAATTAATGAATATAAGTACATACAGTCACTGTTTTATTAATATTATGTTAAATAACCATAGACCAAAACGTGTCAAATAAAGATAAATTAAATTTAAAGTCAAATCTTCGAATCCACTACATTATATAAACAATAAAATAAAGTAAATATATAAATATAACTATATAATTCAATTTAAAGTCGATACAATTAATACTAAAGAAAATAATTCAGTTGTCTATAGGAAATCATTAATTTGATAAAAACATTTTTCAAGTAACCATGCCTTAAGTTTTCTAATGAATAGGTTATACGGGAGCTCTTTAATATTAGTAGGTATTTTATTATAGATGACACCGCACATTGTAATACAATTTTTCTGATACATTTTAATTCTAGGTCTTACAGGCAATACGAATCTATTCACGTTTCTCGTGCTTCTGGGAAATATTTCTTTGGCAGTTGTGAATAAATGAGGGTGTAATTTCACAAACTTGGCTGATTCCAATATGTACATACATACCAAAGTAAGAATATTGTATTTCCTAAACAATGGTCTGCATGATTCCCATGGAGGGATACCAGCAATAGCCCGAATACATTTTTTCTGGGTCCGAAAAGCTATATTTATGTCTGTGGAGTAACCCCACAAGATTATTCCATAATTTAGAACTGATGATACATATGCATGGTACGCCGATAATAAAGTTTCTAGTGCAGAAGTTTTCCTAAGCTGATACAATACATACACAAAACTATTCAATCTATTGCATAATTTAGCAACGTGACCTTTCCAATTAAGATTTTGATCCAGTACAAACCCTAGAAACGTAGTCTGCGGTACTTTATGTATATCTTCACCTCTACACTTTATTTCTAGTACATTGTTATTTTTTCCATAATTGGCTGTAAATTGCATATAATTCGTTTTGCTAGTATTCACACGTAGGTTATTTTTTTCCAGCCTGGTCACTACATTTTCAATATTATTATTAATGTCAAGAGAATAATTATGATTGTCAGATTTTTTATTTGCAGTTAATATAATAGAAATGTCATCTGCGTAAAGAATACATTCACTTTTTATGATATTGGGTAGGTCATTGATATATAATAAAAATAAAATTGGCCCTAGAATGCTTCCTTGTGGTACACCTGATTTAATTACTTTCAACTGTGACCTGTAAGGTAAAACTATATTATTTTCATCCAAGTTTTGTATTTCTACACACTGCTGTCGATCTTTGAGATATGACTTAAACCAATCTAAAGTTGTGCTTCTTATTCCATATCTTTCGAGCTTTGTTAGTAGTTGCTGATGTGAAACAAAGTCAAAGGCTTTTGTCATGTCGAAGTAAACAACAGTGGTTTGCCTACCAGAATTTAAGTTCTCTATAATAGCTTTGACTAAATTGAAACAAGCTAGAGTGGTTGATTTTCGTCTTTGAAAGCCATACTGACCGTTACAAATTATATTATATTTTTCAATGTAGTCTTGTAATCTTTTTTGCATAGCGGTTTCAAATACTTTAGCGATAATGGATATCAACGTTATTGGTCTGTAGTTGTCTAGCTTTGTTTTGTCGCCTTTTTTATGTAAAGGTTTGACTATTGATATTTTTAACAAGTCGGGAAAGATACCTTGGGTGAATGAAAGATTTATCAAGTGAGTCAATACAGGTGCTATTTCCTTTGCTATTTCTTTAAGTATTTTAGTTGTGATATTATCAAAACCAACTGATGGTGTATTTTTTAAACCTATAATAATTTTTTGTACTTCGTCACAATTTTGTGGAGCTAGATACATGGTATTACAAATATTACTAGCAAAGTATTTACTATTTGAGCATTCGTGGTGTTATTATCTATCCAGTAACTATTAAACATTTCTGATATTTCGTTTGGGTTTTTTATTGTAGTGTCATCTTTGTTTATACACGATATATAGTCTTTAGGTTTGCTTGGTTTAGATAAGCCTTTTATAATCTGCCAAGAGGCTTTGCATTTGTTTTTTGCCGACTTCATTATTTTATCATTATTTAGTTTAATTGAATAATCTATACTATGTCTAAGGATACGTGAAAAACGTTTATAAGTATTTCTAGCCAACGCAGTTTTATCTGTATAATATTTATAACGTAACGTTCTTTTCGCCTTACAACTAATTTTTAGGCCCTTAGTCAACCACCTTGGTCTAGATAGATTCGTTACAATTTTATATTTAATATTAGGAAAACATAGTTCATAGAATAATGTCAGTACATCATGAAACTCTTTATATGCGTCATTTACATTATTATGAGTAAATACCTCAACAAATGATAAGTTTGTGATACACTCTTTAAATTTTGTAATATTTTCGTCGCTTAGATCTCTTTTATAAATATAGTATTGAGTCATAGGTGTAAACTTATTATAATTGGGAATTGTTAACAATTGTGCTGTGTTGTGGTCAGAAATATGCAAGTCTAGTAATTCAGGTTTGGCAGAATCTATATTGCTTATTATATGATCTAAGCACGAGTTTTGTCGCGTTGGTTCATTAAAATGTAATTTTAGGTTATAACTTTTTATAATAGCTTTTAGTTTAATAGTATGGTTATTCGATACCAACGTATTTATGTTTATATCACCAGCTATTACTATTTTTTTATTTTTGTATTTGTTTGTTAAGATATGTAGGATATTAGAGAGTTTTTTAAGAAATAATTTTATGGATTTTACATTTCCTTTTTTTAATGAGGTTCTATAAACACATATTACAAGTAGGTTAAAACAAGTAAGATCTATACCACAACATTCGAAATCAATGTCTACCGCATGGTCATTGAGAAAATCTAAGGTTTTAAAAGGAACTCCACCTTTAACTAAAATGCATGAACCTCCTCTCTTTTCCTTTCTAGATCTACAATAGTAAGATGCCAATTGATAGTTATGTATTTTGATTGATTCATGACAGCCTATCTCTACAAATGTCTCCGTAAAACACAAAAAATCTGGTAGTTTATCTTGTTCTTGTAGCTCCTGTATGTTAGCTTCAATCAAATTTAATTTACTAAGTAATCCCTGCGCATTTTGGTGAAATATTCTTATGTTAGCGGCGAAAAAACCGTCTATTTCTTTTTGTAAAACTAGCATCAGTTTGCGTACCTTGATTTTTTAAAGTAATATTAGCTTTAGAAATATCATTTTCTACGTTAACAACAGAAGTATTGCTGCTATTGGAATCGCCAAAATTATGCAAACAAGCCTGCTCCAGGTTACCAATAATAAAGCGAATAGTACGACACAAGTAGCTAAAACTAAGGTAGGAATCATCGCCACCAATATACATGCAATTTTTATATTGTGATGCTATCCATTTTAACATATTATTTAATTTCGATTCACTTAAATACAAATTTTTCCTTATTTCCAATAGTAAGACTTTAGAGTTTATTGATTTGATGAAAGTGCATAAGTTGTCCTGGACAGAGAAGGGGTTTTTATCGTTTTCACCTACACAAATTATGACTACATCATTAGAGTTTATGTCGAATAATTTTGCACTAACAAGTATATCTTCTGTTCTCGCACCAGGCTTTACGAAGGCAAAAAAAGAATGGTTTATGCCATCATTCCTGGAGAGTCGTGAAGCCATTCCTGAGCACCGTTGACTACCAAAGATAAATATTCTTTTTATTGGTAGCTTTGTTTCAGAAATCAGTATGGCTTCTTTATTATTTATCTGTTCATTAGCATGGTTTGTAGTCAAATTTTGTTCTGTGCTCAAGTTTTGTTCTGTTGTCAAGTTACTGTTTAGAGGCGACGGCGCTGACGTGTCAATAATATTATCCAAATTTTGCCGCTCGTCTGGAGTATTTGTACAATCTTTTAGTGGTGAAATATTGCTTATTTCGTGTTGAGGCTCAATGTGTTCTGTCAGTCGTTGTTGATCGGTGGTCACGAAGTTGTCAGATATACGACGGCGTTTAAATCGTTTCCCATCACTAGAGCATAAGCTTTTCCTATGAGAACTCACAGGACTAGAACATAGTTGTTTCAGAAGAGTTACTTCCTGGTTTAGCTGTGAAACCTGCTTCTTTAGTTGCATGTTTTCTAATATTACATTTTCAAGTTCATGTTCTGTCGATTGAAGTTGAGTTTTAAGATCATTTAGTTCTGTTTTCATGTCACTTATATAACCTGCATGGATATTTGTAGATAGATCTAAACTTCTCCCCAGAAAATCTTCTGATTGGGTACTATCTAAGGAAGTTTGTCTAAGTGATTCCATTGAAGTTGCTCGGGTTAGTTTTCTTCGTAGTGTTACGTTTTCCATGTTGGTTTGATTTTGTAATACCAATATGGAAGAATTTAGAATAAAACAAAAAAAAAACCAGCAAAAAGACTTATCGCAGTTCACGTATTGATTGAATCGAACCGCCACCCACTGTCATTCAAAGCGACGCATAAACAGCTGAGCCAAGTATACGTCAGTTTAGTAAGTGAAATTAGTCTATGCATCCAATGCGGTTCACTGTTTTAAGTTCATTGCTCTTGGATTGTTCAGAGTCCAAAGGTCAGGTTTTTAAACTTGCGATAATTACGTAAAACGGTTTTAGGGAATTGTGTTTGCTAGTTAAAAGTATAATCACTGGAAATAATTGCCGCAAAGTTTCACATATATTATAAAGTTGATAAGGCACACTGGTTTTGTATTGTTTAGTTTATGTTATGTTAATTGTTATTTTTAAGAATGCATTTTCACTTTTATTTTGTCTTTTATATTTTGGATAATTGTGAGTAACACTAGAGATAACACTCACACACATTATTTGGATGTTTATAAACTGTTTCTTCACTCATAAAGTAAAAAAAAAACTGATATTAAACAATTTTACGAAATTATATGTTCGGAGCGATGTTTACACGTAACGGCGCTCGCTACCCTGAAGTTAAGTTAAGAAGTTACTGAAGTTAAGTTAATTAACCAACATAACCACCAGAATAAGAGCTTACCCAAATTGCAATCTCCTAAGTGTATTTTCAGTTTTATTTGAGTATAAACCGTTTGGACTGTCTCCAAATTAGCTCTTAAGCCTGAAACCACAATTATATGCAGAAAAGATATGACTTTATTTGTGTGTTTTAAACTGAGTAAAAGTTAACTTTTTAAAGTTGAATATTGTGTTTTTCTTTAGTGTAAGAAATCAATTTAATTCAAACTGTATACACAAATAGAGTATCAAGATATCATGATGTTAAAGAAAATATCGATTAGTAAAGAAATATCAACAAATGAATTGTTGGAAATTAAATTTGTAAAACCTTCCTATTATAAATTCTTAATGTTATTTTTATGGAAATAAAAATAAAAATTCAAATAACGTTAGTAATTACAAAAAAACTAAATCATTACGGTTCGGGAGCTACGATGCCACAGACAGACACACACACACACACAGAGACACGTCAAACTCACTCCGTCGTTTTTGCGTCGGGGGTTAAAAATTAGAAAAACTCATATTGAATTAGCAGATAAATCAATTCCTACTATAGGAAAAACAGATAAAAGGTTAAAATAGTACTAAAATAAGAAAAATTGTGGTGTATAAAACACCCCATTTTATACACTTTAAAAGCCGACGTTGTCTAACATGTCCTGTCCATTTCATTTATAATATACTACGTATGAGATTATTTCTTTTATCGTTAGAAATATTATCCACTTTTATTAAGTGCTAAGGAGGTACTTTCCTTTACCGGAAGGCCACAATCAGCGCCGTCCCTCATAATGAATAGCAAGCATTGATCACTCTGTATCTCGTTCGTTAGAGTCCTAATGGAAATTATTCATTATCCGATAGAATGATGAAACAATATTCCTAACCTCGCATTGTTGGACTAACTCTGTAATAAATCAATCAGACCAACGATAGACCCTGTAATCAGGGGTTTATTTCATGAGATGATAGCGAGTTTTTCAACGAAAAACTCTTTCAATTAAGAAGGTTGCGGGTTTGATTCCCGGCTCAAACAAGTGTTTATGCACAGATGTTTGTATCTGGTCTACCCAGACGAAAGATACAAACATCTGTGCATATACATAGATACCCGTCTATGTATATATTAGGTACGTATTTACAGCAAAAGAAAATATTTATTAATTACTTAGCTTTGCGCTAGATCGCGTTATACCTACTTATAAATAAATATCAATTTTTCTACTGCCCTTACCAAGTCTCAGTCTACTCAGTCTATAAATGTTTGTCCATTCTTCCTTTACAAGTAAGGCTTCTAATTTCTAACTAAGTGATTTCGTCTGCGTATGAGTTAAAAAAAATTATAGACAGCTATCTGTGTGCCAGATTTATCCCGATCCGTTCATTGGCTTGAGCTGTTCGTTGAAATACATACATACCTTATTACAATCAGTGAGTGTATAACTTGACCCAAACCATATCGTGACGTGTCCAGTAATCCAGGCATGGTGAGACAACCATTGACAGGCTTACTATCCAATGTACCGTGTTTAGATAGTGAGCGACGTCGATCTGTTTATAATTACAATACGTACCATACATACCTACCTACTTGATTACATTCATTTATCTACTAGTACTTAGTTCTGCGAACTGAAGCGCGAGGACACACTTTGTTGCAATTTTGAGAAGCTATTAAGCTATTTTCATCATTCTGAAGATCCTCAAAAATTATCTTTTTTTATGAGACCAATTTTAAGCAACTGCCTTTTAATAATTCAAATAATAGTTCTTTTTACTTTTTTTTTAGGGAAATTACATTTATTATTAACTAGCTGCGCCTCGCGGTTTCACCCGCGTAAGTCCCGATCCCGTGGGAATATCAAAATGAAAAGTCGCCTATAGCCTTCCTCGATAAATGGACGATCCAACACAAAAATATTCGAACCAGTAGTTCCTGAGATTAGCGCGTTCAAACAAACAAACAAACTCTTCAGCTTTATAATATTAGTATTTTTAGTATAGATAAGTATAGATTTTCCATACAATAAATTTACGATTTTAGTTATCTGCGACAGGAATTTTGCGTTTAGCCCTTACTTCTTGTGCACTTTTTTTTAAATTCTCAATACATTTTCTTACCGACAGATTTACTCATGTGCCGACAGCCTACTAAAATGAATGGAGTAATTTTCGAAATGAATGTAACTTTAATAACAAGCTGTGTTTTTGAGTAAACTTATTGAAAACTTGAAATATTCGCAAAATCTGGAAATACACAATCACAAATATTCTATAACAAAAGTTGTTCGCCTGGAACGTTTATAAAAATCCCCATTCTTTGTTAGACATTGATGAAAAATAAAAAAAATGTTTTTTATATATCTTATATCTTATATATATAAAAATGAATTGCTGTTCGTTAGTCTCACTAAAACTCGAGAACGGCTGAACGGATTTATCTTATCTTAGTCTTGAAATGTTCGTGGAGGTCTAGGGAAGGTTTAAAAGGCGAGAAAAAATCGAATAATTTCCTGAAAAACCCTAAAATACGGGATCGGGACTTACGCGGGTGAAACCGCGGGGATAAAAATGAATTGCTGTTCGTTAGTCTCACTAAAACTCGAGAACGGCTGAACGGATTTATCTTATCTTAGTCTTGAAATGTTCGTGGAGGTCTAGGGAAGGTTTAAAAGGCGAGAAAAATCGAATAATTTCCGGGAAAACCCTAAAAACAGCCCTTTTCTATTTCCCATACAAACGTTTTCTAGAGTCAATTCCTACGGGATCGGGACTTACGCGGGTGAAACCGCGGGGCGCAGCTAGTCTATATATATAAAAATGAATTGCTGTTCGTTAGTCTCACAAAAACTCGAGAACGGCTGAACGGATTTATCTTATCTCAGTCTTGAAATGTTCGTGAAGGTCTAGGGAAGGTTTAAAAGGCGAGAAAAAATCGAATAATTTCCGGGAAAACCCTAAAAACAGTCCTTTTCTATTTCCCATACAAACATTTTCTAGAGTCAATTCCTACGGGATCGGGACTTACGCGGGTGAAACCGCGGGGAGGAGCTAGTTTATTTAAAAGATTTATCATGTAGCAGTATCACGTAGCACTGCTACATCGTAGCTCGTAGACACGTAGCACTACGAAAATGGGTGTTTCTTGTAGCAACATTGAAAACCTGCTAGTGAGTTACAAGGAGATAGTAAATCTTAAACCGACTTTAGAAAAAGAGGGTACTTAATAAACCTCGGTAAATTAACGAACAGACTGAAAAACAGGGATATTCCCTATCGTCCGATCGGAATTCTGATTGGCAGGATGACTTCTAATGTATTTTCTCGTTACTCCGATTAATAGTAATTTTCATAATTCCTAATCATACTTATATTATTTGAAGGTTTGTGTGTTTGTTTGTACGCTTGCTACTCCGTCACGTAGAAAATTACTTGACCTATTACGTTGAAACTCGACATATAGATAACTGGAAACCTGAATTAACATAATATATAGGCTACTTTTTATCCCCATCTTCCTACGGGATCGGAACTTACTTGGGTAACCCAAGGGATGAGAGAGAAAGTTTGTGTCTGTGTTTCATCTGCTGAGCAAAACTACTGAACTGATTGCGATTAAACTTAATACGTAAAAAGCTAGGGTCTTGGAATAACACAAGAAATAATTTTTATTCTGATATTTCCAGTAAACCGGGAATTAAGCGGGTAAAATCAAGCGTCATAGCTAGTATTTACCTAAGAATCCTCATAAACTCCCATTTTAGTTACACACCGTGCAAAATTTCAGAAGTCAAGACCCATGTTTATTGAATTAAGACGGGATTTTCAGAAATTCAAACGGGACAAAATCTTATTCTTATTTAAAGCGAACGCACACTGCAAACTTGAGATCGGCTGCTACAGTTTTTTTTGGGTCGGGCCTTACGAGGTTTAAGTTAGCCCATGTGTTAATCCACGTCTCTAGCTATCTACATACCGAGTTTCAACGCAATCGATTTAGTACTTTTTGCGTGAAGGACACTAACACATTAACTCTCACATTTAAAACATTAGTTGAATAGTAGGATTTTTATCAAGTACGAGTATATGTCACCATAGCACAACTTTAGCAGCTTAGCCTAGAGCTAGGTGGCGATATTTACAATGTCCTGCAATTTTTACAACTTTTTTATCCATTACCGCAATGGATTAGATTCCACTGGTTTTCCGCTCAAATCCATAACCGCCAACTAAAATAGTGAAACAAAATCAAAGGACGGTTCAGTTAGTTGTCTGCGTCACCCCTTTTAATATCTAGTTGAATTTTGAATTTAAATCTCTCTCCGGTCAATAAATTCAATTTTTACGACACAATAATATAAAATTTTAAACCGTACTTTTACCTAATCTTTTCCAATTTGAAATAATCCTCTCTTGGTCAGACGTATGATATTTCCTTTCTACAATATTTCAGAAATAAAATCTTCGCTAATATTAAAATAGAAAGTCTGTTTGTTTGTCCAAGTAGATATATTGGTAGCCTAGTGTGGAAAATTTTAGGACACTCTTCACGAGGTATAATAGTGAAAAGCAAGTTTTGTTGTAAAACATATCGGTTGTACCAATTTGCTGTCTAGAATGTTTATCACCTTAAAACACCTGATCCAATTTTCACAAAGATAGCTAACAAAATACACAGATGACAACAATATTCGTTTTGAACATGTTTTGAAGCGGCGCGCGGCGCGTGACGGTGATTACATAGACGCAGGAGTCAAACTTATCAACCTAGTTTAAAATCTGCTATTAATTCTTAGCAAACAAAGTCGCAAGTAAATGCTAGTTACTAAAATAGAATCTTCGAGACAAATCCTAACCAATATTGGATTATATGAAGTCAGATTGAACGCGATGACCAGGAAAAGGAACAACGCTATATGCGTAAGGGAGATAAAATAATTAAAGTGATGTTGAACATACGTTCCGCCAAATTCGATTTTTTTTAAATAACCAGTTATAAATCAAAATCGTCAAACTAATGGTGACAGCGGGAATACACTAAATTAGTTTTATAGTTTGTTGATCTAGACATTCTTGAACATAATTTCTTTACAATTATCCCATAATTAAATAAAATGTAGTTATATATTTTTTTTTCTATTATGTTTGGTATAAAATGTTTATTTTAATTAATATGTTTTTAGAATTTAGGTGTTACTAAATAGTAAGTAAGTATCATTTTTAAGTAAGTAAGTAACATTTTTGAACAAACATTTAGTAGTTGGGAAAAAATGTTTTTAGAATCATATATTACAAATGAACGCTATATATGATTTTATATGATATGATTATATATGATTATTACTAAAGTCTCATAAAAATTTGATTTTCCCCGGCATCCGGGTAACATTCAACTTAAGCTCTACATACGACGACGTAAAACTCCATGACATCATAAACAACTTTTTAAAATACGGACAATATTTCATTACCTTGCAATTTTATACCTAGTTGGTCAACGAATAAAGCTGATTTTTGTAAAGTGGCTCGAGAAAGAAAAGGCTTAATTTCGAAGGCGTGCCTCGTTGGATGTCGGGGGATTTTACAGATTTGTCGGTGATTTTTTATAGCCATTGCGGAATTATCGCCGCGGGGTGCTTGTAGACAAATAGTTTTTTTTGTGACTACGGTCTAATAAAGTGTAGGCTGGGGATTTTTGTCTGTAAAGTTGGGTTGATTTGGAGATATTGTGTCGACCGCTCGATTGAGGGTTACAATATTGTAAATCTAGGCTTTTTAGCTAAGTGTACCTATGTATGTATTGCGACCTGTTTCTAATCTTTAGATTTCGTTTCGATTTTCGTATTTTCATTCCGTTTAAATCATCTTCTGTTATTGTTCGTCGTCGTTTGCGATTTATTATAGACAAATAATAATCTTAAAAAAAAAATACACCTAGAAATATTAAACCTTCCGAAACTTTCATATAAAAATGAAATAAACGATTCTAATAATGAAGAAGTTTTAACGATATTTTTGTTTATTTTATGTCTAGACTTAGATTTAAAACTGTTGATGTTTAATAACTAAGATTTAAAAAAAGTTATTTTTATTGTCCTATTTCATATTAACTTCTTCTGCAGTTGTTTTTTTTTTGACAAAAAATATCTCAGATTTACGGCTTACAATTTTTATAACAAGTACCTACCTATTGAGACATTTTTGAACAAACATGTTTAAGCGAAGTCATGTAATTTAACATTTCAACCACGTGTCAAAAAAAGAAATTAAAAACACATTTCCGTAATCCTTTCAACAAGACAGGGCGACATCGTTCATCAAAAATATCTCTCATGAAAATTCTCTTTTCATGAAAACTGTAATCGCTAAAACACGTTAGAGCTTGCGACAATTAACAGCGACAAAGTATTTTCATAGGTATTCGCGACTTGAATTCATTACAAAAACCGAATTGAACAAGATTACGTTAAAATATAATTTTATTATTTTTTGGTATATTTTTAACGAATTACATTTTGTATTTATATGATAGGTACCTGCTTTAAAATACTTAAAAAATGCGGATCAGCGAACAGCGAGCAAAGCTGTCTCAATTTGCGAAATAAATGTTGCCTTTTGTTTTATGTCTTTTTCTTTATTTTTAGGGTTCCGTACCTCAAAAAATAAAAAAGGAACCCTATAAGGTCACTCGTTCGTCCATTTCTGGCTAAGCTTACTTATTTCGTATCGTTTTTTAATAAACGCTTTCCTTATTTATCCCTTCGTTTTAAACCAACTTCAAAAAAGGAGTTGGTTCTCAATTCATTGCGGAGATACATTTTATTTTATTAATTACTTTTGGAGCTTTTTTTGTATTATGTATTTACTCTGTGGAATTGCATTACTTGTAAAATAATGAGGTATTAATTGTAACTTTTTAGTTAAGTCGTCGCAGTCGCAGGCATTACGTAGCTCCATTGTAAACAGAGTCTACGTATTCAATAGAATGCCCTCGTCACCGAGGGACGGGGGTTCGATCCCGGGATGGTTATTAGCACCAATTCTGAGGGTGAATAAATGTGAGCTTAATTTGCTTACGGTTGGTTGGATGTGTGTATGGTAACTACGGTACATAATATTTACAGTGACGTTTTTCATCTCTTTTTCATGTCTGGCTGTATTTTATATACATATATTAAAAAAAAATGTTGCTTTTTGTTAAAAAAATTGAACCTAGAAGATACATTGATTAATTGGGAATAATATAGGCAACTTTTATCCTTCAGGATCTATCTCGATATTTCTACGGGACCGGGAGTTAGGCGGGTAAAACCGTGGAGCGCTGCTAGTTAGCATATAAGGTATAGAAGTATATGTAAGTATATTTCATTATATTTAAGTCACGTAGAACATCATAGGATGCGTGACTGGATATTAATATCGGTTTACTTTTAGATATTGGTTACCTTTTCCATTACCTAAAGATATTTTCCTTCTGATTTATTGAAACTAATTTTTGTTCTAAGATTTTTCTAGGTAACGTCGAAAATGTAGGAGTACCTTATATTTCGGATATTAGGGTAATGGACGCTTGACTTATCTAAAGTTATTGCAATCCTGACTTGTATAGCTAATCTCACCCCCTAAATTACAAGTTTTAGAAAAGGTATTTATTACGTATTTAGTTACATCCGTTCAAACAGACAACAAACAATCATCTGGCTTCTAGACTTTAATTCTAAAGGTCGTATGTTTAAATCTGGTCGTGCACAAAATAACTTTTTAGTAGGTAGGTACCTACTTGATGACTTATGGACGCTCCTAACATTGCTTTTACGGTGAAGGAAAACATCGCGATGAAACCCGCGGCTTAGTTGACTCCAGACGTATTGATGAGTTATTTCCTCTGGACATGGTCTACTAAACTGAGAGGATATTATAGGTGCTGGGCAAACCCATTAACCTCTCAAATAGCATGATTTAAAAATTTCTGGCGCTGTATATCATCTAAATTACAGATGTTGTATCTCAATTCTAAGTAATTTTGTTTTTTAATTACTTTAACTTTTGTAAATATTTCAAGTAACTGACGTGTAAATCAAGATCAAACTCCTCCTGAAATACTATTACGTTCTATCTATTGTATCTTTATTTCTATACGTCTCGTACACGTTTGTAATTGCCACGTACTTATCCAAAGATTAAAGCGGAACTCATCAATTACACGTCGTCGGATCTCTAACAAAGGTCCCACGTAAGGTTGTACTTGTACATTCACAGTCCTACGTCATGTAGATACCCCTTCTAGCACAATAACATGACAGATTACATGTTTTTCATGGATAAAAGCCTTTTTGAACATGTGCTCTGTAAGTACTCGAAATTTTACGCCTTTTAAATTTCTTACCTATTTACCTACTAGAGTGAGTGTAAAATTTTTGAACCGTCTGCATATGTATGTTCAATATTCGCTTTACATAAAATGTTATTGTTTCCGCAAAATTATTTATTTCTTTGCAAAAATATCGAATCAAAAACGATTATCGAAAGCACAAAAAATATTCCTTCACATTTTTAGGGTATTCTTAAGAAACTACGATGTTGTAGCAACTTCTAACGCTCGGCGTGATGGAATGACTGACATGAGCACTCTACAACAATCCTGTAGATGCAACCTCTTTTCTTCTCTACTCTTCGTCTAAAACAAGAGTGTGTTATATCTCGTTGCAACAATTAACGTGCTAAGACGCTACACGCTGATTAATCAATTCCGTTAGTGATCATCAGACCGATTAAATAGGAACTATTAAACGTCGATTTAGAATAAAGTGAACAGGCCAATGTTTGGCACGTGGTATGTTGGCACCACTTCGACTTGCGTCGGCAGTTGGCAGAGTTGGCCATTTGGCAGTACTGTCATGGTGCTGACGCTAAATATCTGGGAGATTGTTCTGAGACTCGATTGCTGGCAGTTAAATACATAGCTTGGAGTGACCACAAAGTTTGGTTAGGGAATTATGAAATTTTAAAGATACTTCAATAGAATTCGTAAAGTCGGTGAAAGATTCGTTTTCTTTACATTCACTTATCAAAATGTTATTAAGTAGGTTTTTTTATAATTATTCTAGATAATTTATACAGCACCGGTAATTTCAGTCCATCCCTTAGGGTGCTACAATGCTTGGGACATGTAGTAGACATGATGGAGTAGGCTAGCCTAGAACCTATACTCTAAGCTTAGCCTACGACATACAGAGAAAAGAACTCGTCAATACGTCTAGTGTCAACTAAGCTAAATTACATAGATATTACGTAAAACATTGAATTCATAAAATCGATATACACACACACATCCTTCTCTCATAGCTCTACCTTCAGCCATTTACTCATGTGCCAACAGTACCAATGATTTTTCACAATCTATACGTTGAAATGTTGAAATTGTCACCATGGCGACGGTGCGTCATCTTGCGTCAGTTCATTAACTTGTTGTGGGGGCTTGTATGTATCGAGGTTTAAGTTATAAGAGGTCGATTATTCTACTGTAGTATCATATGGCACCGTAGTCGCTTATCAAGTACTCAATTCACCAGATGTTCGATCCACCTCCCTGGCGCGTCGGGCGAATACCCGCCTGCGACGCAGAAGCAGAAGGTTCCGGGTTTCGATTCCCGCCTTGAACAAGTATTTATGTTAAGTATTTGTTTCTGGTTCAGGTGTTTCTGTATCTATACTAATCATATAAAGAGGAAAGATTAAATTGTTTGCATTGAATAGGCGCTGAAACTACTGGACCGATTTTGATGAAACTTATTTATATTGTATCGATTTGCGAAACTCCGCCTTTTTTTTCGTTTCGAATTTTGGTTAAAAATAGCTTTATCGTATAACTTAAGCCGCAACTTCAAAGTCAGTGAAAAAATCTAAGCAATAAATCTTTATTGCCGTGTTGTTTGCGCCGCATTATTTCTGCCGTTGAGCAATTTTCGTTTACTTTGACGACTTCATTTGCCGCGTCGTTATGAGTAATTGCGCGTATGTTACTGCTTACACAATAAAACATTTTTACTTACATTTCACCTAGCTTTTTTTCTGAGCTTTTTTCTGTATAAACCTCACAGAAATAATACGGTAGACTCCGTCTCGGCGACGTTCCCATTGACAAGACTCAAAACTTACATGACTTATATATTTTGACAAGCATGAGAGAAACACACTTTCTTGTGCTTTCTGTACGTACCTGAAGTTTTTTTAAAATTTACCTAACGACTACGTTTTAATCCAGTTGTAGGGAAAATACAGACAATACACAAAAAAATGTATATACTTACTTTAGTAATTGTTCAACGAATTGAACAATTATTTTACTAAATATTAAACTTATTTGTGTTTGGGCATTTCGTTTATATCATATCAATATTTCTGAGACAGATCTATAATACTCGTAATTGGAAAAACATAATCACAACTCGATAGCAAAACGAACTGGACGCGACAAAGTCATAATTAGAAAAGTTCAATTCGCAGTGCGCGCTCGGGAAAAAGGTTTGTAAATTTTTTAATTGGATACACAACAATCAATACTTTATAAAATTGTATTAAACTTATTTGTTTTTAAATCGTAAGCCTGCTTTTGAGTAGAGTTGCCAGTTAAACTCTAATTGCGAGGCAATTTTTGGAAAAAGCATTTTACTGTATTAGATATTTCCAGGGAATAGTTGAACTTTTGGTTCATTAATACATAAACGTTGCTATTGTGCTTAGCAGAGAACCTCCTAATTTTAAATAGATTAATATAAAAATCAATAACAATAAAAGCTCTATCTATTAGAAAACAATTTAATTAACCCTCACTTAGAATCGAGTCGGAAAGAAATTTCATATAAATCGTCCGGACATTCCAACTTCCCACTTCACGAAATGGGTAACAGTCCAAAATTCGTATAAATTGGATAGGTAGGTGGTAACAAGCTGGGTGCAAGTAGGGTGCACATACTACAACTTTTTATGGCCTTTTTGTAATAGGATGTTACGTTACAAATAAGTATGCTACGTTATAAAAAGGCGTTACCTAACCTAAAGAGGCCGTTAATAATGTGATACAGTCGAATTACAAATTAGCTGAACCCCACGTGATTCAGAGCTCACTCGCACATATGTTTGAAATAATATCGTTTTCATAGGCATGTAACGATACATTACAATGTTGCAAGTCGTTCTATAAACCAAGTAGTGATATTATGGCTACCCTAACAGTAATGAATGGCGTTCCGAACATTCTTCAGCCGAAGACAGTGCAGGTAGGACCGCGTTTATTAGATTTCCTCTTCAACTGATATCGTTTTTACAGTTGGTTTTATTGAGTTTTTGGTACCTACCAGAATAGTTCTATTAAACTTTGAATTATTTGAAGATTCAAGTATTGACAGAATATAATTTATTCTATTGTATGTTTGACGAAAGGGACTCATATCACGAGCGGTCATATCCACTGCAACATAGGCCTCCCCCAAATACTTAAAGAGCATTCGGTCGCATGTCCTCTACATCCACCGCCTTCTCGCTACAGTCCATCAAGTTCTGCTTTATGTTAACAATAAATATTACTTAAAGGTCCGTTATTATTCTGGAGTACAGTCTAATTAAAATGGTTATCAGAGCTATAACTTAAACTAAATAAAATGGCGAAAACCTTTTTTTTACTCCCGAACCCTACAAATATGTGCCAACAGTCAACAGACCACCATTCTCGTTAAATTAGATACCAAGCTGTGACCTTTCGATCTATTATATTTTAAGGTATTAAAATAAATCGTAGGCAAAAATATGTTTTCATCATTTTTTCCTCATAAAATCAAATGAAAAAAAAATATCGATTATGTAACCGTTCGTAGCATATTCTCAAGGCACTCGTTACATTGATGGTAGAGAGAGTCTATTAGCTACATCGTCGCCTTGAGACTTTACTTCGTAAGCGGTTTCCAATCTATTCAGCCGTTTCTATTCTACTTGTATTTAAGAATTGCTTACTTCTTAGTATTAACAGAATTCAAAAATGAGTTTAATTGAAGGAACAGTGTTTTCATCCAAATCAAAGTCTTGACTGACTGATATCACTATCAACGCACTGCCCAAACCAATAGACGGGTCGGGTTTAAACTTGACATACCAAGAGCAGATTTTGGAATATTCAACGTGGAAATAATAGCGGAAATAATAAAAATTCAAAACTTTGTGAGTTTTATTACCTCTTTACGCAAAAAAACTACTATAATAATTGCAATGAAACTTGATATATAAACAGCTACAGCTCTGGTAATACCATAACATCATAACTCTTCTTTTTTGCGGCGGGTGGCGGTTAATGTTTAGAAGGATTATTACTTAAACTACAATCTCACTACAAAGTGTTACAATTTATACACAAAAGGTATTCGACTAACGTAAGGTATGGTACAAGGGTGGTGTTCGCTCACGACACCTGCAAGTTTGTTTAAAACCCATTTAATCATGTTTTAATCTTAGAGATAGCTTTGCGAAAAGGTTTATTACTGTTGGTACCTGTTTTTTTTAATGATAGGTATTCATCGTTGACCACTATCGACACCTAATGGTAACTGACGATGCGGTATAATATGTATCACGCTTATCTGGAAGATACCTATTCACATGTGACTTGATGACTCTCAACTATAATACTAAAACTCACTTGTATATCAATTGGCAATATACTTTATATCCTGAATGGCATGGGTGAAATTCTGGCGCTATAAAAATCATCAATATTTTTACTGTGTAAAGGCTGATATTATCGTTGCTTTAGTTATGTAATGACAAGTAGAACAACCCAAGTGCATTCTTCATCTAAAACATCTTGATATTGATACAGGCGTTGTGTGCACTCACCTCCTCACATCAAAGACTGAAGATTTTTCGATTCATTGGTTGCTAAGAAATGGTTGTTTTAAATGTATATAAACTTTTATCAATCTTGTTCAAATTGGTGTTGAAATTGTGTAGTCTTTGCGTGAGGAATGTTTAACTGTGTGAAACTGATTGTGATGAAACTTGGTATGTAGATAGCTGGAGACCTGGGATAACATCAAAATATAGGTCTCCTTGTAATTATGAGTTCAAAAAGTATGGAAAATAAGAAAAAAGTGTAGGTAAATTACCCTAATTTACCCAGAGTTTGGGGTATTTCAAAATGTGACAACAGTGTTGCTACCTAAGGGCTTGATAATGGTATAGCCACAGCATGGAAATTCTTTAAGTTTTCATTGGCTATAAGGGTAAAAGTAAAATTAAAATAACTCTTTTTGACCAAAGTATGTTTTTTATATTTTTTTATTGTGTCAAATATATCTTCCATCGGCATACAAATCTACAATGCAATCTACATACTTACTCACAATCAGAGCGTAAGCCTATTCAAAAACCATCAGAGAACAAATCCAATCTAAAACCGGACGCAAATTCGATCTGAAAATCGCCTTAAAAAATCAAAACGAATAACTTGTTTATGACGTGTGTTCCGTGGAGTTTTTAATTCACGCGCGCGAATACAATTTAACTTGGTGAATCTGTGAATGTATAGAATTGTTTTCGAACAAATCTAGCTGCTATTGTTCAAACGCGAGCGCGGCGGCAACACTCGGGACTGTAGACTTACAATATAATAAAAGAAGTAGATCGGACACTAGTACCCAACATTTAACAATTTTTTTTTATTATTACTAATTCACTCAGTGTAGATAAAAATATTAGGATATTTAGGTCCACTTCCCACAGGTGCTAGAACCTGCTTCTGAATCTGAATCTGAATCGGTTCTTTAAAAAAATAAGCTAATCTAATATTCCCATAAATGTAGAATCAACAGTTTTTCCTGGAGGGTTAAAATTTATATCAAATTCGCCGACTGTTAGCAGACTTGACGGTAGAAATAAACAGAAGAAAAGTTGCATTTTTTTCTAGTTTTCTATAAATTCCAATAAAACACGATAACATCTTTGTTTTCCATTTCAATCTGTACGAGGAAATCGATCGCCGGAAGGCATTGTCGGATTACAATAAGGGTGCAAATCTGAGTGGATCCCAGTTTTTAATAACAACGGCTAGCCCGCGGTAAAACTCTGATTATCGGGGTATCTTAATTTCACTAGAAAATAAAATACTTCGTTCCCCTTTTTGATAGATGAAATACATTGCTTTATGCTGCAAAATAAACCATGGATTGCAAATAAATTAAGTCAAATTTCATTAATATATCTGATTTTCTATTGACCTTTAAATCTACTCTAGATAATTTATACAGCTTCAGCTTTTATCCATTCAGCCATTCAGAACGCTTTGGGTTCGATCTCCGCCGCAGAAAAGTATTTACGTAGCGATATTTGTTTCAGAATGGGTATTTCTGTATATAATTATATAATATGTTTTTACAAAATCCAGTTTCATTGTCTGGTCACTATAAAACAAGATCAGTTGCTTAACTTGGCGCTCGATGGCGCTATTTGTAATGTCCTATGATATTTATTTATGTTATTATTATTTTTTATGTTCTAGATGGAAGTAGTCTCGATCTTTAGGCACATATACCTATAACAATTTCACAAACCGACAATCGATGCTTTTGAAATCTAACAACCCGAACAAATTCGCAATAAACTCAAGTTAATTGAATAAATTTACGTTATATTAATATATATATTTCAATAAACTCCTATCGCATCACTAGGCAATGCGTAAACCGACCTACTGTATTTGGAATTTCATTAAACTGAAAGTAAATGGAACGAAAGCGAATTTTACAGTCGAAAAAATATCAAAAGAACCAACTGGTAATACTCGATTTTGCGCTAAAAGAGACCGAGCAATAAAATTGTGTTTATTGTGTGAGGCTTACAATTTGTACGGTTATTTATTAAGTTATACTTAGTATCGCTATGTGAAATTTATTTTCGAGGGTTACTTAGTTACTTATGTACCTACACATTTATTTCGTTAATTTGTGTGGATAAAATGTTATAAACATGGTCATACTCCGTTGAGCAATTCGATTAAGTATTTGAAAAGCCACAAAGTTTTATAAAAGGCAATTACTTACAATTATAAAAAAATGTCTAAAATAATGATTAAAGATGGTATATATGTACTTATTAATCTATACTAATATTATAAAGCTGGAGAGTTTGTTTGTTTGAACGTGCTAATCTCAGGAACTACTGGTTCCAATTGAATAATTATTTTTGTGTTGGATAGTCCATTTATCGAGGAAGGCTATAGGCTACTTTTCATTTTGATATTCCCACTGGATCGGGACTTACGCAGGTGAAACCGCGGAGCGCAGCTAGTATACCATAAAACTATGGTCACATTAACTAAATATGAAGGTTGGCGCCGACTGGTGCTGAGTGACAATTGTCCCAAGCAGTAGTTGGCGCCGTTACGCGCCGATAAGTCAGCGTCTGTAACCCTGCTTTCTTTATAAATATGACTTGGAACGAGGAGTTTTAGAGCAACAGTGATGTAGTGCTCTTTCTCACCGGGACGCCATGGCAACGTCACCAGCTACGCAGGCGTGGGTGCCTCTGGTAACAGAAAGTCCTTAAATCAAAGTAGCCAGTGGTAGCCAATGTATTAAGTATTTTAGTATATATGCTAGGGTAGATTTCAGGGAGCAGGGAGCTATTCGTAGCTACATTTCCAAATTAGCGACGTTGTTAAACCGTCAAATGAGTTAGCTGTCCTATAATGAACTGTTTGCATATGTTGCTGTCAACGTCGCCTTGCCGTCCCGTTGAGCACTTTGTGAAACTTATGAAGCGATAATTTGAGGCTCAATCGCCTCACATCCTAACTTAAGTCGTACTAAGTTATACCGCTTCAAATCCCAATGTATCTAACCAAAAACAAATAGTTCGATAACAAGAAAGTTTCCCTACAAAACTTAGCAACGGCTTATCCCGACATTAGCATACGAGAAGTTTAGAAAATACAGGATTTTTGTAAGAGAACGCGTCATCTGCTGCCTTTATATCGTTAGGTAGGTACCTACAGGGTATTGAAAATAGATTTGTAGGGAACATATAAGTTAGACAGTGTCCTTTTTTCTACATCTGGAGCGATTAGTCGCACAAGTGAAATTTGTTTGTATGGACCTACCTAGTTAAATATATACTCTGTAGGCAAATTAAGGAATCGCATTAAATCTTTTGGTACGTTTTTTTAAATTTTCAATTATAAAATATACAAAAAACGAACCCATTGTATACAAAATATAGTAGAAAAAAGTTACGTGTGAATGAAAACGGTGGAAAGAAGTCATTTAAATATATACTTTACTATCTATATTTCCTTTAATAAGAACCTATCATCTAGAAATTATACCTGACTATTACAACCTATTACCACAGTTAAGCACAGACGAAAGATACATAGGCTGCACTAAAAGTATCGGGAATGGAATATTTCCACTGTTCCTGTCATATTTAAATCTTTTTAATTGAAGACTCCTTGGTTTTAAAAATCGAATACCATTTATTTATTTAAAAAAAGAATCTCGGTCTTGTCACAAGGTTTTGTCAAACTTGTTTAGTCGTTGAGAAAATGGAATTGACTCGAGAAAATTCAAGAGCGATGATTTATTATGACTTTCGAAGTGGTTTATCACAAAAACAGTGTGTTGACCGGATGATTTCTGCATTTGGTGATGAAGCCCCATCCAAAACCACAATTTATCGCTGGTTTGCTGAATTTCAAGGTGGACGTGTCAAGCTCAGTGATGATCCCCGTCAAGGTCGTCCAAAAACTGCACTCACCCAAGAAAACGTTGATGCTGTGCGTAAGCTGATTGAGGAAGATCGACATGTAACATACCGCGAAATTCAGGCAACTTTAGACATTGGCATGAGTCAAATACAAATAATCTTGCATGAACAATTAGGTGTAAAAAAGTTGTTTTCCCGATGGATACCGCATTCGCTTGGTGAAGAGCAAAAAGTGGCTCGCGTTACTTGATGCGTCAGAACTCTCGAAAGATTCTACGCAGGATCCTCAAATGCTGTATACAACATCGTATCAGGTGACGAATCCTGGATATACGCGTAGGAACCCGAAACAAAAAACCAGTCACGAGTTTGGGTGTTCGAAAATGAGTTAAAGCCAACAAAAATTGTTCGTTCACGGAGTGTTGCAAAAAAAATGGTGGCCACGTTTGTCTCCAAAACCGGCCATGTTGTGACTATTCCTCTTGAGGGACAAAGAACGGTTAATGCAGAATGGTATGCTAGCATTTGTTTGCCACAGGTCGTTTCTGAACTCCGTAAAGAGAACTGCAGCCGCCGCTCATCTCCATCACGACAATGCGAGTTCTCACACCGCGAACAGAACAAAAGAGTTTTTAGAGCAAGAAAACATAGAATTATTAGACCATCCGCCGTACAGCCCCGACCTAAGCCCTAATGATTTCTATACTTTCCCTAAAATAAAGAATAAATTGCGTGGTCAGAGATTTTCATCACCTGAAGAAGCTGTGGACGCCTACAAAACGGCCATTTTGGAGACCCCAACTTCCGAATGGAATGGTTGCTTTAATGATTGGTTCCATCGTATGGAAAAATGTGTCAAATTTCGCGGAGAATACTTCGAAAAGCAATAAATACATTTTTAAATAGTAATGTTGTGTCACTTCCTTGATTCCCGAAATTTTCAGTGCCGCCCTCGTACTACAGAAATGGCTAATAGCGATACCACAATCATGTTACCTTGTTTGTATTGAGTGCGAATGTCGCACTAATTAACTCACACAAAAAGATTTATAGTATGATAATTAGTAGCTTCACTGTGATTTTTGCACTATTGAAAAAGTTTACAATTTGGAATAAAAACAAATTAATTACTTCGCTCTCTGCGTACAAACTGTTGGTCCATTTGTTATCACTAAATAGTATAAAACAAAAACAAAATATTCTCTGTCCCTATGTCCCTTTGTATGCTTAAATCTTTGAAACTACGCAACGGATTTTGATGCGGTTTTTTTTTAATAGATAGAGTGATTCAAGAGGAAGGTTTATATGTATAATAACATCCATTAAATAGTGGAGAAGTACTGTTATTTTTGAGGTTTCTAATGTGATGTCGTAAATAATTACATTTTTTCCGCTTACATTGCAAACGCAGGCTGAACCCTACGAGTTTTATCAAAATAATGCACTAAGTATTGTACACATTGAAAAGGTCTACAGAAAAGTCCGTGATGGTATATGTCTATCTCTTATGGATAACCCACAATAACTTTTTTTTGTCATTTACTTTTTACGACAAATAATGGCTAATTTTCGAAGCGATTTTAACCAATACAGCATTAATCCTTAACCAATTTAATACTTTGAATACATTGTTCATCTATACTAATAATATTATAAAGTTAAAGAGTTTGTTTGTTTGTTTGTTTGAACGCGCTAATCTCTGGAACTACTGGTCCGATTTAAATGATTCTTTCAGTGTTGGGTAGCCCATTTATCGAGGAAGGCTATAGGCTATGTTTTTTTTTTCAAAATTAGGGATCCGTAATAAAATTGCTATTTTGTAACACAAGGTGTAAAATCGAAAACCTATTTTTGCGTGCGCTGCAAAAACTATTGACAATAGAACAAAATGATGTACTACGGGTTTGTAGATCCCATTAAGACCCACAAAAAAGTCCGCGAGAACATATATCTAGCTATCATGGTTTAATCACAATTACCGATTTTGTGTTCAAAATAATTATTAAATCGTCTGAAGAAAATAACTACGTTAAATATGTATAGTAATATTAAATTTTTATCTAAATTAAGCATTATGTTATCAAAAGTATTTATGTAGAAGTAAAATACTTTTTGTTTCATCTCAATCGGATATTTCGTTAAGTTATCACGTGTGTAAGATGTTAAGAGTTGGTACCAATTAATGAGTTATGGGCCATAGAGTTTTTTATCAACATAAAATCCTGTAATAATCTTTTTCGAAATATATTTGTTGATGATTGTAAGTATCTTCTATCTTTGAAGAGTATCCTATCCTACTAATATTATAAATGTGAAAGTTTGTGTGTGTGTATGTGTGTGTGTGTGTGTTTGTTACTCCTTCACGCTAAAACTACTGAACCAATTGCAATGAAATTCGGTATGTAGATAGCTAGAGGCCTGGATTAACAGATAGGCTACTTTTTATCCCGATATTCCCACGGGATCGGGACTTACGCGTGTGAAACCGCGGGGCGCAGCTAGTTTAATATAGATCTATATGGCCCTTTACACCATATGATTTAAGTGAATATTTTCGAAGATATTACAGATTTAAAAATTGCGGGACGTAGCGTTTGCGGCGGTACCGGCCGGCCGCCTGGTGCGGCAAAAAAATGTAAAAAGTAAATAAGTAAAAATGTAGTGTATGAATTTAGATATTCCAAAGATAGCAGGAAATCTTCATAATATAGGGAAAGGGGGATTGTTTTACTCCAAATTTAACGCGTGCGGGCCACGGGCAGTAATGAATAAATCAAAACTACTGAATCGATTTTAATCACATAGTCTATATATTTTATACCCGTGCGAAGCCGGAGCGGGCCGCTACGTTTTTATATACAACGTTCACAGTTTTTCTGAAATGTATTTAGTATCAGCATTGCACCCGTGCGAAGCCGGGGCGGGTCGCTAGTACTCTAATATTCGGTTGTACTGTAGTTGATCATTGCTCATACATAGGGCAGCTTGCATGACATTTTGCTTAATTTTTACGGGTAATCTTTAAAATTCATAAAAAAAAATATTCTGTTTCAATCTACAAGGTTGATATTATTTAATGAGTTTGACACTTTGACAGTTAGTTAATCGTGTTTAAGGTCTTAAACATATTTATTTTTTGTTAACTATAATATGATACCTATATAATTTATGCGATCTAATGACTTTGAAATTTTGATTTTGACTGTAATGATTATTTGCTTGTTTTATTTTTTCTTCTTCAAATGTGTATTTATCAGCCGACCGTAAAATTTGTAGCCTATGTTCTCCCTTAGCCATTATACCCCCAACTAAGCTTCCCCACCATTTATTTACCGGTTCCAAGTTTGAAACGTAGTTTACCTCTGTCACCGGAAGTAGTTAGAGGGCGTCACAAACGTCAGTTCCGGTACGACGCGATAATGGCCGTCCGATACGGTTATTTCTTTTTAATAAATAATGGAATTATGTTAGGGGTGGCTTTGAATGTTGTGTGGCATGTTTCAATATTTAGTTTCTTGTATTTGAATAAGGTACTTAAGGAAGGTGATGCTAACAGTTAACAAAGCCAACGATAAACATAAAACAACATGAAAAAAACGACAAAATTCCAGCAGAAAATTTTAATTTTCCGAGAGAGGTAGATTTTCAGTTTTCTCTATTTTCATGAACCACCTAAAAATAAATTCAAGCATCTGCGTTCAGACTACCAAGATCTCATTTATTTTTAACGAACTCAAACAAATAAGATTGTTTTTCTAAATGTTGACATGTTGGTGGTTTCGAGAATTTGACAATTGATATCTTTTGCCCACAAGAAACTTTGGCCAGACACAACCCCTTACTTTAATAGTGCCATTTATCGAGCTATTTAGAAAATAATAATAAATAAATATTGCAGGACACTCCACACATCGCTATCTAGCCCCAAGCTAGGTAACTAGACTTGTGTTATGGGTGCTAGACAACGGATATTCTACTTATATACTTTTCTTTTGTAAATATATACTTTTAATACATAGAGATAACTAGACCACAGACAAATATCTAAGCATAAATACATGTCTGAGGCGGAAATCGACCCCGCAACCCTGTGTTTGACAGTCCGGCATAGTGACTATTGTGCCAACTGGGTCGTCAGAAAATTGCAGTTTTGAAAAAAGTCCATTAAACGTTTATTTTTGCTTCAAACAACTGGTCGGTAGACAAATCTCCGGTTCGCTTTAGTCCTAACCGTTATAAAGTTACTGAGCCATCTCGCTAAAACACCTTATTTATAACAAAACTTCAACACTTCTTCATTTAAAAACTTTAAGCGAAAATTAATTCTTAAAGCGACAACATTACGAACATTTCAAAGCTTTTAAAATTACATTTCGCAACGTCAATCTTAAGTATTAAAACTTTATTTACCTCTAAAACAAACTTGGCAACAGAATGAATTTCAAACCAAATTGTCGGGTTCCTTTCTTGTGAAATCTTTGGAGTGCCTTATGCAAGGACACAGTATAGTAATGTCACAGTATTACAACTTCATACAAACCGGCCCTGCTGGCAATATTAATTATTATATTGTATTCAAGAAAACGGCTTAGATATAATACTGTTTGTTATACAGTGGCAAAGATGACCTAGACAGCATTTGCTAGACATACTTCGAAGTAAAAGAAAAATATGTAATTCACTCAATTTTAGTACTGAAGAAAGCTGTTTTTATTTTGGATAGTAAGTTAAAGCAAATGTTATATAAATGTCAATTTCCTGAAACGCATCTTTCAAAAGACGCACTAGTTAAAAATAGTTGACCACGCGCAAATGATCAATAAAATTGGTTTTAAGATAATAAATGTTAAAAATAAGTGACCATTTGCAAACGTCGTTTATATGCTGAGTTAAGATGTGTGGCTTCAAAACGCGCCTTCCAATAAGAAGAATCCCATGGAGATTTTCCCTGTGGTAAATTTCATAAGTCAGAAGATGTGGGATCAAATTTTGGCTAAGGAAAATATTAAGATGTATTCTCTATTTAAGTATCTATAGATATTTAATATCTTCGAGTAACCTATCAGATTATAATGCATTATCAAACATAGAAAATGCACTATTGCTGCCACATCCCACGCGCAAACTATCAAATTCACGGCAATAACTCAACCCCACAGCAAGACTGACAACATCAAACAAGGGTTGCAATTGATGAATCACTGGATCACCCTGGGAACTTGTTGACACTGTCATATGACACTACTTTCTTTGTTGTGAGAGGTATTGCACGTGTAGGTGCTGCTTAGAGAGTGGTATAGTTTCTGGATAAATCTATTCCATCTTAAACATGTTCCAGATACTACAGTGGGTTTACAGACGTACGTGTACAGCTAATCTGGGTTTTGTAAACAAAAAAACATTATTTTTTACTCTTAAGGCATTATTTAGGAAGTAAATGGAGGAATAAAACTTTTATCCCGATATTTCAATAGGATCGGGACTTACAAGGGTAAAATCGGGGGATGCAGCTAGTTTTACTTCAATTAGCACTCATAATTGGAACATAACATTAACAGCTTTCTACCGAAATTAAAAATTAGGTATTAAACAAAAGACTTAGCTAGTACCTCATTTTGTGAGTAAATTATAACGGCAATCTAAAATAACGATCATAATTAAATCCGTCAACTTACACAACTCATTTAGCTAACCGGGTCACGGTAACGGTAGTGCCGGTACAAAACGGTATAAATAAATACCGAAAACCGATTCACTTTTAATCCACTTTCAACGGAATCATTACCATAACTAACAAAAAGTTTTTGTTCTGCGACGTCATTTTGCGAGTGAATTCCTTCACGCAATTTCATAAGAAACTTAGTGGAATGTTTATAGGAAGGTTAACAAAAGTGGAGAACGGAGTATGAACATTGTTCGAGCTTTAAACTTAAGACTTTTTTCGTGACTGAAGGAATAATTCTTTAAAAATGTAAATATTTTAGGCAATCAGACTACTTAAATAATTAGTAAAAACTAAATTAACTGCACATCGAGAATTATAGTAGTTCAGAATTTATGCGGAAACAGAAGAACGGTTAAAATTACAAGCCCCACTTTCGGCTTCGCCGTAGTTGGCGACTATAAAGACTATTATGTATTCTATGTTAAAAACGAAGGAGGTCGAATGCGAGTTCTATGGGTCGAAGTCACTCGATGAGAGTTTTAACGTTGAAAACTGTTATGTTTACAAGCTTTTATCATATAATTATTAATTTTCATATTAAACTTGTGATTTCTATGGGTTTTATTTAACTTGCAATGTTTTTTATGTGTTTTTTAATTTCAAATCTTGCAAGATGTTAGAACCAATTCCTCTATATATATATATATATATATATGGCTATATTATAATAGTGCTGATATTGTATGGAGTTCTCAAGGAATGTCTTTGTGCAACGTTATCATGGGCGTTAATGTCAACATCAAATTAGTAAGATCCAAAACACATACGAACGTTTGTACCTATAAACAAAACTACAAAAGCTGTGCCTCCGCAATTTCCTCCACAAGCTTCATGTAATAATTTCCATGTAATTACAGAGAGTCTTGAGTCGCGAACAAGTTTCGAGTGAACCGTGAACAAAACATCAAAGTCCTTTGATCTTACACTTTACAGCGACAAATCAACCGATGACTTAATTAAACATCAATTTAACCTTCACTGAAGAGAGTTTCAATTAATTGAAATATTTCAAGCTGTTCTACCTAACGTTACCTACATCTTCTATATTTATAACCCGCGACTTCGGCCGTGTAAGATTTGAATTTTCCAAATTATTTCTTATCGGATGTCTAGTTTGTCTATGTATCCCACTGTAATCTATGGAAACTACTAAATCGATTACAATCTGGTTTATATCTTTTGTACATAAAAAGCGACAAAGTGAAAACTGAAATATCAGATTCGGTTACCTCGTAGTGTTTTCCATTACCATAATATAATTTAAATGTGCACATAATTTCTCCCTATTAGAAAAACCAATTGGTGCATGGCCAGAATTGGAATTCGAACTCCTTGTGCTAATGTTTATCTCTTCGTTGTGTGCAATCTACAAAGTTCTTAGAAAACTTTTTCATTTACTTTCGATTAAGAAAAAGGTGGAACAAACGAAGGGTCAGAGCTAACACTTAAGCCACCGTATCCACGGCATTTAATTGTCATTAGATGGCCATGAGGGCAACTTAGGGTTACTTAAGTAAGCTAACTTAATTACTTAGTTACAACCGCAAGAGATTGTCTCTAATGAAGATGTATTGTAGAAACATTTTTGAGTCTCTGAAATAAAGCTGTGTGTAAATTTAGTATGGGAACTTGGGATAGTAATATATTTAGCTCGGTTCACTTTGAGGCCCATACCTATCGATAAAGGGCATCGAGACAAAATAATAATGCCTTCACACCGATCCCCTAGCTAGACCGTCTCGGAAACGGGATATTCGAAGAAATATCAATATGATTAACTAGCTGTCCCGGCAAACGTTGTTTTGCCATATACAAAAATATATATATATATATATATATACCCCATTAACAAAATGATCCGCCATTTATTGAATTCCATTGTTATAAAAAATGTGATAAAAGTAGAACCGCTCCACCTATTTTGTGCAAACTTCACATAAACCATCTACTAAATAATCCGAACAAACCTTAAACATTATGTTTGGATAGGTGAGCCCGTTCTTGAGTTATAAAATTACAACGAAAAGTGGCATTTATTTTTATAGATATTGATATATCTGGTACCAAAAGAGTCTGTCTAGTGGCGAATCTGGGTTCTGACCAGTTGTTACGCAGTGATCATTTTACCAAATGGTGCACATAATTTATTTTTTAAAATGAATATTATAATAAGTATAGATTTAACCAAACATATTGTGTTCTAAGAAAATCAA
Organism: Idaea straminata; assembly: GCA_951213275.1. Classification (NCBI taxonomy): domain Eukaryota; kingdom Metazoa; phylum Arthropoda; class Insecta; order Lepidoptera; family Geometridae; genus Idaea; species Idaea straminata. Next base: position 15,521,518 of record OX577847.1, read on the forward strand.
ACCACACAAATTCATATCTACTTATTTTAACCTAAAACTCTGTAATTTTGCGTAAGCAAGGGATATCAAATTATACTGAATTTCAAGCTATGATACCCGGAAAATTTCCCGGGAAAATAAAAAAGGAGGTACCTAAAGTAAAACTCCTCGTTAATTTAAAATTACATCCCCGTCATGATCGTCACGTCAGTTTACGAATAGGTATTTAAGGTCGTTGAACCGCACCCTCCAATTTCGTCTGAAAAAAAAAATCGTAAACGATCCGCCCTTTGTAATTAGTGATAATCAACGGTAGAAAATGTACAATCTTTTTGAAGTGAAAAAGTTACAATTTTGCTTTGATGAGAAAATGTTTGTCGGAGTCTTAATTTATATTATTTTATTGTTGTTGTTGGAGTGTCACCTTAAGTTTGATTAAATCGGAACGTAACTGTTTGTTACTTTCCAATTTAGAGCTTTTTAATTGTCAAAGCTTACCGTATCGTTGCTGGTATACCAAGTAAACATAACTTATATTAATCTGAATTTATAACAGAAAAGAAAAGTAAAGTCTTCCTTACAACATAATCCATTTCCCCGGTTTTACCCTTTAAAAGTTTTGAAAAACATATGTTTATTATGCTTTGAGATTATTTGAATATTAATGTGATGTTTCGATATAATGGGCCGCAATTTTTTTATTTCTAAAAATCATAAAAATTACAATAATATGAAATGTCCAAAATTTAAAATTATTTGGTAATCCGCAACTCTAGCATATAATTTTCCAACTACTGAAACCTTTATTAGATAAGCTTTGAAACCATCCCATTTAAAATTAAAATTATTGGTAATCGCATTGTTATTTCAATTCATAGTAGTTTTAAAGCCTAATTAAAGTATTAATAAATACCTAGTTGGAAAATTACGTTATTGAAAATCGTATAACTCCCGATGAATCAATGTATCCTCATACCAGTGTCATCAAAATCGATCCAGTAGTTTCGGAGCGATTTTCGATTTTTAACAGATTTTTTCTTCGCCTTTTTTTCAGGTTTGGTTTTTTCTTCTTAAAACTATATTTTGCGAGTTTGCACGAAATACCCTTAATTTTCCTTCGACAAAATTATTCAAATTCGTCGCCCAAGTTTTCCTTTTACAAAACAATTAACATCGCGCAGCAATCTATCTATCTATATATATAAAAATGAATTGCTGTTCGTTAGTCTCACTAAAACTCGAGAACGGCTGAACGGATTTATCTTATCTTAGTCTTGAAATGTTCGTGGAGGTCTAGGGAAGGTTTAAAAGGCGAGAAAAAATCGAATAATTTCCGGGGAAACCCTAAAAAGAGCCCTTTTCTATTTCCCATACAAACGTTTTCTAGAGTCAATTCCTACGGGATCGGGACTTACGCGGGTGAAACCGCGGGGCGCAGCTAGTTCTTCAATAAATAACAATCACTTCGTCAATATTAATCTGTAAAATTACTGATTGTTAGCACAGAAGCTGACAGAAGTTAGTAGAACTTGTACGAAGTCCAGTTTTGTTACGATTCAAACTTTTCACTTCGTTTGTTGTTTTATTTGTTAACAACTGTTCCGTTGTTCGTTGTTATTAAAAGACCAACTTTAATATTTCATATTAATTACCTTTTTTAAAAAAAAATCTGATTTGGAATATAAAAACTTTACACAAGGTTGACTTTTGTTTCAATTTTCAAACAACCAAACAATAGTTGGCCGTGTTTGTCTGTCTAAAAGCTACCGAACGGATTTATGTCGTGATTTATGAAGAATATTAGATGTATAATTCAATAGGCTGAAATATAACTGAAAATATTGCAAACTTATGTGTGAAACCGGGCGGATCGCTCGGTTCAAAAGTTTTTGTGTTCCCTCTTTAATGATAAAACTATCTCCGATTATAATGAAATGCGATACGCCGGTAAAAACTACAAACGCAACTTATTAGGTAAATGTCAGTAAGCAACTATAGCAATAAGAGTAAATATAAATATTCAAGTTTATAAAACACCGGTACAGCTACTACTAAAACCATATTTAATATATTAAAATTCAACTTCAGCGCGCTTTATTTTAATGTGAAATCCGGATATAAAAGCTTACTCAAATAGTGGTAAAGTAGGTACTCGGACGAGTACCTACTCTACCACCTCTCAAAGCTCTGTGCTACTTTATTCTTTGTGCTTTTCGGTTTCGTTCTCCTTTTTTCGTTTTAACCCATATTGTTTTGTTGTGACTAGGCTATGAAACTTGAATCGACAATTTTTTTGTAATGCGAACATGTGATGAAACTACGTTCGAACTAGTAAATTGTCAAAGAAAACAGAACGATGTGAACATAGACGCGTTTGTTGACAGGTGAGTGATTGCGAGTGCAAAGCTTGTTTGATATCCGTCTGATTTTTCTTTTCAGAGTTAAAATCGTGACATTTAGGTATATTATATTGTTCTGGTCAGGGCGACTTCGTCTGCGGAGGGCATGATTTATCCAAAATCCTTCATTAGAGGATGCAGGATGCCTACGTCATGATAGCAATCTTTGTGCCAAATAAAAAAAGTATTACAATTATTTTATCCGTTGTTTGGTCACCATAGCACAAGCCTATTAGCCTATTATTATAATTCTAAGCAGATTGTAGTAGATTTTATACTCTTAAAGACAACATTTTCAAATCTATGGTAAATAAAAAATCTATATTTTTTAAATATATATTTTTCAAATCTATGGTATCTGATCACTACCTCAGTATTGTCTAATATCCGTGTGTATTCCTGTATTATTTATGTATGTATGTATGTTTTTTTTTATATATATTGGTATGTATTGTATGTATAATTTGATATTTTAAAGCCATATTTATGTAAATAGTTTATATTAACCACCTGTTACAGGTTATGTTTGGTATCCTGCATGAGAAAATTCACAACCTACCACTAAAGCTGAATCAGTTCTTTTCCATCCAAAGGTTGCCTGGAAGAAATCGCTTTCAGCGATAAGGCCGCCCATTTGTTCTAGCTATTACTTTACTTTGTGTATATAGTATTCTGTTTCTTCCTATGTTGTACGAATAAAGTTATCTATCTATCTGTCTATCATTTTTATCTTTCTTAAATAATCTACGAAACGTATCGGCAATTTTTACAACCGGATTTTTTAACGTTTTAAGTTCCTACCATCTCAGGTCATTGCCCCCGATGGAGTCGTAGTAAAATTTATGATACCAAAGTGTCACAGGACCATCAATCCCAGTTAGACACTAATAGCGTAGTTGAGGCACACCAGTATTATAGCGGTAAGCAAAGCATTTGTCATTTAAGAAGCGGGAGAGGTCTTCTTTATGGATATCGATGTATTTGACAACAATAGCTAGGAAGGCTTTATTTGGCTAGTTTATTAAGTTGTTTACTGTGGACTTTAGGTAAACTGAGTTAAGGGTATCGACCTTCTTGCCTGTCAAATCCGAAAAAATGGAGTTTTGTATAAATAGCCCAGTTAGAAATCGAAATCTTACATTATTTGTGTGAAATGGTTTAGAATTTGATCAGAGATCAGAAACGATAGTTTTCAGTATAAAATAAACACCTATTGGCCTTCTAAAGTATTTATACAGCACCTTCATGTTATTCAGGGCACTGTAGTGTCTTTAACATGTCTAGATGGAGTATTCTGGTCCAGAACCATTACCAGACTCTCAGCTTAATGTACCGTGTCCAAAGGCAAGATCTCATCGATACGTCTGAAGCCAAGTAAGCCGCGGGTTTTAATACGATGTTTTCCTTCAAAAGCAGTGTTTTAAATTGGTCAAAAATCAGGCAGAATATACTTAATCCGTCAAAATATATATAGACATGAAATACGAGCGATTCATAGCTGTTGTAAATATAACGACACAATACTGACTACACAGTACATTTCTATACATACATTGCACCTCTACTATTGGAATACTAAATCTAAACTCGAACAAAACACACCATGTACAGTTTACGAGACTAGCCACTGGATTCGATAGCTAAATTTACGACAAACGACGCGCGAGTGGGCAAAAAAAATTGCAACGTTCAGCAAACATAGAGGTTTTCGCACGATAAACTATGTCCTGTACCAGGAGTTGTTTACGTACTGAATCAGGCATAGTGTCGAGTATTTGTGAAACTTTTGAACTAGAATCGACTAATACGCGAGCCACGAGACTGATAGCTTAAACAGTATCTCTACCTCTATTACACCGTCTGTCTCAGCTACCTTAATAAAATAATATTTGCTTACCGTAAACAGAGGTACTGTTTCAAGCTATTAAAGTTCCCGTATTAACCGACAAGTGTCTCTATCTCGCTGTCTATTTCAGCTACCTAAACAAAGCAATATTTGATCACCCTAAACAGAGTACTGTTTTAAGCTACCTCAGCTCACGTATTGGACATACTCAACAGCTTTGCTGAGCTTCATTCGAGTGCGTAAACAACTCGTAGTAAGGTCTCTGTTGCTTTGTAAAAGAAATAATGGTTATGGTTTTATAGTTTATTTCTATTAGTTTCACAATGTTCTTAACGACCTCAATAATAATTTGCTTGGTAAATTTGCACTAAGCTACAAATTAAAGTAAAAGTTAGCTTATATTGTGTTGTGAGGTCTACGTTCCGGAATGGAATTGCCAACCCATGCGAAGACATGGTTTAGGACTTAAAATATCATCTTTCGTCAAGTCGACACAATTATAATACTTGTTGATTGATATTTGATCATGAATTTGTTTCAGAAATAGTAAATCAAAACCATTCTAATAAATGGTTTTGATTTGCTTGGTAAGCTAAGAAGCGCCGTAGCCAATCAGCTCTTTGTCAGAACAATGAACTTCCAACAAAGATGTTAGATTAATACTATTTGTTTACGTTTATCATAACGCATTTAGTTAACGCTATATTTTTTTCTTGAGAGTGTATTATTTCCTACCTTCAAACTCTCTTTAAAGTCTGGTATTTTTTTATTGTGAAAACATTTTATTTAAAAAATCGAAAAATCGAAGTAAACAAGAAAATCGTGATAACCAAAAACTTGTTGGTCTCTATATATGTAATCTATATAAACTTCCTTCAAACATCCCTTCACTCATGCTTAGCCCAGAGCCCCGTATGAAGAATAACTAGCAAAAAACTAGGAAGAGTTGACAAATTGGCTGCCCTTACCCGCGCGTGGAGTCGTAGTACCGTAGCGCCGTACTACACAAAGGTAAACGATGCTTCGAGGAAGGGACGGTGACGTTAAACAAGGGATGACATCTTATATAGTCGTATATATCCATAAGTCAGCTTCGGGTGCCATATATGGAGTGAATCAGGTATTCCAGTGGGCTTTCACGGAGAAGTAATACCTAAAAATATGGCATTTATAAGAGTAACATACCGCATACTCATCTTTACAGAATAAAAAGTTTTAATCTCTTCTTCATATTGTCTGATTTCGGTGTTTCATGTTTACTTTAGTAATTCATAAAACAGACATTTTTTATAAAGTTACCAGCAGCGTTTCGCGGTTACACCCGCGTATCTCCCGATCCCGTGGGAAAATCGAGATAAAAAGTAGCCTATAGCCTTCCTCGATAAATGAACTATTTAACATAAAAATATTTTTTTAATTCGAACCAGTGGTTCCCGAGATTAGCACGTTTTAACAAACAAACAAACACTTCAGCATAATATAATATTAAATAAAATAAAGTTGTACTCTTTCTGAAATAATAAAACGTACAAGCCTAGAATACAAACTATTCAAGCATAACATTTTGTTGAATTTTAAGAGATGATAACGGAACGAAAATTCTATCAAAAAAAGTAATGTCTCTTCATAAAAAAACAATATGAAATACGAGGGCGATTTTAGTCAATAAGTTGGAGTTCGCCAATCATATAGCTTTATCTATGCGGACGATGATATACTACAAAAATTTCGATCGGTTGATACTTCTGTCAGTCACAGCACAGACAAGAAACCTCCAAGTTTATGGCCACAACATTCTGACGCACATGCAATATAACATCAAACGTTATTTGATATATATTGGATACAAGTACCTCCCGCGGTTTCACTCGTATCCAATTGTTTCATGTCGCTTTATACGTTCTTTCATTACATGATGTTTGACTTTATGAAATGTGCTTACAAAGACCGGAAATTGTATGGAAATGTTTTGCAAAATTTTCCATTATGAAAATAAGGAAATAAGAAATGGGTATTACATATAAGTACCTAAGTATAGAGACTAGAAACAGTAGTCGTCTCAATATCTTTTTCTTGGGTTGCCATTTTTGAAACTTTTGACATTTGTTGTTTGTAATTAATTCCTTTAATTTACTTGCATTTTTGTCCTATATAAGGGTTTATTCTTACTATAGTACCTAAGAGGCATAGAAGGTTTATGTTCAATTATGTTGTACCTACACTGGTTACATTACCAAAAATTTCAACGTAACCGAGAAACTAAAAGAAATGGCTGACAGTTTACTATGCCAGAGTATTACAACCATTTACAGTTTTCGTTGCCTTCACCCAATTCATACATGTCACACACTAATCCCTCTAGAAGTACAATCAAATACAAAACGACAAAATGCAATTTTCATCAAAATGCGATATCAAAACAACGGAATCATTCCAATAATTGACAAGATCTCGCAACTACAACGCAGTTTGAACTTTAATTGAAGACTATAGAGTTGAAATTACTGTGCTAGATGTATAATTGTGTTGTTTACGTGGAGTTGGTTAAAGTTTAATTGAATCGGGGCCACGAGACGAGCGGCGAGCGGGTAGGATGAGGGGACGGGAGTCGGGAGCCACGCGACGAGCGGGCAGGCGAACTGTTGGAAACGGGCGTCGATGGCGATGGAAAATTAACGTTTCGGTTATTGGACACTTGTTTACACGGAGCGGAGACGAACGTTTAATTATCTCCGTCTCTGTTTATTTGATGACGTGTAAATGGGACAGGGGTTACAAAATTCTACAAGTTTTTTTTTAAAATTTTGTTGAAGTGACGACAAGATTATGCGTTGGCTTAGTTTCGAACCCCGATGCTGGGGATCACGTTCCGTCATTACTGAATCCAATGTTATTTATGCCGTCGATAACTCGATAACCTACCATATTAGCTCCAATTAGTTAGTAATATCTGTTTGTCTCATTTTCGCGTCAATATGAAGATTTCGGTCCAAATTTGATGAACAGTGCTTACTGTGCTAACTAACGAGAGCGTAATAAAAATATGTCCATAAAATGAATGCAGCATATTATGGGCGGCTATAATATGTCAATTTCGGACTTTATCTATGACTTACTGAAGCAAATATAGATAGGTTCGGTTACAATTTTTTTTGTATTGTACAATAGTTATGATAGCGGTAGTTGGAGGATCGAAAAAAAACCGATAAATTATTCATAACTCATTTATTATATAATGTTGAGTTAAAACTTAAATAGTACATTGTTACCCTAGGTGTGAAAGTCACTCATTGAGTCCCGAGACGGAGTTTGGCGCTAATAGTTCGAGGGACTTAATGAGTCTTTCACCCGAGGTAAACACTGTGCTTTTCATTACGAATAATACATAAAATTCTTCATAATAACGAGAATGAATGAGAGACTCCATACTACCTCTGGCAGTATGCATGAGCCGTGTGAAGCCATAATCGTTATTCTTTGGTGTTACCTAAAGCAAGGAGGTTAGGTTTTTGAAGTTCCTAATGCGTAATGATACTGATACTGGCTACAAGCACATTGCACAAGTCGCGCGAAGCCATAATTTGACATGACAGCTGTCAGTCAAAGCGATTTTCCCTAGGGCTGAAAGTTTTTCTTTCTACACGCTCTTCAGGCATCTTTAGACCTACTTTCGGAGTATGAGTAATGAAAAATATTTTACATTATTACCTAAAATATTGAACCTAAGTTGAGACCTCACCGATATAAGGAATGTTGAAATATGACGGCACGCGGCTACTACAATCAAGGTCATAAGATTCAGCACATTTGGCTGATCTTCATTGCAACATGCTATGTACCTACTGCGGTGTGATATAACATTCTACCACCGACACTCCTATGCAAGGAGGCTTACTGTCCGTAGTGAGACAAATTCATGAACTATGTTTATTATTTGATCAAAAGCGGTATGTTCCAGACAACCTCAGTTTATAATAGTTTAGGAGAGACACTGCTCTACAGCGAGCGCTTTGTAGTGACGTCAGGCCTTAAGTGGTATCTTATTTAAGTTCAAGACGATTTTAATTTTAAAGTTTTAATTTAAAACTTACTAGAAAATGTAAGTTGCCATGAACCGACCAAGTTTTTCCTTAAGCTGCAAATAGTCTTAGGGCAATTATAGACTTTTGGTCGGCAGATAGTTTGATACTGTTTAATTTGGGGTGTAAGCTTTTTGTTCATGGCTATGCAAAATCGATAATGTTACGACCGAGGGTAATGAAGATTTAAACATCGTTCAAATCCATTAAAATTGTATTGCTCAAATATGGCGATAATAGGAATAATAATAAAAACGCGATCTTTATCTTTTTCAACCAATCCACGAATGACAGCGTTAAAAAAACAAACATAATTCAAATGTTAGCAGGTACATACCCGCTAGCATAATAGGAAATAGGTTTTTCTTCTAGTGTAGTTCATATAGCCAGTTAGTTAAGCGGGAAGTTGGCAGGAGAACTTCGTTATTGGGCTCTGGGTTTAGTTTAGCAGCATCTGCAAGTGTATATTTGTACGCAAAAGAAGCAAACGGAAAAATAGCGTTTTTTTCTTGTTATATCCCGAAAAATAACAAATAATGCGTTAAATAAAATTAGTAGCTAGCGCCGATTTACCAGCCATTAATACGTAGTATATAAACCGTCTACGCCGACTACCGGCGACAATTATCTGCTGAGTGTCAATACATAAGATAACTGTCAAAATCAACGCCAACTAGCGCCGACCTACATTCCACGTAATCGTTGCCTCAAAGTTTCTCTGTCTGTGTCCACCCTTAAGCTGCAAATAGTCTTAGCGACTTTACTCTAGAAATTTACACTGAAACTTAATATGCCGTCTTAATCTACCTTCATAATAGCTAGACCTTAATAAAAAGTTTTATATTTTACTTTAACAACGTTATCTGAGGCCTATTCATTGTTACTAGCTAAGTCTTCTAAGTTACTGGAAGTATCTTAAATAGGTAAGTAAGTAAACTAGGCTTAGAAATTTATATATTCCAACTAATATTATAAATCTGGAACATTATTTTTTTAAACGGCTTACTCGTAATTGATGTCCGTCAAAATTTGTAACGGGTATATATTATGAAGAAGGAAATCGACCACTACTTTATAAAACCGTGGAGGGTAATATGCAACTGTTATAGTCAGGTGTCTTTAAAAATGATACAAAAAAGTGTCATTCTCTTTTATCTAAAATTATTGATAAGTTTCATTGTTAAAAAAAATAAATTAAATTTAATGAATACTTCAAAATGTAGGAAAGAAACTCACCTACAAACAGTACACACAATAACATATAACAACCAAAAGGCATTTTGCTTTTGGCTCCTATAAGTGCTTCAGTGTAAAAACGCGTATGCCATATGTGTCTAAAGCCATAATAAACGATTGACTTTCCCCGGATTAAAACATCCCAGCTGCACCTAGAAACGTGACACCCGAATCCCTGCTTAACAAATTACTATCAACTATTAAGGTATTAAACACTGAATAACATGCAAATTGTATCCGATCGAGAATCAAGTCTCTCTCAATGATGGATAAAACCGGATAAAACCGGCTCAGAGCGGATTACACCGTTCCGAGGTGGAGGTGATCATTTATTATGTAAATATCTACGCAACAAATTAAATCCAATGGGTATTTCGTTTGACGGCGTTTAGTTTGTTAAATAAATAGTCTATTTTTGTTAGTTTCCAACAATTTATATGGTAAACTTGCTGCGCCCCGCGGTGAAAATAAAATTCGGGGAAAAAAGTAGCCTAGGTATATGTTAATCTAGCTCTTTGACTATCTGCATACTAAGTTTAATCGCAATTGGTTCATTAGTTTTTGCGTGAATAGAATAGAAACAAAGACACACACAAACTTTTGCATTTATGATGATTAAATAAATATATTCTTTTCTACAACAGTGGGTAATCTAGGGGCTGGAACAGATGTTCACCCACTGTTGTATCTCCTCTCTATCTCCGTCAGTTGTCATCCCTGCCAGCCATATGCCCTGCCCATCGTCACTTCAGTTTTGATATTCTGACTTCGAGTTTCTTCTTTTATTCTTCTTCTTCTTAATTTCGGTAAATGCGTTATCTAACCCCAAACTAAGCTACCCTAAGCTAACCTTATCCAATTCGATTTAGATCTAACCGAATGTCTTTTACTTAAATGTTTATTGAAAAACATTTAATTTTCGTCTTAAAGCACAAATCTGTCATTAACACAACACAATGTTCACGCGACAAACTTTAAACTTTAATGGACTTGTAAAGTTGTGGTAACGATTAACCGTTTGAAGGGGGCCTCTCTCTAGTTGCAGACTGTTGACTCTTTATCTGTCGACATATTGTTGACAAATATACCTCCTTTATGTAAAATCACACAAATTCTCGAGTAACTGCGTTTTGACAACTCCAGCGATGGCATCAATCCACTGGAGACACTTCTGGGTAGGTGTTTAGCCCCTTGCTCCGGGTCTTTTGAAAGGACCTTAGATCTTTAGTGCCGCCGAGAAGACCTGCCATCAGTCGTGAGATTTGAATTTGATCAGCTACTTTCAATAGAATAATGACGTTCGAAGGTCAGGTGCCACCTGCTTCCTCTCGGCCTTATACATCTTAGAGGATTTTACCTCTTTTTGTACGATGGATGCTTCTTGGGCTGTCTGTCCAGGCAGTTAGCGTATCACTTTATATGCACAGTAGCTTTCTCTTCCTCTTTCTCTCCTTAATGGTAGTAACACAAAGTTAATTGTATGACCTTGCAAAACAAGGGACACCTTTCTAATGGAAGGGTCGACAGTTAGACTCCACGAGTGCTTACTTCAGATTGGCGAATGCCCAACACCACCCAACCGTGGTGGGTTTTAAAGTATGTCGGTCTTCTAACTCTCATGTTGTTTCCTTTCTCGTAATCTACATGGAACAAAGTAAATCGGCAGACCAAAGTTTCCAGTTTACGTAACGTTTTACAATCTACGGGATATGCTTGGTTAGTGTAAATTGGTTTTCAACTATGTAGTAGGTACCTATTGAAAGTCTATGAAGCCATCAACGTGGCTCGGGACAGTTCGTTTAGTAATTTTAATTAGTTTTAGTTTGGCAGGGTTGCAAGGCTAATTTACGTACGAGTAAAAAAGTGACGTATTGGAAACGAAGTGCCAATAATGTAGTAAGCCGGTTTCATATAAAATAAGGTTTCTATTATGTGCAATACTGAAAATAAAAAAGCCATACATTAAATTATCGTCTGCTTGTTTTGCAACGTCGTAGAACTAGAACTACGTATCTGTCAACTACCAGTACCATGAGACCAAACTAAGTTAAACCACAAAAAAGCAATATTGAAATGTGCATTTGGACAATAATACCCTTAGTCAAAGGTCTATGCGGTGAAGAAAGTGTGGAAATTTCTCGCCGGACGAATACAGGACTGCAAAATAATCGTTATTAGAAAAACAACTATTTTCCTCGTACAAAATTGACATCCAATTTTAAAATCTGATCGCCCCAATTTGGCCATATTCATTCTGATTCCAATGTAATACTTCGACCTTCATAAAACTCCAATATAATCAAATTTGAGAGGTTCGAAAACGTTTGTGGTTTAGGTATTTGAAGATATCGTAAGTATTGGTGGTCTGGATGGGCTATAGTCGATCCTTTTGCTTACCTTTTTAAGTGATGCTTATAAAATGTAAATAGTACACATTTTTGTAACTCAGAGGCATTGGATAGAGACTTTTTGATTGGCCGACAGGTTGCCACCTGTGTGGTTTTTTCTTCCTTTTAGAGGAATCTTATTGGTTTTGATGGTTACATTCATGTCAATAATCAAAGTGCTCGGAGATCGGGTCACTCGGAGACTAAACCAGCCAATCGGCGCCGACCGGCGCTGTTTTAGACAGTTTATGATAATCAGCGGCTGCGATTGTCACTGGTAGTCGGCGCAGAAGGTTAATCAGGTACGCAGACTGCTCGCTCGGTGTTGTGTTAATAAGCCAAAATGACCAGTTTATTGCGTATTTCTTTTTTCTCTTAAATGTTTCATAAAAATGGAGTACGAATATTATCATAAAGTGATCCTTACTGTTAAGAATATGATCATGATGTTAACCACTAACCAAGTGCTGGCTTGACGTCGTAAAGAGTGATTTGCGTGCAAATGGCCTTACAAACCAGGATGCTGAAGATCGTGCGAAGTGGAGGCGTAAAAGCAGGAAAGCGGACCCCGGGCTCCCGCGAGGGATGCAGCCGGGAACATCGCTCGGATGATGATGATGATGTTAACCACCAACCAGCCTTTAACCAGGTTTTTTATTGAAATAATATTACCAAGCAGTGTTGAACCGTAGGTAGTAGGTAGATACCTTGACCTCCATCCCGACGTTTTTCCAAGATCTTTTTTTATTTTATTGACTTCGACTTTCTGTAATTTCTTTTTGTAACACATAGATGACAGATTATTACCGATATAACCAGCAAGTAAGTTTTAACTGTATCTACTGACTCTACTCACATGAAGTTTAAAAATATTCGTACTTGAAATAAAGTACGTGAACCGTTCAAGTGTTCGTTCTTTAGATAGTTTTATTCATTTCAATAGATTTTACGGGCTAGAGAATCGCAAATTGCGCCGCTCTCGCTCCGTAGCGAATGGTAATCGATTGTTCTGCCATCTGTTGGCAAAATAATGACTCTCGTCTGGTATGCTTCTCGTTTATTTGTATAGTATAAGGTAAAAAAATAGACTAAACTTGTAGGACTATAGTCGGTTTTAAATGCAGCGTGAAATGCAGGAATTGACCTGTATTTTTTAAATCGAAATAAATGGACACTATTGCTTACCGTACCTATATTAGTTTATCGCGTATTAATCGTTTTGCTTCGGCTTGGTCTCATAGTACAGAATTTGAGTACAAGGTGACATCAGCCTGACCTTCAGTGGTACCACGAAACGTTGATATGCCACGCGTAGGAATCTATATTCGTCCTACGAAATTCTAGTTACATTGTTTGTTATGCATCCAGATTTTGAAATTGGAAAGATGAAAACAGATTTATAATAGTATCGGTAGTATCCATGTCACATCCATATAGTAACAGTTTATAATAGTATCGGTTTTAAAACCGATATAAAAAACTGACACTTCAAAAATGTACCGACTTGGCTACTTAATTAGTACTGTGATTCTTCTATTGAATTGGTCAATTAAAGTATTTTCCGATTTCGGTGAAACTCTATGTTACCTTAGGTCAATAACCGAATTTCTCCATACTTTTGAAATTGACTATCAACAGTGTTCAATGGTTCAGCCTATTCGATTGAAAACAATTAATTTACTCGAATGAATCTTCACAGGCGCACTGACGTTGACAGAAGTTATGGAGAAGTGCCTCTGATAGAGAAACAGTTTCTATATTGAGTTAAAGTGAACTCTTTTGAATGATAAATATTTTATATTACAGTCAAAGCCCGCTAAACTTTTTTTTTAAATTAAATGATGTATAAATTTCTCCAGTAGGTACGGTCGGCTGCATAATTGCAGACCCACCGTAGAGCTCCAAAACGGCTGTTATAAGAATTTTTTTAACACGAGCAAGATTCTAGACACCTGCTTTAGTTGAAGTTAAAAGTCTTCTAACTCATAAATTAATCAAACAAAAATTATAAGAATGTAATCATTCCAATAATAGTAATTTTCGAACTCTACCGAGGGCTGCAGTTATGCAGCCGACTGTACATTCGTTGCAGTTTTTTTTAATTGACCCGCATATTAGATCATACCTAATGATTACTGAACGTATTTAGGAATCTAGGTAAGTAACATTACAGAACCCTGCACTGTAGTGCCTGGGACATGTGCTAAAGGTTCCAGCTCTAATAGATAAATATGCAACTAGATTACATAACCTAGGTGATTTAGCAGCCTTGAATACCTACATATCGTCTAAAATTTTTGTTATACTATGCGAAAAGCCCGCGGAAGACCAAAAGCCGATGATAATGAAACTATTTGTCTCTCGAACGATCTGATCGAAGCCGTTTATAGCATTATACAATGTGAACACAGATATGTAACACCTTCTGTATATATCCAGATACATCCTACTAATATTTCAAATATTATTACAATAATAACATGTAAAAGTAAATAATAAATAGTGTCCATATCTTACTTTGCAATTAAACTTGTTATTGTAAAGGCCCTCTACGTGTTGGCTTCGAATTCACGCACGCCTTGCAAAGGTCCGGGGCTCCAAAGCCCTGTGATATGGAACACAAAACAAACAATAATCTTTATACCTATAATAAAGGAACAGAGGACAAAAAGTCTGTACTGGGAAGCAAATTTAAAAAAAAGTGAGTCACAGAACAATAATATAAATAGTTATTTTTCAACGTCTGTATGTTTGTAATTTTATTTGATTTTCACTATTAAATGTGAAGGTCGTGGTATACTTTATATCGAAATCCAATAGGTAGAACCGAACCGCAGAAAGCGTTGACTAACACCTCAAGCAAGAGCCTCTCACTAGTTGGTTGGGTCATAGCCATCGGTAGCCTGGGCCCTGCTTCGCTGACGGCGGTCTCTAGATTTAAGTTTTATAATAATTTACTATTTTTGTAAAAAATACATTATTTTGAAAAGTACTTGTAAATTTAATTTAATTTAGGTAAGTAGTCAGTTTCTTTAAGAATTTTATTTATAATTTTCTATAGTCGTGTTCATTTTGTATTTAGTTTGTTTTTACAAGCTTTTATTTAGATTCACCTGTCCCGATGTCTGTCATGGAATCTTACAAATAGATCCACTTCCCGGTTACCGATTGAGCTGAAATTTTACAAATATTTGTAAATCCCGTGACAATGCTATAAAGCTTGTTTAAAAAAAATTAAAAAGCTTTTTTCTTGTTTTTATTATCTATTTCTAAGAAAAATAAACGAACAAGAATTTAAATAATGCTACGAAATGAAACTTATTAAAAGCTTTAATAGAATAAAGTATATTTTGTACCTCCATCATAATTTATCTAACGTTGACGGTAGATGGCGCCACACGTAAAATTGAATCGCGCAAGCGTTACGTTTTTCCAATTTGGTCACCTTTTCCTGTCTGCGTTGATAAAGTTACTTACAATTCTCTGATGCACAGAAATTTTTGAAAAATCGTTCTAATACGATTTAGTAAAGCAAAGATATAATTTGATTAAAAACTTTCAGACAGTTTTCGGTGATATTAGGGAAACAGACCTAGGTCTCGGAAAATCCTAGGATTTGACGTTAACTAAAGAACCGATAACGTAATATGTCTTTTGTCCCGGTTTCTTTGTTTGTGGTTCAAGCGTTGCAAAGCGCAGTTAAGACCGTAATTAACTATGTAGCTAATTAAATAGCTCGGAACATTAAACTTTTAATTAAGTAAAAAAATCCTACGTAAGGACAACTTGGACAACGAATCTAAGAAACAGATGACTTTGCAGGATTATAAAAATATAATTTCTTCAGAAAACTTTCACAACTCCAATAACACGTTCTAACTAAACTGAACTTAATACTTTAAATGTAAGGTTTAGTTTAATATAATATTTTTGGTGGTTTAGATCTTTCAGAGTGGGTAAGTCGGTAACATTAAGGACACACGGTACCTAAAGGTGAGAGAAATGTTGAAGTTGTTTCGAGATAAGTCCCGAGATTGCCCTCCAGTGGTCAGTAATGAAGGGCGATAAATAACAGGTGAACCCGAGTGCAGTGATGTAGTGTTGCAATAAGTGTTCACTATTGTTTGGGACGGCTAACTATGAAATATATTAATGTGGTTACTGGAACTATTAAGGTTCTACCGAAGTATATTTTGTGAAGAAAACGCTCGATCGGGTGAGCCCGGAAACAGTCAGAAAAGTAAAAAGGAAAAATCATGAAAGAATCACACCATAACCATAAACAATTTAATTTTGGTTTCAAAGATTCAGTATAAGTAGGAATGATATAAGAGAACGTAAAACCTAGCCGTTCAATGTTTCAAAATTCTGCTCCGACTGCTCCACAGGGAGGCTGTTTTTCTGCATATGACTGCGTGAAAACCATCTGTCCATAGCCAACTTACAGATTTTGCAATTTTTGTTATTGTCAAACCTAAGAACTATGTAGATTTTTTAAAAGTTCTATAGTATTATACTTTAAGAGATTACTGTGAGAATAAATAATAAATGTTCAGTACAAATCAGTTTTCAGAACGTTTGACAAAACACTCTAACAAAACTTACTGACATTGAACGTGAAAATGATTTCGGAATTTAAAAAATAATGTCGCATGTATTCGAAGATTGGAGAAGAGATTCCTAAAACCTAGTTTCATAAAACTTGAAAGAAACGAAACAAAACCTGCCATAAATAAACTATAAGTATAAATAAAACGCTATTAACTAATAGAACGTAGAAGGTCGACATTCGACAAACAACACAAGACACAAACACTATTATCTATCAGTAACAATGTACAAATATTCGTGACCCTTTCAACAACGATGCCCTAATTCGACGAATGGAATAACACGAGCTATCTGACGTAAATACGTACGTTGGTGTGGTTACAATTGTAGATTGTAACGTAGACGAACTAAAATGTATTATTTTTAGGAGAGGGCACTATTTATAATGAAATTTTCAAAAAGCATCCATTAGATTACTCCGCTTTGGATTTTTTTAAATATAGATTACAGTGAAGGATAAAGTTTAAATTTCTAGTGAAAAATATTTTGCAGTTGCGTGGTTCAACCTAATATGTATAAAACAATATCTCGTAGCGTACCGCTACGCCTTGCTAATTATTTTCACTATTCTAGTTTTAAAAACAGTTTGCGTAGCGTAGCTCTTTGTTATAGTGCTACGAAAAATCGTAGCACTACTACCTACCTAAGGTATGTATTTTAGTAGAGTAACTCTTAGTTATAATGCTACCAAAATTCGTAGCTTATACTGCTACGCCATATTCTTTCAAAAACTAGTACAAAAAATTGTAGTAGCGGCGCGGCATGTAGATTTGAATGCTTTACCGTTTTTTGTTTTTATTTTATTGTAAACGGGGAAACAAATTCTAATATTTAAAAAACACGTCCAAACCTTTTTTAAATTCTAATTTGTAATAATTATTTATCTGCAGGTAGAAACTGAAAACTACCTGCAGATAATATTATTTAAAATAATCCTATGTCAGTTATTTGATCATAGGATTATTTTAAACACTGCATAACTGCAGTGCAATCAATATAATCAGAAAACGCGAACGGTTGAGCGATGTCACTCCGAAAAATTGTTTTGTGTTTTATCAATTAAATGAATACAAATTGAATTGAACGGATCGCTATGGATTTATTTTATTTAGTTTGCAATCCATAGTTTGAAGTCCGTCGGTTGTATTCGATTAATTATTTCAATTTATATTTTTATATTTTGTGTAAAGGTTTGAAATCTAAATGTAATAGAGACACTTTATTTGTACAACTTACAAGAAATATAAAAAATAAAAAATATACCTATATTAATAGCGCCCTTCCTCATAAATATTACAAACCATCTATAATAAGTGTTTTGACACATTACTAAGTAAAGGTTTTAAAGTGTTTATGAATACGGGGGTAAAAACATACTTACGTTAAAATTAACATTTTTTTATTTTAAAAAATTACTCAACGCGAAACTGGTTGCAGTTTACCCCTAAGCGAAACATCTAGGCCTAATAATGTACCTAGTACCTATCTCATAAATAATAACATTTTGAAATTAAATACGTAATCAAAAGTGTACTCTGACAATAATAAGACGCGTCAACCGAATAAAAACATCTCCCACTTAATAACGAAAGACAAACTCTTAAATATTTCTATCAAAAAACTTATTCAAGATGTAATTTAAGACCTCTCGACTCAGTTAAAGTCGACCCCTAAGCGTTGATGTGAAAGTAATCGCTGTATCAAAGCGAAATTTGTCAAAAACACGGTCTTGCCTGCACTTCCGTCAATTCTCTCCAATTAATAACTTGCTTTTGTCTCTTTTGCGCTCGTGTAACTTCATATTAGTCTGTCTCGGTCGTGTCCCCTTGTTTGAGAAGCCCCGTGGAGGCTGAATATTGCCACTTTGTAGCGTTTACCTCCCGCGGCTCTTGGGCTAGGCTACACAACATATTGCAATATTTTCAAAGGTAGATGCGACGAAATATTGGAAAAATATAAGTTGGTAGGCTTTGGCGGAGTTTTATAGAGAAATAATGACTTCTATGTTTTGTGATTTTCTTCTTATAAAAGTAGATACCTACTTATTAATTCGTCAACTAACATGTTGGCGCCAATGGCTAACTTTTTCAATTTATACTGTTATTCATTTTATAGGCTATTTTTTCACCACCGTAGAGTCAAATTTTAGGAACTATTGGAGCTGTTATAATTATAGCTATTACTTTTACTAAAATAAGCGCTAAAAGGTTGCCCTTGGCGCAAATATGTTATTAAGAACTATTTATAAGCCCTATAGGTTTATAAATGACTAACTGCGCCTCGCTAGTTTCTCTGAATTTGTCCTAATCCAGTGAGAAAATTGGGATAAATAGTTGCCGCAGAGTGCATTCCCATACCGTGTCCTCACCGGAAGGCGGCTTCAGTTTTTCATTGCATATGTCATCAAGCAGATAGACAAGAGACATGAATTCAAGAGTTTGTATACTTTTAACGTTTCCAAGACTCTCGATTAACTTCTCAACTTGTACGCGCTTTGATTTGCTTCCATGAACAGACGTTTTATGCCTTCTTTCTTTATAAGCGATTATTATGAGTAACTATTAGATTTTGCCCGTGACGTTTGGGGGTTTGAATTTTCCAAAATCCTTTCTTAGCTATGCCTACGTTAAAATGGCTATCTGGAGACCAATTATAGTAAATGACATTTTTAAAATTACTTTGCAATATCATTTAGATTGCAAATAATATCGCCAAATTCAGCTTTTGATATTCTCAAGTTTTTTTCCCTTTTCCGATATTGTTTTTTGAGAAATATTTCTAGGCATAAATTACAGAAATATTACGTCAATTCTTATCGAATGTTAAGCATTTTCATACAAGTTCTGGCAACTTACCAAGTTGTATAATTTAATATTTGCTCCTACATTTTCTATAAACTTAGGTATTCAAAGAAAGTGATATCGATAAAGTCGATTCATAGATATCGCCGCTTCGGGAGTATTTCAAATAGAATTGTATGAGAAACTTCTGTTTTAAAATGGCATTTGAAAGAGTTCTCTACGATCCCTTAGATATTCTCACGGGATCGGGGGGCACATCTAATAACGTGGGAATATTTGGATAATTAGTACTTTAGTGTTACTCTGAATGAATGAATGTATCAAGTTGTAGTTTCGACCTTATTTATTTTCAGAGTCCAACTAATAGCAAGCATACGCCTGTATGCCCTCTCTCTCTGGTCGATACTTCATGACTGATGATCGCGACCACCAATCTTCTTCACCCAGCGGTTTGTAAAAGTCCTCCACTTGATCCTATTTGCCCTATTTGCGCTGAAAAATCTAAATTCCGCCACAAATGAAATAAAAAAGGATCGTCCCATGTTTATTTTGTCAATAAATCCGTATTATAAGCTAAAAGTTCGGTCCTCAGCAGAGTTAATCTAATGATAAACTCAAGACCTCAAAGGAGCGCCGCTGCCCGCCGCCGCCGCGCGCCGCCTCGCCGGCCGCCCATTAACTCTGCTGATTTATTGCTCACACTCGAACCTAAAAGTTTGAACGTATGACCCGGTTTTAGGGCGAATTTATACCTTTGTATGTAGAAACCCTTAAACTGGAACGTTGGTTTGATTTTTTTGAAAAAGACAAACAGTGTTTCGAACTTAGTAGTCTTGAGTTGGCTCGATGTTGTGTTTTATAGTTATGGAGCTTTTTTTAAAGGTTTAGTGACTAGTGTTGGTACCGTCTGCTTGGCATGAAATATTGTTTGTAGTAGCCCAAATTGAATTATTGTGGACTGTTGCTCCCTAATTAAAAAATTTGAAAACCATGACTATGATGATTTGAGGCACTACCAATGTAGGGACCAATTCAATTAAATTAAAAGGCCGTGGACTGTATACTAATATGATTTGAATGTTAAGTAGATAGGTACATAACCGCGACGAAAAAGTTAGAAGTATTGTAAAGATGGCGCGGCGGCAGCGCAGGCGAGAGGGCGCGAGCGGCGGTTAAGTCGTTACGTCCTTGGTTTGTGTGCGTGTGCCGAGCAGACGGAACCAAGACCAGTCACTATATCTGGGGAGCTCCCTAAGTTATTACCTTACTTTCCTCTTTATGATAATTGAAATTCAAAATTACTTTAGATTGTAAAGTTTCTCCAGTAGGCATAGGTAGGTATGCCAGGATCCAAATAAGAAAACGGATATACTTTACTAGTCGACACCATTCGGATGTAGCTAATACAACCTCTTTGTACGCAAAGAGGTTGCCTCTTTCATAATATCCTTTACAAATTATAATGGATTTATAATTTTACAGCCATTGGTTTTTATTTGACGTTCAAATTTTAACACGTCAAAGAAAGTTATGTGTAATTACGACTCGGCGGCGGTACGTTGTGGACAAAAACATTAGATTGAAGCAAAATTAAAAATTTTGTGAATGGATATCTATATCCATTAAAACATTAATTTAATTTCGGATAATAAATTAAGTTAGTTATCTAATGAATTTCCTATAGTATAATGAATGTTCAAAGTTAGATAATAAAGGATTGGAACCTAAGTTCGAAGAGGATATTATAACAATTGCAGTAACTTTTATATATTTACTTTATCTTGGTGAAATAAGGGCTATTTGATTTGCGATCTTTTTATCACATAAATATTGAAATTTGTACATAAATCTAAGTGGACAGAAAAGAACAAGGAAATTATAAATTGGTATTTATTTATTTTTATTTTGTATTTATTTAATAATACTAAGCTTTTTTTATTAGAAACAGTAGGCTTGTCCATTACCTTGAGGTTTAATTTGCCGTGTCCAGAGCAAAATTTCGGTATAATAAAAACACTGAAATATTATAAAATAACATTTTATTTCGTTATCTCAAAATTCGAAGCAATGTTGATCGAATACTAGTACATTCATCATTAAATCATTACAATAGGTACACTTAAACTAAACATTTCACTTACTTTTTAACATTTGATCATCAATATAATACAATCACAAGTGTAGCAGTCAATGCTATTTCATTATTTTAATTTAATACACAGAATTATCATTATTTTGTTTCTAATTTAGACATAAATTATATAATATTTTTTAATAAGAGTTATGGCCATGGGTGATGCCAAACGCAAAATGCCTGTCGCCTATATTACAACTAGCTTTCATCTGCGACTTCATTCGCATTAATTCATTTTCCAAATACCTTTCTTACCGGATGCCTATGTCATAATGGCTAGCTGTGTGCCAAATTATAGCCCGATCCCTCAATTATATTTCCTCTGTCCTATATTGTATTAAGAAGATAGTAATTTCAAGTTAGTCTCATAAAGATTGGTGAAGATCTGATGAGAAACTTCGGATTGATGTTTAGCAGAAATGCAATAAAAATCTGTGCTGTTCGCGGAACTACTAGTGATAGAATATTTTAGTAAAATACGTCAGGCATTTTTCGTTTGGCTCCTACCTTAGCCTTAAGGTAAGTGAAGTGGAAGTGTCTTCGAAAACAGTTAATCGGAAATGCTATGAATTTAATTTATAAGTTTTTGTGTTTATTTTTGTTTTAGTTTGTGATAATAGTACTTACATGTTCAATTTGGTAGAAATTTCAATTTACTTAAGTCTAACATGTAACATACAATATTCTTGGACATCAATATAGGTACAAACTATGAACACGACACCGATTTTACGATAGTCAAGAAACATCAAGATTAAAAGCTAATTTAGGAGAACGTTTCCAAATTAATAGAAAAACGACGTTTTCTTTAAATAAGTAAGTAGGATTATTGTTCCCTTAAAATTGACCTGCATAAAGGCGCACACTAATCTTGTCAAACATTCATCCCAACCCACTTGCCTAGAATCTGATGTCTGAATCACACAACAAAACCTTTGAGACTAAAAAGTCGAACGTCTTACCTTCTATAGATAGATGAAAACTTAATTGCACTATGAAAACAAAACACAATCAAAAAGTTATCATAAGATACTAAAACAGGGGCGACCTTATCGCCTAAGGTCAATCTCTTTCAGGCAAATATAACCTTAACTTATTTTAAAAGAAAAAAAACCGTTTTTTTAGATTTATTTGGAAACGACTCCTTAACAGACAAATAAAACGTTAACTAGAGCTTTTTGTGCATCGAAAGTGCCTAGAGAAAACACCCTGTTTGAACCAAAGATAGCTTTCATTACAAAATACAATAGCATCACGCAGACAGATATTTTAATAAAGTTGTTAAATATATTTTAGTCGTCGTGGTAGACTTATTTGTCCCCCGTCTGCAGCGTCTCAATGTTAAGTACAAAATTTAATTACTTAGTAAATATTTTACATTTACGATTACGAGATAGGCCTTACAGGGTGAAAATAAAACTAATAGAAACATAGAAAAAAAACAGCAAAATAAGTTAATACTTTTAGGTAAAAACTGTGCAAACGATGGGGTTTTCTTCTGTCAAAAGAGGTCGAGGCCACATTTAACCTTATTTATGTAAGGAATAGACAAAGCGGTAAATTTCCACTATTTGCACATGGCCTAAAACATTGCAATTTTTACCCGACCATGGGAGAATTATGTTTTTACTAAAACTAGAAAACACAAACTTAACAAATGATTCTATTAAAAAATTGAAATCAATCGTCAACCATGACTCAAGCATACCTTCTTCAAGGGGAATTTTAAAGTCATGCTTGCGACTTGATGCCACAGGCATAGCTTGAACTAAAAGAAACTTGAGAGGTGTCAAGGGACACCCGGATGGAACGCAGTTTCTTTCGATGAATTAGTGAAGGAATTGTAATAAAATCAAAAAGTCATTACAACTTTTGGTCTTAATTTTTTCCGTCTAGCCACCTTTCGCAACGCGCCATAAGGAACTACGTTCCAATAAAAAACAATAGGTAATGATTATGATTGTAGCAATAGGAGAAGGGAAACTTCAAAATTAATTCATTATTTAATGGACGTATACATATTTATACTAAGGTTTAGGTATATTTACAAACAATATTGTGTTTTTACATTTGTATCTATAGACGTTTGAATACATTTAGTACACCAATAATAAATTGTAATTATAAATTATTAATTGTGGTATAATAGACATTTATTTTCGTTATTCGTAGCGAATACTTTTAGTTTAAATGATTTTTTATATCTTTGATAAATGTTGCAATAATCTGAAAATTATTAAGTCTCAAGTTTAAGTCGGGTTTATATTTTATACCGGCAAGTTGTATTTAAGTGCCTGTAGTATTGAAGAAATGCGATTACCATTTTAGAAAAAACTTTATAAAATCTCTAGGTGAATAAAAATATAAACAACTTTTACTTACGCGTAGTCCGCGTAGAAGTTATATTTTCAAAAATCTGTTTTAGTGGATGCCAGTGCTTAAGCTCGATTCGTCCTTTGATTTTAGCCGTGCGTTGCTGTATCAGTCAGTCAGGACTTAAAATTTTATATTAATAGATTAATAATAAGAATTAAAATGAAATAAGATTCTCATACAAAGATTTAAATTTCATTTAAACCATATCGCCTACGAAAACGACTAACTACTGTTTTGGTGTTTGATCCTTTTTGCCGGCCTGTACGGACATTATGTCCACAGGAACTCTAAACCTAGACCTTACTACTAGTTACATTTATTTAGTTACGTTAATTTTAGTAAGATATAAAAAGGTAAAGAATTTTTAACTAGCGGGTATTTTAATTGCTAAAGATATTTTAAACGAGATATTAAATAGCCATTCTTTATTTTGACTGTTTTAAGGGTCATTTGCGCGCAAAAAATGGGAAATATTCCATTTTAAATAAAAGTTTACTTTAACAAAAACACACAGTAAAGTAGCTTTTCATAATATAAAATAGCAATACATATTATAAAAAAAGCATCACGGTTTGATTACGGTACTCTGATACAACTGAGCTACTTAATCGAAATTACGTTAAGTTTTTTGACTTCAAAAATCTCCATCTTGTGATCATATTTGAAATTTTATTTAAGTATGTATTTCATTTAACTAAAATTGTAAATAGAAATAAAAAATAATTCGAAATGTGCCTTTATATTGTGGCTTTTACACAGCATCATATGCTATAATTACCTATATTAATATAATGAAATACGTTCCTATAAAGATAGTTTAGTTTTAATCTAAATTTTATAATAATTTTTAAATGTGGCTTAAGAGTAATATAAACCTAGCCGAAATTCATTTTCAATAAATATAAAAAGCTTCATAGCTTTTGAATTAACTCTACTTTAAATTCCTTTGCATCGAACTTTGAAGAATATACAAATCATTTACTTTTAATAATATAAATTAAATGTACTTACTTATATTATTTACAAATGTCCTAATAATGAAAACACGTTTCAAATTATTTATCGTATTTTTACGAGTCCTACATGTTAAAATAATAATGTCTTTTATTTTTTATTCGACATGTACTTCCTAAATATTTTCAAGCATAATCTTTTTCTTTTCCTCTTTGAGTTTGCCCTCTTTAAGTGTTTACCCATGGTGGTTTCTCTTCCATAGTTTTAACACTGCTATAAATAGACACCCCGTTTTCAAATGACTACTACCGACTACAATTGTAAAAGCATATATTTATATGTAAGCATAAAATGAAATATAATTATAATTACACACCTTTTGGCAGGCACTTCGGTTCACAATTCTAGAGAAAATTCTGCCAAGATATTTAAGAAAAGAAAAGAGTAAATAGCCTCCGCCCAACTGAGCTTTTTTGACAAAACGTTACGACAAATGAAGATCGATAAAGTTTAGTACCTATAAGTTTATAAATATTCTCCCGCGTCATGGGCAGAGAAACGAAATATTTGTAGTCAAGCACACAATAGCTCTCATCGAATCCTAAACATTTTTATGACATGATAGGTTAGAATCTATACAATCAAAGTTTCATAAATAATTAGAATTAAATATAATAGGTCTAGTATTCTCCGGTATAGTGGACGAAGACCTTAAATATTTAAGTAAAAACACCGTAGTATTTTCTGCTCCTTAAGACCTGAACAATTTTTCCGAAAAAAATAGGTTAGAATAGGTAAGAATCCATAAAAAAGTTTCATAAGTTAAATATAAGTGCTAAGAGCTTGCCGGAAGTCATGAAGGGCGGCGAGCAGTTGAGGAGTGGTTGGTCGCGCTGAAGGAGGAGATGTCCAGCACCATGACATTAAACCGTACCTGATAGTCATAATAAAACAATCAGAATGCGGTTAAGGCACAAATACTTTAAAACAAAAATAAAAATCGATAAACTACTGAATTTAGAAAAAGGTAAAACTAAAACTTTCATATTGTTTAAAAACAAAAGTTGTCATATGTTGTTGTTAAGATTATTATTAAAAGCCTATTATAGACTAGTCATTAAGATAATGACCCCTCTACATGATGGCCCAGCACTGAACTAGCGAGATGGCAATGCGATGGTTGAAACGCAACTACACGATGGCCACGTTTAGTTGTGAATTGGAGATTTACGTGGAAGCAGCCGCTGCGGCAATATATCTATACACCACGTACCAATATTTCGAGCACTTACTGAAGAATGGGCCACGTGTAGATGCGTACCGCCATCGCTGGCCCCCTTCCTTTGATGTGGGACCGAAAAACCAACACCGTGGCCATTCAGTCGCCATCCCACGAACCATAAGCCATCTGATACCACTACGCCCTCTACATGCTGGCCCATCATGTAGAGGGGCCAGAAGGTATTTATTAGTTGACATGTAAAAATGTTCTTAACTTTTAATTATTATTTTTATATTTTATTATAATAGCATAAAAAACATAGTTTAACAGCTATCTACATTTACAAGACAACTTTCAAGTTGCTATCTCAAGTGTTCAAAAGTATGTATTTCAACCACGAGCACATCATATCCAAGTGTACCACTTACTATTTGCTAAAACCACACAGGTAAACTCTCAAACTTTAAAACTAGCATCTAAACGGTGGAATGGCTACCGCAAATGTTTACACTGTACGTATACTGCAATCGCAAAGCTAAGTACAACTACTAAGTATGTACATGTTATATAGTGAAGACTGCGAAATACGCTATCAGGAACCCAGTCATCTAAAGTCAGCGTTGTTTCAAGTCTCGAGTTCGATTTGAAATTGATCCAATTTTCTTGAAAGTTGCGCTACAGTTTTATAGCTGCTTATTTTTATGTCCGAAGCAGTGTGGTTACTTTGTCCGTGCAAGTTTTGTAGCGAGAGAAAGCTACTATGTTGGTTCTATTTTTCTACGGGTTTAACGGTACGGTCTAACATAATTTGTTTTATAGGCAATCATTACAAAATAACATTTTTAATCCAACAAACATTGAGTTCTACACATCCCAAATGCGGACATTTGTTATGGGCATTAAACTAGATTACTATAGGAATTTGTACTCAGTTACGGCCTCTTGATACTCGTATACGCAGAAAACAACTGAAAAACATCAGTAAATAAATTCGCTTCATTTCATCTGAAACACTTGCAAAATATAAAAAGTAGGAAAATATTAGCTAAAAACAATACTCACAACTCATCAGGGCAGTTGAGCGGCTGCGTAGGTCTATAGCCACCATTAAGAAAGGCACCGACATCGGCAGCATCAAGTTCCGCAAGCGGAGATGCGCCCAGCGTTGCCAACTCCCATAGCGTCACTCCAAGGGACCACTGTATACAAGGTAGTTAGGCTGGTTTCAAAGTTTTTTCTACAATGTTTTACAACACTTTTGACAGCGACGTCTACATGCCCTAGTTTCTTAAGGCATGTTAAGCTGTTGGTCTATCTAACTGCAGCTATATGTGGTTCGTCGTCAGATCAAGTTAGAGGATCTTAAGGTGATTCGAAATCTCCAACACCAGATGAAGTACTCGCCATGCTATGACCTAACAATAATAGGAACTTATCCACTGGAGACCAGTAGGTAAAAATGGGAAATAGAAAAGTTCTTCCATCGCTTATTTTCTATTAGATTGAAAATCAAAAACTGGAGAATAAAAGAACGTAATTGATTGTTATAATTAAACTTACATTTGACTAAACTTTACCTGATAGAAAGTGACAACGAGGTTACAGAGCGATTGCTTTAAAGGTGCACAACTCCATGAACTTATTTTTCGAGGACCCTAGTTTACTGTTAGTAGTGAAAATGACTCACCACATCAGAAGCAGTAGAGTACTGATTTTGCAACAGCGTCTCCGGCGCCATCCACTTGACTGGCCTGTTTTCGTTGTCGCCGAGGCAGTGGTAGTCATCGGGGAACAAATCTCTCGACAGACCGTTGTCCGTCACTTTCAGTCTCAATTTCTCATCAACTCTGAGTGGAAGAAAATATTGTTGTTATTTTGGAACTAAAAAGAATCAAGAAAGGAAGCAACAAGACAAATATGAATTTTATAATATCATCTGAAATACGACGGCTGCATCGCATTGTCTGTCCAGTTATATTATATTCCACCTGCATCCAAGTGTACTTACGAAATCTAAGTGTTTGCAAAAGGTTTTCATTTATAACTTACACACAATTCCTAGCGGCGACATCGGCATGCACAATCCTATGCACGTGCAGGTAGGCGAGACCGCAGGCAGCTTGCGCGCCGAGCTCCACCAGCTCGCGTGTAGCCGGCGCTGCTTGTTGGCCCACGCGGCATGATGTTAGATACCTGGCATTCATTAGAGACATCTTTGCAAAAAAAATGGCAAATCTAAGAAGGCATGGCAAAACTTCTTCTTTGTGTCGAAGCGGTCTTCAGTATATCTTCAGTAGGCCGCCAAGTCTTTGGCATTAATGTTGGCTGACATGACGTCATCCAACGTACAGTTTCGAGGGCTGGTGGGACATACTATTAGGTACTGCAAAGTTTGCTCTGGGAGCCTAAATGCCCATTACAACGTACCTTTTAAGATTGGAAGAATGAGAAGGACAGCAGTACACTAAGAGAGGTTTCCTTGCTTCTTCAGCGCAGGCAGCCATAGGGGCGAGGACGTTGGCGTGAGCTAGTCCAAACAGTCTCAAGCCTTCTGCTACTAGTAATGCTGCTTGCATTGCTGAGGCAACATCTGGATACAAAATAAATATAAATTATTCAAGTTTATTCCATGTAGGAAGTATTTAATACGTTAGAAGACATTTTTAACCTACCTGTGACAGTCTTCACGACGACTTCTTCGTACGTATCCCCTTTCTTGAAGACTCCTTTGTAGACCCTTCCGAAAGTGCCTTCATGGATGAGGACCTCGAGTCTAATGTTCGACTTGGCTGTCTGGAGCAGGCGGAGTTGTTCCGAAGGATCGGTTACTCTGTCTTTTGTTGTTTGCTAAGAGGACAAAATAAAGTTATGAGATTTTTGTAGAAGTAAACTCTGGAGAAGTAATAATTGATGCTAGAAACCATACCACGAGGCATCGCGAGTCGTCATTGTGAGTAGGCTCATATTACGTTTATCGAATACCATACTAATCCTGGTACCTATAGGTAATAGTCTAGTGACAGAGGTGGGTGACTTTGAAATCAGAAACACATGAACAAGATTTCAACAACATTTCATCATCAAGTATCGACAAATAAATTTCCTCAAAGCAGAGTTAGCGTTTGATCCACAAAGGAAAACGTAAAAATTGAGGAAATCACATTTCAAAAACCTTTTCAAGTAACAAACTCAGTATGGAACTGGCTAATTTCAAACTGTAGCCGTTCATTAGCACCTTTCCCTCTATAGGGGAAGGTATAAGGATACTAATTCATATTTCCGTCCTACCAAAGACTTCCAGTGGTGCAATAAATTTACGGACAAAAGGGGGTTGCAAATTAAAAACTCGGTTCCTTGCCAAGCTCAATAATGAATGGAAATACAAAAACTGGATGGGGTTCAAAGTTGGAAATGAAAAATTACTGATAATTACTGTGATTTGGTGTTGAAATGTTTTAATGATTGTTTGTAATTTTTACGGTCTGTACCTCAAGGGGCTAAAACGGAACTCTGTCTCTCTGTTTCACTGTCAGAACCCTTTGTCTCAGAAATGGGATAGCGAGTTTAAAATATACCTGATTTACTGAAGTGTATAAATGGTAAGTGTATATTTGGTAAAAATGAAACAAGTTTCTAATTCAACGTGAACAAACGATATGGACAAAGTAATTAAAAACAAAAATCCTTTTACAAATACTTTTATTCTAAAAGCTTTCATTTTGCCGAATGGCATGGTTTTTAGTCCATTGGAAATACCGTAAGTTTTTGATCGATATCAGATACTTCCAGTTGACAAAGAATTGTTAAATTTGATAACTATTAAAGTAGGTATTACAGCACAAAATAAAACAAGGTCCATGGGAACCTTTTTTTTATTCAGAGAAAATTTCGAATACAGTGATATCGTGTGAACGTGTTTCAGAACGGATTACAATTCCTATGTCAGAGCCAGTAGACACTTTAACTCTGTGAGCAATACTTTGAAGGAAGGTACATAATTGCATTGCGTTTGTATCACCTGCAGGGCGAAGTAGAGTAACTCGTCTCAAATTAGATCTCTAATGAGAAAGGGGCATCGTTTGTACAATTATAATTCACCCTAACTTATATACTGAGGTTGTAAATTGTGAAATAATGTTAGCTGTATGTTGGAATTTTGCATCGTTAAGTAGGTAAATAAAATTTTAACTGTTTTGGAGTCGGTTGAAAATTTTCTTTTTTGGAATTAAATGTTTTTACGAGCATAAAATAGGACGTTATAAAGAGTGGTATTGACTAGTGGTAGATGCCTCTACTTTCATTAAGAAAGGTCGTAGGTTTAAATATCGGCCAGCTCTGCATCAACGGATATTATGTGCGCTATCAACATTGCTCACGAATCAAAAACATTATTACCCGCGCGGCTTTGTTGCCTCCAGACGTATTGATGAACTAAGACTAAGCTGTGGAATAGGTTCTGGGCAATCCTTCTCCATCTGATACATGTTCCATTACGATATCTGAATAGCATGAATTACAGTTGCAGGCGTTGCATAAATCATCTATATTTAGGCCAATATTAATATACAATTAATTGAGGAGAAATTCTGTGTAGTTTTTTCGTAATAATTTATGTAAAACAAGATTAATTTTTCAGTAAGATTATAATTATTATTTCCTGTCATCTCTGTTACAAATAAAATTAATTTAATTAACCTACGAAACGATATCGTTCCCACGGGAAATCCGAGCCACCTTCAGCAATCCCAAGTTACATTATGATAAACTAAGGAAGGATTTGGACTAGCAACTTGTAATCGGCTGAGAGTTTGATACTTTTTTTTTCGGGTTTGCACGATTAGTCCTTAGCAGTGTCAAATTATCATTGCATTAAGTCTTGGTAATTCTTCTATTTTTCTGGTTTGGCTTAGGCTAATGTTTACCGAAACCTCGTATGCAGTTTTAAGGTAATTGAAGAACCATGTCACATAAATAACTTAAATTCTGTGAATATATTTAATTAAAATACATAAAATGACAAAGCTTAAGATACTTGTTCATTTTTTGTTGTGATTTTTGCTATCTTGTTTTTTTTTCATTAAATGGATTTTTGCATATAGCCTTCTTTATTTTCTTTTTTCTAATTTCTTAGTACTATAATTTGCATCAATCCTGCATAGAGTCGTAGAGTTTTATAGCATAAGAAATACCACGATTGCATCTTTTTTTTACTTTCCCTGCATTTCGTGCACCTTCACTAAACTTTTAAATAAAATTCCACCAAAATCAAACAATTTATTACGAATTAAAAATAATATAATAAAATTGAAACGAGACGGTCAAAGTCATGTTTTCTACCCCCAACAGCTTATTGTGGCTTCTTCTCATTAGGGGGGCGCGTTCCGAAGCCACATATCTTGACTTTGTTTCCAACTGTCAGAATCTATAACGTACCTTTATTTGCTACTATTTGTTAACACCTCACCTGGATGTCAATTTGTATGTCTCTTTCGTTTATTTCTATGATACAGGTAAGTAATAGATTTTGAAAAAAAGACGCTTTAGAGTGGTCAGTAGATTTATATTTCTTAAACTCATCCCTCACACCCTACCCTTCACCTTCCTCAACTTCTTGTCCATCCAAAGGTTGCCTGGAAGAGATCGCTTTGAGCGATAAGGCCGCCCTTTGTAACACTTAGACTTAAGCTTTGTTTTTATTTAATGTTATTTGAAATTGGTGTTTACAATAAAGAATTTATCTATCTATCTATCTACTCATTCAAACACGGGTCGAGATCGTCTTAAAACTAGGTAAAAGTTACTTTAATATTTACAGGTCATTTCGATCGGATTAAACCGATCACAGTCACGACAAGAATGGTGAAACTACGTCCGCCGTCCGTCGATGTCAAACGGACAGTTTCAAAATTACAGTCAATTTTCAAATGAGTTTCTTTTTTTTGTGAGTAGATTTGATTAAATAAAATGAAAAAATTAAGATCTCTTGAACTGAAACGTATTCTTGCTAAGAGTTTTTTGTTGATTCAGTTTATAGTCTATGTGAACCATAATGACAATCAAACGTAAATACAGCTGTAATTGCTCCGTGTCAGAATAACGTAATTGCTTAATGATTCAACCGTTATTACCCACCATATCTCACCTCCTTGTTACAATTACGTGAAGGATTATCAACTCTGGATCGAAGGATTAAGGGTGTTTTTCGTTTCTTAGTGTAACCTTTAACACTAACAAACGAAAAACGCCCTTATTAGATTTTATTACCAAGTTGTTTTATTTGAAATATTGAATGCAGATCTCGTATGTGGAATAATTTAATCGTTTTTAATATAATTATTTTTTCCATTAAAAAAAGTTGTAAATCTAAGTAGCTACTGAACACAGAAGTAAGCAAGTTGGTTTCATCCCGAATCATCGTAAAATGTATTCGTTTTTAGAAAGGTGATATTCGGTGTCATTCCATTGTTTTAACCTACGGAAATACTCGTAAAATAATAAAAACACCACTTGTCCCCACATAATCTAAAATTCCTACTAAGAGGATATAGCATTAAAGGCCCATTAAAAACACCCTGTATATTTTAATTGTGTAAATATTAAATACTTAACATACACATAGAATCTAGACCAGAAACAAATATTTGTACTTATATAAAAAAATGTTAGAGGTGGGAATCGAACTCGCAACCTTCTGCATCGTATGCAGTATTCGCCAGATGCGCCACAGAAGTTTCCAAAATATGGTTATGGTGAAACGGAGGTCGCAGGTTCATATTGTCAGGTAGAAAATATATACTTAAATTTTTAATTCCTTTTCGTGAGTTTAACTTTTAAAAACCATATTTATATACTGTTGATTAATATAACTAGTATAGTATCCTCACAAATATATTAATTTAACCCCTAGCTATCCATTATTCGCTGGATATGACCCAATAAAGTCATTTGGCACTACGCGCGCTGTTCGGTGGAATTTGTCGGCCCATAAATTACAGCACGGTTGTGTGTTTTGGTTTATATTGTACGAGGTTTTTAAAGGGAAGGGTTAAAGCGAACAGCGAGTGAAATTGAAGGTTAGGTTAATTTAGGTAGTTTGTTATTAATTTTGATGGTGATAACGATCGGAGTAAATACAAATCCAAAAACATAGATTTTAAAAATGTTGCCATGTCATCAAAACATACTCAGTGTAGAGTTCCAGAACAACTAAACCGATTATGAATAACTTGATACGAGCTTACTAAAAATTCTGGAAATTAACTTGGACTGCAGTTTATAATGATATTTATACAAAATCGTAACTTACGCTTAACCCACGATACTCCCTGTATTTTTTCAAAACTTACGCAAGGATCAAAATCCCAAAATATTTGACCCAACCCACAAAATGCCAATCTGCCTACAAAAACCGCGATCTCTTTCGACTTAAACCCAAAACACCGCAAATAAATTAACCCACATTACGCGGTACCGTTGATCTTTGGTTTTGCAATTCCACAAAGTAAGGTTTAATGGTCTAAAGTAGTCATATAAGAAGCAAGTGGCACGGACGTGGCGGGGGTATACAAACTCGCAGTCAAAGTTCTTAAACAAATATAGTTGTTCTATTAACCAAATTGTGCAAAGTTTCGTATCTCATCTACGATGCTATAATTATGTAGCATACATCTACGAATATGAAGAGTAAAACTATTATGATCCTGTAGCACGACGACGACGATAATGTAATATAAATAAATATGAATCTAATTGTTTTTAAAAATATACGATGTTTCGTAGTTCTTCTATAATACTACAATCACGTAGCCCGATGCTACGGTCATGTATAATGAAACTATGATCATTTAGCACGACGTTGATTATGATACTACGATCATGTATTTTTCGTAATCAAATTGCGTAATGTTAAGTAGCTTATCTGCGAAGCTCTGTGTAGCATACAGCTTTATTAGCATTATTTAATTCTGTTATGTTGAATTAAACAATGATCATGTAGGCAGCAAGACGCTGATAACGTAATTATGTAACTATAATTGTGTTAAATGTAACATAATTACATAATAATTATATCAGGGTATCTAGAAGTATGCCTCTTGATACCCTAATGGCAGCTTCTAAAGTTGTAAAGAGGAATGAAACTATGTACTTACTACTTAAATTAACTCTATCCAATG
Source organism: Idaea straminata (assembly GCA_951213275.1). NCBI lineage: Eukaryota > Metazoa > Arthropoda > Insecta > Lepidoptera > Geometridae > Idaea > Idaea straminata. The sequence continues at coordinate 15,555,716 of OX577847.1, forward strand.
TCGAAAAAAAATGTCTCTTCGATGTCGAAGCCACGTCCGCGCTTCATGTCTTATTTAAATTTAGCACCTATGGGAGAAATCTCTTGGATTGCATCCGAGATGTACCATTTATTTAATGATATCGTAATTATCGTTAATCGAAAGCTTGCGTTACCTGTTGTTTTGTTGAAATGTCCCCAAATGGTACCCATCTACATTGTTTGTAAGCATTCCACACAGAATTAAAGTAATTAATGTAAATAATGCGGAGTATTAAGGAGATATTTGTTTTAAATCGGTAGATTGATTTGTGAAGAAATTGTGTTGTTTGTATTTGTTGTTTTATTCCTTGAGTGCCGCTTGCGTAATTCCTGATCTCATGAAAATACTGTGAAAAAAGGGTCTTTCTTACTTTCTAGGATGGGGACGAACAGAATTTTTGATTCCTGTTTGTCCCCATTTGGGAACAGCATTTTGAAACGGACATAAATAACCCAAGGATTTAATGTTCATACAACATTTTATACAAATTGTTTTAATACCTATATTGTCAAAGCCATTACAATTAAAATAGAAAAAAAGACTTACGCAAAAATTTTATTAAGAGAGCATTAACATTGGAAACCATTATTGAAGGAAAACGTTATTATTAAACCCATGCGCTTTTTTTGGCCCAATCCCGATATTCAGGAATCGGACTCTAAGTGTTTCAAGATAGTCAAAGTCGTAGACTCTAGACGTATTGACAAGTTTTTCTTTTGGATACCAGAGAGGTTGGTATAGATGCTGGGCTTGTTTACTCCATTTAGCCTTGCTTTGAATAGCGTAATTTAAAGTTACTAGCGCTGTATAAATTATCTAGTTTAAAATTAAAGGTCAATATTTTCATTACCAATTCTTATTTTTTTTCACCTTATGAGTTTATACGTTGTCAGTACTTTTACATATTTATAGTTTTTTTACCTGTGAAACATGCGTCAGGTTAGAAGCGGCGTAGTACGAGACCCTGGAGTCTGGCTTCGCGTAGACATGCTCGCCGATGTGCGTTGTTGCGTATGGCGAAGGCGATCTTCTACTGCCTGTCACAACAGTACGGATGATATTATAGGTTAAAAGAATAACGGCAAAACATTTAACAAAAATTACTTGTTTGCATGGAGGTTAGGTTCTTTAAATTCCTACACCTATGTTTAATGGTGTCAGATGCTAATGAAGAAAATAAAAACACATGACTTTAAATACTTATATCTTTTTCTGCATCTAGTTCACGAAAATATCAATAAAATTGTAATCTAGAAAAACGGAGAATTTTATCATATTGTTTCTTTTTGTGTATATGCGTAAGTATTGCCTTGCTATCGTTCTTCGTGTAACCTGTATGTAACAAGTTAGAAAGAAGTCTATCAAACCCTGGGCTCATGATGTTGGCTCTGTTTAAAAACTTACCAAAAGGGAATTTATGTAGGCTAGCTATAGTGGCATAGGACCCTGTTGAGCTCTGCGGTCGGCCCAATGTATCGAGCTTCAACAGGACGTTCTGATGGCTTCCGTACGCTGCAGTGGTATACGATGTGCTGCCCCTGAGTGAATAGTATCACGTTAATTTTGGGAATAATTTGTTAAATTAGGTATACAGAAGCCCTTTTATACGTTCGTCCTGGAGAGCGTCTAGTAGTATAAGTAACTATAAAGATGACCTCCGTATTACAATTAAACGCAAACTCTATCATGTATTCTCACAAAACATCCTAACCTATGGTGCTCAAATTTGGTCCTTGACCAAGAAAAGGATAAAAATACTAGAACACATAAAATAAAATGGAGGAGGCTTTTATTCAGCAGTGAGAAATAAAGAACTAACTAAACAAAACGTTCTGATTCAATATTTACCCTTATTTATAGCGTTCCGATTCTCCAGCGATTAAAAAGAAACCATAATCTAAAACAAAGTATATTCCTTCCACATCATTGTTCCCTACTATCTTTGGATAACAATATCGTATAACTCTAGCAATATTTCTCTTGTCTATCGTTAAAACCTTTTCCGCCACATCATCAATCAAAACTGACAGTCGAGGGGTTCACCGACTTTCATATTGTTAGCTATTAGCGGTACAAGTTGGGAGATCTAGCGATCTGTACGATAACCAGCTGCGCTCTTCAATTAATCCCGCGTCAACTTCAAAATAACTAGAAGCTTAGATTAAAGGTACCCGATTCTTTCTCCATAAAAACGTAGTCGACTGTTTCCTCCCTGGATTATGACACTAGAGCAAATATTTTAATTGCATAAAAACTATAACTGCCATGACCATGGCCCCTTTACGTTTATTTTACAAAAATTGGAACATGCTACTTTTTATTAATACATACCAATTTTTCCGAAGTTTACGCGAAAGTTGTATGAATGTTTGTGGCTTTATATGGCTCTATATAGATCACGTAAATTGAATTGCATGTATTATTTATAACCTCAACCTTATAACTTAGACCATACACCCGTTTAAGTATAAGGTCAAGTCAATCTCGATATTGTGTTGAAATTGGTGTATTATTGAAAAATATTATAAAAGTCTTGAAGGGCGCCATATTGTCCGTTTACGTACAAAAGTTCAGCTTTATCAAAGACTAGCATCACCCCGCTGTTTCACCTGAACTAATTCCCGTAGGCATAAAATGTTACTCATGGTATGCGCCATATTTTTATATATTAAGGTTCATCAGATTCGGTAGGTAATCTAAGAGTTTATTCATTAAATAAAAATATTAGTCGTTAAAAATCAACAATTTTTTTCAGTTAGAATATCAGTCTTTACCTAGCAGTATTTACCTAAAATTTGTGAAATTTTCAAACCGTGACAATACTATTTTTTACAAAAGCGACCGCTACGAATAATGGTAATGCCAAATTTTTTGATTCCTGAAATTTAACTGTTTTATTTTGATTATTATTTTTTAGCAATTTCTTAGGGATATCCACTATCCCCTTAGACAGATTAAATGGTATTAAAGACACTGTAGTAACCGGCATCTATCAGATAACAAGATCAACATTGACATAACCCTTCTCGCAAACCTTTTACATCTCTCATAGCGTTTTAAACTAAGAGCATGAAAGTGGAGAGATATGTCTGTAAACAGCTCGTCTTGTTGAGTTGTAATGTAAGTGGCTATACAGGGTTATTGGTTTCCAATCCAAAACCGTGCAGGGGGTAGTTTTCTACATCAAAACGAACAACTTTTGTTCTAGGACTTTTGAAAATTCGAACATTCTTTTCAATTTTTTGAGGTTATTTTTACCCGTAAATTAGCTGTTACTAACACGGAGAGGTCATCAACCTAAAGATTATAATTATTTTTTGATCTTTATCGATTGTTTTAACTATGAATGACCTTTATTTTAAAAAATCAGCTGATTTTCGAATTAATATAACCTCAAAAAATTCAAAAAAATGTTCGAATTTTCAAAAGTCCTAGAACAAAAGTTGTTCGTTTTGATGTAGAAAACTATCACCTGCACGGTTTTGGATTGGAAACCAATAACCCTGTATAATACTTTACGAGAACTGTACATACCATTTTAATAAATATTGTATGGCATTTTATTCTAGCTCCAAGTTAAGCAACTATGCTTTTTATAATAATAACTAGACAATGAATATAATACTGCTATATTTTAATTTTTTCTTGATTTTGAAGGCCTTCAATTTTTATTTATTACTCAAAATGTTTTTAAATCATTTTGGGATTCTTTGATCCTTATACTTTAAAAAAATCGTTTAATAAAAAAAACAAGGAAAATAAAATAAATCTGTTCCAAGGAGTTGTTCAAATCAAAACCAATCTCTGAATCCAACAAGTCGATTAAGTAGAAAAACAAATAATATTCGAATTGAATAAAAAAGTTAGTAATGGAGTTTTTTGAGAGTCCTTATGATTTACTTCGGTTTTTATTAGAACCGTTTTAAGTAATCTGAGTTGGATCAGTTCCAACTTTATTTGAGAATCGGTATGGCAATATCAATTTTCTATAACAAGAAAATTTCGCCTGCTTAAAACCGGAGCGGTGGCTTTGCTGTACGGCCAGCAAAAGAAGGCAGCGCTGTTATCGCGCCCGAAAATAACATAATATTAGTTAACGATAAATCTGCATAAAATGTCTTAAAAGTGAATAAAAAACAGAAACAAAACTTTCTGTTTTCATAAAATTACCCTAATTTATTCAGAGTATGGGATTATTTTTAAAATGTGACAACACCATTATTGACCAAAAAGGGACCGCTGTGAATAATTGAGTTGCCATTTCTTAAAAAATACTAATTTTATTTAAACCGGAATAGCTACCATGTAAGTTTAAAACTTATCGTAAAATTCATTAATTTGATGATTTTCCTAAACTTTAAATAAACATAACAATTTTTGGGAAAGTTCTGGGGATACCTAGGTTAAAAAAAAACTATATACCTAAAGTATATACTTACTGCAGAGAGTCGTGATGCCGCGCTTTGTTCCCTCTCCTGTATAAGGTGCCAGCTGCAGCCGCGCCGGCCAGCAGAGCCAGCGCTGCTGCCGCGCAACCCCCGGCAGCCAACAATACATTGTTGGAACTCCTAGATGCGTCACCTGCCAGGCGAGCTGTTTCGTTGTGAGAGACTACTGTTGATAAACCTGGTCAAAAGATATTTCGAAGATTTTAGTTGATATGTTAGTCCCGACATCGATCGTGGATATATCAGGATAAAACGTAGTCTATGTAACTCTTCAGTCTTTGACAATCAAAAACTACTATTACCTTTTAAAATATAGTTTTCAGTATTAAATAGGTATTAAGCTCTATTTTTTGGGAAGGTTGTAGCCCTTTACATCATTAAATCCCACAAATGAATTACAAACTAGTTATCAAAGAAAATCTACCGGCCGGTATAGGGAATTACTATCCAGCTAACATTCATCTCGATTTATTCACAGGATCGGACTGGTCAAACTGAAAGAAGCCAGTTAATATAAAATTATAAACATTTTGTCACTCTCCAAATATAAATGGTACAAAACTAAAATCATCAATTAAAGCAATAACAATGAATTAGGTAAAACAATCAACCATACAATAGAAATATTCATATATACCAAGTATTGTTGAGATTACACATCGGGGACATACTCATTATTATTTATGCATTGAACGGGCCGTTATTATGGGTGCTTGCATAAACAAACTCAGTTAATACAACCATAATATTCCGCTGTCAAGTGGCAGAGACTGCCCCTTAGCTGCGCCCTCTTTCCCTCATAAGTATCTATGGATTCAAATCCATCAATAGATTAGCGTGGAATAAAACTAGAAATAAATCCATCGATGGATTAGAGTGGAAGAAAAAGTAGAAACAATCCGCAGTGGATTTTTGATTCTGCAGTATTCACTTGTTAGATTTTCATGTAAGGTATACAATATCATGACCTCGACCTAAAAAATAGTTACCCAAAAAATAGTACAAACCAGATTTCAATAAGTTTATTTGAGTTAGTAACAAATAAACGTAGGTATAGACAAACACATGAATTTTAATAAAAACTATCAATAGGTGTTCCTTTGTTTATTCTAAGACCTCTAAACTATTCCAAGTTCATTCTCAATTTAACACTGTTCAATTTCGTGATAAAGTATCCACTATGCGAGCCCCCTATAGAATCTGAAATTTACTGTTATTATTATTGCGTAGCCGGGGAAAGTGTCGGTTTATGTGTTCTAGTGTACCCATCGGTTGTAAAGTGATTTGTCGATTATTTATGCGATAAGTTTTACTATTTTTCATTTTAGGGGTGCATTTCAACATTATTGGTAATTTGTGGGTTGCAGTTTTGTGAATATACCGCAAAAAACTCGTCGTTTTTTATGATTAAAGTTACTTTTTATCAACTTCAAAACCGGAGAAACTTCTCAATTTGATTGTATTTTTTATGACTTTTCGGGCTTCTTTCGTCTTATATGATTTTGATGACAATTTTTGTTGTTGGAAGGGTTATCTTAAGGCTGATCTTTTTTTTACTAGAAATATGTTTGCATAAATCAGATTAGAAGGGGGTCATGTAAACTATGCCTAATTTGTGTACAATATTTTTTATCCAAAATAGACTTTATTAAGGTCCCCTGGATAAAACCGGGACCCTATTACTAAGACTTCACTGTCCGTCCGTCCGTCCGCCTGTCTGTCTGTTATCAGACTGTATCTCATGAACCGTAATAGTTGTAACAGTTGCCGCTATAACAACAAATACTAAAAAAAGTTGGGCTCCCATACCTACAGCATGGTACGGAACCCTTCATACGCGAGGCCGACTCGCATATAGCCGGTTTTCCTTTCTTTACCTGCCGGCCTGTGGGCGAAAAAATGCTATTTTTCATGGTCCAAAGTAAACGTTTCCAAATAAAGAGACAAGAATCATATTGAAATTTAAACTAACTTGTTAATATTTTTAACGGGATATTGTTATATGTTTTCTATTTTTATTTTGTGTTTTACATGGTTAATATCACGTTTTAAGTATAACTTGAGTGACAAAAATCCATGTTTTCCATCTCGGCTTGTAAATAAACGTCTTATTCTCAGTACCTACACAGAGAACGTCAACATCGTTTTCAAATTACGTCTCTGTTTGCTTGAATCACTCCCTCGCATTCTTTATTAGCATGTAGGCAGTGCTGTACACTCAACAGGATATTTTGGGGGATGAAGATGTCGAGGCCGCAGCTATAGAGGAGTGGTAACCAACACTCAACAGGAGCGGCCGAGGCGGATGGGCGGCCCCATATATTTTTGTTGCGCAACAGAGATTTAATATTGGGTCCGGTGTACTTTAATCAGAGGCCAAGAGATGCCGTAAGATGCGACAACAATAGATATTTTTTTAAGGCGCGAGATATCTATAATTGTATTAAATGCTTTTCCTAATGACAACCTTACAAACAAAGACATGGTCGAGCAGAGTGCTATTTTATTATTTTTTTAAATTTGAGATTCGTTTAATATTGACACAAATACAACATAATTATTATTTATAAAATGGGGCAATATAGATATCCAATAAATAGTTCCATTATAAATAACTAGCTTTTGCCCGCGACTTCGTCCGCGAAGAAGTCGTAAATAGTTATAATGGGAATTTTAATTGGTTTTAACTCTAATGTAAATTTCTATGGGTTTTAATATTACCAAAATCGGTAGGTCGGTTTAACTAAATATTCTTTTATATTTGTGTTTATTCAGTTTTTTTTTCTAAACTTATAATAAAGTTGGAGAGAACAAAAAGTCTGTACTTGGAAGGAAATTTAAAAAATGGGTCTAGTGGACTTAGAAAGTGTAAATATATGCTTAGTTTTTAAATTTCATGTCTGTCTGTCATATTGTTTGTTATACAATTAAAACACCTAAACCAATTGAAATCTGGTTTTCACAATTAGATAACTCCTTTTTCGAGGAAGGTCGTGTCATACATTACATCGAAATTTAATGAGTAGAACCTGAGTAATCAACGAAAAACTACAACCGCTCGAAAAACCCCGGCCGCCCGCCCGTGACGACACGAACGCGTCCCAGACCAGCAAATACGAACGCAATGATTTGATTACATAATACTTACTTGTTATTACTTGTTATATGCATACTTGTTATCCCGAAATTCCCACGGGATCACGACTTATACGGGTCAAACCTCGGTGCGCAGTAAGTTTCGAATATGAAATAAGTCGTATATTTTATAACCAAAATGTTCTAGTCCTTACCACTTCTTTCGAATTCTACGTCCCTATGAGGCCATGTCCTAAAAGTGCAACCTTTTTTGAATAAAACCGGATTGAGTTTTCAAACATGTGTCAAAATACAATGTAGGTAAGTTAAAAGGAGTATTGATATCAACTTTGAAGCAAATCACCCCGAAAATAACTTCCTACCCCTTTTTAACCCCGTTAGGGGATGAATTTCAATAAAATACGAAACACGTGTTCGATTAATTCTGTTAAAGAATGTTTATGCAAAATTTGAAGTAGATTGGACCAAGGAATCACGTTGTCCCATACAAACTCCCCCCCTTTTCACCCCCTTAGGGTTTGAATTTCGGAAAATCCTTTCTTATCCGATGCCTACGTCATACAAAGAACACACCCTCCAAGTCTCAGGTCTCTACGATCAGCGGTTTAGGCTGTGCGTTGATCCGTCAGTCAGTCAGTCAGTATTTCAGGACAAAGCATTTTATATGTATAGATAGATAGATGACTCTGAAATGCAGACGCGTTAACTTATAAATAAAAAGTTAGAAACCGTCTATGACTAGGGCCCGTAGTAGGTAGAGAGGAGGGTGCCCGCGGCTATCTGAACCCTCTTTTAATGTGTTTACAAGTATCGATTGTACCATTGTATACTTTTATTTGACTTGGAAATATCCTTCGTCTTAAGTTGTTACCATTTTTTTATTGTTCCGACCTTGTCTTTTGGGAAAGTGAAAATGATGGATGTATTTTATTGGAAATTAATATTGGTTTTGTTTTTATATTCACTATTTATTGATGACTGAAAAAAACTTCCTCCCCTTTCTCTAGTAGGCCTTGCAGTGTGACATATTCATTAACTAAGATTATTTAGAACTCATATAAATTAGGTATATAAACAAATATTTATTGACACAAAAGCTATGTATTCCTTCATTATTTATTTATATTGAAATACAAATGCACGGCCTAAGAATAATATTCAACCGCGAAACATAAGAATCCTTCCAAGATAATGATATTAGATGGTTCCCACTAAATGAAATATTAGGGGCTAATAGAAAAAAACTTGAGCTATTTGTCAGAAGGGGAAACCGAGCCGGATAACGAGTATAACGAATAACGACGTTATAATACGAAGCGAACAGGTATTAAAGATATTCAAATTCTAGTTAGTTTAAGAACATTAATAAGACCAAGGGTAATAACTCGTGTAGTTTTGTAAATCGGTATAGTTATACCTTGAGGTGTCTAGATGAATTTACTTAAAGTCTTCAATATACTTAAAGTTGCGGTTGTGCAGAGGGTGAATGTAAGGTTTCTTTTTATACAGGTTACCTTGTATCTCGAATTTGTGTGCGAATAGCGTTATTGTTTCTTCTCAGATAAGTTTCTACATTATTTTGTCCACAAAGTTGACCTTATTCATTTTATCACTACGATTTATACATTAGCCCTGTAGCTCCTAAAGTATTGATCGATATTGATTTAACTTTCCGTATATCCGTAAGTATATCTTTACTGCCCTACAGTGAATAAAGTTTCACAAAAAATTACAACATGACGCGAATTAACACAAACTATCCGAAATTGAAACGCAGAGCGCTGACAGGTTTTCTTTCCATTTTGCCTGAACGCGTAATAGTTTTTTGCCTTAATTAACGCACTATATTTTTTATAATATTATTTAGGTCTGTGTTTAATCACTACCTCGCCCGATGGGAGATGACGATGCGATCTAAAATAAAGCACGGGGGAACTTCCCTAGAAGATACCTAAACACTCGTGACTTAAGGACCCCCACAGCAGGGCCTTCGAGGGACGCGATTAAAGTAGAAAGATGGCAGTGAAACTAGAACTTATCCGACCCATCCATCTTTCGAGGCTGCACCTTATAAATATAATTGAGATGATCTCTCTATACACTGTATTGATATATCTCTTTGACAGGTATGCGTTTACAAAGTTTTATTAAATACTTCCTTAACTTTAGGAGCGGGAAGTGTTTTCGAGGTAGTTATACGTAATTGGCTGCGGCTGTGTGGGTTAAGTGTAAAAGTTTCCTGAAAGTCCCACTTGCACGTATTCAAACTTAATTTTAAGCTCCTTTGGTGGCAGTTACGTAGTTTTTTTTTAAGTTTGTTGGAGTGTACTCCTTAGAAATGATTTTATTTAAAGTGCCGGTGGTATTTAAATTTGATGTGTAGTAAAATATAGCGTTAACAAAAAGCGTTACGTAAGAAGATTTAGTGAATTTTACCTGTTTGCGTCTCTATCTACCGATCTCTATGAATTTATCTTCTTACATAAAGGTAGAATTAGCTACAGCTGTTAGATTATGTTGATTTGACGTAAGGTGAGACATTCGAGCGTAAGTTCCAGTCACGCGTCAGTAGCGGGATATACCATCATCAAGAAAATTGCTATGATATACCACCACCATATCTTTCATTTAATTTAAATTTAACTTCAATAAATTCCTAGTAATCATTTTCAAAGCTATTGAAAAGAGTACTAACCTTTTAAACATATTTTATTCCTTTTGAACAATAACCTGACGTCTTTATGAGCTCGATCTGGTGCTGAGATGTTCAGCTGCATGGTCACCAGTATTTCTGCAGACCTTGATCCCGTACATGGCAGCCGCACCCTTGTGATAAAACAGTATTCAAAATTAAAATCTGCTAAAAAAAGTTTACTTAATGCTTAGATTCAAATGATCCATGGGTTCGACCCCCGATGATTGACGTACAAGAATGAGTTATTCCTCTTCGAAAAATATATGTAGTCTTACATCAAACAATGCTCTTACGGTCAAGACAAATAAGGTAAAGATACCGACACGCCCTAGTACTCGCCATAGTTTGATGGGACATTCGCCAAACAGAATTAGGAACCCGTAGTGTGTTACTGCCAACACCTATAGCACGAAAATTAACCGACCAAAGTGAGTCAATGTAAATGCAAAAGTAAACCCGACAAATTAGTAAGTGACGTACCTAAAAGTTTGCAGCGTTGTAGGCACAAACCCCCTTTCAGAAATATTCACTTGTGGTGGTAGCATCGCACCTCGGCTCTCGTAGTCTATCCCCATCACGTACGGTAACTGTTAATGAAAAAAGAAATGTTGATTGATGGTTTAGTTCAAGCCGCTTGACGTCATCTACAAACTTGAGGCAAAAAAAATCCACGCCATCAGATATTTGGAAAAACAGTCAGTGTGCCGCAGGAGATACAGTGGGACTTGGGAAAAAGTCATAGATTTTGGTGGAATAGCAGTGGGACATGGTGAAAAAGCAGTGTATCAACTGCCCTATCCAGTTAATAAAAGCGAGAAAAATACTTTCATCAAATATGCTTGATTTAGTTTTGACTGGTCACATGCGAGCTATTAAACCACTAAGTAAACCACTCGAAGACATCTTGTCACTCACCGGCCTCCGTCCCAATGCTTGCCACATAAACTCCAGGTCGGCTATGTGAGCCGGCACCGGCACTGTGAACCCTGTAGCATACGTGTTCACTACACCTTCTCGGACATAGTATAACTCCGCTTCTAAGCCTGGAACAAAAAGAGATATTATTTTAGGAAATATTTGGTAATACTTTATCTATTTCTACAGCAAGCGGCTGTAGTCATGCTGATCATGTTAACAAAGCTTAGCATTTCAACATTTTGGTTGGTATATTTTCAGCAGTAGCAATCAAAATCATTGCTTTTTGTTGTGAGTTCTATATTTTAGTCCTTGAATCTAAAAAGATCTTTATTTTATTTGAGTGGGTAGACAGTACCCATTAGCAATACGGAAGTTCCTACATAAAAACGCACTAAACTTCAACAAATTACATTCAAATAACTCATGAAAAATTCAAGGGCTTATTGAAGGAGAAATCCTATTATTGTATTTCGCGCGTTTCGAACGATTGCTTGTACGGTTTGCATAAAAACCATCTGTGTATATTTGATCACTAAATACTTATTAAAGTGGTTGTTCATGGAAAATTTCTAGTTTATTTTACTTACGTAACGATACAAACTGACGCTTAAAATACCTTTTTAAAATTTCCGATACACATGAATCCGAAAAAGACATCCAAAAATTATCGAAATCTTTGTCTCTTTGACTAAATTCCATGATGTTTGAAACTGGAGATATGCCAGCCAGTATACGAATATACGATTAGATAAGACTATCACAATTCATAGACTGGTTTGTCTGTGAGAGTTTTTTTAACTATTTTGCGAACCGTACAGTTTCCAGTCGAGTACGCTTCGAACAGATGCAAGGCTCAGGGGATGCACGCCACGATAGTGGTACGAATTATCCAACTAACTCTATTTGCTTTGAAAAGAGGGTGCTACTTTAGGCAACTCAACCAAAAAATCATCAAAGTAAAAAAAAAATGTTTACTAAATTATTTCTGAATTTTATGCTTGACTGGAGTATAAAGATCGCCTTTCGTTTTTGTTAAGAACTTGTTTTAGACGTACCTACATAATAAGGGGTGGCTATCGGCTAGGTACGAACACATCGTACTACAAAAGAATTATCATTTAGGTTTTTCTCTTAATAATGGGTATTAGTAAGTAGAGAGGAGATTAATAATAACGACCGTACCAGTATCAGAGGCAAAAAACGCAGCTTTCTGTGTTGTACCTACCATTCGCAACCAATCAACATGCATTTAGCACGAGGCGACAGAGAATATGAAGTGGCACTTTAGTCAATTGATGAATCACTACCCTCCGGACACCCCTCTATGTTCACCCTCCTCGGTAAATATACCTACCAACTAAGTATACGTACAGTACATACCTTTAAAGATAGTATATTCAGCTAGATAGAAATTTTTCTATCAACACCAAAATAAATAGGTATACAATTAAATATTGTTTGGAACAAAAGCTATCTCTTCCAGTCATTCTTAAGATTTATAGATAGGACCAAATTTTCGTTTGATATTTTGGTCCTTATATTCTAGGTAAAATATTCGTAAAGTTACATACTTACCTAGAATATTTTAGAAAATAACAGATTAATTCAATTCCTGAAAATATTATATATACTTTTTATTTCGATATATCCACGAGATCAGGCTTACACTGGTTTTTAGAAACGCAAGGCGTTATAAGCTTTATTAAAATAATATTTTTGTCTTAAATTTTGACGTGGATTTAATGAACGTCAAAAAGGCCTGGCCAACGGTCGTTTTGAAGTATTCTTTATAGTCAAATCCACATAATATTTTTAATTAATGTTTTTCTTAAATCTTAGTTGATTTTTTTAGACAGCTTTCTTAACTTTGTAATGTCTAAAAGTCTGTTAATTTAAAATTACAAAGTAAAGAAAATAACGTGCTTTAATTGAAATTTAATATCTGTTTAAACTCCAGCTTCTGAAACGGTTCAAAGGACATTGCGTTGCTTTGTCTGGAGTCCGTTTGCAAGTCTAGAATAAATAATCTACTTTCCTAATTAAATAATGATCAATATTGTACCATAGTTTTTATTTTTAAAACCAAAATATGTATTAAGTTCTTAAAAAAGACGAACACTAGCTATGATTTTTTCGATTCGTAAATCATTTTAATAAATGACGCCAAAAAATACGTAAATTGCATTTTTTCCAGTGTAAAAACTAATTTTCAATTTAATTTGATATATAGGTACAGTATTGAAATTATTATTCAATTGAAAACGCTGGATGACAAGCCAAAATTGCAACGACTGTATTTTACGTTCGTCCCTATAGATAATTGTAGAGAATAACACCATAATTAACTCCTCAAGGCTTGGGGCTCGAATCTTGTAATAAATAAACATATCACCAACCTTTGTGAAACGAATAGCCATCCTTCAGGCGTGGGCGTAGAGAATAAAGCATGTTTAACATCGCTATAAGATTGTTCACTTCAGTCGGTGCGAGAGTAGCTTTATATCTCTATACAAGCCCCGTTAGGTTAAACGCAGACTACTAACAAAAAATATGCCTTAATTCGATAGTTAGTAAGAAACGGTCCTACCAATTTTCTATAATTATATAAAAGAGAAAAGACTTATCATGAAATCTCCGAAACTACAAGAGCTACGAGTCTGAACCTTAGCAAGATGATTCCTCTTAGGACGTAAGCGCCCAAAAATAAAGGATTTTTGCAGAATTCGCCCCCTAAAGGGGTAAAAAGAACTGATGAAGCTATGACCACACCTACTCAACCGATATACGCGGGTTAATCAGAGGGGCGCGCCAAGTTAAAAAAGGGAACTAGTTTTTTTTTCTATTGTTTTTAATGTGACGGTTCGCAAGTTGTCGGCCGACTCTTTAGTTTGCAGTTTGCGTTGCGTTTATACATGCATAATTACAGCTAAGTTATAATAATTCTGTTCACAGAACCTTCAGGGCATTTCCTTTGTGTTTAACTAAGTATTCATTACTCAAAGGCGTTAATGCGGAACCCTATTTTGTTTATAATGAAGTGCAATTCAAATAAGACATCTTTAAGACTCATGAGCGAGGGAACGTTATATTATTACTTTTTTTCGTAATGACTAGGCTCTGAAACTACTGTATGGACTGTTTTTGATAAAACTTGGTACCTACCTACTACAATTCATTAAATTCTTGAAAGTAACTTTTGTTACTTTTGATACCGATTTTTCCACGGGATCGGGACTTATTCGGGTGAAATCATGTCACGCTGTTAGTTGCAGGTATAATGATTTTTACTTAAGTTATAGGGGTTTAATGTTCCGTCTCACCTATCCGTCGGCTCTATATGGAGCGGCGGTAGTAAATATCTATATATATAAAAGAAAGTCGTGTTAGTTACACCACTTATAACTCAAGAACGGCAGAACAGATTTGGGTGAAAATTGGTAGGAAGGTAGCTTACAGCCAGGAGACGGACATAAGATAATTTTTATCCCAATATGCCCACGGGATCGGGACTTACGCGGGTGAAACCGCGGGGCGCAGCTAGTAATCTATATATATATAAAAGAAAGTCGTGTTAGTTACACCATTTATAACTCGGGAACGGCTAAACCGATTTGGCTGAAAATTGGTAGGAAAGTAGCTTACAACCAGGAGACGGACATAGGATACTTTTTTTTCCCACGGGATCGGGACTTACGCAGGTGAAACCGCGGGGCACAGCTAGTACCTACTAAAAATCATTAAATGATTTCTACGAATATTTCCAAAGCACATCTAATTCAAAAGCCATATAGTAGACGAGTGTCATATCCTGCTATTCGGTGGCATAATGGTTCATTAAACCGAACCACCGTACGTTTCTATTGGTGTTTGTTTATGGCCGCTGTTACCTGACCGCATTTAATGGGAAGTTATGGTTTCAAATGGTACTGTAATGCTCTTATAAAGAGTCCCTCTACGACTATACCACTGCGGGAGCTAGACTTCGGCTTTGGTCGCTCGTTTTACAGTTTAGTACCTATTTACCTACCCTTCCCCCGCCTCGTCTGCCCTTCCTCTAATAGAAGGTTGTTAGAGCGTATACAGACTCCATTCCAAATATATTTGGATATATTTGAAGTTTCAAAGAATTATAAATTCAAAAGTTGGTTTAAAAGCTGTTCGTTATTTTAAGTTACCAACTGACCAATACTTATCAGATCAGGATCCTCTGGTTAAGTTTTTTTTCTGAACTAGTTTCGAATCCCACTGTCTATTAGGGCAACTGTCTCTGGTCGATGACCAGTCAACGTTAATTACGACCAAGATATGATCGCAATTGCCAAATTATCAAATAAAACTGTTATTATTGCAAAAAACATAATTAGTTATGAATTAACTGGTAGTCTGATGTCAAATATTCGAGCTCCGTTTCTAGCTTCAAGATTTTTTTCCTTAAATTGAAAAAACTAACATCAACCCATTCGCCTTCTGAGCAACACTGTATGTATCTATAGAATTATACTTGTGTTTATTGAAAATACTTGTTTTTAGAAGTTTTGTTTTCACTTGTTTATTTTTTGTTGTCTCCGAAGAACGAACGGCAAGCTGTCACCCGATTAAAAAGTCTCCAGTGTGCGTTCGCCCTTAGTGCTATAATCGTGTCGATATTTGATAGGCTTTCGTGTTAATGGAATTAGTTTTGGTTTCCGAATAGTTTTATAATGGTGTTGTTGATAATAAATGTGCGGATAACTGTTGTTTCGTAGTTCTGATTCGTTTATAGTATTAACTTTTGTAGTAATTGCCTAATAGTTTAATATATATTTTAGCATCACTAATTTTCACGAGAAAAAGGAAACAAAACACATGGAAAATGTCCCGTTAGAAAAAACTTTAGTAAAGTTATTTTTATCTTTGCAATATAATTAAACACACTCAAGTACCTATAAAATAAAGTCGTTTAGTTATTATTGTCCTAATAAAATAATTTAAATTACTCTTATACGATCTATAAACTTGTGTTAAATCGCAATAAAAATCGTACGAATAAGAGTAAAAAAGGAACATGTTATGTTCCTTATTCATACACTCTGTCAAAACAATTTTTGTACTAAGATTTTTTTACCATGCATTTGTTTTTAGATTTTATGGGATAAAATAAATTACGATAATAAAACAACAACGTCTTTAAAATTTGTCAGAAGAGTAGTGTCACTTGGAAACATCAAATGTAAAGTATGAACATCATAAATGCTCTTAGAAAGATTATCAAGTGGAAACCTCTTAGAATGAGAAAAGAGCTCATAATATGATCTTAGAAAGAATATGTAGCTAATCTAATCTCCTTGCCTTAATCTTCTAACAAAAACGTTGGATTAGCCTAATTTGTGTCGACTTGACGTAAAATGACGAGTTTCACGCACCCCACTTCAGCTACTACCCGATTTCAATCTAAGTTTAGATAAATCTAAGAATATTTTAAACACTCTTTGATATTCCACTGCGTTTTTTTACCTGTTTAATCTATGTTTTGAACATAACAAATTCGCTATCTATTTTTCACATAGTAACTGAAAGTGCACGGTTTGGAAAACCCAAGTTTCTCGTTTGCCCATACGTTACGTGGATATGTTTTACGCGCATTCATACGACCCAATCATAAAGTTCTTGTCTGTTCGTTGCTTACGGAAACTCCTTAAAGATAGCGCCTTTTATTGCTTTGCCACGTTTATTTATTCCGCGTTGGTTCCGCGCACATTTATTAAAATGGCGATAAAGGCTTTATTTATTGTCTCCGAGTTTTGGCGGGAATCGCACGCGAGCCTTTGACTTTTTGTGGGTAAAGCTGACTTGACACGATATGAGATAGACGGAATGTTCTGTTTAAATGTACCTACTCGGGTATTTTTAGCGAAAATTGTCATCGTATTTCAATGTCAACCGAGGTTTTAAGTGAGACGTTTTTTGTTGAGTTTTTCGTATGGTTAGGAATATTTAAACTACTTAAAACTGTTTATATTATGTCAGTACTAATATAACCGCTGTGCTAGTGGAATAAGTAGGTAAATCAAATACAACCAATATTAGGTAGGTGCTATCTAATATAGCTACATAGAAAAAAACGTTGCTGCATTTAATGTCCACTTAAAGACTAATTAAACAGTAATCAAAAATGGTTTAATCGGAACGTTATGAATGTTCGAAAAAATAATTACGAAACTTTTAAAAGCCATTATGATAACCAAAACAAAAATTCGAACTTTCTCACAATTTTCAACTCACATAAAATTACCCGAAGAAAAAGTTTTTATAATAAACCAAATGAGAAGCAGCCAAGAGTCACTTTCAACTACGATCAAAAACAAGAAAGAAAATAAGCGGAAATGTGAAAATGGCGAAAAATTTTGGGAAAAAATTCGCAAAATTCATCGTGCGCCGAAATCAAGCCACAAACAAATTCAAATTTATTGCTATGATAACGCACCTAACTTCGAAAAGAAGACATAAATTCTGACCGTCGAGTGTAGTTAGGTAAGTACCTGTACCACGGACGAGACTAACACGAATATTCACATTATTCATAAAGTTTAAAAACAAAACCTCTACCGTTTTTAATGTTTCACACCCGATAAACGACACCATGCATCAACAAAATCAGGATCAAATATAAATTACATATACCTAATACATATCTATCTCTGGGGGTCCTCAATTCGTCGGATTACTCCAAGAAGGCTCATTTTTATTATCTTATATCTATATACTTTAATGTCGTTGATGCTAACGAGAACTTTTTGTTAATTTTAGTTAATTTTTTTTAGTACTTAATTCATTCTGACTGCCAAACACAGGGTTGCGGGTTCGATTCCCGCCTCAGACAAGTATTTATGCTTAGATTGATAAGTATTTATGCTTGTCTATGGTCTGGTTGTTTCTATGTATTATAAGTATATATTTACAAAAGAAAAGTATTTATGTAGTATATCCGTTGTCTAGTACCCATAACACAACTTAACTTGGAGCTAGATGGCGATGTGTGGAATGTCCTGTAATATTTATTTATTTTTTTTATTTATTCTAACACTCAAAGCAATAATTTGTCACTTTTTTATTCCAATTAAATTTAAAAACTTTTTGACGAAACATCAAAAAAGACAAAATGTGCAGTTGTAAGGTTAGAGAAGTGTCTCATCAGTCCACAATCAGACATCGTTAAAATTTACATTTTTAATTATGACCCTTTTCATTACGACTCTTTGATAATAATCTACGTCATTAGTTTTCATAAATTCTTAATTTTTTGCATTTGAATAGATTTTGTATTTAAATTTTTTTGTCTTGTCAATGTCAGTGTTTTTAATTATGTTTTCTGTTAGCCTGTGTTATCAAAGGCTGCTGGGCCTCCCTAAAATTTCTTTAAGCAGTCCAGTCCTTGAGTAGGATTGTCTAGTCATCGAGAGATACATACATCAAAACAGAAAAAATATATCTAAACTACGTTTTCTCGTCACTACCCCGCCAATATTAACTATGTTATAGTATGTCAAAGTGAATTTTGTGTCAACGTATAAACAGGAAAAATATAAATAGAGTACTTGAGAGTAGAATGAGATAGAGGAGTTGTACTTAATTTTTAAGAGTTTTATAAAAAATACCTAAGTGAGGAAAAAACAAATAAGTGATTTCAGACGGTATTTTAAAATTAAACCTATTCAAAACACGATTTACTCCCCGCCGCGACAAATTGCGTCGCGGTCGCCGACGTCACAAAGACGCGGTGAGAAACCACGGGTGTTCGCGACAATCAAATCATTAGTCAAACAAAACCGACGTTAAAACACGTCGTTGAGTACTTTTAAAGTAGTTATTTTAAAGAATAAAGCTTCTAAAAATCGAAAGCATTGGAAAAACAGTCTGGAAATAAAGTATTTAGAATTCGTTTTCAAGGAAATCATAATAGTCAATTACGCAAATAATAAATACTTATTGCTATAAAATAAATATTGTTTATTCCAGAATAAGTCCCCAGTCAGTGAGAAATTAATTAACTTATTGTAAAAAAATTAAAACTTTTATTATAACACCTTAATAGGTATCTAGTTTTTTTTAATTTATTGAAACAAAAAAAAAACAAATAATGACCAATAATAAAAACGGCCATTTCGCCTTCTATAATAAATATTTCTTCTAATTTCAGATGGCTCTACGAAAGTGTAATAAAAATATAAGACCCACGTAAATTCAACACAAATACTCTAATCTAACCAGAAAATCTCGTAATATAATCTAATAACGATACAGTATCGAATATCTAGTTAATTTCCGAAAGGTCGCAAACTCACCATGGGGATAACAATGACATTACATCAGGGTTAACTGAACTTAACTGAGTTCTGCACGCACATCCGCAACAAGTGGCCGAAAATTATTATTTTTCTAGTTACTGCCTTTTGCGCTGGGGGCGTCGATACGTGTAGTCACCCGTCTTAAGGTATTGGCAAATATTGGAAATGTTTATCGAATTAGTGACAGAAATGGCCGATTTTCTGGTTGATTAGGTTGAGGTTATTAAAGCGGAGGGGACCAAATGTCCAACAAAATACAACTTGTATTATGTGATAAAAGTAAGATTTTCTGTGTGAAAATAGTAGAAGAGTCGTTTAGTGACGAGTGAAGTATGTAATTGTAATTTTTAGTAGAAATTATAAACACAGTAGATACAGTTCAAAACAGGCGTATTTCGAGGTATTGAAGTAGAACTACTAATTATCAAGGAAATATTTTATAACTCGATTAATATTTATACAGTTCAAAGATCATAAAGTCGTGTTTTATACGTAAAAGTAAGCCAGTCAACACTGTTTCAAAGAATTCAGAGTTGAAATGTAACGAGTATGATAGAGTCATCAAGTATTATTTATGTTTCAAATAAGAAAAGTTTGTTCGCGACTTGTTGATGTTGATGCTCGGTGTTTCTATGAAAGAAAGGGAAACTGCTGATTGAGTGTATGACGAGAAAGTTTTTTTATTTAGGTACCTACTTTTGGGGTATTTCGTGGGTTGGCGCACTTTATTTGTATTATATCCGTAGTCTGGTCACCATAACTCAAGTCTAGTAGTTTAGCTTAGAGCTAAATGGCGCTCTGCAAATTGTACCAGAAATTATTTATATGTCAGATCAGAAGTACTGAAGCAGCCATTTTCTAATGACATAGTGTGGACGTGTGTGAGTAACGTGCAAAATTGACTAATTGTCTTTTACAAGAAATTACTGTACCATAATCGTAAATTTTACAATGTAGATACTAAACGAAATCAGCCACTGATTGAGGATAGGTATCGCAGGCATATTTATTTTTACAAGCGTATCGACGCGGAGAGACAGTTCTGTGTTGTCACACCGAATGTCGAGGCGAAGTTACAGCAACACTCGGCCGACTTCACGACTCTGCCCAGACTCGTCGGAGTGAAGTTGAGTGCGCTTGACGCGTCTTCAGTTTTGATTTAAATAAACCGGATAAGACTTAAAGGTATATTTATTACTAGCTTCGTCCCGTGGTTTCACCCGCGTAAGTCCCGTAATCCATGTCTCCAGCTATCTAGATACCGAGTTTCATCACAATCGGTCCAGTAGTTTTTGCGTGAAGGTGTGTGTGTGTGTATTTTTGTGTGTGTAAGGACTACTTACAACACAAACATACACACACACCCACACACACAAACTTTCACATTTAAAACATTAGTAGGATTTCGTTCTTTGGTGATATTTATACTAACTAGTTTAGAAATGAGTTTTTAAAATTGGTCAAAAGAGAAGGCGGTCACTTGTAAATACCAATGTAACAAATGGAACATTATAAATGCGTCATGTCGTGTAATAGACGTAAGGAAAAAACATAACCCTTGCCTTGCAGTCGGGTAAAAAGGATTAAGCTGATTTAATAAAGAGGTTTGATTGGCTTCGTTCGTCTAATTTGTATTGTAGGTACCTACAATTCTGTCGGTGCATACAAGGCTTGTTTATGGATTATACAGAAGTCTTGTATGTATTATACATAATGCTTGTATGCGCCATTGCAGCTCTAAAACGAAATAACCGGTGGTAATGTAGTTTTCTTAACATGTTATACTTCAAAAAAGGAGGTGGATCCGGCACAGTTCTTTGTTTATGAAGCGGTTTTAAAGAATATTTTTACATTGGAAAGGGGATGACTTATGCATGGTCTAGTGTGTGTTGCTGAAAATCGTTAATATTTTTCAATGAGAATCGATTTGTGATTTTATTTATTTATTTTTAATCGATATCGTAAATACCTAGAATACTATTTAACTACAACATTTAAAATAACATGCAATGCGACATAATCACTCTGAAATTATGTCGGTAATAAATGATGTCCGGGGCAATTTCTAGTCCTTAGACCGTCACTTACCTAGGGCTTGATGAGGCCTTAGTGAATACGTAATTGGTACATTACGATGTTTGTTTCACAAACCGGGACTGTTAAAGAGAATTTTAGTTTCAATATGAAGGAAATGTTTTCCTTTGACAGTGGTAAGAATTTCCATGTTTTACGACGAATTAGCAGTAAATTTAACAAGATATTGATAATATTCGCCTTTCACATATCTAAATTATGATTTATATAGCGTTGGCTTCGTGGGAAATTTCTATAGCAAGATTTTTAATCCCGATAGTTCAGGTATATCTTTAAGAAATAAAAAATCGTATCATACGTTGCACATATCTTCTAACAAAGAGGTTAAATCAGCTACATCCAGGCCCTATTGTAACATTTCGTCTTGATATATGAATATATGTTTCATGTACGCGTACTGCGACTGCGTCTCTAATTGTTTTCACTTCTTTGTAGTTGTTCATCATTTGCTTTCACTGTTTTGTTTCATCCGCACAAAAGGCCAGACAAAAACCATCAGCCCAAACTCCCAAACGCAACAAATCGTTATGTCCAATCAAACGACTCCCGGTGGTCTAAAAACGCATATTTCGGGCCAAAAATGATAACTGGTGAAATATTGGCTACCATTGTATTTAACAAAGTCACTTTATACCTCTCTAGTTTATGGACCATTGGGATGTATTATCAGATATGATAGCAGTGTGAAATACGTTTCCTGTTTTATATAATTTTGATTTGCATCAGCAGCGTTGTGAATAGGATCTGTTTGATCTGAAATCATTAGAAATCATTACTGCTTAAATGAGAGTGAGAAGGAAATCTGACTCTCAAAAGTGCTTTATTATTATTATAAATGAACTTATTTTTTCACTGCATTATCATAATATGTTCAAACAACCAGTATTAAGAGTACGATTATGACTTTAACAATTACTCTTAAGCGGGATACGGACATTGGACAACCGCTTCAGATTATTCCTGGTACAAAATATAGCCACACAAATGGGCAATGCTGCAAGTATTCTCTAATTTTTATGCCAGGAGTACTTAATTAGGCTAAGTTGTATTTTTTAAATTCAGATATTTAATTTATACTAAAGGACGGACGACCCAGTTGGCGCAATGGTCACCATGCCGGACTGCCAAACATAGGGTTGAGGGTTCGATTCCCGCTTCAGACATGCTTTGATATTTATCTGTGGTCAGGTTATTTATATGTATTATAAGTAGGTACATATATATTTACAAAAGAAAAATATAAAAGTAGTATATCCGTTATCTAGCACCCAAAACACAAGTAACTAGACTTGTGTTTTGGGTGCTAGATGCCGATGTGTAGAATGTCCTGCAATATTAATTTATTTTTATTTACTATACTGGGTAATTTTGGACTGTTTTATAAGTTTCCTTTAAAAACTTTATTCCTGTAATACCTAGTATTCGTGCCACATTAATTACCTACTCATTAACTCTTAACTAATTAATAGTTTTTAGTATATAACTAACTACGTAACTAATTAATAAATAGATAACCAAGTACCAACCCACGTCGTTATAACGCGTAACGATATCGCGTTTCGTTTTAATTGGGCGGTTTTCGTTCCTGTAATTTTTCACCCGGACGTTTCAGTAATGGCAATACATCAGAGTAGATATGATGTAGTGGGAGCGCGTTGTAGAACTGATTCCTTTCATTTTCAATATTAGTTGATTAATATGTTGTACAATATTTTTTAGGAGTTTGAATTATGAAATGGTGAGAGTTAAAGAGTGTAGACCGATTTTTGCTTATAATAAATAGTTTAGAAGTTATGCTGAAACAGATTACCTAAAATATTTTTATGGACTATATTATTACCCTCCTTTATCGAAGCCGGGTAAAATAGAGTTGTTATTTTGTTTTGTAAAATAATTTAATCTACAAATTGTATTTATGTTTTGTTGTATTAGAATTTTAGTAAAGTAGCCCCCCACACTTATAGATCAAACACAATATTGGGTGGTTAAGTATATCATTACTTAACCACCCAATATTCGCATGACAAAAACTACTGTAAAAATCTTTTGTTATCAAACAAAGAAACGTAGTCGTTAACTAAACACTAACAACCCCTAACAACAGTTGCATTCACCGACCATTTCTCTATTATTTACCATCAGCTCATATCTTGACACTATCAAAACACATTGCACAAAGGAATCACCTCTTGTATTGACGTCATCCCCAGTGCCCCCAGTTGGTTCTTGAAGATCAAAAAATGCAATTATCTTCCCTCGATCTACCCTCAACCATTTATTTGTTCTACAAATTCGACAGACGAGTATATCGTATAAAGGAATCGGGTGCGTTTCCGTTTCGTTAAACGATTTGAGAAAATATTAGCAACATCAAATAAATGAATGAGTATTTTTGATGATTTCAATTTTGTTTTGCTCCGTTTCTAATAAAAACAAAATAAGCACCGTGCATCAACATTTTATATAATTTATTACTTAAGTACATTTTATTATAAAATTAAAAATACTAACTAAACTAATATGCGGCCAATTTACTATCTAATTTCTATTCTAAAATTTCCAATCAGGAAATGATTGAAATCAATTTTATATAGGAGTTGATACAGAAATGAAAACACACCCCTCCAGAATATTACTTTGGGGACATCACTCTCCAATTGGAATGTTATTAAAGATAAAAGAAACTTGACATCGAGCAATACGACTCATACATACGAATACTGAACGAAATTACTTGTCAATCTTAATCAAGATAGTTGAGAATTTATGGAAATGTTGCTAATGGGAGGATGACGAGCGTGAGGGCGCGGTGCGGTAATCAGATTTGTCTTACTATATTGTGTTAGTCATTAGTTGATTTATTATGTATTTACATAAGTTCTATTATGTATTATACCAACTGTGTCGCACAGTTTTACACGCAAAAGTTCCGATCGCTTAAAATCCTACTATAATATTATAAATGTGAAAGTTTGTGTGTGTGTGTGTGTATGTTTGTTACTCCTTCACGCAAAAACTACTGAACCGATTGCAATGAAACTCTGTATCTAGATAGCTAGAGACCTGGATTAACACATAGGCTACTTTTTATCCCGATATTCCCGCGGGATCGGGACTTATGCGGGTGAAACCGCGGGGTGCAGCTAGTATCTCTATATTTGTTTGTCTGTCAAAATAGTTGACTTATTTTAATGAAAATGAATGCAAGAATGGTTCCGTAAAGCGTATAGAAAGACTTGGACTACTTTTTAATAAAGATAATTAGTAGTCTAGATCTTCCTAAACACTCTAGGACTCTTCCTGTGCATTTTTTTATTAATATAGATCTTTTTTTTACTGGGAGGAGTAAATAAACTTTCTCTTTTAGTTTATAAATGCGATAGTTTGTGTTTTAGTATTGTGACCTTTTCACGCAAAACCTACTTAAACGATTGCGAAGAAAAATCGTATAGTGTCACTTTTATCCCGATATCTTGGAACATTCGAGGGTATAACTACGAAGCATGTTATGATATTAGTCATTGGATAAATCTAAAACAAATTACACATAATTATACCAAATTAAAAACCTCATCGATTCAAATAAATCATTCAACTGACAAATGACAGTTGCGAGTGTCAAAAATAATAGACTCCGGTGACATCTACCGCCTTGAATTAATGACAGTTCAAACATCAATTAGGACTGGTTCTTATCGCGCTGGCCATACAGAGTGGGGTGACGAGGTATACATAACAACACAACAGACTGTGAATTTTGGAACAAAATCGTAGAACACTACACACGACTTCTCTTTCTTTTCTTATAAATTTGAATGTTGTTTCTTTTATGTCTTTGCCTGTTTGTACATTTTCGTAGTTAATAAGCTTGCTCATCCTTTTTGTTACTTTCAATGTTTTGTGTGTTGTACAAATAAAGTGTTTATCTATCTATCTATCTTTGTAAATTATTGAGTCTTTTTCTTCTGTAACTACCGTACTATTCTATTCTCTTCTATCGTATTGATAGTGTGACACTCATTCCTTCTCGCTCTAACACCAATATTAATGGCCCCTTGTTGCACAGTTGCGTCCACTGTGAGCATTTACTCTGTGTATTTTGTCACCATGGCAGGGGTTGATATATATTTCTGTTAGGTGAACTATATAGAATCAACACCCGCCTGCATGCGCCCGAGATAATTGAACGGTTTTTGTGTAAACACCATAAGGTTGGGTGTGAACTGCTTTATTCTACCTTAGTTGGTTTAGTGAGAGTTTTTTTTGATCCTTACGTTTAAATTATAGATTGACTCGTGATTTTCAGCCCGCATCTATCAGAACCCGTACTTAGTGCGTGTTTTTTCCTATCTTTTGCGTAAACAGGAAAATTGTATGGAGAGTTGAATGGCACCCCTCCTCTAGTAGACGATATATAAAGCTTCTAATTTCTAATTAATTTTAGAATTCAAGCAAACATGAAAAAGCGAAAAAGTTTCCTTTGCAAAAAAAACGCACACTATCGGCACAAAATTCACAAGTATACTTTCTTAGTACTCCCAAGAAAATAAACCATAATTTTAATACCAAAAACAGATCATCTTAATTGTTCTAGATCGATATTCAGTTAGATTTATTTTCATTTTATGTATATTTTAGAATAATCCGATCTTAAAAACGATAGGAATTGAAGTAATCCGTCATCATAGATCGTCATTAAAAGTGACATGACATTTTACCCTTTTAATTGTATCAATTCCATTATGGGCTTGTCATTTTGGGTACCTTCTATTGGCCCCATTTTTTCTTTCATCGCCATAACAATTTTTTTAATTGACGTTAGATCTATTGGGCGTGGCGTCTTTTTTGGGCCCAAAATCTTTTAAGTGAGCATGTCTTTGTCCATCCGTCATCGCCTGTTTAAGTTAAAGCAGGTAATAAACGTGGCTTATATCAACTGGACTATGTTTTGGAGCTTTGAGGCATCACGAAAGTTATAGGTATTATAGGCATTTATATTTAACTTCTTTACACGTTTCGTGTAAAAAAACAACTACTCGCAAATTACCAACCTCTCACAATGCAAACCCCTTCCAACATGCCAACTCCTTGCAAATTGCTGACCAAATAATCCAAAATATGTAATTTTTTTAAACTTATTTGGATTTTTAATATTGTTTTTTGCTTTATATTACTGGTAAGTAAATTAGGTTTTAATCTTAAAATTCTTGTTTATCAAACATTTACTTACAACAGTAAGCTAAACTTCAAACCAGACTGTATTGACCAAGTATACTAGTATACTACCTACCTACATCTAGTTAATATCGAGAAAGCTATCCCGTACCAAAGAGACAAGAACATTAATTAAAACACGACAAGTTGAGTTCCAATCAAACTTATAACATGATTAAACCGCTATCGACTACCGCTCGCTAAACTTACGACTACGATACAACTTCTACAGCTACACTACTAAGATATTATAATATCTATACTGATATAGATGAAACACTTATTCTTCAAACACTAATTATTAATTCTTTTTAATATTAAAGACGTACCAATGTGATTCATGCACCGAATGTTTTATTTTTAATTTGATTTAATTTCGGGCTTTGGCATGCAGTTAACTTGATGTAGGACGAAGGCAGCCGATAAGAAACGATATTAGATAATTCATTTCCTACCCAGATGAAATCGCGGGGAATAGTTATGGCCAGTTATCTGGCCACCATAACACAGATCTAGTTGGGGCTAAATGGCACTGTGCTTAATGTTTTGAAATATTACTCTTTTATTTGTTTTTAGGTTGCAGTTTTTATTTGATAATTCAGTTTTAACTTGTTGGATTTCAAAATAAAGTATACTACAATAATTCCAGAAAATAGAGCTATCTAACGGTGACCAGACCGGTTCAGTAGTTTTTAGATAATACCTATGTAACAGAGTGAATACTTTTATTACATTTTTAATTATTACTATCAATTCGTGTTCTACTGATTATATGAGACACACAAATATTATGTCCTTACTTTCAATTTCAAGATTTTAAGGCGAAGTTGTTAAATCATGAAGATGTTTGAATAGTTTTTGATGTTCGTTCTTTTCTATTGTAAATTAAACCTTTTTGAACACCGAACACAAATCAATAGTTAGCAAATTCAATAACAATAAGTATATATTGGAAAACTAAATAAATATATAAGCTATAGGATTGATTACATTATTATTTTCATAGTTAGGTATTTAGAATTAGTGTGCTCCGTGACTTAACCACGTAAATCACTCTCTCTCAAATATAGGAAGTTATTACGAAAATTTTCGACTCATAACGATAAGAAAGCGATATTTAATGCAGAATTGTTTTTTCGGTGGAGGACATAATTCTAAAATTATCTCTGCTTCTGGGAATCGAGTAAAAAACAGTTCAAGTACTACTACTAAGTACTAGAGTTTACACTTCTAATCTACTAATAATATCTTACGTCAAGTCGATAAGTCAATGTACCTATGTAGCTAATCCAAACATATGTAGCTAATCCTTCTTTATTAGAAGATAAAGGTAAGAAGCTCCGTAGGTTATCGAACCTATTTGTAACTCCTAAAAAAGGGATTAGATTAGCTAAATCGTCTTGCGCAACGTTTTTTGTTAAAAAAGTCTGCTTATTTCAAACTGGCATAGACACATGCCGGGGCTTTAAACGAAAATTATGTATTATTCCAAGACGATATCAAGTTTCATTATAGTTTCAATAGTTTATGCGTGAAGAAGTAACAAATACACAAACTTATACAATTTTACATTTATAATAGGTAGTTAGGTATATTGGTTTAAGCAGATGGATGTTCCTAATCAAACACTGAATCTGTAATCAAACTTACCTAACAACTTCATCACTTCCGCTTGACTGATCAGCACGTTGAGATGGCCCGTTGCCAATGGCAACGCGAACCATACCCACGCTATCACAAGCAGCTTCAACATCTCGTCCAACTAACACACTTTACAAATCACTTAATAACTACATTTTAATTTAGCTGGTTTTTGTAATGTTAATTTATGTTTTATCCATCTGTCTCTATTACAAAAAAGTTCTCAATCTAAAAAAAAGAGTTTGATTCACAAAAAAGTTTGAATCGTAAAATACACGATTCCAAATTCAAACACCTGTTCAAAATTGAATAAAAAGGCAACCGTTTATTCTATTTATTTTTGAATTCGGAACAATGTTCGAATTTGGAATCGTTCGTGCGGAAACGAACGTGGCTTGGCGCGGCAAGGGCGCGTGGTGGGACACGGACACCTAGACGCGAGAAAAGTCGGCGGGAGCGCGCCGCACTGCCGTCCGGTGAGGAGCGCGCCAACAAGTTAGTTTGTGACATGCGCGCTCTTCACAACCCTCTCACAGTTTCAGTTCACAGTTCACACCTATACAGTATACCTACCTTCTTTATTTATTGCTTGTTTGAACTTCATTCAAACTGCAATGTAAAAAAATTACCAACGCATTTTCACGCTGAACCTACTGAAACGGTTGCAAAGATAAGAGTCTTTTTGACGTATCAGTCAGAAAAAAAAGTGTAGGGGGTCACTTGTAAAAACAAAATGACGGATGTGACGTCATAATTCGAAACGGAAGTTGCTATTCCAACGACTTTGGTTAAATAAGTACCTTTAAAAAATACGCGAAGTATTGAGAACCTCCTGCTTTTTTTGAGGTCTGTAAAAAATGATAACTCTTTCATTTAAACAAGACTTTTTCACGTCTCAAATACATCCCTAATACATTCTTACTTTTAATTCACTTGATCGGTGAGCTCCAACATAAATTTACGTTGGAAGACCTATGATGGAAACGATTCTGCCGTAGCTGTCAGTCAGAATTTGAATACTGTACTTACTGACATGACAAGAACACAGGATCAATTATTCTGTTATTAGGAATATTTGTGTAAGTAAAACTGCGAGGCGCAATCAAGTATAATGATCGTCACAACCCTATATAATTGCAACAAAATCGAGTTAGAAGTATGCATTCATAGAAAATGTGTTTAAATTTTAAAAGGCTTTCATTGAAACGGGGCCCGTGTTTTAGAGTGAATTAATTGAGTTTGTCTCGAGGGAGGAACATTTCCGTTTTGCATTAGGCTCGTTCAAGGCCCGTTCAGACCCTGTTCAGGCCGCGTTCAGGCCCCGTTCCTAGTTGATAATGGAATTATCTACTCTTTTACGATAAGAGAGCGAAGTCAATGTTGCGACGAGGTTTACTCGTAGCTGAGTCGTAATCTAGTTACGATGGGAAATTATATTGAGATATTGCTTTAAAGTTGAACATTGGTTAGGTGGTAGACTTACTCTACGGGCACTCATCCTATGGGGTGAGCTTAATTAAAATAAAATAAAATAGCCAAGTACCATGTTTTATGGGAGCCCAACTTAATTTTTTTCTGTTTCTGTTATATTAAAATATAAAGTCGACACTAGACTGAGCAAATGTTCTACTATGTACAAAATTTTGTGACAAAAAATATTGCTGTTATTTGGTTTGCGTCTGGAAACACATACTGAAATTATATTTGTTAATAAGACTTGATTTGAAAACTGGATACTGTTGATTTTCCAATAAAATAAAATAACTAATTGGACTGACTAAGATCAAAAAGTAGGTAAGTATAAGTGAAAAGGTGTAACTTTAACAAACAGCACCCTGGCACCCTGGCTCCCTGGCTCCTGGGTACCGCACCGGTTCCATCCATCAGTGCCACAGAGTATATTACTTATACATACAGTAAGACCGGCTAATCTAACCGACATGCTACTTGGAACTCTTTCTGTTTTGATGTATTAGAATTTACCGTTTTGTTTGTGTCGTATAATCCCCCTTTAGGTATGTATGTATGTATACCCTAATGTCGACTTTATATTTTATTATAGTTTTCATTCTCTCTGATTACAAATTATCAGCTGACTTTTAGTATATGGCCTTATCCTATTGTGATTTTTATCCTACTTAAAAACGATTGAACCGATTGCTATGAAACTCAGTATGGTTATAGAGCTGGACTTAATCACATAGGGCTCTTTTTATTCCGATAATACCACAGGGTTGGAAGTTATATGGGTAAAACCGCGTGTATTAATATAACAATTAAATTATTACTTTTATTATTATTTTTATTTGTAATTGTCTCAGAAATTATTTGACCGATTTGAATGAAGCTTCATGAGGATACATTGAAACCTACGGAGGAACATCGGTTACTTTATCCTACAGGTCGGGACTTACGTGATAGAAACCGCGAGGCACTGCTTGTTAAACTTATTCAAATTAAAATTTTAAACAAGTCTATTTTCTCTTGTCACCGCAAACAAGCTTTGGAACTTCATCACCGATAAAAAAGAGGTTCTATTAAAACAAAAGTATGAAGTTTGCAGCGAGCGAGCTTTGTACTTGCAAGTTTTCTCTACATTTACTCCGAGAGTGCTTGCGAAGCTTCCACATTGTAGGACGTCCGCGAAGGATCGTTGGTATATTTCATACATATTAAAAAAAAGCCTATTATCGGCTGATTTCAAGTTGATCAGACAAAATCTGAATATTGTATATAACTGACACTGAAAGCGAACGCGCCCTAGAGTACGAGCATCACTCGAAAATGAATAGTGCTCGCAAGTTGAAATTAAACATTTTACCAATTTAAGCAAAGCATATGAACAGGTGCAAATTACCTACTTAATGCTCAGTTGTACCAACGAATATTTGGTCTAAATTCTAGGACTTACCTACCTATATTATTCCGAATTCGATATTTGCTAGGCAACACAAACAGCCGGAGTAATCTCTAACAATATTGAGAGCAAAGTTTACAATGTTTTATGTTAATCTTAGGAATATTATCAAAATGGAATATTCGATCTCGAAGCGATTCCGATGGGTACGGGGTTTATATTCTTGTATATTTTTGGATGAATTTTGTTCCTTGTTTATGGAATAAATAGTCAGATATCATACGCTTTCACTAGTGCTCCTATTGCAGTACAACAGCACATCAAAAATATAAAAACGGACGTATTCTTGAACTTATTTTTCTGGCCGTTTCTTAAGACTTGTAAAGTCAGAAGATTTGGGGTCAAAAGGTCAAGCTTTATAATTATTAAATCCTGAGTGAATGACTGATACATCAACGCACAGTATAGCTATTATGACGTAGGCATCCTCAAATAAAGGGTTTTTGACAATTTAATCACGGATGAAGTCTATGCTAAAAGCTAGCCGCATTTTTTCAAAACAAAATGATTATATTCTCAAAATGATTAGCCCTATTCGAATGACGTGTTAAAACAAATGTTAGGTGAGGTAACTTTAATCCTATTTCTGAATTGTATCTGAACGCCTAACTTTTGCGGATTTCCCGAAGGATGTTGTTCCTCATTTCCTAACGTTAGTGTTATTTCGTATGTGGAGAGATGTTACTTTCAATCGAAACTGTTGTTTAAGATACATGTAAGAAAATTTTTGCATATTTTTATTTGATCAAACTAATAACACCCTTTTCTTGGGTCAGGGTTAATGCTTTCCGTTGCACGGCGTGCTCCAAAAAACAAGTTGAAAGGATTCTGATCCATCTTATTACATACTAGCTTGCACCCCGCATTTCACCCACGTTAGTCCCGATCCCGTGGGAATATCAAAATAAAAAGTAGTCCATATTATAGCCTTCCTCGATAAACTACTATGGACTATCCAATACATAAATATTTTTTCAATTCGAACCAGTAGTTCCTGAGATTAGCGCGTTCAAACAAACAAACTCTTCAGCTTTATAATATCTTATTACAATTTTAATCCAAAATAGCATGGGTCTAAGTTGCAGGCGCTCTGTATAATCATCTATATTAAATGTAAAGGCCAATCTTATTATCTAATAGCATTCATTTTTGAAGTGTGTAAAATAAAGTGGTTCTATCTACTTTTATTTATTCCATCCATTTTCCTCAGTAACTGAAAATATTCCATTTTCAAAAGTTTAACCATAATATTATCTCGCTCACATTTCAGTGAAACCCCGATGTATTCAGAGTGGAAGCCGTACCAAGTACCAACGTGTACCTACTACCTACCAAGTACCAGGGCCAGGGCTCGCGGAGTGCTTCGGTCAAAACAAACAGAACGTGATTTGAATATCATGCGACGATAATGGTGGGATTAATTTACGAATATGTTTTGTAAGTGATCTGTTTTTGATTGTAGAGGTGTGTGCAATACGGTGATCTTATTTTACTTGATATTTTTGAGAAATTACCGTATTGCATGCATATCCATTGGGCGCGGTGTCCGTTTCGGTTTTTTTTGACATTATCGTTAAAATATCACTGTGGGATTTTATAATATTGACAAAAGCAATCGTACTGTAGGAGTCATTTTTGTAAGTCTATAGTAAGTAATATAGAGTCTTTTTTCACTTTTGTGTGTAGCGAATAGGCTATAAAACTTTAAAAACGATTTTGATGGCACGGTAGGTTTTAGGATAAATTAAATCCTTTTAAGTTAGGTTGGCTAAGAGTAATATAGAACTCCGGTGAAACCGCTTTTTAGTAAAAATAGACAATAAAGTAAAGTGGGTATGTAACTAAATTGTAAAATAATCCTCCTACAAATCATGTAGTATCACTAAGGTGGTATTTCGTTGTATACATAATTATAGAAGTGCAACTGAAAATTAAAATGACAACATTTGGAATTCCGTTTCAGTGCAAAGTGACCACGAAATGCAATCTGTATTAGGACAGTTCACCGCAGCTTCCGATGTCCTTTGCGTATAAGTAATTTACAAAATATCAAACTGTTAATAAAGAATCGAAAATTAATTATAACACATACCTACCTTCATGAATGGTGTTGGCTTATCACGACTTTCATTCTGAGGGTCGTGGGGTCGAAGCCCGGCCGGCTGTGCACCAATGGATTTTTGTTACGAAAAATGTATGGGTACTAACATTGATCTTACGGTGACATCGTGATAAATCCCACGGCCTAGTTATCCCCAGGCGTAGGTATTGACGAGTTATGTCATATGGACACGGTCAACTAAGCTAAAAGGGTAGTATAGCTACTGGATACGCCTACTCAATCCTGACACAAAAAGGACCCGGTCCAAATACGGGCCAAAAGCATTACTTCCTTTTGGCTTAACCTTAGTCGGGGTAAAAAAAAGGAATAGAGACATTTGTGATATTTGTTTTATCCTAATAAATCGGTCAGACAAGTAGGGAGTCACTTCTATACTTATCTACACAATAAAAGTCCTCAAACTCTTTCCTTAACTACAACATGTTGTATGTTTCACCCGTTCAATTCACTATCGAACAAGACCACGACTTGACGCCGAAGTTTGCCGAAGTGCATCGAAGTTCGCCGAAGCGGACCAAAGTTCGGTTAATCTTAAATAGTTGTAGAGTTCTGTATTCAAACTAAGAGTAAGTAATTGAAGGCTGCTATTGAATGTTGTGCCAAAATTGTGTTTGCAATCAATTGATTTATTCCATTAATAAATAGCCAGCCAGAAGGAACTGACACCGGGCTATAAATAAATATCATAATGTTGGAAACTGATCACACTGTATCCGTGGCTATAACTCGGTGTGATTGGTTTCCAATTGAGCTGTAATACCGGTCCAAGATCCGTGGAGAGAAACCCAAATGAAAGGGTTACCTTGATTACCTACTTTAACATAACAACATATGCTTTTTCCTGAAAAGAGGTTAAATACCAAATTAAAATAATTATGAAAGACTAAAACACAATAATTCACGGTTTAACGCGTTGTTATAAACTCGTAAACCTAGAAACCTCTAATCCTTTGGGTGTTGTACCTACTGGTTTAAGTTATGAACTTTTACATAATACTTAATAAGTGTAAAATAAAGTTGTAGCTTACCGACGACGGCTAAAACAAAAATATTAATAAGTAAAACATTCACTACTTTCATAAAAGTTTTTACTTGGCAAGTATAAGTTCTAATAATAAAACTGGTGTTCACATGCCGCCGCCGGACATTTAAGCCGGAATAGCTCGCGAATGATTTAGTCTGAGTATCAGAAGATAAGTAGCTGAAAGATACTTTTGATCACAAGCAAATCTCTATACCCAAGTGTTTCAGCTAGCTAGGTTTTTCAAGTTTTTTAGAGATTTGATCCACGCAGGATGAACTGAACGCCATACGCAATGATGATGATAATAACAAGAAAAACTATAAAAATTCTTGTCTGTCTGTATGATGAGGTCATGAATGTCCTTTTACTCGTAACATTTTCGTAGATATGTTAAGTGGGGTTTTCAGCTACGGTTCAATTAAAAGTAAGTTGGGAACGGGGAATCCCGAACTATATCTGGTTCAAATGTTATTTAAAAACTCGCTCTACTCTTTAAAAGTTGACCAAACGCTCAGGTGTCGCGGCTAACTGTCCCCGGTCATGCCACGTTGACCATAGCATGATGTTCTAACATAAACCGAGCAATCGGCCAACATATCCACCTGTAGGCTAGTGGCCAGTGGCCAATAGCCATAGCAAGCAGGGCGTTTATCGAATAACAGCTGCGCCTCGCTGTTTCACCTGCAGAACACCTGACTTCCAATTTACAGTGCGGTATAGACGTATCTGATACATATTCTATTACTTACATGGTTTTACAATGCTACCCATACTAAGTACGTAGTTCACTAAACTTTAATTTCTAAAGATACAGATAAAAAGTTGTTCAGACAAAAAATGCAAACAAACAAACACAAAAGTAGAAAAAATACCGAAAAATAGTTAAGGTAAATAGTCAAGAAACCTTAAAAAGTATAAATATGTTTACAAATTAATCATAAAAATATATAATTACCTAAACCAACAACCCAATTCCTAAGTAACTGTAATGAATAACCCGCCATACTTCTACGTACTCCTCTTACTCATAGATGTTGTACAAACTTAGTTAACAAATTCAACGTTTCAAAACATATAAGGGAGCATTACGAGCACTTAGTGAATTTTGGAGGCCCTCTAATCATCCCTTGCGAAGGAGATTTCTAGACTTATTTTTTCCGTTTTTTGTAGCTATTCTCTTCCCTTATACAAATAACGATGTATTTAATTTTTTTAATAAATGCATAAAGTCGGATTGGCAATATCTTTTTAACAATTGACCACTTGCAAACGTCTTCAAAGCTAAGTTACGTTATGTTGCTTCGAAATCTCTCTAATAGGAAGCTACAAAGCCTCTTGGGATTTTTTCTTGTGATTTTACAAGTTACCCATCCTCTTTTGATTAATTTATAAGCGTCTAAATAATAAATGAGAAAATTAAAAGAAGTAAATACCTACTCATACCCACATAACTACGAGTATAAATATTATGCCCCAGAAATAAATTAAATGTAAAACCAATAAAGGCGCCGGGGCGTGTAAACTTCCACTATAACGCTCTGCATGCTTTTCCTCACCACTTCCTTTAAGTTTTGGTAAATTTTAATCACAACATAACAATAAGGAGGTGGTACGAGTATAACGTTTACAATAATTAACAGAGAGGAGCGTTCGGTTCGCGCTGAGCAAACGGGACTCGAGTCAACATTAACACGATCCAAAGATCATAGAGGACGACTTACATTAAGGCTTTCACGATTAGTCACTATAAATAAATAAAATTAAATAAATATTTGTCAAAAATTATCGTCACTGAATATTAAATAGCAAAATTTAATTTATATCTATTATTTTTTGTAATAGGTAAGTATAATAATTAATTTTTTCAAGACAATTATTTTGGCGACAAATCTTACCTAGTCATGGCTGAAATAAATATAGTCTAAGTTGGGTTGGAATTGTGTAATGTCATGTTAACATGACTTAAGAATTTTAAATTTAATTTTTAAATATTATTTGAATTAAATAGCATTTTTTTATCATAGTTGCTCATAAAGTGTGTCTTATTCAACCGCTTTTAGGCTCATAATCCAACGTATTACGCACGCGTGCGTTCATTCATTACCTCGAAGCCACTAGTGTGTTATAAGTTATCCTGATAAGTTAAATTGGTATCTTACTGCTAATTACATGTTAGGTAGATGAAACATTCTTAATTTATCTGGGTTTGATGGATAAAAAAGGTAGGTTCCAAAGAGTTTTTAACTTAGCAAAAATGGTTGTCTCTAAAGTCGGATTACGAACAAAAATTTTACGTGATAATGTCTAAGAAAACGATTAAAAATTGAGTTCTGTTTATTTTTTATTTATTTAAATATATTGTTTTTCCGTACCATTGTATTCTGTTTTTAACCCCCGACAAATGGAAAAAACACGTGTGATTTGATCATTCCATTCTCGGCTCTATAGACGCGCTCGCGTTCCGCTCGCGCGTCATAAACATCGTCGAGTACGTACGCCGGAAGCTGGGTTGTACGCTGAGGGTGCATATGCTGGAGTCGCATCGAAACGTCAATTTCAAGGCGTTTGTGGTGCGAGTACCGATCAGCTATCTGCCTCGCGTTATGGACGAAAGCTTCTGGCCGAAGGACGTGGTGTTCCGTCGCTTCCGCGGACAAATTCCACAAGAACAGACTAAGACGAATGTGTAGTGTCATGGAAGTGCTACTAACATAGTTCTAAGATATCTCTTTAACACATTCAATTATTATTATAAAATATGTATGTTAGTCTATAAGGTATGTATCTATGGGCCTTTGTAGCCTGAAATAAATGATTTATTATTATTATTATTATAAACCGCCTCGATGAAATGATCAATTTACCACACTTGTATCACAATGTACTATTTGAACTCTAAATACTACGAACTTCGATTCGATTGAAGTGTAACAAGTGCTACGAACTGAGTGTACGTTATGCTACGAACTGTGTTTACGATAAATGCTACGACCAAAGACCGGACGATAATACCAAACTTATGTCGAAAAGTTTATTTATTAACTAGGAGTGAATCTCTCGTACGTTTGTGTTCTGCGCAAAAACAAACTGAATGCAAATATTTTGTACGAAAATTATCGTAATGCCAATTCTATGAAAAGATAATATTATGCTTGCCTACCTTCTAGTACATCCTCGTACCTTATTTTCGGTATGACGGTTATTACGGTAATTATGACGTTATATCCGTTACATTTGGTTTTAGGAAGTGACTCGAGGAAACTTTTTTGTCGCGTAAACTTCTTTAAAATAGGTTTAAAGAGTAATTTCAACCTATTTTACAGACGTTTACGCGTCAAAAAAAACATCCTCGTTGAATGATCTATTGTTTATGCTAAGTGTACGTGTAACTTAACCCAACCCTTCTCGGGTACGATTAACAATAAGATATTAAATTGCGAGCCGGCAGAGTGCAAACAGAAATCAATCATTTCTCCATCGCGAGTCAGGGGTTAACTCTATTCAAATATAACTCGAATTTTTCGAACCATGCAGGTATACCTTGAGGAAGAAGGCAATATGCGCTTAATTGATTGGTTGAAATGTTGTGTTCTAAAATTTACTAAACTTGATATAAAATTAAAGGAATCGTTTATCACCAGAGGAAGCAGTAACGTAATTAGTAAGAGGTGTCGCTACTTTCATTTCAAAGGTAGTGTGTTCAAATTCCGGTCGTGAATCATTGAGTTTTAGCAGATAGCTGCGTATATTTATTCAAAAACTGATAAAATAGTAAAGAAAACTTATGAAATACTAAATTCTTCGCCTATATTGAGCTGCACAGTTGAAAAAATCGATTAAATTCAAAATATCCGCTTCGATACTTATAGATAACAAACGGTTTGTTCTCAATAATCGGACCGGATATTTCGTTCTGTTTGTTTTTAGAAGGAACTTCCGCCGAATTTCGTCGAGTCAGAAAGTTATTAATAATAGCTTTCAAATATAAAGCTGAAGTACGTTTCTTACTAAATGATAATTTTAAAAGATTAATTCATTCTTATTAGATATCTTAATACGGAGTGTTAGCTTATAGTAGATCGCAGACTACTTTGATGCTTAGAGATCACGATTTTACCTGCGTAACTCCCGATCCCGTTGTAATTTCGAGATAAACAGTAGCCTGTAATACGTCTAAACATACCTTAATATTTTTTTATGCTCTCAATAATGTCATCTACCTATCATCTGTAAAAATATTATTAAAATCGATCCAGTAGTTCCAAGTCCCCTTTCAACAATCAACGTTAATACAGAGTGACAGATTTCGATAAGTATTGATTTAAAAAAATGTATATTTTCTTCTCTACTAGAACCGCATTGTGCCCTACAAACACTACGTCGAAATTAGATCATGTCGGAGTAGTAAGTATTGTTGTCGAATTAAGATATTGTCGAAGTACATGTGTCGGAAAAGAGTCTTGTCGAAATTGAATCATTCGGAGTAGCATTATTATCCAAGGAAAATGTTGTTGAACTTGCATCGTTTCCTTGTCAAAGAAACGCCTTGTCGAAGTTCAGTAAGTGTTGTTGTGTTAAGGTGAGTGTTGAGTGTGTATTGTCTAATTAGATGTAGTCTCATTTCAGGTAATAGTAAATGTTCTACTGTCCATAGTTTGACGTAAAACAATCTACTCCATGGATATACGGACGAAAACAAAATAATGTCAATACTATTAACCCTATTAAAAAATGTCACTAAATACCAACACTGTCGTTCAAGTCACACTTTGTCTAATAAAAGACAACTATAACTATGGGTAGGTAGCAGTCTGTCTAACTGCCGCTTATTGACGTTATGTGAGTCGTTGGCTGCTCCTCATGCTCTACTCAGTATAACCAGGAAAGTCAATTGGGGGTCTTTGGGTCACGAGCATATAGGAAGGAACTTCTAGGAAAGCGTGTTACATTTTAGACGGCAACGTCACTTACCATCGTGTGAGATAGTGCTTAGACGCTAGAGAAGAAAAGTAACTTTTTAGCTTATTATACTACGGGCAGCCTGTATAGCTGTACAACAAATCAGGATGATGTTGGGGCTGCCCTCGGGTGTTTGGTACAAGCACGCACAGATTTTTTTATGGTACCTACTACTAGCTGCGCCCTGCGGTTTGATCCGCGTAAGTCCCGATCCAGCTGGAGACCTGGATTAATAAAAATCCATGTGTTAATCCAGGTCTCCAGCTATCTAAATACCGAGTTTCATCGTAATCGGTCCAGTAGTTTTTGCGTGAAGGAGTATCAAACATACATACACACGCACACACAAACTTTCACATTTATAATATATAAGTAGGATAGTAGGATCGGCAAAAAGTGTACATCCCTGATACGTAGAGTCAGGACGGTCAAATAGGCTATTTAGATAACCTGGATTACCCTTACATGACTCCTTGAGACCGTATTTATGTGGAGTACATCCAGTGATTAGATATAGGTTTTCTTACATTCGTTTTCTTAAGGCTTATTCTAGTCATTTATTTTCTAACCCTTTGAATCTAAAGGTCTGATATAAACATATATGTAGTTATTTATTTAAAACCTCTATCATTTCACCGACACTGTATGATTGCAAATATTTCAGCTCCAGTTTGCGCGAGGTTCGATTGGTATGGGACGATACGGTCTAGGATGCATGTGTTCAAGTGTTCACTGGACACCTATATGATACCTGTTCACTAGACACTTAAAGAAATTTTATACGCCAACTCCGGCAACCGATTAATATGGAAAGAATGATTTTCTTTAAAACAATACCATCATCACAGTGTTGGTAACTGATTATTACAGTGTTGGTAGCTGATTCAGCGCTGCAGATGCGCCTGCGTATCTGCAGCATGCTGAGGTTTTCACCCATTCGGGCAACACACGACTTCTCAGATACTTTTTATTATTACTGTCTGTTTTTTGTAATTTCTTTTATTTGTAACTATCTCTTACTGTTTCTTATTTGTATCTATACTATGTCGTGCGTTTGTTCGAATAAATTATATTCTATTCTATTCTATTATAAAGTCATTATAAACACATACTTTAAAGGTAATCATAATCAATCTTAATTTGCGTATTAAAAGACACCCCGTTTGTTGCTGTGATACGAGTACTTGCGTATGATAGACAATCTTAGAGTATTAATTAATACTGAATAGTTATCTCATGACACTCATTACCCATTCTTCTTGTCTGACCGTCCTTTTGCCAGTAAGGCGCTTCTAAGTAATACGAGTATATAATTGAAGTCTTAGTAATAGGGTCCCGTTTTTACCCTTTCGGTACGGAACCCTAAAAACGAAATAGAAAAATATTGTAATACTTGTTAAGCGCCATAGGTTTCTAAGACAGAATGGGTTAAAACAGAATATGCCTATTATTTTCAATATTAGTATTCTTCCGATAATTGTGTAACTGCACATTTCACAATTTTTGTAAAGAATTAAATATTTTTTGCTATAAAAATATTTAATTCTTTATTAATAAAAATATTTAATTGCTGTTCCGAGCTCTCTAGATATAATTATATTTACTCTAAGTAGAAAATAAACAACGGAAGTAACTTTTCCATTTAGTCGAGTGTCTCGTGCATCGTAACCAACCGCAAAAGGGGTCGGTGTGATTGTTGAGACACACTGAACGATAAATATACCAAAGTCGCATTGTTAATTAACCCTAGTATAGTAGGCACCTAAATGATTTTAACTTTTTCTTGACCGAGTGTCCGAAGCGTCTCGGCTTGTATTTATGTTGACACTCCTTTAAAAGTCGCATTTTACACTATGATTTTACAACCGATCTGGACAAAGCTTAACATACTAAGGTTTATATTTTGTTTTTAGACCTTTTATTTTTGTCATCAGGGATTTTTGATTAGATACTTTCCCTAATGCAATAACTTTTATATGGCCTCATAAAAATTTGTTGAAGATCTGATGAGGATCATCGTAATGATGAGCAAAAATGTCTTCAAAATACATTAATTACGTATATTAAAATTTATTGTTGCAAAAACGTTATTATTGTTAGGTAATTACAAAGTATTATAACTATAATACCTGTATGTAACACAAAATATGATTAACCTAATCACATTAACGTAATTGCAATGCAAAGCAGAAAGTTGTTACTTCAACCTACCGGAGTTGGAGCGAGTGCGGTATTATTGATGGGTTTCAAATTGCATCCGCCCTCCGGGACGTGGATCATACGGATTATCATGTTAACATGAACGTTTTATGGATTCATTGATTGATTTATGTATTTTGATGACATTTTAGTCTAGTTGGCTTGAAATGGTTAATGTGTTAGAGATTATTCAGGCACTAAAATACTACACTTATTGGTGTAAAAACATTGGTAAAGCTTGCATGTTTAGGCTGAGAGATTTCTACAAGCATCTGTATGTTTTTGACGTGTATTGTATCTTGTACTTTGAGTATCTTGTCACAATACTCAAGGTGGTTAATTTGAGTGGGTCAGCTAGGACCGCTGTAGTTACGAGATCTTCCTTTATTTTTGAAATGATTAACATCTGAATTCTTGCGTTGATAAGATAGTGCTTGAGTTGATTTCAGTATAAAATGTATGTAGATAGTAATTAGCAATTTTCTGAATTATCGGTTTAACAAATGCGTAAGTAATGCTTACGTTCGGCCTAATGGGTAATGAGTGACACGAGCTCTTTAGAAGGAAGTACCCTTAAGGTAGCTGCCAAACCCTGGTCATTCGTTAACGCACAAAACTTCACGGCGACTTAATAGGTTTTACCTCTAATCTAAGTCTTTAATTGGAGTTTCTTGCTGGACACATGTATAAAGGTAACCCTACATCACTTGCTAATAGAGCAATTCGCAGTTTAACAAGAGGTCTCAAAGTCGCGTGATGACCCTAAACTCGATAACGTCCAAACTTTTTACACCAAACTTTTTTTGGACCAAAAAGTTCGGAACAAAATTAGCTATCTATTTCTAACTTGGTTCGGTTAAAATAAGGCTTTTTGCGAACGTGAAAACGTCTGGAACAGAGGTCGGAGTTTTTTAAAATTGAACATTTTTGTGGGATGGTGTACCTTTTTGCGTGTGATAGTGGGTTGGTTGTAATTTTTAGAATTTCTGAGATATTTGTACTAAAATGAATATGTATGTTTGAATCACGAAGTTTTTACCTATAATTTATCATCCATTTACTATGGAAAAAGTTCGCACTTTTAATATGACTAGACCGGTTTTATAAATATTCTCAGAACACTGCTTTCAAAGGCTTTCAAACTAAACAACTCATTTAGTTAAACATTTTACTGTTACATTATCGATCACATTTCGAAGCTTTTAGCTTCATAAAGAGGACGATTCTGTGACTTTTATAAACACAATAGGTTGTAGTATGACTTCTGTTTTTTGCACTTGCCGGAACCGTTAAAGAATAGCGTAGGTACAGTCAGCTGCATAATTGCAGCCCTCGGTAGAGTTCGAAATTTACTATTTTTAAAATATTTCCACTCTAAAAAAATGTTTGATTAATTGATGAGTTAGAAGCCTTTAAACTTCACCTGAAGCAGATGTTTAGAATCTTGCTTGTGTTACAAACATTCTTATAACAGCCGTTTTGGAGCTCTACGGTGGGTCTGCAATTATGCAGCCGACCGTACATCGTAAGTTAGTTTGTTGGCAAACTGGGCACGTTGCCTTTCAGT
The DNA here is from genome assembly GCA_951213275.1 of Idaea straminata. Taxonomy (NCBI): domain Eukaryota; kingdom Metazoa; phylum Arthropoda; class Insecta; order Lepidoptera; family Geometridae; genus Idaea; species Idaea straminata. The sequence goes on from OX577847.1 coordinate 15,598,955, forward strand.
GCTGAAATAAAAAGTTTTTGAACACACATGTTAATTAATTTATTGAGTGAACATTATTTCGATAGTCACCTTGTTTAGAAGATCCATAAAATACAAAATAAGCAAAATGAAATTCTTCTCATCGGTGGGGGTTCTGAAATCACACATCCTAACTTAGTTTTTAAAGCGTGTACATATGAATGTTTAAAATCAATTACTATAATTATTTTCAGAAACTTACTACTATAATTATTTTTACTGCAATCAATTATTATTAAATTATTATATCTTAAGGGGACCGATTAAAATTATATTTTTTTTGGAAATAATAAAAATTGTTATAATTAGTTTCGTATTGTCTTAAAAATTAATAAATAATGTTTAAATTTTTTTTCAGAAAATTGGTTATTAAATATTTGTGAATTAAATAAGGCAGCTGTTTAATAACAAATAATATAACTACCTGGCACATAAAAAAACTATGGTAAAATAAATAAAATAAAAAATATGCTATTAAGTTTGTCTATTGTAAAAAATAAACTTTAAATTGAAATTGCAATATTCCAATTACATTTTTTAACTGTCGACATCGAACATTTTTTTTTTCAATTTGCGAACGATTTATATTTTAAACAAATTCTATTTGCGGAAATCCGTTGTGTGGCCGTGTCGTTCCAAATTTGAACGTATGCCAAGTCCGCAATCACAAACGTATGTAGGCCAAGAGGCTGCAGGCTTTCGAACCTTTTTTGTTTGAATTTTGAAATAACGAGACCTAGATGCAGTCTGCAGGTAGAGGCCGCTGCGCAGGCCTTGGCTGAACGGCCGCAGTGAATCTTTTAAAAATAAACTCTCCTTACTAATAATGCCCATTACAAATGTGTTTGAGTGATTTATGAGTGTTTTTACCACTTTACGGAAAAGCCACTGAAATGTGACGTAATATTTTATGTAGATAATAACTGGCACCTGAAAATAAACACTTAGACTTCTATCCCGATATACCCACGAAAAACCGCAGTTTGTTGCTAGTCTTTAGTACTTCCCTAGTAAATATTATAAATGCGAAAGTTAACCGTTGAACTAATTTTGATGAATTTTGGTATAGAGAGAAACCTAAGACCTTAGAGAAGGAGATAGGCTTAGAGAAATAGATAGGTTGGCTATTATTAGGGACCTTAGAAAAGGAGGTATGCTACAATTCATGCCGGACTTCGCTGGTGAAATCACGACGCATACTCAGTCTTTAATACCCTAAACCGAAGCTCAATTAAATCGAAAAACGAAGTAAAATGATCGCAAACGTTTGAGATATTTGTATACAATACAAAGGCTGTCCTGTAGATATATTTGATATCGAGATATAGCGGATATTTGTCGGCAAACATGTCTCGCCGATCAAACACCATTGCCGTTGGAATATTTGCTTGAACCGACGAGATTCTTGTCGTTATGATGGTACAAGATACTATTTTTAATGCGTTTAATTTTACTACAAAAATTTATAGTTTTTCCCCCGTTATTTCGTAAAAATATTTAAATATCTGACGACCGCGACAAAGGCAGCGGGTTCGATACCCGTCTAATAAAAACTTACTTACAGATATTTATTTCTGGTCTAGGTGTTTCTGCTTGTATTTACAAAATAAAAGTATACCTATAAGTCTTCTGTACGCTGTCTGCATGATCATCATAATACAAGCCTATAGTTGGGGGCTAAATGACGCTGCGTTTAATATCCTGCGATATTTTTTATCAATAATTTTTTTCGAAACATTTTGAGTGAATATTTAATCGAAAATCAGCTCTTTCATACCAAAACTTCCGAAAAAATCGATCAATCAAAAGTCGTAGAACAAAAGTTGTTTGTTAAGACGTCTAGAACAACCCATAACAAACCGTTCGTGCAAACACATTGTGCACCTATAATATTTTCATCTCTCGCTCGATCTCCTAACTTACCCCCCACAGTCTAGAAGAGACCGGCTCGCGCGGCTGACGGGATAGTTTCACTTTTCTGCGCCGTTGAACTGTGCGCTATGAATATACGACGCCGCGCGCCGTACGCCGTACGGGAAACTTTAAAAGTGGAAATCATTATTCGCAACAGACACCCGATGTTTCTATACAAATTGACACTCTATTTACACTTGTTTTCTTTTTTAAAAGTTTGAAAAATATTGTCGCTTTAAATTGAGAATAAAAGATGCAAAACTTTGTCTACAACAATATTTTTATAAGTTTTAGAAATGTACAGTCGCAATTTAAAGTGTTATGAAATAATGATCTACGAGCAGCAGATATCAAAACTGCGTGTTTATAGACTCACTCACACATAGAACCGAGAGCCTACATTTGTTGATACAATTGTAACTAAGTAGTTCATTTAAATTGAACATACTATAGCTACAGACAGACTAATCGATTATGCAATAGCTCTCCCACCTTAAAAAGTCTGTGCGTCTGTTGTCGCAAATTTATAAAATTAACATAACTTAGCGTGTCACTTCTGTTAAGCTCGATTTTTTTTATAAAAGAGTAAATAAAAATAAAATAAATAAATATTGCAGGACATATTCCACACATCGCCATCTAACCCCAAGCTAAATAACTAGATTTGTGTCATGGGTGCTAGACAACGGATATACTACTTATATACTTTTCTTTTGTAAATATATACTTATAATACATAGGAACAACCAGACCACAGACAAATATCTATAGCATAAATACATGTCTGAGGCTGGAATCGAACCCGCTACCCTGTGTTTGGCGTTAGTTGCATAAGAATTATGATTAAAAAAGCTAAAAGTGCGCCAAAGTGCGCCAAAGTGCGGCAAAGCACTTCAAAGGTAAAGGCCGGTATCAGAGCCCATTCGCGTATTCCCGTTCTCACTTCCCAATTATTACAGAACAAAGGGGTATCGTTGGTTCATACGTAGAGGGTACCTATTGTTAAGAAATTTAGATTACGCTTGAGTAGACGGAACATCTGAATCTCACTAAACAATCTCACTATTGTGACACCTGAAGACGTAATGTCACGGGAAGGGCAATGCTGGAAGAGCAGCGCTTTAGCTTCATGATGCAGGTACGGCTTAAAATGTTGAGGTTGATCCTAATTTGAGGAACACTACTTGATTTACTTTAAAATAAAAAATCTAAGTTTCTTTTTTTTAAAAAGTACGTAGGATTATTGTTTCCTCTATCGAGCCGATAAATAAAAAAAATCAACAAAATATTTCAAGCTAATTTAGTGATTCCATTATTTATGGAAAATTAAAAAATATTAGGCAACTTTTTGTAAGAACTAACCTATATTTTAAATATACTGTTTTTTTATTTTCATTCTATTTTGATCTACCTAATGATAAAAAATTGTTATTTTATTACCAATTCAAAAAAACAATACTTACTCCGCTAGTTCAGCGACCCAAAGTGAATCTTGGCCTCCGAAACGAGAGTCTTCCATCTGACACTGAAGGAAGAAAATAAACTTCTAGTGGCGGAAAAACGATAATTTGGAAAAAACGAGAATGTGAGATTAGTCTATTAATGTTCTGTTTATAGTTAAATATCTTAGACATATAGGTAATAGTTGCGTTATCTGGCCACTTAGTCTCCCTTCCTTTGTACGTTTTAAAATGATACCTATTACGGCTCAATTTACACCAGTGTGTAGTGAATGGTTTCAACTACGTAATTAGACTTCAATGTGACTAGCGTAACTGTTTCAGAAAAGGTACTTATTGTTTGTAACAACAAATAATTTTATCTAGGAATTACAGGAATTAGTCATTTGTTTATTTCATAACACATAGGTACAATAGTGGAGTAATAAAACAAAATGAATATAACAATTACCAAATTAAAATATAAGAAAGGACAACGAAAATAAAATAAAATAACAAATAAAAGACATCCTCAAGCGCGTCTCCCCGAGGCATCGTTCCCAGAAGGCTGGCAACATTTCCCCTCTGGATGGCCAGACTGACCCTTTGAGCGAAAAAGCTACCAGCCCTCCTATCACCAGACACCTCGACGAGACGCGCGCCGAGGTCCCTAAAAAATGCAGAGGTTTCGGGACCCCAAGACCCCAAAGTATCCACCCCTATCGAGACGAACATGAAACGGTCCGCCAGCTCCAAATGCTTGCGAGACTTAAGGGACTCCGCGCTCGCAGCCGCCGCACCAGCTCGACCCGACGTTGCCGGAATATGGGAAGAGGCCATAGATTGTCCACACAGGTGAAAGGTACAAATAATTGAATGTTTATTTTTAGTTAAAATTGAAATAGTTAAATCATCAGGAAATTTGACCAAAAAAAACCCCCGATTAAAAATTCTAAATTGTTTATCAAACAATTAACTAAGAATTCAGGTTCTCATAACGACGTTACTTTGGTTACCTTGTCAATAACGTGAGCGATGACGTCACACATTTTTGGGAATGCCGCATGCCGTACACCTGCATTCACAAAAATGTGTGACTCATGACAAAAAATATTTTCCTTGATTTATTATCAAGGAAAATATTTTTTTACCGCATTAAAATTGAAATACTCTGCCAAGAAACACAGCTCTTTTATGTCTATAAAATAAATAATTTTAATTACAGTACCTAACCTATTTATAGCTTAAATTAATTAAAAGAAGTACTATTTTTTTCTTGCTACACCATGTTACGTGACGGTGTGACCACCAACCAGTCCCTAACATAAATGCATCGGTGCGTTCATTTCGTTACAATTATTCCAGTCTTCACCAACTTGAACGGAAAACTTTTCGAACCCAGATCTGTACCTACTACCTACTCTACTCCTTGCCGCTCTACTGGACGGGAATTCAACCGGAACACTTGAAAAAATAACATATCTTTCGATTGTTATGTTACTTCTAGTTTGTTTTGTTTGATATTCTTGGAGATAAAGGTGCTGCTCACAATTGTACAATCAGGCAACAAAAGTGCAGACCCAACATTGTGCTATTGGCTGTTTTTATACTATTGCTGTTATGACATTTTATTTAACTCGAGCAGGACTTTAAAAGGTCTTGCATGAAGTTTAAAGTCCTTCAACACATAAATTAAAAGACAAACATATTTATAATTTCATATAGGTAATTTTAGGACTTTACGAAGGATCTGTACTTTATTGTTGCCGACTCTACCTTTTTATACACGAATTAGGCAATAAAAGTAATCCTAGTTGAATTCACTGTAGAGTTTCAAAATTGTTTAAGTTAATAATAAGTTTGACTTTATAGTTAACGCTTGGGTTAATGGTTTGGTTCATTTTAATATAAGGTATCATCTAAAATTAAAGTCTTTCAATTCAAATAGGATTTTAAAGCCATGCGTGAGTTTTTTAGATTACCCCGATCTAAACGAAATCAAAAAGTCGAACGTCTAAAATGTTTATTAATTTGGAATCATACAGTTTGTACGACATCACATAGAAACGTCTTAAAATTTGTTAAGACCACCTGCTTTTATGACGACAACAGCTCTAGACCAACAGCTGTTTAAAAGAAAGTACCTGAGAAGACCACAAAAGAGATCACTTTAGACTGCTTGAGTTTGCGACAATGCGATCCCAACTCGTGAAATGTTGCACCAAATATAATGCAACCTATTTCACAAACAAAACAGAGTGGAGCGATTTAATAATTTAAAATTAATTTGCTAATGTTGGCAACAGTGACCACATGTCGGAACTCTCGGAACGTGTACCTACACTACACGTACACGTGTCTCTTGCAATACATTGCGGTTTTGTTACGTAACGTTGGTAGCAATGGGTTGGTTCAATTATTGAATTTTGGTTAAACGTTTATTGGATGGTAAATTGTCGGAAAATAAATACGTAGAGTATGGCCGGATGTTACTGAATAGAGACAAAAGGAAACTGATGTGCTGTCAGCTTGCCTTTGCAGTTGGACAGAAGAGTTTGACCACCTGCACCGCCCGCATCCAACTGAGTTGACTCCTTACAATAAGTTATCATTAATCTGTATATTATAGTCACGGATGATAGGATAGTCCGACGTGTACCGACTGACAGTTGCTGACGTCCCCGGAACAGCCTCGACGGAAGACCAGCGCTAGTCGAAAGATTTGCATTTCGCTTAGTTGGGTCCGTTTTGCAACAATTACTTGTATTATTTTATTGAATACATGCTTCTTTGTAATCTCGTTTTGGTTGCAAATAAATAATATACCTACTATTTTAGTGGAGTTAGTTTATGTTATTAACAAAATATTATTTAAGATTATTAACAAAACAACAAAAACAATCCAGTCAATTGAATCCTCGTCAAACAGAAAATTTAATTTATTTTAAACATAAAAAAGCGCTGCAAATATACAATGTGAGGCTACTGGGCGTGATGAGGCAATGCTTAAGCGCTTTAAGCGATTTATGCCAAAGGATTTTACGGCCGACAGATTTCAGATATCCACGCCTGCGGACAGACTGACTGGGGGGGCTATTACGTGAATTAATAGCACTTGCCATTGATATTGCCTTCAAATTTATGTAATACCTAAGGTGTGATTCCAATTCAGTCAATGTTTAGCTTAGGTTCAGATCCAAGTCTTTTTCACTGTGGCTCGTTAGATACAATTAATTTGATTAGCTTCAAATAGTTAACGAAGTAAAATTGTAAAGGAAACCAAACCACTCTATATCCATCAAAATAGTTACGACTCGTGGTTCCACCCAACCAAGGTCCGATTCCGTGGATGATAAATGGATAAAAGTTGACTACCTCCTTCTCTATAATTTGAAATACAAGCAAATCGATTGAACGTTTGAAAATGAAAAGGGAAAGAACATACAAATTGCCACATTTTAAATAATAATAAACCTTAAATATAAAAATACTAATACTAAATATGCCTTAAATTATAATACCTTAAATATTAGTTGGTATTATCAATCAATTTCATAAAATCTAAATTCCTCAGTTGGGCCGGAAATATGGAGCAATGACTCAGAGTAATGTTGCAGTGAAAGCTGATGCAGAAAAGACCACGCATGAGGTCGAAGTAGCTCAGGTCTACTTCAACCTCATGCGTGGCCATAGGAAGCGAATTGGAGAAGCAAGGAATTGGTACACAAACGTGAGGAGGTCAAGATCCACAAAGGGTTCCTGTTTAAACGCCACAGAAGTAAGAAGTAAGTAAAATGAATAATAATATCTATAAATAGATCACCCATGGAAGACGTAATAGAGGGCATGTCGTCGCCTGCGGACAGCGCGGACTGTTCGTCCGAAATTGCAAAACCGCGTGCGGTAGCCACCCGACGCGCTTGCCACTTCGTGTTGGTGCCAATATTGGTAACATGGATCTAGAGATCTTTCCATACCGACGGATATGGAAAGCTCTTAATAAAAATTCAACTTTCCGAATCTGAACGACTTTTTAATATTAAATCAAAGCTTTTCAAAATCGTATAGTCCCTGGTGAGGTTTGAGGCTGTGAACTCTACTTCGCCATAACAATTCCCTTAGATACCTTTCAATAGCAGTTGAAACTTTCTTCAAAATCATATCCACCTAATTAAGTGCTGATGTTACAAGAAGATTTTCTTCAAACTACAAGACCGTTTTAATGAAACTTTGGACGAGGACATAAAGAATCCTTGGAAGTAACTTATAAGCTTCTTTTTTTCCGAAATTCTCCGATCGGAACTTACATGGCTGACACCGCGAGACGCTTCTATTTTATTCTATGAGTTTAGACACTTCCAGATATTCTTAAGTCGATGTAAATGTTATATTCAAAGAATTTATTTTGCATAAGGGTTGAGGTTGAGACACAACCTTTGAGAACCTCTTCCTTCGACTATTATTGTTTGTTTATCTCTTATAGATGAGTCGATGTGTGCAGTCGGCTCCGATCTTATGTCGGAGGGTTAAGGTTTAGAATGGGATAGCTACAGGTTTTGTCTGGATTATTTCTTGTCTCTAATATTAGTTGAGTTTGAGGCTCATTTAAATCTAAAGTTATTGAAATATTAGATAATACGACATACCTATTTCATTTGGTCCAAACAATTTAGGAAAAAAATCCTAGCCATACAGACTCGTCCTATATAGGTACTAACAACGGCCCAAACGGAACAACTAGATGGTTTTTTTTTTCAAGCCTTGCGCTCGTCCTTTTGTATTTTTGGTTTAAAATAATGAATCAAGTACAGTCCTCAAGAAATGCGTAAATACACGTTTTTAACTAGAAATGACAACTATGATTTTATGATTCTCTATTATCACCCACTCATATTTTTTCAAGTATAATCCGTAACTATGGTTACCCGCAGTCATTAAACGCTTTTTAAAACGTTCCCATCTTCAGCCATTATTTTCCTTTAAAAATGACACCGAAATAAAGCTTGTGAACATTCAAAGATGCGGTAAAAATACATTAAGTGTAAAAAACCCCGTCCCCAAGGTGTCTCAACGTTTCAACCCCTATCCCCGTGTGCCCGCGTTGATGGTGCGTTTATACTCTGTAACACGAGCTAACTGAATCAAACTGTCATTCTGTGCGCGTTATGTTGAAATATACACTGAAAGAATAGGGTGGATGGGGCGGGGTATTCCAGGGTGTACTTGGTAGTTGTAGCGGATTCGTTAGAGGCTACGAAGCTATGCCCCGCGGTTTCATCGTAAGTTTATACACGCAAGTTGTCAAGATGCCCAAAAACCTGTAAATTGTAACCTTGGATCTTAACAACTTGCGTGGTTCAAACTATATTCAAGGTATTTCCAGGGTCATATCTACCGATGAAAAAACAGCAGAATAATTTTCGGACCTGTCAAAAAACTACCGTTTTTAAACGTCCGAACTTAAACTTGCAGAAATTTAAAAACTATAAACGATTGGGCACTACCAAAATGATATCTCATACCAATCATATGGTCCCAAAACGGTGGCTCAAGCTCGCTCCTTAACTATAACGACCGATCGAAAACTTTGATGTTAAATGTTTTGAACTAAAAGAGATACTTTTTGTAAATACGTCGCATCCACATTAAACCTTTCCCCGGTTGACAGACCTTGCTTACTTTTTACAAAATATCATCCCTTGCAGACGGAGGGTGGGTACACCTTTCTTTCCCTCTCGTTCAAGCTAAATCACTTTTCCTGTAAAATATACCTTAATTTTTTCTATTATAATTGCTTTCGTCCGAAGATACTTAAGTTGCAAAGTATTTTTTGTGACTGCCTTCTGTACCTATGTCTATAACATCGCTAAAGTCACGTAGTCGATAGATTACATTTTTTCTGATTCCCTAAAACCTGTGCCAATATCCAACGAAACTTTACCGAAAGTTTTGGTCAAGACAGCAAAATGTTAGTCAGTTAGCACCTGAGTTTAATTCTAAAACTTGATTTTTGACGACACAGAAGTTATTTAATTTAACTTAAAATACACCAATTAAACCAAAATAAAAAACAAGAAAACCATTTTGACAATTTCGATTATTTCTCTATTCCCATATAATTTAAATATCTTAGCTTTCGTTGAAAAAACCGTCGTAATAGATATTCTTGTGTTAATAACTGTGTAAAATGAGTTCTCTGAAGTTCACTTAGAAGATGTTTAGGGAGTAGGGAGGTATCTATTTCATTTATTTTTATTTAGTAGATACACCTATATTGATGACCGTTTATTTTTTGTTTAAATGTTATATAAAGTTTTTTTAAATTAATTATTTAAAAATGGTAATCACTTTTATTAATGACTGTGACTGTACTCTGTTTGAATATGCATTTTTCTTTGTAAATATTTTCTAGGAATCATTTAGAAATGAATTTTGAAAACTGTAGATAGATTGATAGATAACTTTATTTGTACAACACAGGAAGGAACATTGAACACGATAAATACAAAGTAAAAGGTAGAAAGTATAATTTGCACATATGGGCGACCTTATCGCTGAAAGCGATAAGGCCGATAAATGTCTTCCTGGTAACCTTTGGATGCAAAAGAACTGATTCAGCTTTTCTGATAAGCTGTGGCGGTAGCTACTTAATTAAATTATCACCAACGAAAAGGCGTCCATTATAACCAGTTTGCTTAGCCTCATCGTGTAATTAAAAGGCGGCATTATATAGACAACTTGTAGGTATCGATATAGGTATACCTATATAGCTACTCTCTTCCAATAAGGTTAATGCACGTCCTGATGGAGGAGGAATGTCGAAGGTCGAACGGTCTGCTGCATCAGTCTTGTGGACGGACCAGATCATCAATCACGCGCTCTTTCCGGTAAACATCTTAGATACCTACCAGTAGAGATGGAATTATTCCATCACATATTGTAATTTACTTATGTACTTTTATATAGTTCGTGTATGTACTATACTTACTTCAGTTAAAATACTCTAGAATATAAGTTTCTACTTAACTACTTATTCAAAATCAAATATGAGAATTCATTCATAAACGAGAACTACTTACCAACATTTTAATAAGGCAAGGATAAGGTACCTGCTCCTAATAAGGTCCACATGGCACGTTAATTAGAGACTGAATATTTCGTTAAATAGGTAAAACCACAGATAATGTCATATCCCATTCAATATCCCGTAAAAGAAATAAAATATATAGAGACTTTTAAAAATGTTTGTATCTAACTCAAAGAATGTTAAAATATATAAAATCTAAGCTTTTTAGTATCTAGAGTCTAGATTCTAGACTATAGTCTAGATTCGTTAAAGGAATGTTCAAAACTCAATTCAAAATAAGTTTATCAAAATATCGTTAGCTTGATAACAACATTATCTTCCATCTCTCGACTTTAACTAGAGCTTCATAACATCGAATCAAACTTTAATCGTTATACCATTAAGTTTATACCTTTGACCAGAGGAAACTTTTTTTATATTAGACGATTTTTTAAGGTAATTTCGAACTTTTGGCCTATCAAAATCAAATTGCTTTCCGTTAAATTAACAAAGTATCTAACATAGAAATGCATGTTCGTCGTTGTTTTCTTCAAGTTTCTTGGTATCTAATGTTATTTTGCAATCCACGATATTAGAACATGCGTTTCCAACTTACTTAAATTTTAATTAAAACATTTAACTAGTAAATAAATAACTATACTTTGCTAATTATATTTTCTATCATTGAAAATATATAGTTTATAAGTGAAACATCAATTATTTTAAAAGGAACCTATCTACTCTTGAATTTGTTACAAAGCAAAGTTTGTTGTTAAAATAGTTGTGAAAAATTATTTTAAAGTCGCAAATGACAAAATATGGTTAAATTTTGATTGTTAAAAGTTATCAATTTTACGAAAACCTTTTTTTCAATTTTGCGGACCAGATGTTCGTAAAAACCTTTAAGAAAATATATTCTGGGCTTGATATGAAGTCATAAGATATGATGTCATGACGTTTGGCTTAACTCTAATGCAAGTAAACAGTTATTATTAGTTTCTGTGCACGTACAGTGACATGGAAGTAAAACTTATAATACCCCACTTTTGTCATCCGATAATCAAAAATCGTATCGTTACGTGTAATCATGAATGTTTCAAGAGTAATTTAAAATGCATAAATCTCTTCGGCTCAGTCGCTAGTCGGTTCGCAAACTGGATTCTCCAGAGATTTAACTTTCCGTTTTATGAATAGGTAAATACTATCTGCTTTTAACGAACAAATCATAAATTTACCGATTTTTTCTTAAAGTATTAAGACCCTAGCGGTTTCACTCGTTAAGTCCAAATCCCGGAGAAATTGGCATTTAACATAGCACTGGATTTAAGGAATGAAGTAGTTAGATGCAAAGATTATCTGGCTGGCAAGTAAAGCAAGGAGATGAATAATTAATTTATCACTGGCTCTATGTACAAATGCGAAGGCAACACTTGAATAAAAAAGGAAAAGTAGGTGCCTGCCTACTCTGTATTTATTTAAACAGAATAAAATCAGTTTAATTCCAACTGTCACCTATCCCCCCCAATTCGTCACATCGTGTCAACATCAGTGTGAAACACCCCTATTTTACATTTAATTGCATTTCTTTGTCGATCTCCCTGTTAATCTGGATGCACCCTTATCCTGTCCAAATACCAGATAACTTAGACCCATTGTTTGGCACTCATTGAACGGTGATAAAGGTCTTGTTTACCGGTGGGGTACATATACCAGATAATTCAGACCCCTGGTTTGGTACCAATCGAAGGGTAGAAAAGGTCTTGTTCACGAATTGTGTCTAGATAACTAACACCCGTCGTTTGGTCGTAATGGAACGGTGATAAAGGTCTTGTTTTCTGGTGATGTCTAGACCTTGTTTGACTTAAGAAAATGTGTCGGAGCAATATTTGCGGAGCCTCTTAGATTGATGACTCGTCTCCACTTTTTCTAGATTTATTTGCTCAAGTTGAGTGATTCCACGAAATTATTTTGATGTCTACGACGCGGCCTAGTGTCCTAATCCCTACCAGCGTAAAAGCTTGGGTCCCGTCTTGTTGGTTATCATATTGGCCCATGTCTGGCTGCGTTCGGCACACGTGACAAACCCACTTCCACTTAAGGCCACGTTTGTGATAGCTTCGCAGTTCTGTGTTATGGATCTTCACTGCTGATCTAGAATATTATACTGCGCTCCATTGCTCGTTGGCAGATTTTAAGTCAAAGACTAAGGCTAACTTGCACAACAAAAATAAAAACGTTGATGACCTTAAACATTATTAACTAACTGTCAGAGTATCAAAATTATAAAATGATATCAACGTAGTGGTTATTGAAATAGAGTTTAATTTTTAGATTATCCGTTAAATGCATTTAGCAAAAATTTACCTAAAGTTTAAGCACAATGTGAAGCAAGCCTTAGTTATTTTTTTAAGTTAAACTGGATTTTATATAGGTAATGGAAATAAGCAGGTAACAAAAATACTTATTGCTTTAAAAAATTTGAGGGATAGAGGTTTGGATAGCCGTTCCGGGTCGTTCCTGGTGCAGAGGCTGGCCATAGCTATTCAGCGTGGTAATGCTGCTAGTGTGATGGGGTCTTTTGCGCCAGGGGTGACTCGGGGCGGTTTGCTTGATTAAATTTGTTTATGTGTTATATTTTGTTTTTTTGTGTTCATATTTATTGTAATTAGTTTTAGTGTAAGTTTTAGTTTTGTAATTTTAATAATCTATATATATTTGTAATTTGGTAATTATAAAGACATACACATTTAACATTATAATTACAATTTTTTTTAAAATATAATTAATTAATGAATCCCCTCAGGGAACACTTGTATCGGTTTGTCCAATCTGTCCATACCTATTAAAATATTCACCATAAGTAATTGCTTTTGTATCTGGAAAAACCTTTTGCTATCTGCAATCTGCAATTAATTAATCTCATTAATGGTTTTCAACGTGCATCGAAGATAATTGAATTAAGGTCAGAACAAACCAAACAGTTATTAATTATAATAATAAATAAATATTGTAGGACACTGCATACAGCACCATCTAGCTCTAATCTAAGCAACTAAGTTTGTGTTATGGTAACCAGACGACGCATAAAAATACTTATAATTACTACTTTTCTTTTGTAAATACATACAGAAACACTCGGACCAGAAACAAATATCTGTACGCATAAATATTTGTTTGAGACGGGAATCGAACCCGTAACCAATTAGTCATTCTGAAAACAATCAAAAGAAGCACTTCCGCACTTTTCTCTACGATTCACGGCGGATAAACCACAATTTAAAAAGTAAAAGAAATTAAGATAAATCCAATAAAGAAAATCTTATTAATCCTAACAATTAGAAGACAACATAGACTTAGAAACCGACTTGACTTCCAAATTAAGGAAAACATTATAGAAACAACCAATTGAAACGAAAGTAGGTGAATACACCGGTAGAATCGTAATTATTGAGGTACGGTTCGCACATAAAACTGCAACTTCTAACGTTTACCCGGTTTTTAAAATTCTCCATATACTTCATTCATTCCCCTTAAATAGTTGTGCACTTTATTAAAAAAATAATTTATAATTAAGAAAAGTACATTATAAATTTTCAGGGTTCGATGATTATATATCTATGGATAACTTTAACTATAAGATTAAACTTTGTTCGCCAGCTTAAGTCCCGTCCCGGGATCGGGATAAATAATAAGATCGGGATAAATAAAAGTAGCGAGGACTCATCAGATTTCATCAAAATTGGTGTGGTTGTATTTTAATGAACAAAGATTCGACAGCTATTATAATATTGTGTGTTCTCCGCACCTACACAGAATTAGACCAAATTGAATCTAAATGTTGTTTGCTGTTTAAATGCCTTATAAAAGACAGAATTGATTAAATAGGTATAATTTTAAAAATATATTACAGGATGTTTAAAATATATTCATAACAAACAAAGAGTATCTTCATCTTTTAAAGTTAATTTATTTTCTAACCGTAGTTTGTGCGGCAATTTAAAGTATTACCTAAATAAATAAAACTTAAAATTGTCGTGAAAACGGGTGGCGATGGCCATTTCCTTAATCGCTATAAGCCTGTAATCGTCCTGTTAAATAATTAAATCATTAAGCTATAATTGCCTTGCATTTAATGACAGCCAAGTTGGATATTATTTAATGTTAAATATTGTTTTTTTTTTTTCAGTTATTGTGTGGATGTAAACACCATAGATTGACAAAAGGGCTCACTACAAACAGTCTAGCGGCTTCATCACACCGGATCAAAAAACTGAAAGAAAATCCTTAAAATCAGTAAAACATGAGCTATATTTTTTTTAATGAATTCCGAATACTTCGAAAAATTGCGCACATATCTCTGGTCAAGAAAATACGGGGCAGATAAATTATACAATAAATATTATTCAAATACAAATGCTATCTAAAATTTTATATCTTTACGAAATTGATTTTAGTTAGATATCTTTATTTTTTTTATTCAGTAGCTAGTGGTGCTGGTAGCTAAGTGGCGCCATCTATCAAGACATAATGAAACTAATCCTTTTTTGTGTAAGGTAAGCTCAATTCTGAAATGGAATGAAACAAGCAACGTGTGCGCTGTAGATAAGAGAGTAACGTCACGCGTGAGTCCGCGTCACTGCGCACGACCCTCCCGCCGGCGCTGCTGCCAGTTGGGAAATGGCCGGTTTCTATTGTAAAATTTTCTATTGATAAAAAATACGTATACTACAATATAGAGTACATCATAAGGTAACGTGCACATCACGTGCAAAATTCAGGTATTTGTTACATTTAATCTGGAATTATATTGTGCTCTTATATTTACCCTGTAAACTACATACGTAAATTGTAATACCTAATTGTCACTCCCATCGCTTCACTCGATCCACCACAACCGCCCCCACAATTTGACACAATGGCCAAGTGGCATCGGAATGAAGGAACCGAATATTGATCCCCTGAGGTCAATAACCGATGATTGCTTTCATTCACTCAATTGACGAATATATTAGATACGTTGAGATATGCTAATGCTTATTTGACGTGATGAAAATATCTTTCATATCGGTCACCTTGACGTTTCGAATATGATGCGATAGTCGTGGTCACGAGGAGACTGAAGCAGCGGCAGGCAGTTACTAAAGATTTACCTAGCACTGGCTCAGAGTACCTACACGTCGCGGAAAGCTATTATTAGTCAAAAATAAATCTAGTCCATGGCCATTCATTGTCTATGTGCTCGTTTAAAGGCCCGACAAATTAGTATTTTTTTGTTTTCTAATAAATATCCCAACATTCACCTTAATTCAATCGATACATTCCCATCAATAACTTTTTACTTTACTAAAAATATTGAGTTCGTAAATTCAATTACTTGAATTTTGTAAAGTGAAGTGTGTGCTGTGCATCCCCCGACGTCGCTCGTTCAGGGACGGTCAACCATCCGTCGGGGCTACAGGGCTGAATGCCCTGGAGGCCATTGTCAAGGAAATTGCATTCTATACCTACCCCTCGAACTAACCCTTGAATGTTGGCCGAAGAAACTAAATTGTACTTTCGATAGAATATCGACTGCTTAAACTGAAGACTTGGTAGACATTATTTTATTTTATTTTTCGAATTATTGGAAACTTCTTCGTTTTAATAAAAAGCTGGTCGATTTGAAAAAAACATTAACGGACTTCAAAATATAATGAGATTCTCATTTACTTCTCTAAATATGTGAATTGTACTAGAAGCACACGGGGCGGTTTAATTTGCATAAATACTGATCCCAAGATAAGTCGCTTTTTATTTGTGGAATAGTTATCAAAATCGGTCCAGTTGTTCTGTAGAGTACCTCTGTCTAAAATCCAAAGATAAGCTTTTTGTTCTGCATTTCCGTAGGTATGTTGTAAGATCGTCACTTACCATTAGATGAGATAGTGATCAAACTATCTACTATTATAAAATCGCAGAGGTAAATATAGGTATATTTAGGAGAAAGTTGTCAGTTTCCGTGCCCTCCCACGGGTCGTACGTCATGCATACTTTGTACGGCAAATAAGCAATTTGTAATCGGTTGTGAAAACGCCCGGCGCCCCGTGCCCCGCGCCCCGCGCCCCGCGCTCGGCCATACTTCAGTTTTGTTGAGTTCGTATATTGTTGTACACAGTGTTAAGGGTCAAGGTATGTGAAATATTGAGCAATTACCCTTACTTTACCACTACTTTCAAGTAACTTTTTATTCACTTATACTCTACTTAAACCTGCTAAGTGTAAAGTATATTTTGTGGCTTTACTTCCTCATAGGTTACAAAAAAATCGGTCAGAACAGTAAGAACTCACTTGCAAAAAACCAAATGTAACGAAAGTAGTGGACGGGTGTAACGATAGAGGACTTAGCTAATTTAACCTTTTCTTTAGAACGATACCTACCTTTGCGAGTTTCTTGAGTTTCCTTATAATGTTTTATTACAATTGGTGTCTTTTCAAGATTGTTTTTAAGTTATAGCCATTTCTCTTTTGAAATCGTATTTTTATTCGACAAATAATGTTTTATAGCATATTTCACAAACTCACTCTACAACATGCGCATGGATTAAGAAAATCATTTTCTGCAAACTGAATTCAGAATAAACATCCACCCGTTGCTTTCTGAGGATTTACTTCACGTTGACATTTCGAATAGTGATAAAAATGATTTGTACGGATAAAGTTGTCAGAGAACGAACTATTGTGAAATGTGAATTGGAACCATATTGCAACAAAGGCATTAGGCAGATTTCGTGGTAAAAAATATGGCAATAATTTTCATTTAGTGAAAGTAGATTATAAAATTGACTTGATATTAAGGCGTATGATACGTCACCTTACTTTAAGATACCTGCAACAATAAAAAAATAACCCTAATGAATTTATTGTGACATCTCATTGGTGCTCCAAAACTACCTACACATTTTTACAATAAATATTAAGTACCTATCTAAAATTAATTTAAACCCAACAAAATTGACTCATCACAGCTGAATAAATTTAAACTTATCAGAGTAATATTAAAAGTTATAATAAAATGTAGTTGTGTCGTATATTTACTAGCAACAACCCTTAGTTTCACTCGCGCAAGTCCCGATCCTAAATCCATTTTTTTATTTTTTTATTTGCATTGTCATTATCTTTAAAACAATTGACCACATACAAACGTCTTAAAAACTAAGGACTTATAATGTGTGGCTTCGAAAAACGCTCTCCAATAAGAATAAGTGACAAGAATCATGAGGATTTGGTGGGTATAATATTATTTAAATAGGTATATAATACTTCATCTTATCATCACTTTCCATCAAGTGAGATATGTGGTTCATTGCGAAGCTATATTCCACATATATAAACTAAACAAGTCCACCATTTGTGCTCTACCGCAGTAAGCTAATAAGAACGCTACAGCATTTCAATAATCCCATACAAGTATATAAAGGCGCGCCCAGACGCGACGCGACAGGAAGCGGGGTTGAATAGCAGACACCCAGAGCGTCCGCTGGCTGCGTAATTAGCATCCTAACCCACCCCGGACGCGGGCGGGAGGCTGTTTGAATAACGTACTGGTTAAAGGTTAAGCTGAGTTTATGAGGATGCAATCCAATTTAATTAAAAAATAGATAAGTTAAAAATCTAGATAGAAATGATATATTTTAACTCATTATTTTCTGAGGGAAGTAAAAATGATTGCATAGTATTTTTTTTTTTGTTTATTTAAGAATCTGTTGCAATTATTACATCTCTAATACCTAATAGCCGATCATTTGCACTGAAATTTTCACGATCATTAGATGCTGTTGTAGGTATCTATATACGTATCTAATAACTTTATATTCCCTGACCCCTCAACTCAAATCTAAAGTGCCGTCAAGCGATAAATTTCAAATTAGAAATAGTTTAGCCTTCGCAAATAATTGGTAATAAATCAAGCATCATTATTGGTTGTACACATAGCCTTGGGCTCGTGTGGGGCGCCCGCGCCCGTTAACGCCTCCCTGGGCACGTTAATTGAAAGTGCATCGGAGGTGACAGTGTAGAACGGGCATTATTTATTTTTTAAACGCGATTTTAAGTCTCGTATTGTGATTTGGGAATGCGGAAATTGGTGTTTATTGTTTGTGATTTTCCGTGAGTGATTCTACAGTGGGTGTGTTGTATTGTTTAAAAATTAATTGGTAAATATATTCTGTCATCATGTTTAAGTCATAAAGACATTATCATTCATCGCTTATTATGCAATGTGCATCATTATGCCCAGGAATTCAGGAATTAACAACAACCAATAACTAAACCAATTCGATGAGTAAACTTACGACGGTTTTTAATTTGCCTATAATTATTTACTATATTTATCATTATAGGTTAGTATAAAAATGGATAGGTATTTTAAAAAGTTTCAAACAACTAAAAAATAACAAACATTTACTCGTCCAACACGGCAAACACGGCAAAAACAACTACAGGGCAAAAAGTATCGAATATCAAAAGCTGTAGATGCTATATATATTTTGCCTACTTATATTTATAGAAAATATATTTGCCTACTTATTTAACTCCAAAAATATATTGTGATTAAGTTCTCTTCGAAATACAATGTCCTGTATTGTCCAGATGGGCCACTATACTACTTTATTAGATAAATCGTGTCATATTCTTTCCAATACGTTGATTAAGGAAGCAAAGAAAAGAAAACGAAAGCAAAACTTCCCAAAAAATACGATACAAAATTCAATGTGCGGTCTCAAGAAAAAACCGCTGCGAAAAGCGACAATGGTGTGGTACAAGTTGAAAGCGAAACACTTTAAAAATATTCTATATTGTTTAGTTGTAAAAAAAAATGTGTTTCTACATGTATTTTGTGTTTCGACCATGGTTAGTGTAACTTGGTTAAATCGTCGAAGTAATTCTCCAAAAAACACTCGCCAACAAAATGTCGTCTTTTGGCTCTGACTTAAATATCGGTGCTTATGTGGCATGGCGTATAAAATCTCACATATTACATAAATTCCTGCCCCGAAACGCTCCCGGTACCGCCACAGTGCAGCATTGTGCTTAGCCCTGTAAGATCTAGTTTCATTGACAAATTCTAAATCTACACTAATATTATAAAAGAGAAAGATTTTCTTTTTTTTTTTGGTTGTTTATAACGAATGGGCTCCGAAACTACTGAACCAATTTAATGAAACATGGTATGAGGATAGGTACATTGATTCATTGGCAGAACTACAGGCT
The DNA here is from genome assembly GCA_951213275.1 of Idaea straminata. Classification (NCBI taxonomy): domain Eukaryota; kingdom Metazoa; phylum Arthropoda; class Insecta; order Lepidoptera; family Geometridae; genus Idaea; species Idaea straminata. The sequence continues at coordinate 15,618,641 of OX577847.1, forward strand.
ACTTTTTATCTCGATATTTTTACGAGATCGGGAGTTACGCGGGTGAAACCGCAGTAGTCTTTTATACGTTTGATTCAGAACTAGATTAAAATGATAACTGGTAGCGATCGCTCTTTAGAGAATGACCTCGACGTACCTCCTCGGTTTACTCAGCGCTTGAATCTTGTACCAAAGACCGCAGGTCGCCGTATCCCTTGAACTCTCCTTCATTCGCGCGGCAAACTGAGATATCAGTGGATATTGAATGACGGCACTACAACGAGCACAACCGATACAACTATACGTATCTACCTACCTTATCCCTATCCCTATATCCTTACCGAACAAAGGGCTAGCGTTAAACCCAGCGTTTTATTTGATTCAGCAGAGAATGGCAGCATTCTTTGTTCAACGGAAGATGTTAAAGACCGATAGAAATTGTATCCTAAATAGTTCTAACGCATATCTGAAAGTCTGTTTGTTTGTATCTTGTTATCTATATATCTATACATATAAAATGCTTTGTCCTGAATGACTGACTGACTGACGGATCAACGCACAGCCTAAACCGCCGATCGTAGAGATCTAAAACTCGACTTGAAGGGTGTGTTCTTTGTATGACGTAGGCATCCGATAAGAAAGGATTTTCCGAAATTCTACCCCTGAGAAGGTGAAAAGGGGGGGGGGGGTAAAGTTTGTATAAGACAACGTGATTCCTTGGTCCACTTTCGACTTTTACGCGGACGAAGTCGCGGGCAAAAGCTAGTCAATCTATAAATATATAATTTAAAGTACTGATTGCACAGCCCAAACCAATTGACGGATGATAATTGTCTTATAGATAGATAGATGTTTTAACGTAGGCCAAGAAAAGATTTTTGAAAATTCAAACCCAAGTTTGACGACATCGCAGGCAAAAGCGAGTAACACCGTATAGTACGGCTCAACTATAGTGAGGTATAAAATATCCGATGTTCGTAGTAGGATTGTTCGAAAGTATTGCGATTGTAATAAATTGTATTGTTCGATGGCAATACTGATGATTAGTGTTTCGATTTGTGTTTTGATTTGATTTGTATTGGACTCTTAGCGCAGAGTGCCCTGCAGGGTAGCTCTGGTGGTGGAAACCACGTCTTTCATTCCAAAGGTCGCGAATCCCAGCCGGCTGTCCACCAATGGATTTCTTATCAAAGAAATATGTGCGCTTATTGATAAAGCTTTTACTGTGCGTGTAAAACATCGTGATAAAACCCGCGGCTTAATTGGTTGTTATGTTTTCTCTGGAATATATAAAAATACAGGATTAGATATTCGGAATTCTTTTAGATTTTCTTTGAAAATTCAGATATTTATGTTAACAAATAAAAATAGTTTGGACATGGAAAAATATTATTAACTGTTTTTTATGTCAATATTGTAGGAAAGAATAGAATAGACATTAATTAGAATTTGTAATGAGTTTAAGTATTTAATTTGATGTCACATTCTAATTGTTGTCGATTCTATAGGGTTATTGGTAATTATACTGGCAAGCCGTTGATGACTACTTTTTTGCACCTAAACAAACAACTTTTGTTTTACGATTTTTTTTTGAAAATTTTAAGTTAGGTTTACTTGTAAATCAGCTGTTCCATACAGGGAGAGGTCACTAACCTTAAAATTTTACTTATTCTTAAGTTTTACCTACTGTTCTTAGTCTGAATGACCATTGTTTTTAGAATTTACATAACCTCAATATTTTCATATTTTTTTTCGAATATCCAAAAGTCGTAGGACAAAAATAGTATTTTAAGCTGCCAAGAAGTGGTCCTCTACGGCTTGCTAGTATAATTACCAATAACCCTGTATAATATCAAACAAAAAATCTTCATAGTTCAAACTTAGACCCTTAAAAATATGTTCCAGTGAAACGCAACCCCAAGACGAAGTTCCGAAGCTGTCATCTCCAGGCGATATTGACGAGGGTATACATACAAACATACCTACGTTATCTGTTGACCTCTCAACTTGATTCGCGGTAAGTCTTCCATACAAGGAACCCAATTTATGGGGCTTCAGGAGCGTAAACGCGTGACTTTAAATTGAAATTTTGGATTAGGACTGAACGTAAATATTTAGAGTTCTCATCTAACAGACTGGCGACGAAGCTATACATCCTAACTAAGTTTTTGAAACCCATATTTAAAACTAGTCTGCCCGCAACTTCGCCCGCGTTGGTTACCAAAAACCATTTCTTGGTAGATGCCTACACTACCACAAAGAACAACACCATCCAAATATCATATTTCTTAGATCTAGATGTGCATTGATTATCAGTCAGTCAGGAATGTGAAATTTATATTTAGGTATGGATATTTATACAAAATATAAAATCAAGAGCATCAAAAGAGGTTTAGGGGTCTTTGGCACAAAATATCTGATCCGAGGCCATATTTTCGGCCTGAAATTGTGCACGTATCAATAAAACATCAAATATCAAACATGACAAGTAATTTAGCGCACCTTTTGCGTATCATTTTGCGATTTAGTCCCAATTTATCCCAAAGAATTTCATCCTACAAAAAATTCTCAATTCAACTCATCCAATTCAGCCATTCTTTATACTACCTAACAGCAAACTTTGATTTAAGCATTCACAAACACGACAACATGATTTTGATAAGGTACCTATTTTTCAAAACACTCTTCAAATACCTATAGAAAACTTCCAAGTGCAGTTGTTATTGGAAGTGAACGAACAGCCACGAGAGTAGGTGTCCGGTGTCCGGTAAATAAAACAACGTCAGCCGAATATCAATTTCAAAGCGGATTTCTTCTAGAACCGGATAGATATTGGTTCCGTCTCGGACGCTCACTCGCTCACGATGTCAGGTGATATCCTCTCACATACTCGTACCTACCTTGAAATAATGCGAGCAAATGCTTATAGAAGGAAATTCTAAAATATAGGTAACGTAGAAAATAGATTTGTGTGTATGTTATACCTATATAAGCATTTTTTTTTTCATACAATAGGCTTGCATTTGACCTCACAATATGAATTCTTGTATTTTCTACTAATATTCCTACGGGATCTAGACTTGTGTGGGTAAAACCGCGAGGCGCAGCTAGTATCTTCCATCCTACCATTGTGTTATTACAAAACACTACTGAATCGATTTCGACGAGTTTTAAAACAAAGATGAGTAAAATGGGTTATAACTAGTAATTAAAATAAACAATTAAACCAAAATGTCCTCCATACTTTATCTACGAATAATTCGCTGAAAATTCCTGCAACATTTTTTCACTAACTTTTTAGCAGTGAATCGTCTGAATTGAGAGGAAGTTTAAACCGGATGCAGCAGTCGGCTGCAGGGGGCGTTGCGAGCGATATTCAGCACTTCCGGTGTGCGAGGGAGATGGACTAAGGAAATGAATACGTCGTCGGATTGAAAGATTATGTCAAACTGTTCTATAGAGATACCGAATAGGTATTCAGGTGCATATAGGTAACTACTGTGTGATGTATGGTCAAATAGAGATACCTATTTATCCCTAAAGAAATTTAGTTCAATCCTATAAGCCAAGGAGAGTCGACTCTGGTGGTATAGGCATATTATAATGCGGAAGGATGATACTTAGGGCTGTTCCAAATATGCTCACAAAGTCCTGAGAAAGAGGATGACTTCCTGATTCCTGGTGAACCAATGTTGCTCAATACATAAATGCTCTCGACATCTCTCCTAGAACACCCCAGGATCAAAGGACCTGGCGCAAACGTACAAAGTAGTCTGACCCCAACTGGATTGGGAGTTAAGTAGCTCAAAGAAAAATACCATATGAGTTTAGTATTGGCGTAGCGAAACGCACCTCAACTTTCAATTCGAAAGTCATGAGTTTGCATTTCAATGACTTTTCATGACTTCGTATAATAATGCCTACTCAATAGGACATATGATGTTGGATCCAAATCAATAACATATCCGAATATCTAATATAAAAATGTTTTTTATTATTATTCCCATATCATCTGATCGAATACCCCAAAGACAGAACGTTCTTAAATCAAATACAATCCCGCAAGGAATCGTACCCGAATCCTTGGCACTCCTTAGTTCGAGTATATATCTTTGAGAATCAATACACAATAATACTCGATCTTATAGATAAAAGCTTCCGTTTTGAGAGAGTACTCGATGCGATCTGTAATCACGTTACAATATGATCGAGTTACCTTCCCTTCCTCGCTGATCCGAGAAAAGGGCGGTGTAGAGGAAACACTCCCACTACTGTGACGTTTGAAGTGTAAGAATCGGGCGGAATAACAAGAACAACACTAATTTGTTACGCTTACTACAGCTACAGGTGTAACTAAACCCAACCTAGTGCAGCGCCAGGGCTAAGCCGTGACAATTCTCTGCCGACTTTTTCAAAATCCAACTTGCAATATGAACTTAATTTTACCGGCAGGCAGAAGAAATTATTTCCTTTTCTGCTGGCAGGTTATCTTCTTGCCAACATTTGAATTATGTAGAATGGCGGGTGGTTTGTCTTTGTCCTATTAAATTAGTGAATTTGTTTGGTATTGGATATACATTAGTGGGCGATGAGATCGCTCTTATATCGCTGTTTCAACAATAGAATTTTAATGTTTTTAAAATATTTGTTTGTACTTATCTTATTTACCCTCCGTCGTTATAACTTATTATAAGTTCTCCCGCGCCAGCCATTTTGGTTTGATCTCGGAATTGTGCGCTTAGACAAATTACTCTATAATAAAATCTAAGGTTGTGCGTAACCCTTTCCCACAGTTTAATACCCACTGAAAGTCAATAACTTGGACCAAACATCTCTCCTAGGTATTTCTAACGTCGCATGAAAATCATGTCACTTGATATCTTTTTAAATTTGACTTTATTATGTATTTGTAGGTATTGAAATAAAATGTTTATTAAAATTTACGAATCAAATAGAAAAGAAAGAGTTTCTTGCATATTTTGTGAAAACCTATGTTTTACCTACTGAAAAATGCCGATGCAGTCTCAGATTTTTCATAGAATTATAGCTGATTTAACAGTCGTTCTAAAACGCCACCTACCAGATCTAATTGTAAATCTAAACTATCATTTTAGTCACTCATACACATAGAGATACACACAAAAAGTTTCATCAAAATCGGTCAAGCTATCTTCAAGATTTGTAGTAGATATAAAATTTTTATAAATTCAAAATAAAAAATTATTCACGTTTTCTATATGTAGCTGCTGACCACCAATTTAAAGAAACATCTCATATTCAGGATCTTAGTTATTTTTTACAAAACTTCTTACACCGTCGTACAATATCCCCAACAACTGCCACTAACACTTCTTACAAGCACCTCATAAAGAACCTTAATACTTTGCAATACGGCCTAACAAGTTTGAATCTGGTAGTTGTTTGGTGAACTGCTCGTACCTTGTCACAGGCAGGGCACGGTAACAAGGGTGAACATAAATTTAAGTAGTCGGACGGACGTTTTGGAACTTGACAAATCCTCTTAAATTTCTCGAATATGCGACCCTGAGATAGGGGTACGGATATTTAGGGAAATTTTCAATATAATTACGTTAAATCTCGTGATGCTCTGAACCCCTACCGTAGGGGTACCTACCTCCAAATTCCCTGTGATATTAATTAAAACATATTTATAAAAAGGTCCAACATCATTTAATATTTTTGACGCAAAACTTTTGGCAACAAACATGATAGTAAATAAATATGGTTAAAATTATTGGCCTTTATATTTAATATTGATCATTTATACAGCAACGACAACTTTAATCCATGCTATTCTTAGCGCTGTAGTACCTGAGACTTGTATAAAATGGAGTAGACTTGCCCAGAACCTTTACCATACCCTCTCAATTTAGTTCACCGTGTCCAGAGATAAGAACTCGTCAATACGTCCGAAGCCGACTAAGCCACAAGTTTCATCGCGATGTTTTCATTCACTGTAAAGACAATGATAATAGTGCATAAAAATGATGAGCAGTGTGGGCCTAGTGGCACCTTGACTTTCATTCCGAAGATCGTGGTTACGAATCCCTGCCGGCCATGATCTATTTTTTTAATAATTTATATTTTATACGCATCTTGGTTTTAGTATTTAAGTGGGACTATCCATTAATAAATCATTCTACAATAGATAACAAATAATTGAAACCCAATCCATTAACTGAATACAACATTAATCAGTTTTACAAATTCAATTGTATCTGTCCAAGACATTCAATTTATGTTGCATCAATCATTGTGTAAGTAATGAAAAAACTTAGTTAATTTAACAAAAGTTTGATGCATAAGTTACTCTGCAGAAGGGCTCAGTTGTGCTTTTTCCGCTGAGAAAAAACTGTACGTCTAAAAGTGTAAGTACAAGAGAAATCCTACTAATATTATAAATGTGAAAGTTTATGTGTGTGTATGTGTGTGTGTGTGTGTTTGTTACTCCTTCACGCTAAAACTACTGAACCAATTGCAATGAAATTCGGTATGTAGATAGCTAGAGGCCTGGATTAACATATAGGCTACTTTTTATCCCGATATTCCCACGGGATCGGGACTTACGCGGGTGAAACCGCGGGGCGCAGCTAGTATACAATATACATGAAACTCAATTGATATTTTTCTAGATTTCCATCTCAGCAGCTTACACGACATTTTACTTTAACTTTAGCTCAATGCATTTAACGTATAATCTTATATATAAAAATGAATTGCTGTTCGTTAGTCTCACTAAAACTCGAGAACGGCTGAACGGATTTATCTTATCTTAGTCTTGAAATGTTCGTGGAGGTCTAGGGAAGGTTTAAAAGGCGAGAAAAAAATTGAATAATTTCCGGGAAAACCCTATCAATTCCTACGGGATCGGGACTTACGCGGGTGAAACCGCGGGGCGCAGCTAGTCTTATATATAAAAATGAATTGCTGTTCGTTAGTCTCACTAAAAATCGAGAACGGCTGAACGGATTTATCTTATCTTAGTCTTGAAATGTTCGTAGAGGTCTAGGGAAGGTTTAAAAGGCGAGAAAAAATCGAATAATTTCCGGGGAAACCCTAAAAACAGCCCTTTTCTATTTCCCATACAAACGTTTTCTAGAGTCAATTCCTACGGGATCGGGACTTACGCGGGTGAAACCGCGGGGCGCAGCTAGTCTTATATATAAAATTGAATGTCTTGATCACGGCATCACGCGTGAACGACTGGAACGATTTCGATAATTCTTATTTTGTTGTGTTTGTTAGGGGAAGGTGAAACCGCGGGGCGCAGTTAGTCTTAAATAAGTTATATTTCAATAACCGCAAAGGTTGATATTCTTTTGTCAGTTGTACACTTTAGCAGTTGGTTAATCGTGTTTAAGGTCTTAATCGCTTTTAACTTTAGTTGTGAAAGTCTATTATCTTAATCGGTCCAGTTTTTTAGAATATTACCCATCTATATACTATTCTAATTTCAAACCACACACCTATTTATAATAATAAAATAGTTAAGATTAAATAAATATAGAGGTTTTACTGATCTGGTTTCTAAAATGTGCCTACAAGAAAATAATATGAAGATAAAACCTTTTCTCGTTTAGTTTTTGTTGAGGTTTTTAGAAGCGTCGCGTCGTGACAGACATGTTGAGGTCGCGAGAACGGCGTGTAGGCATTTTTTGTTATACTTACTAGTCATTTATCACTTGTTAGCTGACATAGATTAAATAACTACCTACTTGTGAGTTGACATTATACAAAATGAAATCTTAGTTTATTTGTACCTGATTTTCATACATTAAAAGTGAAAATCTACACTTCTTTTTATTGTTACTTTTAGAGATTAAGTGCTCTATACGCGCACATGCTACAAAATTGCAGACCCAAATGTATTACCTACCTAACATGTAATTAGCAGTAAGATACGTATTTAACTTATCGGGATAACTTTATAGCACTAGGTTGGCAATGTAAAACGCACGCGTGCATAATATGTTGGATTATGAGCCTAAAAGCCGTTGAATAAGATCCACTTTATGAGCAACTGTGATAAAAAAATTATTTATCTGTGTATGGAATATAAACGGTTTTAATAGAATTTCCCCAATCACATCGATTGTGTGAGATTGATTGAATTATAAATTCTAACAGCTACTTTACCATTCCACATCAAAGCAGACAGTTTAGGAATATTGTCCCTCGCATTTCTCCATAATGTTATAGAATATCTGTTTTATTTATAATCCACTTACAGCCCTAATATCTGCACAGAGTGGTTCACACCCTAAGCTATCAACATCACTGCTCATTGAAGTACTCTTTTATTCAAGCGGATCCTTGAATAACGCATCTAGAGGATTTTTTTATTTTGTCATTCGATGTTTTAAGGGCTGCGTACTCTGCGTACCTAAAGAGACAAAACGGAACGATTATAAAAATTACTTGGTGAGTCTGTGTCGATCTGTCTGTAAAGATGTTTTTTCTCTGAAAATGCTGCTTCTAGGTGAGAAGCAGCCCTATAATAAGAAAAGAATTGAGTTTTTTTACGCGGACGCAACTGCGTGTAAAAGCTAGTGATTATTGTCTCTACCGACATAATTAAGTTAAAGAATTTATCTGTTTGTCTAAATGCGCGAATCTCTGAAACTAGCTTTTAAAATTTATAAAAATAATCTTTTGATAGCCAAAATTACATAAAAAGTTAAAAGGAAAGTTTTTATTTTTCCAAGTCTTGGACTAACCGGGTGTTACCGCGGGGTACAGCTAGTTAAGTAAACATACGTAAGCCTTATCTAGTTTATAAATTTTGTATATGAAATGAAAAAGTAACAAAGAATATTGCTTTGCTCATAAACTTGGTGGACAATGGACGTTTTGCTTATATACTTGGTAAGAACCTTGATAACTATGTTACTATGGGAATGATGGTTTCATCTAAATATTTTGTGTAAGTAATAATAAAGTTACATTGTTATAGGTAAGTAGGGACATATTAGTATTTCGTCGTTTTTGAGTTATAGAGAGAGAGTTTAGAAATAAAAACGCTTTTTAAAATACCTACCTAGGTATTTTAAAAAGCGTTTTTATTTCTAAACTAACTAAGAAATATTGGAACTCCAAATATTTCGGTAGATGGCGTTATTTAAATGAGGAATCATTTCTAGTCAATGGATGGCCAAAATTATATGGTCAAGGATATCAATTGTAAAACTGTCAATATCAACGTCTTAAAACTGCTTCATAGTAATACCTTAGTCTGAAGACAGATGTTCGGATCTCCTCTGTGCCTGTATATTTTACGTATAGTAGGTACCGCAGTTATTATGTAACAAAATGTATTAACGGCAGGCCGTGAAAGCAACGTAATAAAGTTATGGACGACGTATCAAATGGGGACTAATGGTGCTCAACCCCGCTGTGCTGTGACAATACTGGTTAACTTTATATGAAGGAGTTATATCCGGTTGCCGGACTACCGCGCACCGGTTTAGAGGGAAAGGGACCATATGTTTGTCGCCGGGACCATAACCGTAATCACCTTTTGTACACATGATTCTCAATAAAGAACTTAAAGTTGTGGGCCTAAAAGCAAGTAGTATAATACGAAAAAACATATGGTTTATTTCATAAACCCAAGCAATTAATACATACATAAAAGTAGCCAATATTTAAGCAAAATAATACCACTATTCTATTATATTCTCTGAATAAATCTCGTAGGCATGGTGCGATCCAAAGTATGTTTTAATAAGTTGTCTTCGTGCTACGGTTTCTACGAAAGTATTGAAAACATCGGCTAAGTGCGATAGTAGCCATCCCGCTACGAAACAGTCGTAGAATGTTGTAGACTGTTTTAGATTACTTATCGTAGAATTCTACTCCTACTAATATTATAAATGTGAAAGTTTGTGTGTGTGTATGTGTGTTTGTTATTCCTTCACGCAAAAACTACTGGACCGATTGCCATGAAACTCGCTTTGTTGATAGCTGCAGACCTGGATTAACACATTGGCTACTTTTTATGCCGATATTCCCACGGGATCGGGACTAACGCGGGTGAAATAGCGGGGTGCAGCTAGTATTGAACATGCCGGAGACTGTCGTAGACTCTTTAGAAACTAGAGGGACTCTTTAGAGAGACAACGTTCTTAAATCGTCGTAGACTCTCTGCAGACTTAACATATCGATATGTCGTAGACTACCTTAACTGTATTGTAGAATGTCGTAGACAATTCGTAGATCACATCAGGTTTTTGAACCGTATCCGAGTACCGGCCCGATATAGGAACATATTTCCTCAATTACGGGATAATATACACAAAATTGTTATTGACCGTTTGTTGTTCGATAGTTTGATGTTTTGTTAGCATGGAGGGGTGTGGGTAGGTATAATGAATAATATTGTTGTAATAATGTTCTCTACCGATCACGGGTTTATGATGAACCAACATAAGCAAAAGTTACTTTAGTCAAATAAAGTTGAAATTACTCCCAAAACATACCTTCGCAGCCGTCAGATTGCCTACATTAAATAAAATGATCCATAAAATTTTTGTTGTATTAATTAATAATAATATTATAACACAATAATTATTGTATTTATCCTTTTTTACGACTTTGTTTCTAATGATTTGTTTTTGGAATATTAAGTTACTTAAATGGATGATATTTTGCACAGCGTTATATATCTGAACATTGAGGCTGGAGGTAAGTAGGTACCTACTGATATAGTGTATTTTTTTTAACTGGGACGGGACAGTATGGGGAAATCGTAATCCAAAAGACTTACAGAAAATCAGTCTTAGGAACCATTTGTCCTTTTTTTGCGAATAAGTACTATTTTGGTATAGTTTTTATTGGTCCAGCGCGAGTTGTCCTGAATAAGTCATTTTGATCAAAACAGCTAGCCGTCACGCGGTTAGCCATAATAAAACCGCACCCGGCTGCATCCAGCCGAACTGCATAGTGCGTTCGTAGCCTATTAGTAAACACAAGTATGTAGAGACTGTACACTGTAGAACAACTAGTAAGTACATACAAATGACACACCATATGCATGTGTACCTCTACATTGGAGTGGATCGCTCGCTCCTACTGTAAATATTGTGCTAGAGAGGTTACAGAGCAAAATGTTCTGCGGCGCCTCACCTTTGTTTACTATGTAACCATGCGTTTTGTGGTTTCATGTCCTGTATATTTTCACTTGTGTAGGGTGTCTATGTTGTGTTAAAAAAATCTTTGTAATTTTACAATGAACACACTCTTTAAACTTCACGCTTTACATTCATTATCTATTCTAATATTCCATAGATTGTAAGACTTTTGTTTTTTTTGTTTGTAACGAATAGTCGTCGAAACTACTACGCCAATTTTGATAAAACTTGGAATTAAAATACATTGATTAATTGGGAGAAACATCCACTACTTTTTATTTTTAATAAAACGTGTCGCAATTGCATTAAAGATAATTATTTTGAAATTTTTCTCTATATTTCGGCAGAGTTACAACAGCTTTGGTCGCATCTATGTAATCAAAGTTAAAAAATATATATAAACTTAAAAAAAAAATTACATTTTTCCTATAGCTCGCTCTATATTTACACAAAACTTGCATGATTCAGTCGATATCGCCTGAGCTACAAACATTTTAAAATTTTACGACCATTTTTACAAGTCAACTTTAACCACTTCATGTTCTAATTAAAGAAACAGTACCTACTTACCTAATGTATAACTATCTACAATTTTATGCTAAACTAGAATGTTATGAAAATATTTAATATATTCATAAAATTCAATTTCCTAGTGAAGTTAGCTCATATTAACGCTTCGTGAAACTTCCTAACTTCAGGTGACGTTATTCCCATACAATGCTAGGCAACGATGGATGCAACGTTCTACATTTAGTTATGGATACGGTATTTCAAGTATACTGCTAACTTACTTATTTTAAATTTAAACTCGTCATAAAAAAAGGTTCTCTAACGAATTGGGAAACTTTATAGTACAAAATAAGCGAAATTGATCAAATTATAAAGAATTAAATTGAATGACAATTAAATAAAAAATAGAACCATTTAATTTAAGTAGTAAAAAATCTACAGACCTTAACTTAACTTACATTTAGCCCAAGTATCAAAGGCATTGAAAATGTAATTTAGAAATAAAGCACGCGATCAAATTTAACAAAAATACGATAAAGTGAATGACCTCGCACATAAGGGACATGTAGGCCTAAGATGGCTCAAACTGTTGCTAATTCAATACCGAGAACTATTTTCTTTTCTCATAATAAAAAAAAGTTAATGGGAAATTCCCAATCGAAGTCGACGAAATTTTTTTAAATGTTGATTATTGACTAATCTTAAAAAGTTACCGGGGCATTATACTCGATCACGAAAACATAAATATGTCCAAAAAATGAGGTCCGCCCGATTTCTGCCAAGGCATACCCAGGCCGACCTCATTTTTATAGGATCAATAGTTTCTGAGATATATCCGTTCTAAGTTTGACTGCTGTCACCTGAACCTGCTGTAATTTTTGTTTTGGATCTTAAATGTCCTTATCCGAACGCAATACTAAACCCACACGACTTGTATTGATAGTAAGTATTTTTCCCGGGTATGAAAAAAGCTGATGAAAGTACACCCCGCCGACCACACCGTTCACCCGACTGGGGACTGAGGGTACTCAAATTATAGAGAAATACACCCCATCTGGGTGTATTTTTCTTTTTTCAAATTAGTCGTTTAAGAAAAAAGTTATTTCAGTCTCAATGTCAAAAAACGGCGAAATTTTTCGATATTTTCGTAAACTTTTAAATTTTTCAAAAAGTTCCAGTCCGATTTTCAAAATTTTAAAACCATAAGATATTATAGGCCCATGCGGTCATATCGAAACCTCTCGCGACCTCGTATCTTTAAGATTTTAGAAAATATGGGCCTGTTGTACTTTTCACGATTTGGGCACCCTTATCCTTGATTTGAAAAACATTTTCAATGTTAAAATGGCTAGGATTTTAAGTTTGTATTATCCAACACCGCGGTTGGTTGGCCCATTCCTTGCTCAAAAACTGTAAAGTTAAGTGATTCCAAAAGCTTTCATTGAAGGTGTGCGTGTATTCGACGTTTGATACTTCGTATCCATGAAATACCTTCTCCATAAACTGAGCACACACATTATGAGAAGCTCCACAACATGCAACGCTACGAACAATATTCACACTGGACAAGTTTCTACTGCATTATTTAATGAACTTTGTTTATTACTTGCACTTTATTATAATAGAATTTATTTAATAGAATGTTCATTGTTAGACAATGTGAAGAATTACACTGTGTATCGTGATAATTAGCGCCGAAGTACGCATTCCTTACGAGCCGAGCGCGGTCGCCCGATCCCACCCTCAGTTTTACGCTGATTACTCAGATTCGTATTAGATTCAGATGCAAACTATACCACAAATTTTCCAGAAAATAAAGCTATCGAATCGTGAAAACTAGATTTTAATATGCCCAGTGGTTTATAATAATAATAATTTAGGACATTGCACACAGTGCCATCTAGCCCCAAGTTAAACAACTAGACTTGTGTCATGGTTACCAGGCAACGAACAGATACTAGATTTATACTGCGGCAGATTTTACTTAGCAAGTCAAAAACATTACAGTATGACATGATGAAGCAAAGCAGACGTAATAGGTTGCGTCGCGCGTCGGTGTGTTACCAACTTGAATTAACTCTGCTACGTACGAGATAGGTGCGAGTAGCTCACACATAAAGGTACTCCGGTTTGCAATGTCGATGTGTTGGTCCCTTACATGTCGAAGTGAGGACCAACTTTCGTTATTTGCGTGTCGCGTTGTCTGCGGAGTTACACATTGTTTGGGACGATTTGTTTCAATATCAAGTACTTGAATGATAACCAAAAGGCTGGCTCCTACCTCGATCGGGTAAGTATCGCTATCCAACAACTAGCAAACACAGCTGGCCACTCTTCCTTTGGACTATTTTGGTACTTATTTAGGTACTTAAACTAGGTTTTAATTATTTTATTGTAGTATTTCGGTTTTTCATTTTCTTATAAATATATTGCCGAATGATAATAATATTGTTCATTGAAAAACTAAAATGAAAAAAGCCTCGTTATCCAGTAAGGGCATTGTTGATTGTTTCAAATTTTACTCAAAAACGAAATTGAGTCACTTTACAGTTTTGAAAAGCAGTCGTTTTCCAGCGATTTAATATAATTACAGAGAGCCGGGGCCGGCTAAAAGCACGTTTATAATAACATTTCGTTTCCTACCTAGTCTAGGTACCGACGAACCGCCGCTCGAGTATAAATCAATTATATAGAGTTCCACGTGATGAGAACGCAGATAGAAGACTAAACAATCAGCAGATACTCACTTTCAAATCTAAAAATTATGTTATCTTTTAAAACTGTCGTATATGAAATACTGGCTGTTTCGCCCGCTTTAGTCCGGGATCAGAAGTATAGCCTCGGTCCTTCTCCAAGGTCCTTTATCTCTATTGATTCAGCGATTTAGACTTGAAAACTGCAACAGACAGACGGTTACTTTCGCATTTATAATATTAGTAGGCATTAGCTACATCCCGTAGTTTTACCCGCATTCCAAGTCCTATTCCCGCGGGAAAATTGGGATAAAAGTAGTCTATGTGTTACTAGAGGAATTCAATTAAAATTCAATATCATTGCAATCGGTTGGGTAGTTTTTACGTGAAGAGATAACAAAGATAAGTACAGACAAACAGACAGACATATAGACATTAGGTTTAACCTAAATGACCCCCCTTTGGGGTTTAAGTAAGTAATCGTCTAACAACTTGAGATCAACAATCGGTAGTCTGTCTTCGGCTGTAGTTTCTATGTCCCAGTCTATTAGAGTATCAGCTTTCAAAGGGAACCAGTTTAAAACGATTAAGCGATATTTTTACTGAACTGCCGACCCTGAATTTTGATACTGTATAATACTACTTTTAAAATTTTCAGGAGAAAATACTTTTTGCTGTATTTAACGAAAGTTTTCGACACAGTGGCAAACATTTTAAGCATTTCAATATCTTTTAGGTTATTAATTTACGCAGTTAATAGTAGAGACAAAGTTAAAAAAAAACCTTCTTTTGTTCAGATCGTCTTTTGTTTTTGGTCAGATAGTCTTTTGTTTTTGTTCAGATCGTCATTTGTTTGATGACAAGGGGAAACCCACGTCGGTGCAGTGGGACATATCTTGGGCTATCTTTACAAAAGTAGATACTTACCTATCTTATCTAGGTACTTATCTCATACCTACGTATAAAGTTCATTGTTCTGTCCTACAAAGATTATATAGGTTAGTGAGTAGATATACCGTGAAATCTGTCACGTTTCAAAGTCCAAAAGAGAGCAATGTACCTACTTACTTACTCAGATGACGAACCTACAAAAAGTTTTTCTCTGTTTTCACCATTATCTTAACGACCATAATAAATCCTTTAAGAGACGTCTCTTATTTCACTCAAGACTTAGATGAAACAGTATAAATTGTAAGAAATGAAACATTTCTCTAATTTCATTGTGTTTTTGTTTGCTTTTTGAAATACTATCTGCGCCTCACTGTTTCATTGCTTAATTCTGAGACAATTCGAGTTCTAAAGTATCGTTTTATTCTACAATTCCAGGAATGTATACCTACCTATACCTAGTTTCATTGCATTCAGTTCATTAGTTTAGCGTGAAAAGGTCACTAAATACATACAAACTCACATTTATGAAGGATCATAGGAAAAGCTTCGTCGATTCGATCAAACTTAAAATGTTTTATTCAATAGGTGTCAAGCAGTGCATTACATCACTTTGAAACGTCTTAAAAAATGTCTATCTATGTTCTTTAAAATTTTTAATTTAAATTAATTATCTGCCAACGAAAATCTCAATCGTATACGGTTTGACAATTTTATAAAGTACTAAAAATGCAAAAACCCATAATATTTTACTTTCATTTTTGTCTTTGCAATTTTCGAAACCTCATTGGTACCTCATTGAAATTTTTGATTACATTATATTGGATGATATATTCAATAATTTCAATGTCGTGTATTAAGTTTCCGTGGTGTAGCGGTTATCACATCTGCCTAACACGCAGAAGGCCCCCGGTTCGATCCCGGGCGGAAACATATGTTTTTGCATTTTCTATTTAAATAATTTTACGCTTTTACAAAAAGAAACATTTATTTTAAAATTTCATTATTGGCCTTAGTTATTCGTCGAATGTTTAATCAAGCATGGGAAGTCGCATACAATTTGTGTGTCTCTTTAGATACAATCATATTTTTACATTTTACCAAACATACTTAATATAAGTACAAAAATATTAATGGGCATTTCTTATAATTACCTAATGTAATCTTTTAGTTTATTTTATTTATTTTATATGCCACTTATCATTTTAAAAGCTTTTTTTAACTTGCAATGTATATATGTATGTGGGTATGTATGTTTGTTCGGGGCAAATCTTGCAACTTCATTTTGATCCACTTCCCGGTTATTTATGATGTATATAGTCAAATTAAATACTAGTGTTGTCAGCAATAAGTAATAGTACATTACGATATAAGTGTGGTAAATTGACCTTTGCATAGAGGCGGTTTATGACGCGCGAGCGGTAGCGAGCGTGTTAAACAAGCCAAGATGCAAATATCAATTCCACACGTATATCGTACGACGTTTTTTATCACAGTTGCGAATAAAAAAAAGACTTGAAAAGAAAACAAAATAATAATTAACAAAACTTGTGATAAGTCTATGTTTAAATTTTTTTAAGGCAATATTTTTTTGTTAATTATGCTCCGGAAAGGCCAGGCTAAAGACTTTTAACCTATACAGCCTCGTCGACATACAATATTTTTAGGGTTTTTTCTATTTGTTTTTGCGTCGGGGGTTAAGGACAAAATACAATGGTACGGAGAAACAATATATTTAAGTACAGAAAATACAAAAAAGAAACATAACTCAATTTTTAATCGTTTTCTAAGTCATTATCACGTAAAATTCGTAAACCGACTTTAGAGACAACCATTTTTGCTAGCTAAAAAACTTTTTGGTACCTACCTTTTTTATACATCAAAACAGTATGTAATTAGCAGTAAGATACGTATTTAACCTTTTGGTATAACTTTACAGCACTAGGTTGGCAATGTAAAACGCACGCGTGCATAATATGTTGGATTATGAGCCTAAAAGCCGTTGAATAAGATTCACTTTATGAGCAACTGTGATAAAAAAGTTTATACTGAACCGACATTCGCCAGCGTGGGATGCGCGTGCGTTTGTCAAATATTGGTATTGCGCTGTCTATATGAACCGCTAAAATACTACAAACTTTATCTTCGTATTCTCATCTCTAGTAAAACTAGTAGTGAGTGAACTGAGTAGACCGTACCTACTTATTTAATCTACATTTATACTAATAATTTAATGAGGAAAGATTTTTGTGTTTGTTTGTTTGTAAAGAATAGGTTCCGAAACTACTGGACCGATTTTGATGAAACTTGGTATGAGGAAACATTGATTAATTGGGAATAACATAGGCTACTTATTACCCCAATATTCCCACGGGATCGGGAGTTACGCGGGTGAAACCGCGGAGCGCTTTTATTTAGTTATAAATAGCTACTTAGTTAAGCTAGAAAGTACCTTGTCCAGTTGACCTAGTGACCAACAAACAGTAACACTGAGTTATCGTAACAGATGTCCTACTGCCTACTGCTAATATTGCACTGTGTCACGCCACACGCAACTCTACGTACTATCACGTACTACGCAGCTACGTACTTATGTCAACAAATACGCATTTAAACAAAGTGAAATTTAAATTAATAATAATGTAAGTTAAGTACCTACCTACTCTTAGTACCTACATAATAAAATGTCCTCCATTTTCCCACCTACCGAGTTAACCCAACCTGCTCGGTCCGTCATGGCTTCCCACCAGTTCTGCGGTTTTGTTCTATTTGGGCTCCGTAGGTATTTTAATTCAAAAATCGACCATACTCTATCTACCATCTACCACTTGTTCTTGGAAACCAGAACGTTCATTGGTTCCCATTAACAAGTTTATTTAAAATATGCTACTCAAAAATTGTAAAAAATTGCTTATCAAGAAAAAATGTACCTACAGAATGTAAAGTAGGTAGGTAAAATATACAAAAAAATCACATGTCTTTTCACACATAACATCCCCTATAATAGCCCTGAAATCTTGTTTTTATTGATAAAAGTTTAAATATTTTGTCCGGGATTGTAAGGGTGCGATAGTGCAGGGAGAGAGATTGCGATCTATTTTGATTCTTTTACAGTTGGATTCCTTTGAAATTCAGGGGCGTGGGGTAGCGTAGCGTAGGCTGGAGCGTGTGGTCTAACTTATGAACTTTGAGGTACCATTATCAGTACAGTAACAGGTAAATTCCAGGGTTTCACCAGCTTTGGTTTAGTAGTTTTCGCGTGAAGGAGAAATAAACACACACAACCTTCACCAAACTACCACATCTATTTATTAGGATTAACGAGATAGGTATCACCTTGATACTAAAAAATAATTATCTAAATAAAGAAAGTTATGCCCGAACATTTATTGAAAAAATACAGTTAACTCTAAAAAGTCCCCTTTTTTAAAAGTCGGTATAAAAGCCAATTCCTTTCAGTATACCATGACAATAAAATAGTGTTGCTTACTGCAGATAAAGTATCCAAAAACAGAATCCTGCAACTTCATCTGCCGTAAAGGTCATTCATATTTTGATAAATATTGATGAAAAACAAATGGTTGAAACACTTCCATTATTTGCGAACTTATACTTATTGCTCTTCTGAGTTTGTAATGTTCTTAAAATGTAAAACTGAAGTGTTGTACCATTTCTCTCATGACTTGGATCATACCAACGTATTCACCTATCAACATTGGCAAGGGCCATCGTCGGAAATGCTATGACTAATAATATACCTTATATATTTTTGAGTAAATAAAAAAAGTTGCGTCCTGCGATTTTACCCGTGAAAGTCCAAGATAGAGATAAAATTAGACTATGTTTTTTTCCAAAGATCCAAGTAGATCTTAAGTATCTCTAGGTATACCTAAACTGATTCAACAGCTATCTGTTACCTGTTATAGTTAAATATGCGAAACTGACTCTATAGTGGTTTCGCATTATTGACAACTAGCTGCGCTCCGCGGTTACACCCGCGTAAGTCCCGATCTTGTGGGAATATCGGGATTATGTGTTAAATCAGGTCTCCAGCTATCTACATACCGAGTTTCATCGCAATCGGTGCAGTAGTTTTTGCGTGAAGGAGTAACAAACACACATACACACACACACAAACTTTTACATTTATAATATTAGTACCTAGGATAATAGGTAATTATTAGTGATGGGGATAGGTATAGGTACCTACTTACCACTTATCTGTCTCTTATTTTTCTTGAGACTGGGGTGTGTTTTTGTATAATACACAAAGACTTTATCGTTATTTCTATGGTATAAGATACCTCTACATTTTACACTTATCCGGTTGTAAATCATTATCTTCTATTTCTAAAAGTAGGTATACTATCTATACCTATTAATCTAATATTGGGTCAGGTATGTAGGTATAATGGGCTAATCGGTTAGTTCATTTTCTATGGTTGGCAGTAAGTAGGTTAGTAAAATGTAAAATAAATCACAGAAAACCTACACCTTTCGATAAAAATAAATCAAGTAAAGACATAAAAACAAGTGAATTGATACCTTCCAGGGATCCGGACTGGTAATGCCTTCGGGAACTGATAATAAGGAATATGTACCTACGAAGGTACCTCTACCTATAGGTAGGAAGGTAAGTACCTAATATTATAGGAGTATGAAGTGAATTTACGGTTCACTTCCTGTTTTTTTCTTTTCAACGAAAAAATTGGCATAATAATAACAATATGAGTTTCGTGGTTCTCAAATTTTTTTTTCTTTTATTATGGCTTCGCACGTGTGCATTTAGCCAGTGTCAAGTTATATTTTGCATCAAATTATGACCCGATTTTTCATAAATCGGGCCTAAAGTGTTTCAATACAGTCAAAGTCGTCATAGTCCGTCAAGTCAGGGGTTATAGTAAAGCGGTGGCAAGTTTACCATAACCTTAATAGGAGATTTGGAGGCAACGAGAAAACTGCATGTTTGACACTGATTTTTACTTTCACTACACTTGTGCACTTTCACAGAACTAAATTGAATAACATTCCACCAGAATTATACAATTCAACTCGGGTTACATCTAAGTTTCATGAAAATAAAACTGCAGCACGACATGTTGTTAACTCGTTCCCGCCAAAAACTCCTCAATTTATTATTTTTAACCATATCCTTGAACGGGCCGGTAATTGATGAGATTTCAATGAAAAACATTCAACCTCTTTGGTTAGCAAGACTACTATCGCCATCTATCATAGGAATGTGAATTATTTCGAAGTAAAGTTTTGAATAGTTCGCACTTTTACTGTTAGATGACGACACATGAAGCTACAATATTTTTATTAGAATCCATAGGAATATTTAAAAATAAATTAAATTGGTACAAATTATGTAGATATGCCTTGATTTAATAAATCAAGATACTAATTATGTTATTAAATGGAAATTTAGGTAAAAAGAAACTTCAGACTTTTTGTATTTGGTTTTTGCGAGACTATTAACACCATCTATCGTTCTGAAACTAAGAAAAATGATCACGTGGTTTAGAAATTTACCGTAAGATGGCGCTAAATGTCTTAACAAAGTGATACCAGCCAAAGGAGAAACTTACCAAAAAATAAATTACCATATGAGTTAACCTATTTTTATCACTATATTTTTTTTAAATCGCATAAAATCCGGCTGAACATCATTGTAAGTTAATGACAATCTTAAGAGTCCCTAATATTGACTAATATTCCAAAAATATCGTCACAATACCCACTTATTCAATAAAAGTTACCCGTACATCAGGGGAAAATTTCTCCTCCGGCAATCCAAACTTATGACGTTAGTAAACTTTATTGATCGAGTTTATTTGCGAAAATAATTTACAAACACTTGTCGCTTCACTTGAGTTATAGGAATATAATTGTGCCAACGCGTTAATAATAAATAACTATTTAAATTATACGACTATTTTCTAATAACATTCCATAGAACGGTACAATATTTTAGTGCAGTTTATTCGGGCGCAGGGAATAAGTTTAACAATAGAAATTCTAACAGAAAAATGGCAAAAATAATAGTATTATTGGCGTTAATGTTTTGTGGTGATCATGTTTATGGTGAAGTGGATTCTTACGAGTTCCTGATGCCGAATGTTTGGCCGCACAGGGTAAGTGAAGGAAGAAAAAATCCTTGAAATTTACTATCTAAATTTGTACGGTTTTTACATGCGGAAAAATTAATAGGTAAGTGAAGATTTATGCTGTTTTTATTAAATTAGTTGATCATTTCTTGTTGAACCCAAACCTACCTAACTTTCTATTTTAAATATCCTATAAGTACCTACCTATTTACTAATAATTGTCTATTTAATATTATAATATATTTTTAGGATGAACTTTATCTCTGCACTCCAATAAGGATCTCTCCTCGTGACAACTTCTACATAGGTTTGTAAATTATTTTTGAATATATAATACAATAACTTATATTAGTCAACTATCTCTCAATTGACTATAATCAAAAATGCTCATAACTTTAGAACAAGTCAAAAATTGACATAAAACATTCTAAGAATACTTATGAAATATTCAGCTTAAAGAAATACTATGTTTAAGTTGGTTAACTACATTCAGGGCAACAATACCACATGCACAGCTCATATTATAAACACTCCTTCTTTGATAACGATAAATATAAAAACCAAAATCCCGACTGACTGACAGCTCAAACCATTGGATGGATCGGGCAAAAAATCGGCAAACATATACCTTACTGTTAAAATAAGTGTTTTAGAAAAATAGAACCCTATGTCCTATGTAGATGTAGTCCTGAGCAAAAGTGAGTCTGAAGGATAAAATGTATAATAATGTTGTAGTTGGGTTTGAGCCGAAAGCTTCCATGCACACTGCACATCACATGCTGCTCTATGGGTGTTCCGATCCTGGATCCAATGATTCAGTTTGGTAAGTAATATATTCATATATAGGTACTTATCTTATGTACATTTGACAACAAAAGTGGAGGTCCACTGTAGAATAACATAAATATAATAGCTTAAATTCTATAATATTATTTTTAAAAGTTTATGCACAAAACTATACAACTGATTGTGATTAAACTTTGTAATGTAGATAGCTGTAGCTCTAGATAAATACATGGCCAATTTTATACCAATAATCTTGTATGAGTAGAATTTATACAGGTGAAGCTTTGTAATTCAGCTAATTTTTCCGATAGCATTGATAATAAGGCTTATAAGTATTTACTATGCCCCGCGGGTTCACCTGCTTAAGTCCCAATAATGTGGCAATATGGGGGATAAACGCAGCCTATGTTACTCTGAAAAGTTCAATTGTATTCTCATACCAATTTCATCAAAATCAGTCCATTGATTTTAGAGACAATCAAAAAAGAAACCGATCTTTTCTCTCTATGAAACAACAATTACTGATTAATTATAAAAGTAGTTCTGTATGGTCACGCTTAAAGGCTCCCCTTCCAGATCCCCTTTTCCCCACAGACCCCCTGTCAAGAACTATCTCACGCTTATTGTCCCCCCTAGACTAGGGGAAACGATGAGGGATAATTTGTAAAAGTTCTGTAACATATGATTGTATATGTAGGAGTTGCGGTGAAATGCAGAGCAATGAGATCGACGCCAACTACAACACGGCGAGTCCGTGTCGCTCCGGCTCACAGGCAAGTACCTTTAACTACCAGCTATGAATAGTAGCCTACAACCGGGTCGTTAGATTAGCTACATCCTCTTTCTATCTGCAACATGTTATGACTTATCAGTTAATTTGGTTTTCAGGGTTCCGTACCCAAAGGGTAAAAACGGGACCCTTTTTTGACACTCCACTATGCGTCTGACTCTCACCAGACTGTATCTCATGAACTGTGATACTAGACAATTTAAATTTTCACAGATCAGTTGCCGCTATAACAACAAATACTTAAAACATAATATAATGGTACGAATACCTTCGTGCGCGAGTCCGACTCGCACTTAGCTGGTTTTTTAAAATGACCCCGACTCTTCTGCCCAATATTAAAGGGAGCAGGGCGCACGCGCTTGCGTCAACTGTTGTCAATGAACCGCAAAAAAATAATACAAACTTTTTCTTCGTTATATCATCTTCAGTGAACGTAGTAATTCAGTGCTGAAGTCCTTCTGCAGTAGACATTTTTCACTTTGTATATTAGATAATATTGTGTTTCTAAAGCAATTTGCATACAAAGACGTTTGGCAAGTTAGAGAAGTTCCGATATGGAATGAGGCTAATCCATTCGATAAACAATATTTATTTTTGGTAATTATTTGGGGTTAGGACAGGCTACTTTTTATATCTATCTAGGACATACGTAGGTGAAACCGCAGGGCGCAACTAGTATTTGATATAAATAAAATAGTTTTCTATTACTAAGTAGTATTTTTGACACATAACATAATAGGTAAATAGTTTTATTAACCTTTGAACAAGTTCAGTCAATTATCAAACGGGGAATACCTCAACACTGCCTCATCATTTCCTTGAATAACAGCTGTATTTACATAGCAATATAGTCGCAAATTGTTTGCCACGTGCGCTATGTTATATTGTGATAATCGTGTTTTCTACAGAAGTATGGCTTCGGTTCAATGAAGTAATCGATTTATGCACAATGAAGCTTATCAATACATAATTAACTAATAATTAAGTTACATGTCATATCTTAACCCACCAAATCCAACTGAGATTTATAATTATAATAGTAAATATCCATGAAATTGATTAAATTTTACTATGGGTTTTTTATTCGATCTTATGTACTTTCATTGCATAAGATTTCTTTTACACACAAGTAGCATGAATGCTATGTGTAATAATACTTACAGTAAGCTGGGATTGAAATCTAAATATTTCTCTCTAGGTCAAATATTGTAGCTTTGATTGAAGTAAATTGGATACCGGATGGGCGAGAAAATAAAAGTTTTTTTCTATAAAAATTATGTAGTACCTAATAATCTAATAATTTTTATCGCACCTATTCGAAATCAACGTTTTGTTCATCAAGAAGTGCGGACAAAATGGTATGCGTCGCAATTATTGTTAATTATTACCTATAGTTTCTTCAATTACTGAGTATGTCTAAGTGTGTGAAACGTCTTGCAATATTTGTTTATATTATCTAGTCTAGTATACATTTTAATGGGCGGAAAGAGATGGGATGGTCCAACAGTAGGACAATCTTAAGCTATAAAATAAAGAATACCTACAGACAATCACTACCCCGCCTGGACTCAAAATAACTTTACATTTCGATTTCCAACAGGGGAATTTTATCATTTTTATTCTAATTAGGCGGTCATTCGGTGCTACATCATTACCATGAAGTCCATCAACAAATTATAAATGAAAACTGATTAGGAGGTTATATAAAATGCTAAGCTAAATCAATGAAATGCGTCATTGATGCCCACACGTGTACCCATACCATCGTAAATCGATATAATTTCAAGCTCATTGTGGATATTGGTGATTGATAAGATAACAGGTACCTACTTATGGGGGCGATCGATGGTGATTGGTAATTCATTAACCATCCGGAACGAAATATCGTTCCGGAACGAAATATCGTTCCGGATGGTTAATGAATTAAGTAAAGCCATAGCTTTACTTAATTAACTTGCAGCTAAATTAGAATGGAAAACATTGCTTTTAATTGCAGATAGAAGCCAAAAACTAAAATGCCTTTTGCCTATAACAAAAAATATGGAAAACGAATCGATCGATTACAACCTCCACTACAATTCTAACTAATCCCCTTCTAACACCACCCTCTGGACATAGTCATGGTGCTAAGGGACTTGTCGCGTTCCATCATGTTGTCCAGGCATGCTACATCGTCGACCTCATCGTCGTACCACCATCGGTTGAAATGAGGTCAAATGCAAGCCTATTTTGTATAAAAAAAACTCTACCAACAGAATAGACAATCTAATATAAATAAAGTGCAACATCCATCCTTACAGATAGTATACGCGTGGGCTCGCGACGCTCCGAGCCTGCACCTGCCCAAGGGTGTGGGCTTCCTCATCGGTGAAGACTCCCCCATCAAGTACCTCGTCTTGCAAGTACATTACATGCATCGGTTTCCTGGTCAGTAACTAACTCATACAACTATTTATTTACATTATGTATAAATATTTATAGACGTATAGAATTATTGCTTTACTGCGAGCTAAATATAGTTCAATTTAGCTTGTTTAGAAATATGTAGGAAATAGTATCTAATATACGATGATATGATTAGGAATACAATACAATTTTGCATTATTTTCCAAATATTTTACTTTTGATTATTTGTATGTTGGTACGTACGCGACGGCCACAAGCGTGACGTCACAGGGAGCACCTGCAGTAAATTATACCGAAAAAAAACTTCATGAAGTGAGCCTTTAAAGATGAGCTGTGACGTCATCGAATGTTTTCTTACGACAATTCAAATTATTTTTTTCAATTATTAGGGGAAAAAGAGCATTGTGTTAGGTTTATAATAAAACACTGAAAAACTGTTCATAAGCAAATGAATAGACAGGAAATTATTTTTTCTCATAATTCCTTCCAAATTACACGAGCAATTAATTTAATAGTTATTTTAATGCTTACTTCAATTATAATGAAGAACAATAGATAAAGTCAACAATAGAGTATTTTTTATAGTTCATACGTATCCTTTGAATAAAAAAAAATAATCACGTAGATATCATGTTTAAGGCGCATAAAGGAGCTCAAAGCCCTTCGACTAACTAAAATTAAAAATTATTAAGAAAAACTATTGTTTCCCTCTGTTCTGTGCTCAAAATAGCGTTCACTCCGTAAAAATAATTGAACCCCTCAGGATACAATCTACAATTTCCTACGTAAATAAGTCATTGCAATTGTTACAGTTATTTTATAAACAAACCCGATGGCATAGAATCCAATTGATTGATTCAATAACGAGTTGTTGTTATGTATTTTATATTTATAATAATATTTGTAAACTCCAGCTTGTTTGTTTGTATCGAATAGTTTTTTTTATATTGATTATTCATCTTTTTCACACTAATGCACTGAACACATCCATCGAGGGATCCATTGTAATCCATTACCTTGATGTTTAGATTATTAAGTACCTATTTAACTACCTCTGCGACGCAGGAAATTGCGGGTTCAATTCCCGCCTCGAACAAATATTTATGGACACATATTTGTTTCTGGTCTGGGTGTATGTATTTACAAAAGAAAATGATAAAAGTATTATACAAACAATACAAAATACAAAAAGTTTATTACTTACATAAATTTTATATAAAATTAAATTTTTAATATGTTTTAAAATGTATTTATTGTGTTTTTATTTATTAATCTTAAAATCAAATTACAAAACAAAATCATAATAACAAAAAAATAAAGTACCTAATAAAAAACTCGAATTCAAATTAAAATTTAGAATAAAAATAAAAGAGTAAACAAAATCCATCACAAAATAATAATGAAAAGCATGTCATTGAAGCAAATTAATTTATCATTTAAAAAAAAATTAAATTGATCGTAAAGGCAAAATTAGCAAGAAATAATTAATTTTAGGTAAAAAAAAAGAAAAGATAGATCTAGCCGTTGTCTGGCCACCTTAACCAAGCCTAGCTTGGCTTGAGGCTCGATAGCGCTTGAGAATCGGTTCAGCCATTTTGAATTGTAAATCAAGGTTTATTTTTTTCTGACAAATAACTTTTACATTTCCAGAGGGCGAGACCGACACCTCTGGCGTTTACTTGAAGTACACTAAGGAACGGTTTGTATACATACTTCACTAAGATCTTCCGCTTTCTTTGAACAAAATAATGAACAAAACTCAAACCTGGTCACTGACTGACTTTCAGATGCTCAAACGCATTCAAATGATGTCATGCAATATTTGACATATTGCATGACATCATTTGAATGCGTTTGAGGAATAGGAATATTTTTTTTTTATTTAATTTGAATTCAAGCTCAAAATTTGTCAGTGAGTATTGAAATGCAGCATATTGGTGGTAAAGTGAATAGATAACATTCGCAACAATCCTAAGCGAAAAAATCAAAATCTTAGATACTTACCGACATCTATGATGCCAATTTTTTCACGTCTTTAGGATGCTTTCGGAAAAATTTCTATGGAACAGTTCGGGATAATATTAATGAAATGTATTCCAGTATGCCACGTCAAGCCGGCGTGATCCTGCTGGGCACGAGCGGTGCCATCCCCGCGCACAAGGTGGAGCACATGGAGACGGCGTGTGCCATCCGCGAGGACAAGGTCATACATCCCTTCGCATTCCGGACACACACACATGCCCTCGGTACGTATACACACACACACCCGTTGATTGAAGAGGCTGTTAGCCTTCCGGGAAGACCTGGGATGGTTGGAGTGACAAGTAGAATATTCTCAGACGCACAATGGCCCAAATGATGAGGCTTAGTGCGGAAACAGCCCGTATGACTAAACTAAACTAGACATCCCCCACACTCATAGTAAATTGATGCTTTTCGTATGTTGACACCCTTTATACAGATATTAAATGCTAGGTATAAGTACAATGTACTTAGTTTAAGCACCCCCTCTTGAAGCCTAGAATACGTGGTAATATATAATAAATATGCTACGAGTACTATTAAGTTCTTTCCTCCGGATACGGTCGAATAAGCTGAGCGGGTAGTAGCTGCTGGGCAAGCCTATTCCATCTTCACGCAAATAGGACCCAATTATAAAGGGTCTAATTGCGGAAAACAGCCCGAATACAAATACTATTAAAAAACTGTAATTTGAAAAGTATAAAATATCAACTAACGTACCTACTCTTAATATGGTTACAAACTATTTATTTATTTATTGATTCACACATGTTCCTTTGCTAAGTTGACCCTGAACGTTCCAGGTAAAGTGGTATCCGGGTACGCGGTGCAGCAGGACGAGTCTGGCGACGTGTGGCGGCTGCTCGGCAAGAAGGACCCGCAGTTGCCGCAGATGTTCTACCCAGTGGAGGACACCTCGCCCATCAGGAGGGGGGACGTGCTCGCCGCACGGTGCACGATGAACAACACGCACGATTATCCCGTCATGATCGGGTATGATACAGCTAATCTCGCTCACTCAGCCCCTACTCACTATGGATAGTGGTCATCATCATCATCGAACTTGGGGACGCAAACGTTTCCTTTTGCATTCCCATTCTCCAGGTTGTCATTACCTTTCTATATATAGAGCTGTGTTGGCTTAGTGGTCGATAACTCGACTTTAATTCTGAAGAAGGCACCGAGGTATTTTTATTAAGAAAAATTGTTGTTCTATACATCGTGGCCACTCAGGCTCAATGTCTCCGATTGTGCCCTCTGGTTTAGGCAACTAAAGTCACAACATGTCAGTTATTTCACCTGGATTCAAGGAAGTTATATAGTACCATTTCTCTGACTCTGAGCAACACTGAGCTCAGGTGAGCCGAACATTGGAAAATGTGTTTTCTGATCTGTTTCCAACCTCTAGCAAATAGTTGTAGTTGTCAAATGTCCTGAGCGAGACCTTGAACTTACTATTATTTGGAATGTTTTTATTCTAATAATATTTATCTAATAAATTGATGAGAGTCTTTAAAATCTTACTTGAGTTGAAAACATTCGAATAAAAGTAGTTTAGAGCTGTATGCCAGGTAGGTACATATGACATGACATAAAGTGACCAACTGTACCTTCCAGCGCTACGAACGAGGACGAGATGTGCAACTTCTACCTGATGTACTGGGTCCAGAACGACTCGCCCCTCCAACAGAAGTACTGCTTCTCCCCGGGACCACCACACTACTACTGGACCAGGGCCCTGGAGAACTTCAACAGGATACCGGATATGGAAGCTAGCACCCTGTAGACGTAGGTACTACTGCTCCAAGTATACAATGAGATTATAACGAACTTAAAATACCGACATATACATACATATTTAAATGTTATTGGCGCGCAGTTCTATTAGTACGAGATCCCGCTGCGGGATTGATGTGCTCATCGACTTTTTGTTTAAAACCAAATTTTTATGTTTATTTATAATTAATAGAATATATATTTACTAGGGTGCCTATCAAAATTTGGCCGCCATTATTTTTAATTAAATTATTTTTAATTGATTTTTGGTAAAAAATTTCGTTTATTTATTTTTTAAATAAAATAACGTCTACATCACGGTAATTAATATGAAGATTCAAAAAAATCACGGTTGCCGTTGCGCACCTGGCCGCACCTCTTTGCAGCCAGGTGTAAACAGGTATGATTTCGATAAATTTATACGTTTATAACCTATTTTCATTAATTATATGTCAAATTGAAGCTAATTTTTTTCTATTAATTATCATATAAAGTTGCTTAATTAAATCTGGCCGCAAATAAGGGTTACTGGCTGTTAAAGATAATAAATATTTAAGGTAGAGTGAAAGAGAGTTAGCGCGTAACATCATTTGTCAGAAGAGGACAGCGATTGCCAGCTGTGCGACGCTTTTAAGCCATTGCGCATGCGTCGAACGTTAGTGTTCTCAACCACCGGGGAGTAATAGAGACGACTTATAATAAATACTCCAAAAAATATGTAATTTTTTTCAAAATGACAAATTTAAAAATTGCAACAAAAAATTAATATTGATTTGATATATCGACAGTCTAGTTAGCAATTTGTCTATCTCCTTATTTTTTAGAGGGTGATTTTTTTAACATTTTGATGAAGCAGTAATCGAATTACAAATTATTTGAATGATTCAAACTTAAATATTATATCTCTATTAGATATTAATGATATTAAATGGTTTTTTAAAATGATAATAAATTTTGAAGTAATTGTTTTTTTTCGTACAAATAAAAGATTCTCTAAAATGGAGTTAGATAATTTGCTAATTCGAACGTCGATATTTAATATTAATTTAAAAAATAAAAAAATTAAACCAAGGTGACTTAAGTAAAAGAAAATTTTATTGTGAAAGTATTATTTAAAAAATTTATTAGATTTTATTCAAGTATTCAATTGTCTGTTACATATTAATTAAACATTTAAGTCAATTAAAAAATTAAAAAATTTATCTTATAATTCTTATATTTCCGTAACTCTTATTTAAAAATCTGAATCATCGGAGCTTTCAGTTGTACTGTCATCAGAGCTATCACTTTCATCGCTACAAATATCAGAATCGTCGTTATCGGAAGCTTTGTTCGTGGATTCACATAGCACACTATTTACTTGCGTTGGAGTTGAGTCGCCCAGGAACCATGTTGGTTTTAAAAAACCATCTAGTACCAGCCAGCCATTATTTTCTGGACTGAATTTGATGCAGTCTGGTTCAGTGGCATTTAACCACATCGAATTAACAAAGATTGTCCGCAACAATTTTTGTTTCAAAGATTTCCAGCACGGTGGAATGTGCGTCGAGTCCAATCCTTTAATTCTCTTCATAAATTTTTCATTATTTTGTTTTGAAGCGTACATTTTGTTAAATAATAAAAATCTTGCGGTATTTACACTGCCAGTAACACAGCCAGTAACCCTTATTTGCGGCCAGATTTAATTAAGCAACTTTATATGATAATTAATAGAAAAAAATTAGCTTCAATTTGACATATAATTAATGAAAATAGGTTATAAACGTATAAATTTATCGAAATCATACCTGTTTACACCTGGCTGCAAAGAGGTGCGGCCAGGTGCGCAACGGCAACCGTGATTTTTTTGAATCTTCATATTAATTACCGTGATGTAGACGTTATTTTATTTAAAAAATAAATAAACGAAATTTTTTACCAAAAATCAATTAAAAATAATTTAATTAAAAATAATGGCGGCCAAATTTTGATAGGCACCCTAGTAAATATATATTCTATTAATTATAAATAAACATAAAAATTTGGTTTTAAACAAAAAGTCGATGAGCACACCAATCCCGCAGCGGGATCTTAGACTAATGTGTGCGCGAGTGAAATGAAAGCTGCATGTTTACAGGTGTAGCTTTGTTTATATAATATTGGCATTTATATCGAATCTAAAGCTTTATATAGCGCCAAGAACTTTAATTCTACCTGGGACATATAGTACCTCTACCCTCCCAACTTAGCCGACCGTGTCCAGAGGAAAGAACTCGTCCATACGTCTGGAGGCCTAAGCCGCGGGTTTCATCACGATGTTTTCCGCGCACCGTAACAACTACTAGCGTACATAATTTCGGATGGGTTTCGGATTCGAACCCACGACCTTCGGAATGAAAGTCGAGGTATCTACGACTAGGCCTAGCAACACAAAGCTAAATATTCAAAAACTCACACACACATAGAACTACGCGCCAATATGTATTGTATAATCTTTACCAATATATAAAGTTAATCTGTTCTTTTTGTCTGTCTGTCAAAAAATAACTGAACGAATTTTTGTACGGTTTTCATCAAAGTACGAAGAAATCCGTGAGGAAATTTATTTGCGTGATTCAATAAGGGTTTGTTTTGCTCTGCTACCCATGCGAAACCGGGCGGATCGCTAGTCGCGGACAGACAGACAAACAGTCGATTCGTGCCGATATTGTAATACTTTGAGATTTACCGTACCTATAAAACTTTGAGATTTGAAATACTTATTAATAAAAAATACACGGCCAAGATATATTTAGTAATATTCATATAATAATAAATAAGATTAGTACTTATATAAATATTTATGAGAAATACCTTTTTAAAATATCATGTTCAACTTTTAAACAAAACATTCCAAGAAAAGCTTTATTGTCTTCGAATTTATTCAACAATCATTTTATTATAGAATCCCTGTGTAAAGAAATATCTATAATATATGGTTCTAGTCAAATTAAGACTATATGGTATATAAATGAAGTATTTATTCTCGAATAGACTTAGATTTAAGTAGAAACCCTATCCATGTTGAAGATCTGAAACAATTTAATATACTTTACTTTATTTCAAAATCAAAAAGAGTTTTGACGTGAAACGTTTTTGACAAGATCGCTTATTACTTTGGTTGGAAGTATAGTGCCTACCGACTTATAGATATGTCGCTGACGTAGATGACGCTATGATCGCGCTCAGGACACTACCACGCACAAGACGTTTCACGTGCTCCACTCCAGCTGCGTACTGGAACCTATTTGATTTTTGTTGAATTGTGTGTGCTGCATAATAATATTCTCTATACATTTAAGTATCGCTTTGTAACGCGTCTAACCTTTTCGCAGTAGAACTATCTATTTGTCAATTGTTAATATTATGAGACAGAACGACGTTAAACGATAAGCGATAACTAAGTGTATGGACTACGATATGTATGTAACATAATACTTTAAGGTCGTTAACCACTCCTCGTACCTTCAAACAATGTGAAAAATATCAAATATAGATCTTATATGTAACTTTATAATTATAAAGTGCTGACTGCGCCCCACGGTTTCACTCGCGTTAGTCCCGGTCCTGTGGCAAATATGGGAATGAAAACTATCATATTATTATGTCCTTCTTCATACTATGAACTATCCTTGTAACACATTTTTATTAAAATCTGTCTAGCTGTACAACTAAATATCATTAGTGCCAAAGTTTGTTTCATCTTTACGCTGACCGATTTAGATGGAAATTAAGACAGGTGTAGTCTTGATATTCTTCGAGATAGGATCTGGACTGACGCGGCGAAACCGCTGGGCGTAGCTAGCTTGTAAATTACATTTGACCACGGCTTGTTTAAGGACTCTGATTGTAAATAATTTAGGTTAATGATTGACAATTCAATGGAGAAACATAATGCAATTTTATATGAGGATAAATAACTGCGACTCAAACATTCCCATATTTTTATACAAGGTGTCCAGTTAACTAGGGAGTGAATAATCAGTCAGTCTTTTTTTTTTTTATTCATTTGCAAATAATTCCAAATGAATAAAAAGAAAAAAAACTGTCTTTGAAACTTGTCCACCAATGAGAAGAAGGCACTCTTGTGCCTTACTAGGTTTCTTTTTTTTAATGTATATTCTCAGAAAAGTTAGGATTATAAATATATTTTAAAGGTAAATTTGAAATGTAGCAATAAATAAAGTCATGTCAATTGGTTGGTTCTTGGACATGACTTTAATTACGAAGTATCATAGTACGCCGCCGCTGCACAATTAATGTTTGAACATGGCATACGTAAGTACCTACTTACCTTTAGTTCTACCTGTACCTTTAGAACTATTCACTCAATATTGAACACCCTGTATAAAAGTATAACTTATTTTTAATTTATTTAAAATGTATGAACTAAATCTAATCATGTTGTCTAAACTTTACTTTACAAAAAATATTGAAATGAAAATTATACATTGTGTTAACAAATGTGATATAAAAACATTTTTATTTGTTATTTAAGTAATTGCTTTATTTGTATTTGCTTAAACGCACAATTTAATGTCTAACTCTATATTCTTGTCCAATTGTTAAACTTGAAGTACCTATGTCTTTAATAGTATTATTTCTTGTTGAATATTTAAATTATTTAATTTATTAAGTTTTATACGAGTAATAATGAAGCATAATAATTAATATCAATGCAATAAAAGTTTAAGAAATCGTTTATAAATCAAGATAATCAAACCTCATCTATTTGTGCTAACTTCATGTTAGTGACTGAAGTGAAGTGAACTGCAGTACGATTTCCTAAATCAACTTAAACCTTTTGCATACAAGAGACAAAAATGCAGCGTAATTTTCTATGGTTGGTACGCGTAAGGCAAAGGAAATAAACAATGTTCCTCGTCTGCACAGACTAATTAAATCGTATGTAACCATAATAATGCTGTTCAAAATAACAATAGGACCGCCTCAGCGCCATCTTGTGGACAAAGGAAAATTCTCTTTACTTTTATTTCAAGCCGATCCTATTATTATTATTTTAATCGCATACTGGTTTTTAAAATTTGGGATTTCGAAGCCTTCACGATAAATTAACTTTATTTGTTTTCGAAACTGTTTCCGAATCGCTCGATAGACGGCGTTGAGATCTAATTCCAGGGTTAAAAACTATTATTTTTTTCTTGATTGCCTTTACAGGGAAGGAAAAAGAATAAGTATTAGCACATATGGCCTCGATATACAATCAATACTTCGATCCCTACTGGCCATCTTCTGACCACAGACATCTTTCAGTTGTCTTATCCTGGAGCAAACTGGGTCTGCAATTTATCTAAACAACTAGAACCAGGGGTTTTTGACGAAAACAAAAACTTGATTATCGTTTGAGATGCACAAACATTGCATTATATAACTGTAGATGTATAGAATTAATGAACGATTGCGTGTTAGACACGACAAGTTAATGATCTGTGTATTATTAATTATTATAATAATTGAATTATTACATAATTACTTAGTAATATAAATGGCGGTGTCTATATAATCATATCTTATAGGTACTACAGTCTACATTATACAATATTGTGCTGAAAGCGTGTTATTTTGTGTTTTTAGTCTGAGATATTTTGAATTTAAACAAAAAAGAGTGTGTGTACTTATGTACACGCGTTAGAAGTTATACTTCTTTGGCGTATGGAAAAAAAAACTAGAATATACAACTTGAACATAGTTATCAATTTTCATACCACCTAGAACTAACTTCATGCTGTTAAATTTAGGTGTCGGTGTGCGCGCGCATCGTAAAAATTCACTCTCATCATTTTCCTCCATCGCGCCAAAAGAAGTATAACTTCAATAAATTACTTTTTTGTACTAATAGGGTTTTCCTATTCGGGAATGTAGTGCCTAACAAGGCTCCTTTACCCCAGAACTCAGCACAGTGACCATAGCTGAGGAGTGATTATGTACCCTCTATGTGTGACAATTTTTTTTAATGTCGATTTTGGAAAAAAGTATCCGAAAATCGACTTTTCCACTGAGTTGGTAAAGATCCAATTGTACTTTGGAGAATTATTTTTGGAAAGCATTTCATTTCACACAAAACTTCCCAAAAACTATTTGACAATTTAAAATATCTCCGACCTAATTTATGATCTTAACTATTTTTTGTTGTATAATATAAATAAATAAATGTTAAAATGTAGCTAATTCGTCATACTTAAAGCCAGGTTTATACTAAACTAGTGCTCTCTTACAGTATACAAATCTAACAGTAATTCATGTAATCTCAGAGACCACAGAGTGCAAAGTTTTGGTTGCAGCAATATATTAACATAAAAGACAGACAAGAAAGTGAACTTGTACCTAGAAATGATGACAACAATTGAAACACACCACTTAGTTAAAATACTGTTATATAGTAACAGTATGACCTAGTGTAAGCCCGGCTTTATCCTCGCTTCGTATATTATTATGTATTATATTAACCAAACTGACATTCCTACATGTGAACCTCAAATATGTTACAATATATACCTACCTACTTAGATATCTGTATGTTGAATGGAAATATTAAAATATATTTTAAAATATTTGTGTTTTTATAGTAGGGTGACAAAGAAACAAATAATAAAAGATAGTACAAACAGCGCCGTTGAACCAAATCACATGAACCGTGATAGCTAGAACTCGCACTTGTTAAATAGTTTATTTTACCTTTTTAGATATTTGTTTTAGGTCTGGGTGGTTTAAGGATTCTATGCATTACATTAAGCCTGTAGTTACAGAGCTTGTAGCTTGATGGTGCTATGTTCAGTGATGTACAATACAGATAAGTACCTAAACATATCAACCTACCACCTTTAAAGCTTTTAGGATGTTGTTTGATGATGTTATAACGTAGTTAGAGGCTATTTGTGTATTATAACTACCTACTGCCTGCCTACGTGTCTATGGATGTACTTCGTTCAGGAGATCAGTTAAAAGGTTTTATTCAATTATGGAGTCTTTATTGAGGAAGTCTATTTATAGTGGGCTTTTCACCTGTAGGTAAACGTCTTTCAAATAGGTCATAAGGGTAGAGGGTTACTTGATAAACGTATTTATGTATTTATAATGAATTTAAGATTATATTCGGTTTTTAGTATAACTGTCTAGCTATCACGGTTCAATGGTTACATACAAGATAAAACAACTCTATTTTACTACGGGCCCTACTCTCGCTGGCTCAAATCTCAATCCAGCACTGCTTCCAATTAGCTAACAACGACTTCGATAAACATACATAATCTACTTACGATAACGCACACAACATACTTTTTAATCGGCCGCTAGATAACTTAGCGATACTTACCGTTTCATTTTACATATTCCTTAATCTACCAGTGCCAGTGTAGACTTTCTAAAAGGCAAGACTTTCACGACGTGTAAATTTTGAACCTAGCATCTGGCGTTCATTAGCTTTTTTAGTGCCTTTTTACGGATCCATACCCAAAGGGTAACAACGGGACCCTATTACTAAGACTTCGTCGTCCGTTCGTCTGTTTGTCTGTCACCAGGCTGTATCTCAGGAATCATAATAGCTAGAGAGTTGTTTTCACAGATGATGTAATAACAAATACTAAAAACAGAAAAAAGTAAATATTTTTGAGTGTTTTTAAGAATTTTAGGTTATTTTCATGTTCAGATACAATTTATAAAGGAAATATATTTTTTTTGTTAACCATTCTCCTAAAAGGGCAGGCAAAAAACTTTTAACCTATACAGCCTCATGTGGCTTAAAATATATTTTTTAGGTTTTTTTTGCTCGAAATGTTTCAATCGTAATGGTACGAAACCCTTCGTGAACGGTCTGACTCGCACTTCGCCGGTTTTTTTATATTTATTTAAAAATTCAGATTGCACTGTTAATCAACGTTGTGTTGTTTTATCGTCACAACAAAAAAAGACGTTTCTCCAACTGCGAATTTGCTTGTGATTTTTTAAAATTAACTTACCTATTCTCAATTCCTCTATATCGCTCTTGAGCTAATACGCACTTAAACAAGACTAAAACTAAATTTCAATTCCCCTACTTCACTTATTGATGAGTCTAAATATCAATAAGCCGATCTCTCGTTGGGTCTAGACAAAACGCGAAATTGGCAGACTGCGTTTTATGTACTCAGCGAAGACTCAGCGACTACAGGATTTCACCTACTTCACTGTGGCTAAGCTGGGGCTGCATCCCTGATTTGTTGGTATGTTCTTACTAGTTCCATTATGTATGTCCGAGATGAACCGATTGAGATGTAAGTAGGTATATTATTATAATGGAAAGAGAATACCTCA
Organism: Idaea straminata; assembly: GCA_951213275.1. Lineage (NCBI taxonomy): Eukaryota > Metazoa > Arthropoda > Insecta > Lepidoptera > Geometridae > Idaea > Idaea straminata. The sequence continues at coordinate 15,656,079 of OX577847.1, forward strand.
AGGGTGGGTCTTACTTAATTTCATTGGCATTTGATTTTGTTGAAGTCGGCTGCATCGGCCTACGTATCGGAACACGGACCAGCGTTTGGTCTGCGTTGACCGTATGACTCGTATGTATCACGTCTGCATGTAACATGTATAATATATTCGACCTTGAACAAGGGTAGTTCCAATCTAGTAGGGGGTCGCACGTTTTATGAACAGCTGTGTTACACTTCTCCCCCGCTTGGCTCGCTCGCCTTTGGCACCGTGTCCGTGCGACGTGCGTGGGGCATTTCTATGACGTTTACAGCCCATATGATATGAACAACGACAAGCTCAAGACTAAACAGTCGTCGCCCGATCGACAGATAACGTCCCTAACATTTTAAGGAGAACAAAACTATATATTGTGGATATTCTTTTGATGGCTTCTACAGGATTATTGATAGTTAGGCTTAGTTTCAGTAAGTACCTACCTAGTTCGTTTGTTAGTCCGGTTACAGGATGTTATTACCTAATAGTTTCAGTAGTTTGATTGGATACAGCACTGAACTGTTATAGGTAGGTAGGTACTATTTAGTTACAGTAGTTTGATTGGTAGTCCGGTTACCAAACTACCTACTGTAATTTTTCAGTGTAAATGGTCCAGTTTTAGCTAAAAAACTGGTTGAGGGACCTATTTGCTTTATGACAAACAACCTTTGAGAACAAAGGTTGTGTACAAATGGCTAAAAATGGACCATTTACACTGAAAAATTACAGTAGGTTGTTTGGTAACCGGACTACCAATCAAACTACTGTAACTAAATAGTACCTACCTACCTATCAACAGTTCAGTGCTGTATCCAATCAAACTACTGAAACTATTAGGTAATAACATCCTGTAACCGGACTAACAAACGAACTAGGTAGGTACCTACTGAAACTAAGCCTAACTATCAATAATCCTGTAGAAGCCAACGACATTATTGGTAATTCGAACATTTCGATGAAATAATGTTCATTCGAAAATCAGGTTTTTTTTAAAAAAATCAGTCGATAAAACTCATATATGAATAAAGGTACCTACTTATGGTGATAATAGGTATAAGTGTACTAAGTTAAGACATAGGAACACTTAGAAATAGATTTACACAATATAAACAAACTCACGTTACATGAAAATAAACTCTTGGAACGGAAATAAACCAATAACCCTATACATCCATATCACCCTTCTTACATAAAATGCTGTAAATAGTAGCTGTTATGTAAAGTTAACAATCTTAGTGCATGCTTAGGCATAACTAACACTCGTATGTGTTCGTAAGGTCTTCGCCGACTCTCTAATACAGGAATTAAATTATTTTTAGCGCTTCCATTTTCTTACCTAAGTACTTAAAAACTATAACATAAAATTAAATTACTTAATAATTGTAAGTTATATAAGCGGAGATTAAACATTAATTCTAAAATGATTCTAAACGAGATTTTTACTCTAACCCGCAAAAGCTTGAAACCTAAGCGCAGTAGGTAGTACACATCGCTCCTATTTTTTTGGGTCTCTTTAGGCCTGCAGCGCCCACAGGGGGGTGTTATCGCTCACTTTGGGAAAAGCTGCTCTAATAGAACATATTGTAAGTTTCCTCTGAAGGATTGTCATTAAAATAATGAAATTAGTTATTATGTACTTTGCAACATTACATAGATAAATAAAAAATAAAAAAAACATCTGTTTTGGCATTTTGTTTAGAAGGTTGGCTATTGTTTACATTGCTAAAGGATGCTAGAAGATTATCTATGATTTACGAGATTAATGGCGGCTCGATACGGTTGTTTTGTTGTGATCGGTTTTCGCGTGTGAATAAATTAATTCTCGGCAAGATACTAACTAAAACTGACAAAGTTTTCTTCTAATACTAGTGCGAGTGTGTAGATGTGTTGTGAAGTGGAAAAAAAAGGACGATGAAAACTATTTATCTCGGAGAGTTGCCGCGCGCGCTCCAATGCGAACGGGCCGAGTTAAGTTTTTCTTACTAAATAAGAAAATAATAAGAAATACGAAACAAGGGAATGTACGGTACGTCGTTATTGTCCATGATAGAACTACGTAGCGATAAGTCGGTGAGTGACTCTTTCAATATTATAGATCTACTATTACCTACCTACCAAGTTTAGTCCGGATCGTTTGTAGAATAAAACCTCTAGAGGAGCAGGTACCAAGACAACATACAAGTTCAGCCAGACTTGAAGTATAGATGCTTACTCGCTCGGTCAACTAGGAATTGCCGTAGGTACCTGCGTGTGCTGTTAGAGCGTCGTTCTCTTTAGAACATTATAATATTGTAACTTTACATTTATTTTAATACTTACCTTTTAAGGCGCGATATCATTAGGCAAATTACTAGTATACAAGTTGTAAGGATATTGAACAAACCTGCATACTTGCTACAAGTTGTTTACGGTAGTTTGAACTTGTACATTTTTTTATTCCACCAATGATGTCCTACTCAATTGTTGAACATCTCCACTCGTATGCAAGAAAAACTTGCGTGCAATTTGCGCACCCTTAAACACATGTTTCCAATGCAAGCAACTTGTACGCAAATGTGACGTCATATTTGCATGCAAGACTTGCATAATGGAATCGCGCCATTAGTTTGGGGGAATTTGAAAATAGTATCAGATCATGGTCAGATCTCGCTGCTGTTCATAGTGTTGCTACTATTTTAAGTTTATGTATCTTGAAAATTCCTCGATTTTTTCAGTTAATTAGAGTAATTTACCCGAAATTGATTAAGATACTGTTGACATGTAAAAATGTATTTAATAGTTTTTTATTTATATCCTGGGAGTATGTACGAGTAAGTAGGTACCTGTGCGTCAAAGTGATTACAATGTTATTGTTACATAATGTAAAACTTAGTGCATAGGACATTGCGTGTTAAGGTCGCGTCATGTGGCATCACTCGTAAGTTGGTACTAGTAAGTACCTACAGACCTACTCTACGAGCCTTAACTATAAGTATGTATTGGGTATAATCATGGCCAAAAATGCATTGCCCGCGTATGTCCCAATCCCATGAGAAAATCGGAATAGAAAGTAGCCTATTTTACTCCCAAATCCGAATAAATCAATGTTCCTCAGAATAAGTTTAATTAAATTCGGTCCAGAAGTTTCGAGCCCCTTCGTTACAAATAAACAAACATTTTCTCAATGCATTTTCTATGCATAGGTGCATAGGTACCTAATGCAAAAATTGCAACTCGATCAGATTCGAACTAGCGACCTTCCGATGCCGAGTGCAGGCTAACAGACTTAAAATATAAAAGTTTAAATAAAACATATTTCCTCTTACAAGCTTAGTGTGCAGTATTGCATGAATTTCATATTGTTCGATTCATTATTGAAAGCGCTGTCACAAATTGAATAAGGTCCTTAGATTGAAATATTATTATGTGTTCACGATATCTAGATTATATGATGTCTACTCTAACGTCCTCAGTAACTCAGTACTCCTTCAACATGTTATTAAACTTTTCATCACGAGTATACAGACTTACTTAGGTACCTGTATACGGTGTAGGTAATTGGCTCAGAGTTCTAGTGCATGCAACACAACTCGGTAAGGTGTTGTCAACAAGCTGGATTCTGACGGATTATTGTGACGTAGTAGTAATCGTGTGCATGAAGGTTACGTATTTATGTAGGTACTTATAGAATTAGATAATTACGAAATATTACCAACTTATTGGAAAATAATTTGCTAATTATTACATTCTCCATATTTATTTATCCTAAAATCAACTGTAACTTACTTGTACAGGTCATTAACATTTAATTTATCTTTTACTTATTACTTATTTAGGTTTTATCGACTTTCATTACAATAAAAACAAATGGTTTTCGATTCAAAGTTCCGAAAGACAGAGAACAAACGTATGTTAAGGTGCAAAGGTAATCCTCAATACTGTTTTCTTAAGTTAATCTTTAAACTACGTTAATAATAAATCAAATAAGACACCTTATGGATTGCAATAAAATGTTCTGAATTACTCTCTGCTATTGCCGTAGTATGTTTTACGTCTATGTGTCAAACACAAGCTATGTAATTTCACGTTGTTCACAGAAACGTTGGTTACAAACAAGTGTTCAAAGCCAGTTTGACAGACCGAAAAATTCGTAATAAACGTAGGTACTTATAAATCTAATCTATGTAAGTATGTTTCATGGAATTTTCCTCATTTATTTCTTGGGAATGATAAGACTTTTCTAGGAAGAAACTTTTGAAATTGAAATTGGGCATATTCCGTTCAGTTCACCTGTATTAGAACTTTGGTTTGATGTTTATCTACACAATATCCTATAATGGTCTCATTTCTTGCTTTCAAGAATTCGTTCGCTCTATTCGTTAATAGAGATTTTTGTTTATAAATCGATAGATAGTGCACAAAATGAAAACTGAAAATAAAATAAAAAAAAACTTGTTTCCAAAAAAACTTAAATTACCCCACCTGCTGCTAGCAGTTTGTCGGCGGGGACTAAGCTCTCATTTTTAATCCATTATATAATTTTTAACTTTAAAACTGCTTGTTACCGACTAAAGGTCTATCCGCACAGCACAGTGACGGCACGTGACCGACAGTTCTGTACCGTACCTTGCTGTGACGTGCTATTCGTACATGTCAGTGTCAGTACCGACACGGCGCAGTGATTTTTAGTACTCTATCGCCATAACTTTCGTGCTCGAGTCCAACTCGCACTTTGCCGGTTTTTTAAATTATATTATGTAAAAAAACAAGAGCGAGCAAAGATAACGACCGCAAAATTTCCGATATTTTGACTGCGGTTACGTTACTGGTAAGGAAAATGAATGTACTTAGGGGTCAATCGTCAAAACAACGTGTTAAATACGGGCAACACACGGACCAATTCATTTACTTTTATTTCTTTTCGTTGTCCATCTTGAAACACTGCTACCGCGTCAGGCAAAATATTTTCCGCTACAAATTCACGTCGGACCATGGCGAGCTTCGGTGCAACACTGACATCACTGTTACTGACCAGTACGGATAACCGAGTACAAAATGTATGCAACAATATCATTTTTGCTGACGCTGATGGATACGTCACGGTACGGCACTGTGCTGTGCGGATCGGCCTTAAGTACTACTTGAGACAGTCAGATGGGGCTGTATGGGCTAAAATCCGTTATGACTTTCTCTTTGCAAAAATAAACAAGAAAAAAATTTGTATAAAATTCCCTTCATCCCACGATGTACGTACAATCGGCTGCATAATTGCAGCCACCGGAAGAGTTATAAAATTATTATTATTGGAATGTTTTCATTCTAATAATTTTTGTTTGATAAATTGATGCGTTAGAAGACTTTCAACTAAAGTAGGTCTTTAGAATCTTGCTTGTGTTGATAATATTCTTATAACAGTCGTTTTGGAGCTCTACGGTGGGTCCGCAATTATGCAGCCGACAGTACGTACAATCTAGATTACTCGTCACATAAACCTACATTTGGTCAAAATTGGAACTCATTTATGCGTATGGTTGCCAACTAATGAATTTTCTCTTAACTTTGCATCTACCTAAGTACCTACCCACGTAAGACGAAAAACAAAAAATCATCTATACATATAAATCATTAATAAAAAAAAAATTAAAAAAATCTTTATAAAATTAGCTTTTATTGCATTGTCACGCGATTTACCTACACATGTTTGCAAATTTTCAACTCAATCGGTGACCGGGTAGTGGATCAAATTTTATTTGTAAGATTCCATGACAGACATCGGGACAGGTGTAGCTAAATAAAAGCTTGTAAATATAGCAATAGACTTATCATCTAACTTATTTAATTCATAGGTATTTAAAATTGATTAAAAAATGTCAACAATGTATGATAATTATTTTTTATGACATTCAATTTCAAAATATTTTTATTTTATTTTTTGTTTTAAAAAACTTTAAGTGACGTTATTCTAAAAGCGGCTGGCAACATTGCGCCACACTAGCGCCCCCAGTCGTGTGCAGACTTACGTGACGAGCACTCCTTCTGTACCTCCCGCTTCCTTTGACGTACCTACGTGAAATGAATGACGTCAAATAGGAATAAATCGGAGTTTAAGTTATAAGAGGAGGCTTCGTTTCAGTAGGCACGGTGACGGTACGGTATGGCGTTTTCAGTCTATTGATTTTATTAGGGAACTTGACTTGACTTTAAGTCAATTTATGTTCCCAATTTAGTGATTTTTTATTCGGTTAATAAATTTCAACGTATGCTCTTAGTAAGTTGTTCGGTCGCGGAACCGATCGTTTGACCTAAAAATGTAGTATGTAATCTGCGCCTACTATTAATTGAATTCCATTCTAGGATGGTTTTCCAATCAATATTCAACAAACACTTTCTTAACGTTCATTATTTATCTCAATCTCTATACTCTTCCAACTTGTTACCATCCATTTAATCCAGGTTGTAATTAAGCAGTTATATTCAACTCTATATACTTACTCAGAGGAATAATTTATTACATAACAGATTCTTCGATTCAATACAGAGCTTGAAAATTAAATGTAAGTACATTATTGTGGAAATAAACTGTGAACTTATTATCGGCCGACATATCGCCGGTGATTGCACGAGCAAGACTGTGCGCGTCTTCAAGTGACGAGTGAATACTTAAACAGGTATCTTCTAGACGCACTTGCTACGTCATAGTCCCCATCGTCACTTACCATCCGGTCACTATAGTAGTCAAACACGCTGTATCAAAACAATACGCGAACAAGTCTTATAAAATATCGGGCAATCGAAAAGTCTGTAATCCATTTTCAAAGGTATATTATTATTTGTTAGAATAAATTAGTTACTTCTAAAACTTTATTGTATGTTGTTGTTGGAAATATTTCTCAAGTAAGAGTAAGTACTCTATACTTATATGTTAATAAACGATAATATTTATGCCAAAACTAAATACTAACTGGATTTCTGATTTAGAAAAATGCATTGATGTTCTCCATTTCCTCGTTTCCCTCTTATACTTAAGTCTACGTTTCAAAATCATTATAAAAACAAATGTTACACAATTGGAGCAACGGGATAAATATTCCCACTTATCCTGTTAATCGTAATTATAATAATTACAATAATTCCGATTGGGAATACGTCTTATTTGAGTTTCTGACTGACTCGGCAATATTCTTGCCCCTGCTAATATTTTAAATTTTAAATGAACTCTGTCTGTCCGCCTGACGCTTTAACTGTCTATACCACTGATCCAATTTTGATGAATTTTGGTACAGAGATAGATGAGACATCTATAGGCTTCTTTTTATTCCGATATCAATCCCTTACTAATGTCTTAACTTTACCAAATATCGGTTTATTTACCTACAACTTAATTAATAAGTACGTACTTACCCATCAAAACGTGTTTCGCATTTAAAGTAACTGGTACATTTTTGTTTTGAAACATAAAGTTGAAAGTTTTGTGAGGAAAATATACAAAAATAACGGCCTCCTGACTCCCCCCTGACGAAACGTGAAACGTACACAAATTCGTAACTCCTTGTTTGTACGTCTTCTTTTCGTTTACTTCAATTTCAAAGTCTTCGAATTCTTAATTATTAATTTAAGTTACGTGGTACCTACGTACATTTACAATTCCCCTCTGAACACAACAAAGAAACATTTCGTACCCGGACTTGGCACTGGCTTGCACAATGCACAAGTAAGGAAGGCCATAAATCATTCATTAAGTACAACTATTATTACATTGATTTGAATCGGATATATCGTTTGAAAGTTATGACGAGTAGGTATAAAATATTCGAGCTTTCTCAGCCTTTAGCAATACCGCGTCTCACGATGTCTTGAATGGTTACATTTGTATCAATACAATTTTCATCATTACAAGCTTGAGACCGCTCGTGGGTCAGTACTCGATTTACCCTATGTCGGGGTTTACACTTGAAGCCCTCCCCGGAGCTAGGGGCTACCTTTGCACTGGCCACTCGGGACCGAGCAGGCGCACATTATAGATAATAGCTAGTTAGTATGACTCTACACAGGTGTATCGTTCCGTAACTATTAAAAAAATGACAAAACTGGTCAAGTACAAGTGGAACTCGCGCAAAGAGGGTTCCGTACATATCTATTAGTTAAAAGCAAAAAGACAACCGTCGCGACCCCGCCAGAATTCGAACCTGGAATCTTCTGATCCGTAGTCAGACGCGTTATTTCTGTAAAAGCGGCCAAAAATTACGTTCGTTGTATTCCCATACAACAAGAATAAAACAAATAGTAAAGGGGGCTCCCCCCCCTTTACTTTTTCCCCCCTTACCTTTATTCTGTTTTTTTTAGTATTTGTTGTAATATCGGCAACAGAAATACATCATCTGTGAAAATTTCAAACTATCTACCTACCTATCTCGGGTTGGATACCTTGAAACCCAAATTATTTTATTACCACAAAATGATAAGACATCAAACATTGTTTACGGGGAAGCTCTAAGACAGTAAACTTATGGGTCATTCCATGTAATGGGTGTAACAGGTCGTACACTTTCAACTGATCATTTGACAATGTTTCTTAATGAACGCATACATTTTATGACATATCAGAGCCCTTTTAGTCTGTATTAATTTAAATTTCTTTGACAACTTGTAGATTTTAAGAAAATCGGTCTTATGTAGCGTAACGGGCGTAACCTGATTTTGGCACTCTCTTCCCGATGTCACATTATTGCAAAAGTCTGCAAATTTCCCATGTTTTATTCAAAACAAATAATGTAAGGTTATAGCCAAATAAATGACTTACAATCCGCAATAGTTAAATTAAAAAAACAGCTGATATTTTAAAATTTACACTAGTATTTGTGCGTAACGGGTGTACCACAAACAAACAAACATTTAATTTAACATTTATAACATAATGATGAAGAAATAGTGGTATAATAATTAAATGCAGCCGATATTTCACAAAAAATGTTAAAATTCGTGCGCAAATAGCCTTTGTACCGGGCGTAACAAGTACATATCAAGAAGAAGTAATATCTTAATATTTTCTTTAAAAAAATTAAAACAAAATGATGCACGGGTACTATATTTAAATGGTGTTGGTATTTTAAAACTTTTGTCATTTTTTTGTAAGGCGATGTCCCTTTTATAAATGTACTGTAAACAAAGTAAAACTTACAAAATTACCTATTTTTTTACGTCTACAAGCAGTTCACGATTCTCTTCTTAGAATGGCGTAAAGTTAGCTTCGATAGCTAATGTCTAATTGCGTTTTTTAGAGATGTCATTTGGACTTTAAAAACTCCAACTAGCAGGTGAATATTTTCTCATACTTCAACATGAGAAAAAAGTTGTTAAATACTTGTTTTTGGTAAAATTTTCACTCAATTTATATGATTTAATGTTTTTAGGTTTACTTAAGCGACTAATTATGTAAAAATATAAGTTAAAATTTTTTGGTGTGCTAACGTTTTTCATGGGATGACCCTTATACAAAAGCCTGTATACAGTTACACACGGCCAATAATTTTACTAGAGCCGATTTAAAAAACATACATTTTTAAATGGCAAAATAACGTTTGCCGGGACAGCTAGTTAATATAAGTATAGATAACACTGGTGAAACCGCGGCGTTTAGCCAGTACTATTACAACATAAATAATGTAAGCCGAACAGGTAAGCAAGTCAGTAGGTACCTATAGTAGCAGGTAGATCTGACACGCGTCGATCAGCTGTAGGGTCAAGGTTGGCCGGTTCAATGCTGGCTGGCACCCTCACCACCCCTCCGAGCACCTCACGCAGGCCTGGGGGTAAGTAGCGTAGGCGTCGTCATGGCAACGGGGCGCCCACGCCCGCCTACCTACGCCACCTACCTACAATCAATTTATCAGAGGTACTGCATCTCGTGTGCTTAACAACTCAATCCTGAAAACGATGCTTTCAGTTCATATTACGGGTTATATTTTAAAATTATCAACGAATATTTATTTTATCAAGTGCTGAGTTTAGTACTAGGGTTTTTCACTTAGTACTGAAATGATTTTGATTATAGTTATACCAGCGGTTTGCTGATTCACGTGCGTCCGTCCCGATCCTGTGTGGAATATAGGGGATAAAAAGCAGCCTATATTATTCCCAAGGATTTAATGTAGTCTATTCGATATCGAGACTATTTTTTTTACGAAAAAAAAAGCAACGTTTCTCTTTCGCATCCAAGGAAGGGTCGCTTGTAGCCAGTTGGAAAATCTCATACACTAACACTAAACTCTTACTGTACCGGCCACTAAAAAATCGCAATAGGACGGCAGATGATAATGATGCGATATTACAGGATCTGGACTCTAGTCTACATCCTCACAATCAACAACTGTTATACAACTTTAAAACAGTTTATTCCGTGTCTAGCTGCTTCCCGCGGTTTCCGATCTCGTTGGAAAATCGAGATAATAATATAGTAGCACAGATTCCAAAAGTTTAGTCGTTTTAAGTTGCATTGGTAACAAAATTCGTGATCTACTGCTTATTCTAAGACATTCTAGACTCAGACTTTTTGTCCTCTTTTCCTTTATTATAAGTATAGATAGATGGTATAATAGATATATATCAGCTCCAAAACTTTGAGAGCTTAGTTTCCGAATCTATTGATATTGAATCCTCAATAATGAAACGTCCATTGTAGAGTCAAAGCATTCGAACAGGAAAGATCATCGATAACACAATCATATTCAAGTGTTTCTGTCGGAGAGTTTAAGAGGCAGGTGTGGCGCCATCGTACCATTGAGCTAGTGTCGGCTTTGTCGGCCACCACTTATCTTGTACTATCGACACAGATGGGGATACTTCGGTCTCTTTAATATCTTAGTATAACTGGTGCTAGTCTACTATACACTGAGCGCTCAAGGTGAAAAAACATAAATACTTGAGGGCTCTGATTTCCGCACGTAGGCTGCTACTTCAGCCAATCCAGCTCCGACCAGAAGCGCAAAATCTTGCTAGGGTCTTCGCACGCTTCTAGTATGTTGGCCCGGTATGCAACCAGGCTATTTCATTCTGGAGTGGAATAGCCTGGTTGCATACCGGTATGCATACCCCTAAGTTTAGCAACTGACACTCGAATCGAAATCTTTTTTTTTTAGAAATATTTTTAAAGAATAATCTAATCTTTTCTCTTTCCTTTTTTAAAAAGGTATTTATAGGGAAAAAAAGTAACAAAAAATCAAAATTTCCCCATTCTATTTCAGTTTTATTTTGTTACTGTTTCGTAAAAGCAAGTTGTCTAGTTACTAGTTACGGCGAATAGATCGTATACTTGACCTGTGGTGGTGATTAAATAGTAAAACTATTGCTGTTCCGACACGATCAATACACATGACAAGCTTGATCCCGTGCCTGCTGCCCGTGTGTGGCTACCCCCTTAAGGTCGACGAATCCAGTAGTCTGTTTTAGTAAACTGATACACACTTGAAGGAACACCCACTCGGAGTAGCTTGATTATATTGATTGAAGTACAAAATTCAAAGAGATTGTATGAATGATTAATCAGCTAAAAATCCATATTTAATGTGTAAAGAAAAGGTAAATGATCTTTTTCACGTGAAATAGTCCTGCAATTGACCTCATCTCACCTGATGGTGGCGCGACGATGAGGTTGAGAATTATAACATGCTCGCCTGGAGACGGGTCCACTCAAATCTAAGATTTATATTACCAAATATTACAAGACATTGCTCACAGCGCCATCTAACCCCCCAAGCTAAGCAATTAGGCTTGTGTTATGTTACCTAGGCAGCGGATAGAATCTTTTTTTCCGATATGTTTTAGAGGTTGATGTGAAGGCATTCGTTGTCCGTCGTAATGCACTCAATAGGTATGGGTCTTAAAATGCACGGCAACTTTTAAAGTTAGGTACAGTCTGTTGTGTCAAATGGCCTTTTTATATAAATTATTTTAATATTATGCGGCCTTAGTTAGCTATACCTACCTACATACTCGTAGCTCGAACGACACGCATATTACCCACAGATATAAGCAATGACCCATAAGCCACCTACTCTCACAGCTTCACGCCTCAAAGCTTTGCAAAGGTAAGCTTTACGTGGCGTGGTTACGTACCTACTTGAGAATCTATAAGGCTTCGTTCCATTTAATATAAAAATCATTTCAATAATGTATCAGCGACACAGACGCAGTGGAGTTTATGAAACGTCCCATATTACGTCTAGTTGATACAATTCTAACGGATGTAGCTAATCCAACCTCTTTGTTTAAAGGTTAGATTAGCTGCATCCTCTTTCGTCACATCCGTTACACGCTGTAGTTTGTATTTGCAAGTGACTTTTACCCGACTACGGCGAAGCCAAAAGGGAGGGTTATGTGTTTGACCTGTATGTATGTATGTATGTGTGTTCATCTGTTCCCACCTAACCTCAAAACTACTTACTATAATTCAACAAATGTGGCATCATTAGAAGTGTTTCAATGGTCCGCTGGTTATAGGCTATGTGACGTCACTATAAATTAAACGTGGCGCCCTCTAGAGGACGTTGAGTCATGAATTTAAAATAAAAATAATTAAAATGTATCGTGTGGGGTATCAAATGAAAGGGCTTAATTAGCACATTTCAAATATATATATATATATATATATATAAATCTTATATATTATATATATATATATATATGGACTAAGTTTCATCCCGACATTCCTACGGGATTGAGGCCCATACCTATAGACTTCCCTTGTTCCGAGTTCGGGTCTTCAAGGTGAAACAATTCACCCGATAGATGAATTTTTATGGGTAGTAACTATGTATGGTTAAGTGCTTGTAATAAGTGCATGTGCTACCTGAAGTGATCATGTGGGTTAAGCAACGCTTATTAGCGCTGTCGCTCACCTCAAACTTCAACTTGTACTATAGATCCCTATAGTACAGTTCAGTACAGTTTAAAGCCTAAATGTTCAAAATGTCCCTTCCCCAAAGTGTCTGTTGGTTATTATTAAAAAAAATAAAAAATAGGTTAGGGATAATTACGCTCTAGAAAAGTTACGCACTCGTAAAAATGAAAAATTAAATAAAAACTGAAAAGAAAAGACAAGTGCAGGAGTCGAACCTACTATTGAATAACTGATGCGGTGGCAATAATTTCGTGATATACAAATAAAACAAATAATAAAATTCAAAAGAATAAAACATAGCGACTTGAGTAGTCGGGACCCATTAACATATAGACCGGCTTAAATCGTCACAATAATGGATCCCGACTAATTTTTCCGTAGTCGGCTTTTAGTTTTTAAACTTATTTTTCTTACTCTTCTGACCGATTCGATTTCAAATTTTGCTCACGTCAACTAACTTTTTAAATTCAAACTTTTGTAAAAGAAATAATTATTTTCCGGGTCTTAATCACGTTTTTTTAATTTATATTTCTCATGCCTCGACGTTTCGACTATGTTACAATAGTCATGATAGCGAGGATACGTCCTCAATAACTAATTAGATAAACTATGGATCACTGATTGTCGATAACTATAATGGTCATTGCTCAGTCCATGGCTCATAAATATTGTGAATACCTAATTTGCAAATGCTTGCAAATATTTTTTAAACTTATTTCTGTTTTCACTTCGAGAAAGATCGGGTTTTATAACTTAAAATATAAAATTTTGAACAAAACATCTAACATGAAGGGCAAGGCATGTTGAAACGGGGGCTTAGTTGCGTTGCGTAGCGACCCAGCCTCTCTGCCCGGGCGGCGCGCGGCGGCCGAGCAAATCACAACACAACATGCTGAAAACAACTCACTTTCTTAAACAATACAGTTAAATTTCCTTCGTACTGAAACTACAGATATCCGGAATGAGATTTTAAACTTTATAAACTCCGGAATAAGGTGTATTTCGTTGTAAGAGAATAGATTAATATACACTTGTTGATCGAATGAAACGTGCCGGGGAAATCAGTAAACAGCTGTGACGTGTCTTTCTAGAGGTATTGATTGAGTGTTGGATCGTTGGATCAAACATTTCATTACTTTGTATGGAATTTTCTTAAAGGTTATTTAGCCCAGCAATTTTTTTGTTTACTTTTTAGTAAAAGTGGCTCAGATAGAAATTAAAATCCAACATTATTTTGTGGAACGCGTAGAAAATATATATTTTTTAAACTACTAAATTCTTTAATAAGCTTTGAATCTATCCTAGCCCCAAGCTAAGCTTGTGTTATGGGTGCCATTTGTCGATGGCGATCATTTGTGCACTTCGTTGCCTTCAACGAGTTTTTGTAAAATAATTGTGCAGTGTGTAAATAACCCTCGTAGGCAAAAATCTTGTATCGTTGTGCACCCTTTCATTATAAGTTCGGGAAAATTACCTTAGTTTACTAAAAAGGGATATTTGACAGCGGGGGCTTTGGCAATCTAAAACAAATCTTCTTTGTTTCTTCGCGGTTCCTTTCAGAACAAAACGTTTTGCATGAGCCTACCGAGTCTGATTAGATGAATATCAAATGTTCATGTATGTATGTAATAATGTAAGACGATATGCGCAGTAATGCGCACACGCAACCATAAATGGCCGTAATGGTAACATGCCGACCAATCAGAGTATACTTGATACACGCCCATAGTTTGTACTTTTAATACACTACTAGCTTCTGCCCGCGACTTCGTTCTCGTGGGAGTTGAATTTTCCAAAATCCCATCTAAGTGGATGCCTACGTTAAATTAGCTGTGCCTACCTATGCCGAACAGCCTGATCCGTCCATAGGTTTGAGCTGGACGTTGATATATCAGTCAGTTAGTTAGGACTTTACAGTTTAATTTATAGATGAAGCATCTTTGTACTGTGAGGGCTTGTGATCTGAGGATCAGTTTGGTCATCCAAAAGGTAAATGTCACCAGCTCATCGCAGAAGGGACCGATGGTCCAATTTAGCGACCAAATATGTAACATTTTACATATCATCTATATTTGTTACTCCTTTACATAATAACTACTGAATCAATTGTAATGAAACGTGGTACATATACAGACGGCCAAATACACAGACATAGTCAAACTTATATAAAAACCATAAACTTACTGCCCTGCTAGTTTTGGTTGGAATGAACGAGCCAACAACACGTTGCAAACTAAATCCGAATTGAATAATAATTGTGTAATTCTGGCGAAATATTTAAGGTTGGTTCTAATGCCAAACGCAACGCGCCTAAGAAATACCCGCCGCTTACAACTAACATTGTTGATTGTAACGAGTGTGTTTTGTTTTTCTCAAAAGTGCAAAGCTGGAATTGTAGGTGAGATCTTTACCTATATTTTGGGAATAATTTGAGATTAAAATTCCTTGTCATTTCAAAGCTAGACTAGTTTTAATTTTTAATTTTAGGGTAGCTTCAAAACTATAATGAATTTTTGACTCAAAGTTATACCAAAATGTCGGTAAATATCTCACCTACAATTCTATTTTTTGACTTTTGAGGAAAACAAAACACATTCGTAACAATCAACAATTTTCACCAACGAAAGCGACCGGGGGCAAGAACGCCAGTAGTAACTATTGAAAAGACTGTGACGACGGTGGGCGCGGCCAGTACGCCGCTGGCTTTCGGACGGGAAGGCCGCGTCGCGCTGCGCTCTCGCACGGATATTTACTTATGTTTTTTTGTGATCCCTATTCGGACCTTGTTTTCTGAAATAATACGAGTATATATTGTTTTGGCTAATGGACGCCTGAATAGTGCCAAGTTTTTGCTGTATAGTGCTATTTTTTCAAATACATATTTTCATACTGCGCAAGGACGCTTTTTTTTACTTCCATATGTACTTGTGATTGTTTACGGACGCTAAGAAAGTGCCAACTTTAAAAAATACTAAAATAAAAATATAGTGACCAGACTTATTACTTATTTATTTTCTAACTTGTGAAAAATGAGTAAATTGAAGAAATTTAGAGTTCGGAGTATGCTTCATTGTCTCGAAGTAACGTAAGTACATACCTAAACTTTACCTAGTAGTCAAGTACCTACCTATTATAAAATACACACATTTTTCCAGACTACGGCAAATTTATCGGTCGAGTCGAACGTTCAATTTACAACATATAGTAGTCATACCCATTACGCGCGAGCTACAGTGTTTGTACCTAAGTACGGTCGGCTGCATAATTGCAGACCCACCATAGAGCTCCAAAACGGCTGTTATAAGAATGTTTTCAACACTAGCAAGATTCAAGATTCAATTTATCAAACAAAAATTATTAGAATGAAAACAGCCGACTGTACAGTCGGCTGCATAATTGCAGCCCTCGGTAGAGTTCGAAAATTACTATTATTGGAATGTTTGCATTCTAATATTTTTTGTTTGAATTATTGATAAGTTAGAAGACTTTAGACTTCAACTAAAGCAGGTGCCTAGAATCTTGCTTGTGTTGAAACCATTTTTATAACAGCCGCATTGGAGCTCTACGGTGGGTCTGCAATTTTGCAGCCGACCGTACCTATACCACATGAGTAGAGACCGAGACTAAGGTTATTCGGAGCTGTCAAAATTGATACGTAATCACGTAGGGTTGGCACAGGTGAATTATATTAAATAAAAAAAAATGTGTATCAGTGTCTTTTATTATGTGCGTTTATTTTGACGCGGTGACAATGTAATCTGAATTTTGATGAATACTAATATTATAGAGCTGAAGAGTTTATTTGTTTACTTGTTTGTTTTTTTGAACTCAGGAACTACTAATTCGAATCGAAAAATTATTTTTGTGTTGGATAGTCCATTTGTCGAGGAAGGCTATAGATATTTTATATCCCGATATTCCCACGGGATCGGGACTTATCTATACTATAATGTTATAAAGCTGAAGAGTTTGTTGTTTGAACGCGCTAATCTCGGAAACTACT
The DNA here is from genome assembly GCA_951213275.1 of Idaea straminata. NCBI lineage: Eukaryota > Metazoa > Arthropoda > Insecta > Lepidoptera > Geometridae > Idaea > Idaea straminata. The sequence goes on from OX577847.1 coordinate 15,672,971, forward strand.
GGTTCGAATTGAAAAAATCTTTTGTGTTGGATAGTCCATTTTTCTAGAAAGACTACTTTTTATTTTGATATTTACCTTACCTTACCTTACTTGAGTTTAAATTAGTAACACTACATATAATTAAACATTAAAAAACAAATACTCGACGCGTGACGTTTCCCGCAAGCATGCGAGTGTGACAGCCCTGAACTCGGGCACTGGTCGAGCTAGTATAGACCGGTTTCTCTCCGTACGTGACGGGCCGCCAGTGCTCACGCACACACGTGCGTCAATTTTGTAGGAGTGTACTTGTCACAGAGCCTTGTGACACCTTAGTCTCTGGTTGTATTCCTACTCATGTGCCTATACCTAATTTTTGGTGATATTGATTTGTTGATTTATTTCAGACGGTTGCGGAAAATGCAAAATGAAACTATTATCGATGCCGTCAAACGACTACCTCGGTCCTACCATAGTCAGTTGCCGGTACCTACCTACCTCGGTTCCACCACCTCGCTATAGTCCGGCAACATAACTCATAGACCTCCCTCTCGCGGGGAGGTACGCTGGGGCGGGTATCGATACACACGTAGTTAATTAATCCAAGATATATCGAGCGATATGAGAGAGATGTTCGATGGACTCAATATGTAATCTTTATAAATAAATGATTTGCAACATGATATCTATTTTAATTTATTTTTATAATGCAATATGAAAAAAGAAACAATAAATTATGCCAGAACCGATTAATATTATTTGAAACTATGAAAAATGTAGAATCTTACTAATATTATAAATGTGAAAGTTTCTGTGCGTGTGTGTGTGTATATTTGTTACTCCTTCACGCAAAAACTACTTGACCGATTGCGATAAAACTCGGTATCTAGATAGCTGGAGACCTGGATTAACACATAGGCTACTTTTTATCCCAATACTCCCACGGGATTGGGACTTACGTGGGTGAAACCGCGGGGCGCAGCTAGTATAGAATAGATATGGATATAGATATAGAATAGATATTACTTTGCTTTGTGTATATCGTGTTCTATATTCCTTCCTGTGTTGTACAAATAAAGTTATCTATTTATCTATTATTCTAATTATTATCTTTACTTACTTATCTATAACTAGATAGATTATTCTTCCTTGCTACTATAATTCTCACTTGAACTATCTTCATTTTCAGAGCTTATTGATGAATCCGAATCATCTTGTAAATTAATTATTATTTGATCCAATACATCATCGTGTATTCGATCATGGTGACAATATTCTTCTTCAATTTTCTGGACATGGTTATCACAGCTTTCCTATTTTTCTACGGAGAATTGCGCGAATAATTGCTCAAGTGCAATTTTTTTCTTATCCAAATTGCTATCAAGTTCATCTCTCGCGAGTTGTCCCTTGATGTTTCCCCAGACCAGCTCAATGGGATTCCAGTCTGGGTGGTATGGTGAAAGTCGTAATACTTCATGACCCGCAGCCATTACGTCAATCTTATAAACATTTTCATATCAGTGTTGTTTGATTAAAATAAGTAAATCACATTTCCTTAAGTGGATATCAAAGTCCACATTATGCCTTTGCAGCCAGGCCTGCATGTTGGATTTTGTGGACGCCATCGTGGGCTTCTTGTCTTCCTGCACTGAATGATACGCAGCATTGTCAATGACAATCACGGAATTTGGTGGTAAATTAGGCAATAACTTTTCTTTTATCTATTTATTAAAATTTTGAAAATTCATATCATTATGATAATCTCCTGTTTTAGTTTTAGATTTAAAAATTAAAAGGGCTCCATTGATAAATCCACCACGGCCTCCTGCATGGACAATAATTAAACGTGGTCCTTTACTAATACGTGACAACACTCCTCTTTCATCGGTAGACTGCCAACACGATGAGACATTCAAGGAGGAATTGACGTATGTTTCATCGAGGTAAACAATATTCCTCTGATCTCTCCGATGCTTCCCTATAGTATTCAGATACCTCCATGGCCAAGACACTATATTTGGCTGTTCAATAAGTATCTTTCTTTTTGACTGACATCTCTGAAATTTAAAGCCAAGTTTGTGCAACATTCTTCTCAAGTATTCTCAACTGCAATTAATAACACCGTCTTCTTTAAGATCTGCATTCAAAGTTTTTAATGTAGGAACCTTTTTGCGAATATTATAAAATTGAGTTACCTTTCGTCTTATTACGCCTTCTGTAAAATTATCTATTTCTATTTTTTTCTTTCGGATTTGTTTCTTTTTTGCTGGGGATTTAATAACCACGCTATTTTGTTCACATTTTAGATCGTTGGCTTCTTTAATAATTTTACTCACAGTAGAAACTGAGATTCCTGTTGCTTGCGCAACAGTTTTCTTCAAGTTTACGTCTCGTAGATACTCCGTAGAAGATGTATCTTGTTTTTTACTTTCAAAGAAATAATAAACATTGTACACTATTTGTTTCGTTTGCCTGCCAATTTTCTTGTCGAACATCTTTTTTCGATTCATCTTCGCATTGATCGTCGGATCGGGGTGTTGCGTGCCTTTTGTTTCAAGCGTCCGCTACAAATTAATCGACTGCCTGCGTCACTCGCCCCCCGCATACCTCTTACCCCTAGGGAGGTGTATGAGTTACGTTGCCGGACTATAATACTTCGCACTACCAGTGTGGTAGGTGCGAGGCCAGGTACCATCAATCGACTGTGGTGGGACTGAGGTAGGTGTGAGGTTGACGATACCTACCTACTTCGCACCTACCACATTGTAGTAGTGCGAGATACCACCGATCACCGAGGTAGTGGGACCAATGAAGGTAGATGCCGTCAAACGACTACCTCGGTCCTACCATAGTCAGTTGCCGGTACCTACCTACCTCGGTTCCACCACCTCGATAATAGTCGGAGGTCATCACGTCCCTCACTCGCTCGTCGCCTGCCATGACTCGTCGCTCCTAACACCTACCTAGGTGATACCTCGCACTAATACAGTGTAGTAAGTGCGAGGTAGGTAGATACCAACAACCTCAGTACATACCTCTGTCCTACCAGATTTATAAAATAAGGATTGAAAGAAGCCTGTATCAGCAACACGACAACCTTACATACATACCTACGTACAGACATTCTGTTTAAATTATGTAGTAATTATCTTACCGATCACTGAGGTGGTAGCTTGTAACTACTATACATTCTGTGGTGGTAGGATAGTGAGCGATCTTTTGCTAAGAGGCAGTGTGAGGAAGCGCGAGCGCCGCGCGGGACGAAGTGTCTAGCTCCGCCCACACTAGCAAGGTCATTGGCGTTATTAGCCACCTTAATTTAGTTCTGTGAAAGTGCCCAAGCACGTTTACTAACATGTACTTTTCCCTTTGTCATAAAAATCTTGTAAAAAAAGTTATAGGAAAGTTGCCACCTCTTTACTACAGCCTTTGAGCCCGATTTCTAAAAATCTGGTTATAATTTTATTCAAAATATAACTTGACATTGGCTATTTGCCCAAGCAATGTGACTGTGAATCCATACTTAATGTAGAAAAATGCCTTGCGGGTTCATCCCTTTTGTTATTCAGGGATTAAAACAAATGTTTAATTGCCTTAGTATGGTAAGTATGATATTTAACAAATTATCGTTAAATAGTAGCAACGAGGCGAGGAGGGGTGGCCATTTGCAAGCAGGCGTCAGGGACGAACTTTATAACGCCATAACAAAACAACGTCGTTAACCCAGAACCAACAGAGGCGTACTCAGGATTGAACTAAAAAAATAGAAAAACATTGAAATTCAAAATTATAGTCTATTTGTCATTTATCTTAAAAATCAATTGACAACATTCAAACTTCTTAAAACTAAGTTAGGGTGTGTGGCTCGAATGAAAATAAGATACAAAAAATTCATGGGTTTTTTCCCGTGATCTTTTTCACAAAGTTCAGGATTCGTAACCTCAGTTTCATACATACTGTCTTAATAATAAAACTTTCTTCATTGTTACCTACGTATGTTAAAGAAATTTTCCTATTATTAAATGAAAGTTCATTTTTCTTAGCTTAATCAAACTTTGAAGTTGGAAAAAGTTGGCATAAGTGAGTTTGACTTAAAGGATAGAACGACGGAAAAAAATAGTTTTAAAATTATACCAAAATGTCAAAAAAACAACTATGTTCGAAATCGATAACAGCCATTTTACGTTTAGCCCCTATAAATGCACCTTAGCCTGTTAAAGTTCGCCCAGGTTCGCTCCCTGAACCGTCCTGAATATATCCCTGTCGAAGAGCGTTAACGTTAACATAAACAAACCACTGCATCGGACGGAAGCAAACCGGCATTTTAAAACAAACAAACAAACAATGCAATGGTATATAGTTACTTCTTCTCTACTACATAAAATCGTAGATAGGTACAACTAGGTTTTACAGCATAACTAGAAAAAAAATAGCTAGAGTTTACAGTGTTAAAACTAGAGAAATTGTAAACTAAAAGCTAGACATAGCGCATGTTAATATTTGATATAAAAATTATTTGTCAAAACTGGAAAAAAGCCCGAATGCAAACTTCAGAACATATAGAGCGAACAAGCGTTAACACTTTTTAACCGACTTTAAAAAAGGAGGAGGTTCTCCTCAATTCCTTCTTCATGTTCCTTAATCTCTGAAATTGTATTTTGCTATGTTGCTTACAATACTGTTATTATAGTAATTTAAAAGCCTTTTGTCCTGTTGTCTTATTGTCGAAATAACTTTGTAGGTAAATTTCCGAGCCAAGTCTGGTGATAAAAACAATGCATTGCTCGTGTGAGACTGCGATCGAGTTCGTAAACAAACTTGCGTGGTCAAAGACTAATCTGTTCACAAATAGGACATATCGTATGAACATGTTTTTATTGCCTACCAAGCTTTTTTATGTAAATCTTCACCAACTTCTAAAGGACCACACCTGCCTAGCGTTTTAGTGATTTTTAAAGTTACTTATTTAAACGAACAATTTAAGGTAAGTATTTATTCTCATGGTACAAAGACCCATACTTGTCCTAGTCTCAGTTTGAGAGAAAAATTGTAGTTGTCATCGCAAATAATCGTCTCATTCTTGATTCTTACGACATGGCCTTACTCGTAACCTGCTTGTGGCCATGCTTATAAAATCGGTGCAACTCGATCGAAACTTCGGGTAAATATTAACCAGTAATTTATTTATAACGTGATCACCACCCGTGTTTATGGATGTATAAAGTTCGGCAAAATACGAAATAATAGTCCAGTAACAATTCTAGTATAAAAAAGGTAAAATTTGAATATCAAATTGCACAATCTAGTGTGAGCTCTGTAATAGTTAGTCTATAGAGAAACGTGAGCCAAGGCGCAGCGCCCGCTCTCCCGCGCCGCTATGTCCGGAGGGCGGGCGGCCAACGGCGGGCAACGGAGCTGGAGGGGCGCGACCCGTATATGGATTGCGCATACGCAGTACCTATGTCTCTACATACATACATAGGTACAATAACAGTCCAGTAACGCACCATGGTATCGAATAGTTACGTGGTGCTCATAGCGATGTAAACAGCTTTAAACTAACTTTACATTAGTTAGAAGGTGTACCTACTGCTTGTCGTTAGACCCACTATATTCATGCCACTGTGACTGGTGGGCTAAAATTTTTTCCTTAAAATGGTAGAATATTTTCAAGTGATCAAAGGACTGACTGCTACCAATCCTACCTAGGCAAACTACATTTTACGATTTACCCACTTAACTAATAATGAAAATCCAAATAGATTTTTATATTGTTTAAGTAGGTAATCGTATTCGATTGTGACCTGAAGTTGACAAACCATAACACATGATATGGCTACACAAAATGTGAGTCCTCGATAGAACTTACACGGCATCAAGTAGCAGCAGAAAGGCCTGCGGCGCGGGCGGCGCCGGCGGCGGTGCGCACGCGACGACGACGAACCGCCCACTCGTCTATGTGTGTGTTACATGACGCCATTTAGTCTTCAACTGTGATACTTAACTACATTGGAACATGAAATATGATACGTTTTCATGTTTTTCAACAAGATTTTCGGGCGGCTGGTGGTCGCTTGGAAACACCTAACTAACATTTTCATGATGAAAGAAATTGGCCTTTACTTCTGGTCTACATGGTTTAAACAGCGCCGATAACTTTTAACCTATAAGTTAAAAGTAATGATGAGGATGGGATGATTAAGACATGGGCTACTATTATCCCGATATTCCAACGGTATAGAGACCTAAGCAGGTGAAACTGCGGGCCGTAGCTAGTTTACTTATACCATTATTCTTTTAAGACTCATCGTAACACAACACACCAAATAAGCATCCTAAGACTGAAAGAAATCTCTTTTGAGTTCCATTTCTGCAACGATTTACATACTTTAATCCCTTCTTTGTTTTAACTGGTGTGTTTTATTTATACCTATGTTTTTGTGTTCTAAGTTCTATCTAAGCCGAGGTGTTCGTCCACCACGCCACAGAGTTGTTCCATAAACAATAAGTACCAATAGACCCTTACCAACGGCACACGCACCATAAAACGCAATAAAACAAAACCTAATTAGTGGCTTGGTAGTAGGAAGACCGATATATAGGTCGAGTCGTAGCGCAGTACCTACCTACTGGCCACTGGCCAGCTGCCAACATTAGTCACCCACTGTGCGGCCAACACTGACGTTTGTTAACGCTTCATGCGTGATGCCTGATTGTGTTTGGTACTCGTTTTATGATGGAAGTTTCTTCTTAGCATAGTGGCGTCGTCGTTGTTGCTGGTTCCATTCTCGCTGTAGAATAAATATTACGCAAATATTTGCTATCAATTTGGTATTTATGTACCTATTCATAAAAGAAAAGTTATAATTATTTTATTTGTCATCTGGCTACCATAGCACAAGCCCAGTTGCTTAATTTGGAGTTAAATGGCGCTGTATTCAATGTCTAGTACAATTATATATTTTTACTTGAACCTACACTCTTCTTTACTTCCCTCAACCGCCCTTTATATTTTACTTTAAATTAAAGCCTTCAAGTAGATCCCTGAAGTATATTTTTCAGATATATCTCAAAGAGGTTGCATCTGCTAGATTATACAGAGATTATTGTACAGTTACCGTAGACCATATAGACTATAGTCTATGTCCGTATATAGACTATAGTCTATGACTATGGTAGAATTGAACAGTTTCAATCGAAGGTTTCAATAATCGACAGTACCAGTGATGAGTATTGAATGAGTAAGAATACGAGAAGGTAAAGCAATGAGGTCACGTAAGCGGCGCGGGCGGCGGCGTATACCACTGACTGTACTACATCTATCAACAACAACAGGCTTTCAACTTTTCACCGAACGATTACGTAAATATTTAACACGTGCCTCCACTTGAAGCTGATTATTATTGATTTATTTATTAGGTATCTACTTTATACCTATCCTAATATATGTATCTTAAGGCCACCGACTCGTACTCGTATAGCCGACTGGCTAGTAGCCATTTCCTTAGGTAATTCAGTAACTAACCGTGTTCCACGGTTTCACCCATCAAACTTCCAACCCCGTGAGAATATCAGAATACATAGAGCCTATAACGATAATGTAAACGATAAGATTACCTAATTTGAAAATTCGGGAAATGCATGAGTAACCTGCTGGGTTTTACAGGTGATAAGTATTACCAGAAGAGTACAAAACTAAATAATTCTAGGGAGAGAGAGGAGACCAAAGTATAGGATTGCATCGGGGAAAATATGGGGAAAAAGGGGAGCGAATACGAATTTGACGAGTGAAATAGAGAATAGGAAGAAGGTAGGAAGAAACTTGGAAGGATTATTGACGAGAGTAGGGAACCGAAATTAATTTAAAGGCAAAGTACTTGAAAGCCATTACTCGTATAAGTACTCGTATGTTTTCTACAGTATCTAGTGATTTCAGTAAAGACAGTGACACACCTATGAGTGTTTCAACTCAACAATATTTATATTTCCTCTGCCAAGTCCGGCGTGGGTGACGGCGGTGTTAGCTTGACAGTTGCGTTAATTCACATTTTATTGGTCATTTTATTGCACATGTCCTGAAAGAATGAATCCAAGGTAGTTAATGTTTTTATTATTTTTTGTTGAGCAAGAAACATTACGTCCAAAGTCCCGAACGGAAAATTCTATTGGGGAATTGTTACTTGACACACACACACGCGAGGGTTTGTGTGGCTCCCTCTGGTCTGAAGGTGGAAGACGCAGAGGTTTACCCAACAATATAAACTCCACCCGTTCCTGACTCGCTTTGGTGTCGGTACCTACTGCAGGGACGTGTAGCGAGGCTAGTATGTGTTACATCTACTTATCTGTTTGATTCCTTTACACATTTCAATAGGAATATTTGAGGTGCGTCCTCCACCTGGCTGTACCTACATGTACTTAATTTATATAGCAGTGTTGTTTATCAGTAACGAACGTAACATAAGATCGGCACGCCGGCATTTGGCTAGACATCGATTCGAGGTCATCGTCTCTTTCAAGGTACACTTGTGAAGACAAATATTCTTTCAGTTTTCCTGAAATGTATTTTTTATCACAGTTGCTCATAAAGTGGATCTTATCCAACCGCTTTTAGGCTCATAATCCAACGTATTATACACGCGTGCGTTATGCATTACCTCGACGCCACTAGTATGTTATAAGTTATCCTGATAAGTTAAATTGGTATCTTACTGCTAATTACATGTTCGGTAGATAAAACATTCATAATTTATCTGGGTTATACTGTTTTGATGGATAAAATAATGTAGGTACCAAAAAAAGAGGTTTTACTCCAGCAATAAAGGTTGTCTATAAAGTCAGTTTACGAACGATAATTTTACGTGATAACGTCTTAAAAAATGATTTAAATTTAGTGTGGATTTTTCTTTCCTTAAATATAGTTTTTCCGTACCATTATATTATGTTTTTAACCGCCGACAATTGGAAAAAACTCTAAAAAATATTGTATGGCAGACGAGGCTGTATAGGTTAAAAGTCTTTTGCCTGGCCCATTCGGAAGTATAATTAACAAAAAAATAATTGTCCAATTATCACCACATATTTTGTTATTAATTATTTTCTTTTCTTTTCAAGTATTTTCTCTTATTCCCAACTGTGATAAAAAACGTCGTACGATACACGTGTAGCTTGATCGATTTAATCTCGACGATTTATAGACACACTCGCGTTTCGCTCGCGCGTCATAAACCGCCTCGATGAAATGATCAATTTACCACACTTGTATCGTAATGTACTATTATAATTCACCGTAGATTTCATATCACAATTAAATGTAGATGTTATACCTATTAATTATTTTAAAAATAAAGGCAGGTGTCCTAACGTTCTCTTTAAGCTACGGCGGTTGTAGGACCTCCCCTTACTGACGTACTTTAATTTACCACCCGTACCTATAGTACCCAGGTAAGGCCAAGAAAGACCTCATAAAACTGCAAGCGGAGATAAATTAATGTTTTTTTTAAATTATAATAATGCGACAATAATGCTTTTTTTTTTAAATTAGAATAAATAACACCAAGGTAGGTAGTAGAAAATGTAAATGGAAAGTACATAAACGATGCCCGCGACGTTACCCACCACACACGCATACGACTACCACCACCACAAGTACACGGCTCCCGTTGGCGCACCGCCAAGCCTTTAGTACTCAATGTCTTCTTATTATTTCAACAATTATTATCATAAAACAAATTAATCTTATCCTTAAACTACTTGTAAAAAAATTGTTTGAAGTAATTTTTCTTAATAGTAGGCAGCTGTTATATTCGAACTATAATAATTCTAATTTTCACACAAGCCAAGTTGCTCTGCTGTGCGAATTGTCCTGCATTTTTTCATTATTTATATATTATATATATTTTACTAAATGTGGATTCTGTTAAAGAAAATGTCAGTTTTGCTCGCAGTTTTTTAAGGTTCTCGCATTCCTCAGAAAACATGTTAAAACAGTGGTTTAAATTCAATATAATGTCAAGTCTAACATTCCATGTCGTTTCTATGCTTATTTTTTAAGTAAAAAACCCTATTATTGCCTATTTAGATAAGCTTCAAGTAAGCTTTGGTTCCATCTGGCACTCTTAGCAGCAGTTGTAAGGTCAAGTTACCTGTAAGTCAAGCCAGTCCATTAGGTATCCACGATATCACAAGAGCTGCACTCTTTATCTGGTCAATTGATACCTAACACGGTGAACCGCCTGTTGCTCTGGCTTGACGCCAGCCAGGGCCTTCATTCTGTTTACACACTTGACGTCTCTTACGAGTGGCACCTTTGAATATTTTCACAAATATTTATTAAAAATTACTATGCCATTTCTGAAGTCGTATTCTCTGGTTGATAGTATGTATGGAAACTTGAGTGTTGCAGAGTAAGTATACAGACAACTCCATTCAAAAGTTTCAAAAGAAAAAAGTAGTAGTTGATTGGTTGTTTGGTGTTGTAATTATTTTGGAAGATTGGTCGATTTTGTTGGTTAAAGAAAGTTGGTTTATCAAGAGAACATATTGTATGTACTACTTGAAATTATTCAAAACTTATTCAATAGAATTATTTGTAAATTTTGAAGCGATCTTCTATTTATTGAAATGTTCAAATATCGAATGTAACTGCAGCACCTCAATGACCTATCAAAAGTTTGTGCGTGTGCGTCTGACGCATATCAAAGATGCGCGTTTTTATTTTTTTTCCACTGAACGTTCACAATTTGGCATCGAGCCAAAGACTTCGGCTGGCATACAGCCAACTTCGAATCACCCTTCTCGGGGTTAACTGATGTCTCTGAATATACGTATGAAGTTTTATGAAATTTTAAAACTTTTTAAGGTGAAACTTGGCTGATATTAATTGACTATTGTAAAAACCGGGACGTTTAACGCAGAACGTGTACTAAACTACCCTTTATGGCAGGTAAAAAACCGGTAAAAATCTCGGTAAAACCGCGGATCATAATTAGTTTTATTTGTAAAGTATCGACTTTAGATGAATAACCCATTAAGTGCATGCGATAAATTTGACGAGTTTATAGTCTCTGATTAGCCGAAAGGGTAGATGAAAGTATTTTTAAATTCCATAGTAACATTTTGCTCACTTAAGTACTGTGCATAATTTCATGGTTCTAGACTCTGCGGACTGCAAAACTGATCTTACTATGAGATTAGACTATTGGTCTTAAGCACAGATTAAATCTTTATAAGTTTTTATACATTTTACATCAGTTGAGATTCATTTTGATGGTAATTAGAATAGATCCCTATAGGTGGATGTATATTTCTATAAGTATGTTAAATTTTTTTATATTACATTTCTGTAATTTAAGTAGTTCTTTGGAAATGGGCGACAGATTTATATGTCAGCAATTGTAACAAATTTCTGAAGAAAAACAAACACAGAAATAGATATCTATATTATTGATAAACCTTTTACAATATTTAAATCTAAGAGATAAGACCCCAAGTTTCCAGGTACAAACTTCGAAACTATGAAGCAAGTCTTAAGTACAACACTCATTATAACTCCACTAACTTTTAAAAACACGGTTCGAATTACGGTAATTTTTGTTCGAATTTTCGTAATAAATTGTGACATATTTTGGGCAAAAATATTTAGGAAAACAGGAAGATAATCTTAACGATGTTTTGTTTAAAGATGTGAAGTTTCTTAAAGTATTAGGTAATTTTAAAGTACGTAATGTTGTCTCCGCTAAGTTAAAATCGTGAAAAAACAACGATATTACCCTCGTATGAATTTATAAAAGCTGATATTAAACCTACTTAGTTGTTTATGAGTGTTACGTAGTTTGAAAGCTCGCAGAACGGCACCCTCTGAGTCACTGCTATACCGTCACGTCACATTCGCGACCGGCGCACGCGCAGCTGCCATAGGATCTCGTTTTACTTTGCGCACGGCGCACGTGTCGTATTAACACAACAAAAAACAACGATATGTACATATAAATTGCAGTTAAACGGAAAGAGAAAAGTCTTTCAACTCAAGTTTAATCCTGAACCTTTAATCTAACTGTTGCCTCTACCTACATCCCTCAAGGGGACGGCATGGCTTACTTTTGGATTTAATAAAATATATATCCGATAATTTAAACAAACAGCGTTAACAACATTAATTAATATGCAATTCAGGACGCTGTAGTGCCTGGGACATGTATCAGATGTAATGGCCTGTCTGAAATTGTAAGAAAATCTTTATCTCTCTAAATATAATATATCTCTTTATCATTATTTATCTTATTATATTAAACTTCAAACGTAGAAAAGTCATTTCAATCCATTTATTCATCAATGTATACATTTTGTATTCTTATAAAGCGCCATAACATTAAAACTTTGCAGATAAGTATTAAAATCAATTTGTCGCCCTCTCTTGATGTTTACGATCGGATGAGGAGGCAGCTGTCGCCCTCACAGCTGCCCTCACTCCTCCTCACCTTAACATAACATTATCCGATTGCACTTCAGTTGTCTTTCTGACTCATTTAGTTTTTACTAGCTCTCAGTCACAGCTTCTTCCATGTAATTAGTCTTGAATAAGACATAAGGAATACTTCTATTCCGGTATCGAACCGGGATAGAATATTCCTTGTCTAATTGGTTAAGATATTATTCAGATTGATTGAACTCGAAGATCAAACAAACAACAGACTTACAAGTTTTGTTGGTGTTTCAGGAATCTAAGTTTGTTAATGAAGAGAACGAAGTTAAAGGTTGAAATGTATTAATGTTTGAAAAAGGTTTTTTATTTTATTAAAATTTTTAAAACGTAGTTTAGCAGATTTTTTATAATAATAATATGTAAAAGGTCAAAGTTTGATCAGTACCTCGCCCTAAGGTAAGTGACTATGTGGTCTAAGCTGATGTAGCACGCTCGATACGTGATACAATAATACGAGACTAAAAGACTCTTTAATCAAATCAAGCATCATGTGACGAGATAATACTCATCAGAGACCCCGCATAGAAAAACAACAATGAATACGAAGGAATCTTGGAAATCTCCAGCAAGCCGCCTCTACGGGAGGCGTTGCTATATTTAGCCAGGGCCCGCACCGTACCGAGACGCGCGTGCTCCACCGCGCATGCGCGAGAGACGCCGACGCCTGCGCCGCGACGACGACGACGTCCACCGACCGATCGACACACGTCGCTGTGTGCGTGAACTCCTAGTGGTATATGTGCGCCTGGTGCTCTCTATACCCACCACCTGGGGATCACTGAACTTGCACTAACAGTTGCTGTTTTATGAAGGTATTGAATAAATGTTTGTGTTCCTGCTAAATGATTTGTGGTGGAACTTGATTTCAAGAGTTGTGGTTGCTAATAAAACTTTTATAAAACAAAACTAGATCGGCATTGTCATCCAAAAGAAGAGACAGTGCAGCTAGCCTTTTGGGCACCCAACCTAAGAAAACTGTTTTGAACTTTTTTTTTACTACTTTCATAGTTCTATTTTGATACGGAATAAATCACAGATTTCAATTTTCAACTCTGTTGAAGTAGTATATAATACGCTTACAATACAAACTTTGTTCGTTCTATGACATCTGAGCATGGTGGAACATGAATCCAATAGGAACAATGTGACGTCTAAACTGAAACCAAACCTTTAGATATAGTTTGCCAAACGAGCTCATATTGCTTCAAGAATTTATTGACTTCCGATATCTTACAACATGACGCACCCAGACAGTGCTGATAGGAAAAAAAAACTCTTGTCGTTTTTTTAACATCTTTGTGTTCCGGTGATTCACAAAGGTTTTTCAATTATTACGACTGAAGATTGAAGATTCACACGTGTAAGTGATGTACAGGAAGTTTAAGTTGAATCATCAAGTCGAGTTTAAAAAATACCTACTTATATATTCTTGATAATCTGTTTGTTTTCATGGGAGAATAAATTTATAAGTAACCAGATGGATTACGAAACAGTCCGAACCTTCTGACCAAACCATGTGTGACATTAGTATTGCACAGGTCGAGCCGTTTCCCAGTTGAATACTGACTGGTGGTAAATTAAGAAAAATGCTTTCAATCGACGTAATTGAAAGCTTTTTCTTAACTCAAAGTGACCATGTTTGCTTAAGCTTGACCCTAGCTTGGTCTGCTACTGTTGTAGATATATTTTGCAAAACCAATCACTACGTAGGTAGGTACCTTATCTACCTAGAGCTAGTAGGTAGGTACTCGTGCCTACCTACCTCTAGCGCGGCGCGGGCGCGCGGTCGTCGTTATGCGCAGCGTTATCGCTTGCATTAGCGACGCACACACATGCACGCGGCGGCCATCTTGCCTGCGCGTGGGCAGCGCGGCTGATGGCACGTGCGGGCTATTTTGGGCGGCGCCCGCCTTACCCCGCACCGACCGGCCGCCCGCCCGCCGCTACCCGCCGCTCCGTCCGTTCTGCCCCTTCATAAGTGAATTGTACAGACGCTGCGACAGTTTTATTTGATTTTTTTTAAGTCTGTGAATTTAAGATTTTTAGTGAAATATAACTTTTTCTTACAAAAAATATAGTAAATTAAATTACTTATCCGTTTGTTTGCAATTTCATTATCACGTCCATTTTGACATTTCCAAACACTAGCTTCGCCCCGAGGTTTCACTCGCATTAAAGTATTGTATTAGTACAAGCCAAGGCTCCACACTATGATCCCTCTATGTCCACACTGCACGGGCTATCTCTGTATCACTGAAATCGGTCGAATCATTTTACATCTGTTCTACATTATTTACTCTATGGCCTGTTTACCTCTGTAAAGTTCGCGCTAGGAAACTGAAACTATCTATGATGTTCCAATTTCTGTCGTTTAACTAAGGTTTTGAATGTGTGTAAGGTTTTCCAAGGTGTATTTTCATTCATTTTCGGTGTTCAGTTAATGTTTCCCATTGCCATGTCAAGAATAATTACAGCGGAAACGAAACGTGACCTTGTTGCATCTGTTCTGATTTCATTTTATCTATGACAGTTTACTTCGGTAACACCGCGCCGTGACCGACGCTAGCGGCGCGATCGGCGCGAACGTCCGGCGACCATTTTGATGACGACGATATTTAACGATCCGTTAACTCTATAACAGATTACACGCGTTTCTTTAGTGGCTGTTATACAAACAACCGAACTTTTATGATATTTATTATTTATACCATAGTAAAATAGTGTCGGGCTTTAAATTAATAGAAAGGTGAAAAGATGTTACAAACTTAGATATACCGAGTTCCGTCGGAATACGTTCACTAGTTATCTCCACGAAGAAGTAACAAATTGGGGTAAATAGTGTAACTTCTTAGGTTATATTATACCAAGTAGATGTAGATGTACCTGTCATCAAAATAGTTCAAATATTTCTAATAGTTTCAAAGCACGAACAAATAAACAAAATTCAGCTCAATTGGTAAACCGAGAAGTGGATCTAAATTAAGTTGCAAGAACTTACCGAACGAACATACATACATACATTGCAAGTTAAATAAAGGCTTTAAACAAGAAACAACAAATTTTATCTTTCTAATAACTAACATAAAATACTTTAGTGGAAAATAAAACAACAGCAAAGGAACCTCTATAATTTTGAAAGACAGTGTATTCAGTAAATTATTCCTTCAACGGAACTTTACTTGAAATCGCATCTGAAGTAATTAGTACGGAATGCCAGCGCAGCGTGCCAGCACTTCCGAAGCATCCAAACTATCTGAAGACATACAATATGCACTTAGTTGGTGGAAACAATCTCGAACAGTGCCAGACCTACAGACACTCGTTCACATGAACAGGCACTCGTAAACCTCTGAATAAATGATGAATGCTAGCCCTAACACTGCTCGATACTGGTACCTACTTCGTCTCAATCTGAGAGCTACGAACGGGGAAGACGTGACAAGTAGAGAAAGTTGCTGTCTTACATTGAAGACGTTTATGTTGGGAATTGTGAAGAAAGCTAATGCTTAATTTATGTGTGGTCATCAACCTTTGAATGATCTGGAATGGAACGTCTTGAGGTTCTGCGATGCTTAAGTAAATGCACATATCGATAGAGGATACTAAAATAATCATTTGAATGACTTTTAAGGACCTAAGTAGTTATTTATTATCACTAACTATTATATAACCATATTAATGTAAAAACCTACAAAATCTTAGCCTAATTTTAAGCTAATTCATAAATGTTAGAATTTATTTATTCAGCTTTCGATTAAATCCTATGATGTACGAATATTTTCGTAGCTCCTTGAACAATGATTGAATCGTATCGTAACCTATCGTGAGTAACACGATTTTTATTCGATGTTGTTTCTACTGCATTGAAAATTCCTACGTTAATATGATGGTATTCTGTAATTTCATAAAAAGGTTAATTAACAAAATGTAAAGAAATTTTAGTTGGATAGAAAGTTTTATCGATTAGTTTTAATCATTAGGTACCATTTGATAAACATCATGAAATCCGCTGCATACGAGGGCGGCACTGAAAATTTCGGGAATCAAGGAAGTGACACAACATTACTATTTAAAAATGTATTTATTGCTTTTCGAAGTATTCTCCGCAAAATTTGACACATTTTTCCATACGATGGAACCAATCATTAAAGCAACCATTCCATTCGGAAGTTGGGGTCTCCAAAATGGCCGTTTTGTAGGCGTCCACAGCTTCTTCAGGTGATGAAAATCTCTGACCACGCAATTTATTCTTTATTTTAGGGAAAGTATAGAAATCATTAGGGCTTAGGTCGGGGCTGTACGGCGGATGGTCTAATAATTCTATGTTTTCTTGCTCTAAAAACTCTTTTGTTCTGTTCGCGGTGTGAGAACTCGCATTGTCGTGATGGAGGATGATGCGGCGGCTGCAGTTCTCTTTACGGAGTTCAGAAACGACCTGTGGCAAACAAATGCTAGCATACCATTCTGCATTAACCGTTCTTTGTCCCTCAAGAGGAATAGTCACAACATGGCCGGTTTTGGAGACAAACGTGGCCACCATTTTTTTTGCAACACTCCGTGAACGAACAATTTTTGTTGGCTTTAACTCATTTTCGAACACCCAAACTCGTGACTGGTTTTTTGTTTCGGGTTCGTACGTGTATATCCAGGATTCGTCACCTGATACGATGTTGTATACAGCATTTGAGGATCCTGCGTGGAATCTTTCGAGAGTTCTGACGCACCAAGTAACGCGAGCCACTTTTTGCTCTTCACAGAGCGAATGCGGTATCCATCGGGAAAACAACTTTTTTACACCTAATTGTTCATGCAAGATTATTTGTATTTGACTCATGCCAATGACTAAAGTTGCCTGAATTTCGCGGTATGTTACATGTCGATCTTCCTCAATCAGCTTACGCACAGCATCAACGTTTTCTTGGGTGAGTGCAGTTTTTGGACGACCTTGACGGGGATCATCACTGAGCTTGACACGTCCACGTTGAAATTCAGCAAACCAGCGATAAATTGTGGTTTTGGATGGGGCTTCATCACCAAATGCAGAAATCATCAGGTCAACACACTGTTTTTGTGATAAACCACTTCGAAAGTCATAATAAATCATCGCTCTTGAATTTTCTCGAGTCAATTCCATTTTCTCAACGACTAAACAAGTTTGACAAAACCTTGTGATAAGACCGAGATTCTTTTTTTAAATAAATAAATGGTATTCGATTCTTAAAACCAAGGAGTTTTCAATTAAAAAGATTTAAATATGACAGGAACAGTGGAAATATTCCATTCCCGATACTTTTAGTGCAGCCTATGTATTTACTCCAGAAGATTTGACGAGTCCTTCCCTCTGAATGCGGTCGAACGAGCTAAGAGAATGGTGTAGGTGCAGACCAAGTCTACTCCATCTAATAGGTACATATCCCATATTCCTGTCGTCTTATAAAATTACTTATACTAGGTATATACCATCTTCTATTTTCTTTCCTTGTCATATATTTTGCTTGTTGTACCTATGGTTTTCGTCTGAATTAAAAGCTACTAATTTTTATTAGTTATAAATCATCTATAGATTAGATGTAAAGTTCAATATTATTAATTAATTTCAAAGAGATATAAGAGAGTAGAAAAAGATCGAAGATTGATAAAATTAAATAAATAATGAACCCGTATCTCCGACCACTTCGCCTCAATCTTTGGCATTTTATGATCATGGTCCAGATTCTGGATCATCGCCAGGTTTATTTTTAGATACGGTTTCAAGGATTTGATAGTCAAAACTTGGAATCATATCGATTGTTTTTTCATTACGATCGAAGTAGACATTAAATAAATAAATAAATATCACAGGACAATGCAGACAATGCCACCTAGCTCTAAACTACGCAACTAGGCTTACGATTGGGCCTAGCTAAATTATATGCTGTTTTTATTAACTCCATTTCGTCCTATTATCACAGTTCTGCAACGTATGAACCGATTTCAATGTAGCTTCTTTTAACATAAAAATATTACATTAGCAAAAATCAAATGACGGATATGACGTCTTTTTTACGTCATAATTTGTAGCGTGTGTTGCTTATCCACCCTCTTTAAGTTATTTAGTAATTAAAATGCATTAAAATGAAAACTCCTTGGTTCAAACCAGAAGTTTCATAAAAACTGGTTACTTTTGTAGTTTTTTAATTAGTTGTTACTGTATATGTGAAAAAACATAGAGTTGCCGGCCGACAGTGAATAAAATATGAGTATAACGCCCCTTAGACATCGCGACCACTTAATTACTACGTACTTGAAGAAACAATATAATTAACTTTAAGTTCTACTTAATTGGTTTATATTCGTTTTAAATGTCATAGTTGTTTTTATTATTTTGTTTTTTATTATTATTTTGCAATCAGTACCTACTTATGACGATAAATGAGTCGAAAACACTCAAAATCTTTTATCAGACGTAAACAGATTGGATAGTACAAAAACCTATCGGTATCTCGCACTATGACGCACTTAGTCGAGATTTTAAAATTTGCGAGCCTCTTTACTATGAGCTCGAAATAATGTAATTTTTCTAATAACTATGTCACACCCGCGTAGATCCGGATTTCGTGGAAATTTTCAAATGCAAATTTTTAGTTCCAAATTTTTTGTGACATACTAGTCATCCGTCATAAGTTAGTGAATTAGTGAAACTAGTGAAAGTAGTGTTTTATTAAGTACTAAACTGCACACAGTATGTTTTGATCTAGTAGGGAATCGGGGTAAATGGTAACCATGCGCAGAACGCATGCTGAGTACGCGCGCGGGCTGTCGCAGATTTTTGTTGATTACTCAAGGTTGATGGATTCTATGAATGGAAGTATACCAAGAACACTCAAAATTAAAATAAATCCATTAAATAGTCAAAACTAGTTTTCAATCGGCACCTACAGTTGTTTGATTACCTTGAAAGAAATTAACTTTAAAAACTTAGAATTCGAATAAGAGAGACTAGAGGTACAGGTATTAAATTCTAGACTCTATTTTTTATTAACCTACTATGAGAATAAAAAGTTTTTTTTTTAAATTTTCGTTTAAAACACAACCCATCAGTCAAAATTAAGTGAGTAATGAATAAAAAGCCGCAGGTACGCCCCATCGAGGTCCCGAGGTCGGCCATCGGACTTTTCACATAATTATCCTCTCATTAATGGACCGGTGGAAACAAAGGGCCCTGAAAAATCCTTTGATTTGCCGCTCCAACACATTTCCCCGGGTCATAAGCCTTCAAAACTCAATAGGGCCTGAAATTTGAGAGGCTTATTATACGCTTTCACCACCGTATACTTGAAGTTCTACCAACAGCCAACAGTCTACACTAGACTGCATGTTGTGTGCGTGCGTGTGTAGTCTACCATAATTAAAGCCGAGAATGGCCTTGCTGCTCTGTTGACGATATGTTTAATATACTGAAGTTTCCAACGTAACTTACAATTTTATTTATAGAAGTAAAAAGGTTTAAATAAAGATAAAACCTTAGATCGAGGGAAATATCCAGACTACGAACTTTATGATCGGTGGATAGCTAACCAAATTGTTCAGATTGAAGACATACACTCGTTTTGTCGTATAACAATCGGCCGACCGAAAAGTCCGAAGTTTCGATTCGCCCCAAATTGAACCTATTACTGTCTAGACTACTGTAGTCTTATATAATAGATCCAATCAATGGTACTGCCTACGCGTAGGTACACTAATTTGTCAATTTTGAGAGTTATTTTGTATACCTATTTACACGGAATGATACCACAATTTGTGTGAAAATAATAGTATGGTTTTAAGATCGAATTCTCGATACATATGTAATGATAACCATTTTTCTTGTTACATCAGTTCAAATCCCATATGACAGTACCTACAAAACACAAATGCATCAGGGCGAACAGCAGTACATTTACTACAAACGTCCCTTTTCATAAACAGAGATATTGACAGTTGATCAATAAATCAAGAACATACCGTGAGAGTTAGCTGCGTGGCAGCGAGGGCGGCGGTCGGTGTCACCTGGCGGCATGGCTACATGGCAACATCGCGGATAAATTCTAAAATGGAATGTCATAATTTTGGCAGTATACGCGAGCGTGCGATGGTAGAGGCGTGTGCTGTTGTGAATGAAGCCCCGTCATGACGAGGAGCAGCGCAGCAGACGGCGTCTCAACACTAATTTTACCTTCTGGCTCGCACGCACCACTAAGTTTAGCCGCCCCAAGATAGCCCCGGTCCACGACCCATCGCGCATAAACTTTTCACAATTAGACTATTATTTTTGGTAGCAAAGTCAGTCGGTCGATTATTAATAGAGGCTTTTCCGAGTTTATATTCGTTACGTGTGTTGTGGTGTTAACTTTTAGTGAATTTATACATAGACGCTTATAAATAGGATATGCTGAAGTAACGTCTGACGGACGCCGGACGGGGGAATACCTTCCTGAAATATCTTACTACTGCCGGTGGTTTGCGTGTTTTCGGACGCATTGGTTAACGATTATTTATACATTGATCGCGAGGGTTTCCTTGCGGCACTCGGCGCACCCGCCACACTCCGCATGATGCGCGCGCGCGCTCGTGCCATTGCTGCGTCTACGCATCGTCGTCGTCGCCTTCGTCCTTGCGCTGCACCTGCTGCTTTAGGGAACGTGCAAAGATATATTTTTTAATTTAAATATGATGAAAGTCATATGACCCTGAATAATAAACTAATTATTGTTTTGTTCATGAAAAAATACTAGTTATAATTAAATATGTCTGTGTAAAATGTCCCTTGATTCTAAAATAACAACGTTGATGTAAACAAAACAGTGACCATAACAATAATTACAAGAGTATGTTCAAATTACACAAAATGCTTGCCTCAACGAACTCTTCGTAACTTCGTAGATATAACAATTAATAAATGAGACATAATTGCTGAACAATAATACAGTTAACAACTTAAACCCCGAGAATCATTTACCAAAGTACCACGTAATTGGTTTCAGAAGCTTCTAAACTGAAAACACTGAAAATTTTTCCATGGAAAAATATATCAGATTAAAAATAAAGGTAGTTTCACAATGTCAAAAACCATTATGACAACAACGGATTGCATTCAGAAGTTAGAGGGTGTGCACTGTGCAGATCACCTCCCTATCCCCCGCTACCCGACTACCCCCTATAGTCGGGCAGACGGTTGTATTTTCGTCTGGCCTGATGTGTCAATTCAAATTAGCTAGGATAGTCCTATGGATAATTGAGAGAATTCGCGACTCCTGAATGTTTGCTAAGAACTCGTGAGGTAGGTTCGGGAATTGCTTGATATAATTATGCACATATCGACATTCGACTGTGTATAACGTAATAGGTTCATTTTATAAACGTTATTGTGACACGGAATGATTAGCGGGAAATTCGGTTACAGAAAACTAGACAAAGTGTCTTTTCATATTTGAAGTTACATTTTTCGGTAGATTGAATAACCCTATAAGTAACCCTAAGTAGTCGTATTAATTTATTTTATCTTGAGATAAAACCAACTAGATAACTTTATACTTCTAAAATAATTAAACAATCTAGAGTTACTAAAATAATCTAGATACTTATAGGTGTCCATTTTATTAAAAAAATATTTAAGCTTAATAAATCGTATGTTGTTATTGAAAATTAAACATTATACCTAATACATTTACTATAGTTAAATAGCAAATACAAAAGACGGATATAACAAAAACAGCTAGCTCAAGTTCCCTGTAACGGTGTAAGAAAAAAAACGAGACAAATGGTGACAGGAAACGTACCCGGCCGGAGCCCGTGATGCCGGTGCTGAAATCAGCCGGTCATCGAACCCGGGCAGTGTCAACGATGCTTATTACATTAAATTAAAGTTTTTTAATATATATTTTTAAAGTTTACTCCTTGAGAATCAATTAATTGAAATAAAGAGAGGTACGATAATAAAATGAGTTGTAAAATGGAACGTCAATAAGAAGCCTAAAAAACTCCTTATTCTGACGGAGGACCTAGACACACCTCTAGAAACGTCATGTGTTTTCAAATCCATACAAATAGACTTAAAATTAATTTAGAAGAACCTACGATGGCAGAGATACTGCAACATTTCGTTGTTCATTATAAATAAATAGCATTTAATTTATATAAAAGATAATCATTTGAAAAGGAGTCATGTAATAATTTGATCTCTTTATATAAAATACATTATCAAAAACCGCTAACAGACGACATTTTGGGCCTTTGTTTAGAAAATGTTGAAATATAAATCATAATATTTCACCGTATCGCATCTAAGACTCGTTAGCCTACTTGGCGTGTCTTTTGTTTGATAAGGTGATTGTTTTGTATGGAAACCTGATGGTGGCGCGATGACGATGAGGTCGAGGTAGCATGCTCGCCTTAAATTCACTTGAACATTCCAAGTTTGTAATTTTGGGTGAACATTGAAGCGGGCAGAGAGTTCTACTACGCTTGAGAAATAGGAAAGCGTGAAGATTTTGTATCCCTCAAAATATCTCCATCAGAAGGACAATTCCCGTCATTGTCCAGACATTTTGACAAGTTATACTAGATAAATCTCGTAATATTCGTATTTTTCACGTAACAATGGGCCAGGTAAGGTGGCTAAGTATGGTTAAGATGGCGTCGTCGGGTCGCCCGCCGCATAAACTTGCGCTAACGAAGGTCGCCCTTTATGTGATAAATTATAAAACATCTTTTACTAGCTTTTAGCCGCAGCTTTGACCGCATAATTACCATTGATTAACTAATTTAAAAAGTGACTGACTGATTGATTAATTAACGCACAGCCCAAACCAATCGATAAGCCGGGGTAAAATTTGGCAAAGAGATAGATAGCTATAATTATGACGTAAGCTAAGAAAATTCAACCTAAACGCGAACAAAGTCGCTGATAAAAGCTAGTTAAATTCCTAAATTATCAGGGACGAAAATCAATTCAAAAGCTCAAAATATGAATTAAATACTTCCGCTCTGTGGTTTCTGCCGCGTAAGTTCGGTTCTTTAAAACTATCGGTATAAAAAGTACCAAGTTTCATCATAATCGGTTCAGTAGTTTTTGTGTGAAGAATTAACAGAAATACATACTAACCGTCAAGTAAAAAAAATAAAACTCACCATCACGACTCATAAATTCTCTAGAGCCTAAGTTCCTCTCACCCTCCGTGTGCGTGACTCCCCCTCTCGTTTCCTTCCCCCTCCCCTCCGCTTCAGCCGTATCCGGCGGGACACCTGCGCGTGCGCAACAAGACTTATTGCTTTTTAATGTACTCCTCTACGGTTTTAAATAATGGAGCCCTTAATATGGGCTGGTGAAAGCTATGAAAAATTGAAAGTAATATATAAATTATGGTGTGAACTACCTACTTGTTTAATTTCTGATCTTTGCTATCTGAATAACAAAATGTTGATTTAGAAAACGTGGTGTTTCAAAAGGTAATTGTAGATAATAACAACGTATAATTCAGGGATTGATTTGATTCATATTAAATAACAGATAATTGATAATATTGTCAAAATTGTAAATTGAAAACATGTTTTGTAAAATTTCCTAATTCCATCGAGTAGAAAAAAACATTGCTAAGTTATTATTTAAACTTAAAAAACGCTTTCATATAAGCATGGTTACTTGAACACTTCAAAATATGTCCGTCAAACGTCAAAGTTATGGTCATGGCTTGCATCGTAGAAAAAGTGAGGTTAGCCAACACATAATACAAACAATCTGATGGTACCATGGCTGCGATTCATTATTCAGACACCGCTAAGTGGTGGAGCTATCCGCTTCTCTCTCCATATATAATTCACAAGCTGACTTGACACGTCGACGCCTGATACACCCCCTCTCAGCCCCTCTCACACCTCGGGGAACGAGGAAGGGGGATACGTCAGTTCCGCAGCCAATTATGCACACGCTGAAATGTCACAGGCACTAAGTGTGGAGTGACCCTTAGACCTATTGGCCTTTTATATGGGGACGGGTTAGACTCATTAACGCAAGGCCGTTCCATGGGACTCTCGAAGCATTTTGACCAATTTGTTAAAATTTTCAGGTGTTTCATTTTTAATTTGTTTTCCCCGATTTGACCTGATTTTTAGGCACTGTTTAAAATGAGATTTTTTGATGTAAATACAGTTATATGTTTATAAAATCAATAGAGTACGGGGTGACTTGTATGTAACGGATGTAACATCATAGTTTATTATATGTATTATATGTAACGGATTTATTATAAGAAAAGAGGATGTGGCTAATCTAATATCTTTGCAGGTTGTTATAATTACCTACAATTAGCTATATAGAATGAGACTCCCTGTGGTTGCGCCCCTTATACGGCCTTCTCAATTTATTTTTATACAATAAATTATTTAAGCCAATCATTTATTTGAACAATGTCACAAAAATACACTACCGATAGGTATATTCTCTGAGTGAATTGCTTAAATTGCACTTTAAAAGCTTTTAATCAAAAGAGACAATTTAAACTATTACATGGAGTGGAAATGCATCCGTAATGCAACCGGCCTGAATGTGTATTTTCGGAGCATGGAACACAGAAAACCGCTTAACCTGGCTGGTTATTAATGAAAATTGAGCGACATCCAGGTATCGCGGCGACCAGTAGATCGCTGCCTGATTTAGACTTTAACAACTAAATCTAGGACAAGATATTTCGGTGGAAATTGGTTAGATATTACAATGTAACCTACATTTGTCTCTCATCGGAAACACGTTCTAGCTCTTCTAATAATACATTATTTAAGTATTCGATATTCAAGTCAGCGATTTGCTGAAGTGTTTCTTTGTTTAGCATTTCTACTTTGTACCTTTCTACGCTATTTTCAGGAACTAGGCTCCTTTAGTTAGGTTATTTTTGACTAGGTAGTCTATATGCTACTGGAAAAATAGTTAACTCTAGAAATCACCGTAAGGTGAAGTAGGACCTGAAAACCCGTATCCCTCTCCCACGCGCGCACCGCGTCTTAGCTCATTACTTTCCCCCGCGCGCCGCGAAATTACGATTTTATACGATTTTCAAGATTTTTTCTATCGAGGCAAATCACTCTAATCGTGTTTCAAAGTGTATGACAATACAAAGCATATCTTCACCTAACGACATTACGAATATCATTCCATGGATTTTAGCGGTTAAACCCAAAAACTGTTTCAAAGACACCTCTATCTTGCTTCGGGTCTTACCACTTCGGCTCAAGGAAAATTTTTGTCCAGAAATCACCTGCCGGCGGCGGCGGGCTTTTTATTTTTTACAATGAAACCAAAAAATAAAAACAATTGAAGATAGCTCGAGAAAGACGAAAATCATATATTTTTAATGTAGGTAGCTAATCTTTTTTAAATTTGAAATTAAATATCTAAAACGTATGTTTTGCATTACGTAAAAAATGTGAAAAAATCTTCCATTTTCAGTTTTTTAGGAATTCAATATCGAAGAAGAACAAATAGGAGGACACCCCAGCACTTCACCATGACCCATAGCCATAGCACACCCATAGAGCCTACTTGTTACCGCGCTGCCGTTACTTCTAATCGCTCTGAAAATATAAATTACGTTCCTAATAACGTAATGACCAAACTATAACTAATAAGCTGTCCAAATAATTTATTTCATAAGTAGGTACCTTCACTTCCGAACCAGCCTACGCAAAAGTCTTCTATCTATAGTTATTAAGGCGCAGACAGAACAAAACGCGAGTATTCGGGTATAAAGCGTAAAATTATACGATAAGGTTAGGTTAGATAGTGAATTAAACAGAAAATACACCAAATATTATTTGTTTACGATACTACCGACGTACGTACAGTGTTTATTACGATACCTCAATTGTTAAATTATAGTAAGTAGTTTTGAAGTTAGGTGGGGACAGATGAACATACATACATACATACAGGTCAAATACATAACCCTCCCTTTTGACTTCGCCGTAGTCGGGTAAAACGTAATAACAGGTATTTTGATTCGATAGAATGTAATCACAAAACTACCTCTAAAATGTCTTATTAAATCCTTTATTAAAATATCCTTGCTATCACACTGGTTTTTTGATACCTAGATTTTTTTATCAAACCTAAACCTACTATGGAAATACTCCATTACTTGACATTAATGTGCATTTTATCCAGATATTACAAAATAGTTAATTGTGCACCGGCACGTCTAGCTCAATTCTATATAGTCCGCCAGTGAATGACCTTTGGCTCTTTTAAGCCCCTTAAGTACTTAGATTAAACAGTATATTCATCATTAAATTGACAACAATCTGTTATTATTATAGCTAACAAAGCTTTATTAATAACATGAAATCCAAACTAGAATGTATTAAAATAAGCATCTAGATTATCAGCAAGACTAACGTGTTTCAGTTCAGAACAGTCACATGTGGGTGTAGCCGACCAGTGACCGCTCAAATTCACGTGTTTATTAACATCATATCATATTAACCCGAGCAAGCGAAGGCCCTTTGCTTCAACACTGGCAAGTTTTTCTTTCCTCTGGACAGCATGTACGTATGTTTGTTGGTACTCCTTCTAAAAGTATTTTTGAAACTTGGTATTTTGTATCGTACTTTGTTTTTAATAAGATCATCTTTTGTTTCTTTTTTCGATTTCCTTTCATTTTTTATGTCAATTTTCGTTTATTTATTTATTCGATTTTCTTTGTCCGGTGTGTAAACTTTTTCTTCGTGTTATCATCGCCATGAAACACAGTAACTCAGTACCTGCATGCATTATTCGTATTTATTGACAGTAGGTCTTCATTGCATATTTACAATGCAGCGTTTAGCGATCGTTTTGTACCGTTTATTTAATTAGATCTATTCGTTCAGTAAGTGTAGAGTGTAGAGTGTAGGGGGGCTATTATATAGGAGTTGTTGTGAAAATAATTAGATTTAAATACTATTTACTGCTACTGTAATCGTTTTTCTAATTGTGCACTGATTATAGGTGACGGCATCGTCGTTGCAGGAACTAAGGCACGAATGGAAGCCAATTAATTGTCTATTTACTTATAGGGTACCTATTATCTTTTATTTACAAATATAAATATTAATTAGAAAGTGAAGTACATACTGTTCGTTTTGATGGCCAAAACTTGAATTTTAAGATTTTTTCTTAGAAACTAGCCTAAAACCGAAAGTAGCAAAAAATATCTTGTCTAAAAGATGCCGCTATCAGAGTTACCTTCATGTTTTTAGACAGTGGTATTTTATATATTATAGAAATACATTTACTTCTTTAATGTATACCTATGTATACATCACTAATTATATGGAGATATTATGCATTCTATCGTATTTTGTTTTCTATGGATTTGAGGCTTATTGATTGTGCTTCCTTAGAAGTAGGAAGGTCGAGATTGTTCGTGCGTATGAGTGACATTGAAAGAGCGAGGGGGCTAACTCCATTTGTTAAATTAAATGTAGTATGGTTACATCTCATTTACCAATAGGTATTAGTCGTCAATCATAGTTACCGAAACAAACTACTCAAATTTCGAAGTTCACAAAGCAACCCACACAACTGTAGGTACCTAGATTGCAAAGTTTCGAAATGCCACTGGAATATAGAGTCTAATATAGTAACAATTACTCAAGCAGACAGGGATCACAGCATAGACCGAACACCGGTTCATTTATCTAAAAGCTTGTCGAACTGAATCCCTCGGATCGTACCCCTTCATAACTTTAAAAGCTTCCGAGGTGCTTTCAGTATTTTTCTATTAAATTACGTTTGTACGTGGTCATTATTCTGCTGGAAAATATTTCGTTGACTTTTGAAATTGACTTTGTTAAAACGAGAAAAATAAGAAGTCTGAGTCTCAGACTGCAAACCAAACGGTCGGCCGACAGCTAAAACAGAAGTGAGTTTACTTAAACTTTTACCCTTAAATTAACTATTCACACTAATAATCATAATAAGAAAATTGAGATTACATTGGTTTTTAGGAATATTTGATTTTTTGTTTGTAACAAAATGGGTGTAGTAACAAAATTTTGATAAAACTTTCAGAATCAGAATCAGAATCAGAAAATATTTATTGAAGAACTGGGTACAATATGGTGTTGGGGTTTTTACATTACAGTGCCTAGCAGTTTATCCTTTACGGACAAAATTTTGATAAAACTTTCAGAATCAGAATCAGAATCAGAAAATATTTATTGAAGAACTGGGTACAATATGGTGTTGGGGTTTTTACATTACAGTGCCTAGCAATTTATCCTTTGGGTATAAGGAAGGATATATCAAAACTTGGGCAGTAACATAGGCTACTTTTTATCATGACATTCTTATGGGATCGGTACTTACGTGTACCACAATTTACTGTAACGTCACGCGGATAAATTCCATGTAAGTAGTCACGTGATTTGACAACGTGGTTCAAATTAAATCTTCACTCATTTTATCAATGAACTGAACATTTTTATTTGTTATCGAAAATACCTCAACGTGACTATTTTCACATCAACCTATCGAAAAGCAAATCGTTCCTAAAATATTGGATATTTCTAACCCGCGATCGACTAATCCTAAAGAAATATTTTAAAGGCTATATTTATTGTCATAGGTTATTTCAGACGTCGGTCAAAGGTCTCCGAAAAAGAGATTTAATATTATTGGAATTAGAGAGAACAAAGTCCGTGGATTTAAATTACAGTTTTTACAACACGGTTTGTCGACATAATGTTATTTCACAATCACAAAACACAATTACATAATAAAAGATAGCACTAATTAACGTTTAATTTTTTTAAATTAAAAATGCAAGCACATCCCGAAAAAAAAAAAAATCCTCAAGGAACGACACTATCTGGACGGTAGCATAAAGCCACATCAGCAACACCACGACAGGGCGCAGCATTGTCACATATTTTCGTCGTTACATTAGTTTTATAAATATGTTGAACTAAATATATCTACTCGAATTCGATTATTGAGAAAAATCTAATAAGTACTCTGGCAGTATGCGCGAGCTATACGAAGTCATAATGGTTATTCTTTGGTGTTACCTAAAGCAAGGAGGTTAGGTTTTTGAAGTTCCTAATGTGTAATGATATCAAATACTGGCTATATGCACAAGCCGTGCGAAACCATAATTTGTCATGACAGCTGTCAGTGGCAGTGATTCTCTCTAGGGCTGAAAGTTTTACTTTCAAAACGCTGCTCAGGCACCTTTAGACCTACTTTCGGAGTATGAGTAATGAAATAGTACATTGTTACCCTAGGTGTGAAATTCACTCATTTGAGTCCCGAGACGGAGTTTGGCGCCCGAGCGTAGCGAGGGCGCTAATAGTTCGAGGGACTTAATGAGTTTTTTACCCGAGGTAAACACTGTGCTTTTCATTACGAATAATACATAAAATTCTTCATAATAACGAGAGTGAATGAGAGACTCCATACTACCTCTGGCAGTATGCATGAGCCGTGTGAAGCCATAATTGTTATTCTTTGGTGTAACCTAAAGCAAGGAGAACAGGTTTTTGAAGTTCCTAATGCGTAATGATACTGATACTGGCTACAAGCACATTGCACAAGCCGCACGAAGCCATAATTTGACATGACAGCTGTCAGTGAAAGCGATTTTCCCTAGGGCTGAAAGTTTTACTTTCAACACGCTCTTCAGGCACCTCTAAACATACTTTCGGAGTATGAGTAATGAAAAATATTTAGTTTTATTTTATTACTTATCTGAAGCTTATCCGTATGTGAAAATGCGTATAGAATCTTTAAAGAATCATAGTAATAGTGTCAGGTTTAATTTGAATTGTGCAACCAGTTTTTTTTAATTCGTTTATACTCGTATTTTATTTATCATGTTTTGCTAAAGTCAAGTCAATGACTTTAACGAAAGCTAAAGGCGTGGAGTTTTTCCACGACGAATAAAGTCTGGGATCTGGATTTAGTAGATCGGGACTTACGCTACGCGGGTGAAACCGCGGAGCGCGCAGCTAGTATATAAATACGATACAAGTACAAGGTAAAATCTCTGTAAAAAACTCCTTATTAGTGTTTCCGATTATTGATCGCACTAAAAGAACGCGATAATATCCGTTAAAGTAGTTTCATTGTGAGGTAGAGAGATGCTCTGTCTAAGTTATTGGAATGTCTTTGTAATGGTCTATGATCGATACCCATGTATAAGTAAACAGGAACGTATCGTGCCTTGTATGACGGTTGTCTACATGAGGCATTTATACAAATTAGAGTTGGAAACTTACTTGGCAATTTCATGTTCTAAGTCATGTTACTTTTGCTTTGCTGTCTTATTTCATCATGTTGTCGTTATAATTCCAATTTAGAAATAAAGAAATACATTGAAAACAATACTTATGATAGAAGGTAGCTATTGCCTTTAAATAAGTAAGTTGTTGCTATTAAAGTTATGTAAAACTATATATTTATAATGTTGTTCTAAAAATATGGTCAACTAGCAGCGCTCCGCGGTTTCACCCGCGGAACTCCCGATCCCGTGGGAATATCGATATATAAAGTAGCCTATAGCCTTCCTCGACAAATGGACTATCCAACAAAAAATAATTTTTCAATTCGAACCAATAGTTTCTGAGAATAAAGCATTCAAACAAACAAACAACAAATTTTATAATATTAGTTTAGATATACCTACCGTGTAAATTGCTTCAGTAGTGAAATAGGTCATGTTGTTTAAAAATCTTATTGTAAGTTGTTGTTGGTCGGGTCCACCGATGGGTCTTAGTTGTTACTCGTGAAATATTTTTGATAATAAAGCTTTGCTTGGGTCTCGATGAAGTTCTGTTCGCAGTTACCTGCGATATTTTTTTTATTTTGACGATTCTTGGATATGTTACTATATACTCAGTTGCAGTTGACCTGAAAGTTGACGATTTAGGACAAATATCGACTTTTGCAGCTCATTTCTTGTTCATAAAGATAATATTATGAAGTAATCACAGCAAATTAAATAGTCGATGGAAGTAAAATTGTTTTAGATCGATTTTTCATTGTAAAGCATAATTCAGGCTTCAATTATATGATAGCTTCTCCTTATCGAAAGTAGGTTAGAACTGAAGCGGTCAATCACGTACCATGCAACAGACAAAGAAAATAAGCTTCGTTTGAGTTGCCTTGTAATTTTCATATCAATTTACTTATCCTTCGATATTGATAGTTGAATTGGTTTATACCGTTATCTACTGGAGGTTGAACACAATGTTCAGGCAAACTGACTTATAGGTAAGTGAACTGTCGAGTGTCGCCAAATCATCGGCCGATAAATAAATATTTTTTATTATTCTAAGTGTCACAACACTAGGCTTTTCTGGAACTATTTTCAAGGCAACATGCATGTCCAAAATTTGCATCGAGACTTGGAATCGTGACCTCTCGCTTACCGTGTAGGTGTAACCACTACGCCATGCGGTCAAGTTTTGACACGCATTTTTCTTGCGAATAATTCCAAAATACTCGTAATGTGCTCGTAGTACGTAGAAGGTATGCATTTATCCTTAGTATGACTCGTGATCTATCCACTCGTAGATCTATACTAATATTATAAAGTTGAAGAGTTTGTTTGTTTGAACCGTTTCTCAGAAACGACTAATTATCTTAGAAACCAATGGTTCGATTTAAAAAAATGATTATTACATTTGTCGAGGAAGGCTATTAGGCTATTTTGTATTTCGATATTCCCACGGGATCGGGAGTTACGGCGGAGCGCTGCTAGTCTTTGATAAAACAACGCGTGACACACTCATTACTTCGATGGGTGTCTTTGACAATCGATCTCTACAAGATTCGAAAGGTACGTTGGTCTCGATTGCTATCTCTGGTAGCAGTCGTTAGGTCATTTGATAAGCTTGATAGTTACTTGCAAAGTAACAAATAAGTGAGATTTTGGTAATATACCTATTATTTTGTTTACGGCTGAGGTATATACGCTACTAAACAACAAGAAAATAAAAAAAGTTTTCGCGAAAATGTAAATTTGGTCATATCTTTATCGTGTTGACTCAGAACTCAGGATTTTTATACATCTAATAGGGACTATAGACCTAGACAACTCGCTAGGTCCACCCGTTCCTGAGAAAATCGGTGGTAATAGACATACAGACAGACGGACAAGAAAGTGATATTATTAGGGTTCCTTTTTACCTTTTGAGGTACGGAACCCTGAAATATACAAGTATTTTTTGAGTCAATAATTCTAGTATTTTTTTTTTACTTACATTTGTTCGTTTATTCAACAAAAATATAAACAAGTTACAAACAGAATATTAATCGAGTAGTAAGTAATTCCCACGTGAGTGTGATATCGAAGTTGTATTTAGTTTGTGACAAGGTTTCATATGATGAGGATAGAATATGTACAGGTCCCTGAAACTTGTCTACATAGAAACTGACGTACATATTTTACATTATTTCTATTGAATTATATAACAGTTGTTGCAAATACATAAATAACTCAGTACCTAGATAACTTATTATAGTGTTAGCAACTTTAATCCACGCTATTCAAGGCATACTATGTATTACCTTCCTCAAAAACTATATCCCCCTTTTAGATTAGTCAACCGTTTCCAGAGGAAATAATCTGTCAATACGTCTGGTAAGTTTCTTCACCATGATTTCCTTCTCCGTATAACATTTTCGAAAACATCTATTGGCACACGGCCGACCGGGATTCGAACCCACAACCCTCAGGTAACTATTATTTATTGTTAACTTTAATTATAAAGGCATCTGTGGTGTAGCGGGTAAACACTTCATTACGACGCAGAACGCAATGGTTTCGATTCTCGCTTCAAATATCTAGATACAGACAGATATTTGTTACTGCAATAGCAAAGTAGATATTTACAAATTAAAAGTATTTTTAACTATTATATCCAGTACAAGCCTATTTCACTATCTCAGGGCTAGATGTTTGTATTGTGCTCCATTATTTGTATTCTACTAGCAGAAACACCTAATGAACCATCTTCTCGTAATAAAAGAGATGTAAATCTTTCAACAATTTAACGACATTTCATCACCCGACATCGGTTCACATATTGTTTCCAAACATCCTGAGTGTATAACTGCCATAAAATAGTACCTATAGCCAACACAGACCGTGTCAAATCGTAAACTCTCACTCCCATTAACTAATCATTAAATTGTATCTACTTATAACAAAAACTTTAACTAAGGTTCGACTCAGACTACTGATTTTTTTTATTCATTGCGGTTGTATTTGAACTTGTATACGGTATTTTTCCGCAAGTAGACTTGTTAGTCGTTTCAGCTTATCTACCACTAGTAGGCCAACACCGCTCATACGTTGCGGTTGGTCATATTATTTTGTTACATCCATTAACATCCGTAACATGCAATGAAAGACGTTTTCAACGTCAAAATATCGGTTTTCAAAATCTCTATTTAAAAGGCCGTCACGTTATCGACCGATCGAAAGATCCGTAGTCTATATTTACCCTTATTATAACAAAAACTGAAATTAAATGAATAGTTGTAGGTATACGTTTAGTTTAGTTTAGTTTAAAGTGTTTAGTTCAGTCACGGTTGTTGCTACTTTACCTTATAATTATTCCGTGACATTGAACCGTTTTTTGTTTATCTTTGTGATGGGCGATCGCCGATCGGTGACGGTTTGATCGGTTTCATCGATTTTATAATTGTTTAAAGTATTCACATTGTCCTAGTATGTCCTTATGTACTTATGAAGACTTTTGTTACGTAGATCGTTGCAGGTTCGTGTCTCGTTTCGAACAAATTACCACAAAGGTGGAAATTATACGTAAGTCTGCATTTATCCACTATCCTCACCAGTTATTAAAATTTGTTGATTAATTGTTAGTACTTATAATTATGACATTTGTGTATTAAATTGAATTAAAACAGTGATGGTTATTAAAAATATGATATTATGTTCAATATTGAAACTTAGGTTGGTTAAAAATCGACATTTTTCAAACCTTAGTAGAAAAAACTACCTAATTATTTATATTAAGAATATAAGGATTGTTTATTTTTGCCTAATTTTTATATTTCTTTGACCTTTATTGTTTGTTGTTACAATAAACAAAACACGAGCGGGCGTTATAATATTTTTTTTATCACAGTTGCTCATAAAGTGGATCTTATTGAACGGCTTTTAGGCTCATAATCCAACATATTATGCACGCGTGCGTTTTACATTGCCAACCTAGTGCTGTAAAGTTATCCCGATTAGTAAAATACGTATATTCCTGCTAATTACATACTTTTTTGATGTATAAAAAAGGTAGGTACCAAAGAGTTTTTAGCTAGCAAAAATGGTTGTCTCTAAAGTCGGTTTACGAAAGAAAATTTAACGTGATAATGACTTAGAAAACGATTAAAAATTGAGTAGTTTATTTTTTGTTTTTTCTTTACTTAAATATATTGTTTTTCCGTACCATTGTATTTTGTTCTTAACCCCCGACGCAAAAACAAATAGAAAAAACCCTAAAAAATATTGTATGTCAGACGAGGCTATATAGGTTAAAAGTCTTTAGCCTGGCCTTTCCGCAGCATAATTAACAAAAAAATATTGCCTTAAAAAATGTAAACATAGACTAGACTTCACAAATATTTTGTTAATTATTATTTTGTTTTCTTTTCAAGTCTTTTCTTTTATTCGCAACTGTGATAAAAAACGTCGTACGATATACGTGTGGAATTGATATTTGCATCTTGGCTTCTTTAACACGCTCGCTGCCGCTCGCGCGTCATAAATCGCCTCTATGCAAAGATCAATTTACCACACTTATATCGTAATGGACTATTATCACAGTTGCTCATAAAGTGGATCTTATTCAACGGCTTTTAGGCTCATATTCCAACATATTATGCACGCGTGCGTTTTACATTGCCAACCTAGTGCTGTAAAGTTATCCCGATAGGTTAAATACGTATCTTACTGCTACTTACATACTGTTTTGATGTATAAAAAAGGTAGGTACCAAAGAGTTTTTTAGCTAGCAAAAATGGTTGTCTCTAAAATCGGTTTACGAACGAAAATTTTACTTTCTTTTATAAATAATTTTTTTTTTAGAAAACGATTAAAAATTAAGTTATGTTTATTTTTTGTTTTTTCTTTCCTTAAATATATTGTTTTTCCGTACCCTTGTAATTTGTTCTTAACCCCCGACGCAAAAACAAATAGAAAAAACCCTAAAAAATATTGTATATCAGACGAGGCTGTATAGGTTAAAAGTCTTTAGCCTGGCCTTTCCGGAGCATAATTAACAAAAAATATTGCCTTAAAAAATGTAAACATAGACTTATCACAAATATTTTGTTAATTATTATTTTGTTTTCTTTTCAAGTCTTTTCTTTTATTCGCAACTGTGATAAAAAACGTCGTACGATATACGTGTGGAATTGATATTTGCATCTTGGTTTCTTAACGGCTGCCTCTATGCAAAGATCAATTTACCACACTTATATCGTAATGTACTATTCATGGAGTGATCTGTTACTGTGTAAACATGAAATATGACGTCACATACATACACCAAAATATATAACCGATTGGTTCGCGAGACAATTCAAATTAAACAAAATAAAATTAGGTACATTATAGTTCATTTTCTATTGAACGAGGTAGGTATACCTATGTATTTTTTGTATAACGAAGTGTATCTACATACCAACCAGATCAAGAAATACTGTCAACTGATTAAATTCCCTCGCGGTCGTCTTCTCATACGAGATGCGAGAGTGTTGTACTCGGTAGTGCGGTAGTGTTACCTAGCGATGTATGTAGTACTACCTATCAATGTAACGTGAGTATCACGAGGTAGGTGAACGTATGTATGGGGTATGGGATGCAGGCAGGATGCGATGCGGTGCCACATGGCCCGCAATCGGCGGCTGCGGCACGGGCGTCGCGTCGTCGGTCGCTCGCGAGCGCGAGGAGACGCGACGTCATACTATGGATATTACACCACTCATTCATACATACACTTTTATACTTAACGAGTTTCAACGCATTCGATCCAGTAGTTTTTGCGTAAAGAAGTAACAAATACACACACACACACTAACTTTCACATTTATAATATTAGTAGGATATTATGAAGAGGAAAGATTTGATTGTTTGTTTTTTGCATTGAAAAGACTTCGCAACTAACTGGTCCGATTTTGATGAAACTTGGTATGAGGATACATTTATTCAATGGGAGGCTTTTTATCATGATATTCCTCACGCGGGTGAAATTTACAATAAACTCGAAATAATTCCTTCACCTTACGTTCAACTATTATAAGATAAATAAAACTGCAATTATTTACTCAGGTTAATATCCGCGACAAATAGTTGCTGAATTGCGTAAAGTGACGGCGACAGCGTAGAAAGGAATAGGCTCTGAAAGTACTGGTCCGAATTTGGTGAAATTTTATTTTTGATACAAACGAACTACTGAGTTTGTCCCAGTAGTTCGGTTGCCCGTTAAATCCCCATTACATCCTTCGGGAAATCATAGAAGTAACACGATTAACCTGCGGAGTACCCACTACTAGTTTTAATACAAAGTAAAATGTTTTATTTCACCGAGAAACAATTTGAGGCATATCTACATTAGGGCAACGTTAAGTTTGAAACATAAAAATCATTTTGAAAGCACGTGTGCGGCAATTTCAGTCAAATGCATGTGCCCGTACCTACCTATAATACAGGGTCTTTGATTCTATAATCAAATAATTTCATTGTTTGTGGGAGGAAATATTTAAATTAAATCAATCAACAAATGTTTTTCTTTGTGAGGATTGGTTGGCCTTCCTATTATTTGACTAACTAGTACACACCATACAGTTTGTCATGTGTTTGATTGCTAAGTGGGTCTAGGATGGCAAGAGGGATTTAAACTTTACAAAATTGCTTTAAGTCCCATTGTCATAATTTTAAAACAATTTTTTTAAAATTATTTTTTAAGTTCTTACATATAATATTTGGGTTCAGAACGAGCCTTCCAAAGAGTAGAAGCCACAAGAATCTCATGGGGGTTTAGCTCGCTTAATACAAGAGGTAAAAACCTCAAAATTCAGTTTGTAGCCAAAAGTAGGCTATTTAAAAATTAGTAATCCTAATTTGAGTTGAAAACATTTTTTTCATCAAAAATAAAAATAATAAATGCAGTGCAGTGTTTACGAACTGAACCCCCAGCCACAACCGCGACTTTTGCAAAGCTACATGAGCCCATAACCTGATTTATACTTTATTATTTTAAGATTGCATTAAAACATTAATTACAAATGTGTTACTTGCGGCCTGTGGGTTTACTTACCATACTGACATAACAAAAATAAAAATAAACTATACAAATATCATACTTTAAACAAAATTTAAACATTAAACACCACAGGCACTAACAAAAAATAAAAAAATAATAACTTAATTATATAACTACTGACTTATATTTAAAACATTAATAAGTAGAAGAAATGCAGGAATAAAACAATGCTTTTAAATTAGGGAACATAATATCTGAAAAGAGACTTAGCTTACGCTTTACCCGCACTAAGCGTTTTACTTCGTCATTGCTTATTCTTAATGCAAGGAAAGCACTTGAAGTAAGAATAAGGAATGAATAAAAAAAGAATAATGGAATAATGGAAAAGGAATGAATTTTTCCATTGAATAGGAGACATTTTGGAAATGGTTTTTATTGAAAATCTAAAAGTACCTAAATATAAAATTCAAAGTTCTGACTGATTGACTGACTGACTGTACATCAACGCACAACTCAATTCAATGGACGGATTCACTAAAACATAATTTGGATAATAAATAATTCAATCCTTACGCGGAGGAAGTTGCAAGCGAAAACTAGTTAATAAAAATATAAACAAACTTCCCAATTTTAAGTACCTGTAATTGAATGAATGTCAGCATATTTCGGTACTAATTTAATATTGTTTAGGTGATCTGTCTCCGCGAGCCCCGTCGCGTCGCCCGCCGTCACATCTGTGCTCAATCCGTTGCGAACTGAAACTTCAATCTTTTTGCAATTTTATTATGTACTTCCATCGTTTATTTTAATGTCTTTTAATATTATTACCAACTGTTGACTTTTTCAACATTGTTAGGCTTATCATACAATGTGTTTTAATAAGGGTAACGTTAAAATGAAAAAGGTTTGTAGACGTGTACGCTAACAACTTTTAATAATTCGATCTTTTTTTTTGGATAATTTTGATGTTAGTATGTACTTGTATAAATTCTTCATTGTCTATGACGAGTTGTCAATGGGTAAGTCTGTCAACTACTTCTAACACTATGACAGTCTAAAAGTATAAACCAAAAAGTCGGTTTAGGGTCGATAATTTTAACGTCATACTCTGAGGCTGAGGCGGATTGTGCCTCTCCATCGCTCGTTCCGCGCTCTCGCTTACGACACGTTTTTTGTGAGTGCATTACGGTGTTCATCGATTTATAAGACGTTATCAAGTCAAAAAACTAACCTGAAAATAGTTAGTAACAATAACCTTTACATTAGTAGACTAGGTGTACAGAACGGATCTTCAAAGGCCTCCGTGACATTTCCCGGCATACCATGCATTTGCATATAAAAACGTGGCTGACCTTGCGACCTCCGTGCCTCCGTGTGCTGACACGGCCATCGCGACCTGCCTGAACTTTCATGCATCATCCTCGACACGCAATTTGTATCAAACTGCAGGACCGAGCTGCTGGTAATGAGGTGACTTCGCTATCTACTATCTATCTACATACCGAATTGCATTGCAATCAGTTCAGTAGTTTTAGCGTGAAGGAGTAACAAACATACACACACATAGTAGGATTACGTTTAGGATTACGTTTTATACCAAAGAAACTCAAAATACAGTAAAATGATAAAAAGATTTCAATCTTTTCTTTGGAAAAACTCATTTAATTTAATTTCTTATTTTGATACTTGCTTTTGCCCGCAACTTCGTCCGCCTAGAAGTCGAAAATGGTACTAATATAGGATTTTTAATTGTTTTAGCTCTAATAAATTTCTTTGTGTTTTAAAATTACCGACATCGAAGGTTAGTTTAAATATTCATATATATTGACATTTCACATGTTTTCTTTGATACTCATTATAAAGATAGAGAGGCCAAAAAATTCGGAACCTACTTGGAAGCAAACAAAAAAATGGGTGTGTGGGACTTAGAAAAAGTATTAGAACAAAAATTTACAGTTTTTATATTTCATGTCAGTCTGTTTGTTTGTTACTCATACAATTAAAAACGCCTAAACCAATTTAAATCTGGTTTTCAATATTAGATAGCTCTATTTTGAAGAAGGTCGTGGTATACTTAACATCAAAATTCAATTAGTAGGTCCTGAGTAATCAACAAAAAACTGCAGTCGCTCGAGAAAACCCCGGCCGAACGCGTTCTAGCAAACGCGAACGTCACATAAAACATAATAGTGTAGCTTACTTTTTATCCCGACATTCCTACGGGATCAGGACTTAAGCGAGTTTAATATAATTAAAAAAAAAATTGACTTGACTTGAATATATTTTTAACCAAAACCCAGTAATATTTTATAACCAAAATTTACCTATTTAAATTTCGAATTCTACGTCCATATGAGGCCGTGTCCTAAAAGTGCAATCTCTTTGAATAAAAACTCAGATCCATTTTTTTACATGTGTCAAAATACAATGTAGATAAGTTAAAAAGAGTATTGATATCAACTTCGAAGCAAATCACCCCCAAAATAACTTTCTACTCCTTTTTAACCCCGTTAGGGGATGAATTTCAATAAAATACGAAACATGTGTTCCGTCAAATTTGTTAAATAATGTTTATGTAAAATTTGAAGTAGATTGGACTAAGGAATCACGTTGTCCCATACAAACTTTGCTCCCCTTTTTCACCCCCTTAGGGGAAGAATTTCGGAAAATCCTTTCTTATCCGATGCCTACGTCACACAAAGAACACACCCTCCAAGTTTCGGGTCTCTACGATCAGCGGTTTAGGTTGTGCGTTGATCCGTCAGTCAGTCAGTGATTCAGGACAAAGCATTTTATATGTATAGACAAAGCATATTATAGAGTTTTGGCGGGAACGAGTTAACAACATGTCGTGCTGCAGTTTTATTTTCATGAAACTTAGATGTAACCCGAGTTGAATTGTATAATTCTGGTGGAATGTTATTCAATTTAGTTCTGTGAAAGTGCACAAGTGTAGTGAAAGTAAAAATCAGTGTCAAACATGCAGTTTTCACGTTGCCTCCAAATCTCCTATTAAGGTTATGGTAAACTTGCCACCGCTTTACTATAACCCCTGACTTGACGGACTATGACGACTTTGACTGTATTGAAACACTTTAGGCCCGATTTATGAAAAATCGGGTCATAATTTGATGCAAAATATAACTTGACACTGGCTAAATGCACACGTGCGAAGCCATAATAAAAGAAAAAAAAAAGCATATTATATGTATAGATTGTCAGTTGTTAGTCTCAGTTTGGTAGTAAGTTGGTTGTTTTATCTATCTATCTAGAACTGTCCGGAATTCTTTCAACTGTGCACAATTTCCAGTCGATCATCGTAACACTGCACACTGCCTTGATAAACATCTCTTGAATATCTTTGTTTAAAGAGCCTGTCACTCAGACAAAGATAACAACTACTTTATAATAACTATTTTTGAAACATATGATAGATCTGTCGAATGTTGTATCTTAGCTCTATCGTTGGAAAAATTGTCCTCATTTAGGTGATGTGATCACCAGAACTTTTGTTTTTATTTCAAATTCTACACACCCCTCAAAATCGACTCTCCTATGGAGGCGATCAATGTCCAGAAATCATTGGCTTATTGTTACAACAACAAAAAATAATTAATAAAACTACATAATATAATCCGGAATTAATTTTATTAGCAAAAATATCGACTCCTACTTACAGTAAAGTGCGCACTAACTACGGAATGGAAAAATTTAGCTTAAAATATACTATCAAATTTTTTTTCTCAGTAATGTCTATCTTAACAATAGAATTGAGACTAAACTAAAGCAAAACTGATAATATAATTTCTTGTTATGAATTTCATAGAAAATCATAAAAGACTTAATATAAAATTAGCTTGGTTGTGCCTTAGTTTAACGATGATGGCGGTGGCGGCGGGCATACCTAGACCTACTACTAGATTTAATAAAATAACGACATAACATAGTTCTAATAACTTTCTATGATAAAATTGCAGATGAGTGCAGTTGACTCAGTATTGTAAATAGAGTTATGATGGTGAATGTGTATCCAAGAGCCGTAGTTGCAGAATTGCCATCATCTTCATCGTCGTCTTCACCATCATCTTCATCGTCTTCACCATCATCTTCACCATCGTCTTCACCGCCTTCTTCACCATCTTCTTCATCTTCGTCTCTTTCTTCTAAATCCCACGCACTTTCAGCATCTAAGAAATATGTCTCGTATATATCATCCCAGAATGCCACGGTATTCGGATGCGGGTTTTGTAACTGAACATCGAATGCAGGTTGTCCCTGTATCTCTCCGTTGTCTAAAATGCGAAGAAAGAAGGAGTTGGCGGTAGTGTAGGGTCGCCAAAATACTGTTGAAGTCTCGCTTTGTGGTGACCTGAAATGCGGAAAATGTTAATACTAATTAAGAAGATTAGTTACTCACAGATTTGCTACGTTGATATAAAGATAAACCTACTCAGTTTTGGCAAAATTTGTCCATCTTTCAACAAGAACATCACTGATTTGCAAGTCCTTTTCTTGATAAACTTCATTTTCTTCGGCATCATAAAACAAATAAGCTAATTCTTCGCTGTGTGCTGCACCAGCCACCTCCAAGGGTCCCACAAACGGCTCTCCTAAAGTACCTTTATAAGAAAACTGATACAGATAAACTGGTGCGGTTTGCGTTCTTGCTCGTAACCGTACTTCTCTTAAGGAAGATACTAGAATCATTGTGTCACCATGATATGAAATGTATTTGTCTACATTAGCCATTGTTATTGGTTCACCTTCAAAATAACGATTTCTTATAGACAGTGCCACCTCTGATCGTTGAGCATCACTTTCGAATTTTAAATCTGGTTGTAAGAAGTCAGAAAATGATTCATCCATTCGTTGTAACCAATTGTCTTCATAAACTTCCTCTGATCGGATGGTTCCTTCATTATCCACGTAACCCAATATAAGTGGAATTTGAAGTTGTTCGCGAGCATTTAATATTTCAACAGGTGATTTTATAAGCAATGGGTCTACACCTGGTAAATCGTTCCTTTCAACACATGGAGAAAACGCAAGGGAATTGTCAACAAGATCAAGATCATTAATGACACCCATAAGTGCAGGAACGCTTATTCTTGTAAATATTTGAGAGAGATCTTCTACATTAGTAATGGTGTGACCAAGAGCCCGAGCTACTAAAACGGCGTAGTATGTATTATCACGAGAAACGGCCCACGGCGATAATGCATTTCCACTTTGACTTATAGCTCTGTGAACCAATCCTCGAGCCATTGGGGATAATGTGATTAAATCAACGGCTGCAGCTCCACTGCCGTGACCAACTAATGTTACGTCATTAGGATTGCCCCCAAATTGCGCAATATTTTCCTGAACCCATCTTAGTCCCGCAAGAATATCCTTTAATCCAGCGTTTCCTGGGGCAGTTTCAGTACCAAGGCAAAGGAATCCAAGTACTGATTCTCGGTAATTCAGTGAAACTACTACTACATCTCTTTCCACAAAGTTTTCGAAAGACGGTTCAAATTCGTAGACCTTATCGAATTCCTTTCCTTTGACCCATACCATAACGGGTAATTGTCTTGAACTGTCGACGGATGTCGTAAAAACATTAGCTACTAAACAGTCTTCTGTACCTTCGTAGCCGTTACCTAAGGCTCTGATGCACTTGATGTCTTTTCTATTTGCCACAAACGTATCTTGGAAAGTCGGAGCAGGTCTCGGGGCCTAAAATTAAAACATAACAATCAGTTTGTTTAATTTTCTATATATTTTATCAATAAT
The DNA here is from genome assembly GCA_951213275.1 of Idaea straminata. Lineage (NCBI taxonomy): Eukaryota > Metazoa > Arthropoda > Insecta > Lepidoptera > Geometridae > Idaea > Idaea straminata. The sequence continues at coordinate 15,716,490 of OX577847.1, forward strand.
TATCAAAAATTTGTAACCCACCTTAAATCGATTCGGGCCTGACGTAGAGTCAGCATAAGGAATTCCGTAAAACTCCGCGAAGTTTCCATCGCTTGACCGAGACCCAACCACTGTCCCTTGAGCAATAGTAACAGTAGGGGTTGCAGACAGATCAGGCGGAAGCTCAGTATAACTTAGATCTTCATCTATTAACTGCCCCGCAATTATGGTTATCACCAATGAACAGATGCCTGCTTTCAACCACATGGTTGCTTTTCAAGATCAAAATCGTAACTGAATCTTGAAAAATACTTGAGATGAATTATATCAGTATGTGATAAGATATTGAACAAATTCAGGGGTTTTTTCTTGGTAAGCCGATAACGTTAACCTATCAATATTAGATTGAATATTCAAAAATGTGTGTATCAAAACCAAATATGTACGTACAGTCGGAATACCAACTAGCTGAACCAGAGCTCACTCGCACATCTGTAAAAATGTGGTATTTACCTATTTTATTATTATTTTGAAAAATTAAATAAAGAATATTGTGAAAAAACAACACAGAATCAGGTAATATTACGTTACAACCTTACAGATTTGCGAGTGAGCTCTGGGTCACGTTTGGTTCAGCTAATTTGTATTCCGTCTATACTAAGGTAATATCTATTTAAAAATATCATTGTTATTGACTGTAGTGTCATTATTATGATATCTATTTGTCGTTAAATCTGTGACATTATCATACGAACTATGCTTTATTTCACGGTAATATTGATGTAAGCTCTCACATCAAAAAGAGGTCATAAACAAAAAATAGGTCAATGACTTTATTTAAAAAAATAATACCGTTTCTCAAAATTGGTTAAAATTTGAGGTACCGTATTGCAAGCAGCATAAGGGTCTGATTTTTTTTCTTTTTTTTTCATTCCCTTTGCGGGGTGCGGTCCTACCGTAGGGCTTAGAGAGAGATTTCAGAAAATGTGCGTCGCATGTGGCGCTTGCGCACCGTTCTCGCGGCCCATGAGAGTTTCTGAATCATTTAGTTTTGTCATAATGTTTAGTTGGGTATTTTTATTACTAGTATTTTTTGCAGTTTGATTGTGAGAGATACTGACTCATGCCTACATTAAGTTGAGTGTTTTGTCTTAATAAAGGTCTGAAACATTTTTTAAAATAAAATATTAAACTTTATAATAATTAAAAACAGTTACTTATTATGGATTATATTTTATGCACTTCATAAATACAGTCAATAGAGTCAGTTAGAGTTTACACCAACTTGCACTTATTATTCGTCTATTTACTATCGATCCTAATTAATTATTCAATTTAAATGTCCAACACAACACTAATGATAGGCTAGATATTTATAGCAGGAATGCATCGATTTTTATCATTTTGACTGTAAAAAGTACTTTCTGAAATATTCCCATCCTTAGTCTCCCGGATTGTAGAAAGAAGATGGTCCTCAACATGTGCTACACCACGTGGGTCCTCTGCAAACAAGTGCACGAAACAAACCGTGACAATTACCATTATAATTCACGTGAAAATATTCCTTAACATGTAAAATAAAGAGTCTATAGTTGAATGCAGGAGATAGAGTTTTAGGGTCTAATTAGGTTATTGTCTACCTTGTGGGAGACTCCAACGGGACTAGCAAAAGGTTAAATGTTATGTGTAACATATTGTACAAGTTGCATCGTTAGAGAAATATATAGGGATATCCCTTGAATTTTTGTAATTGGACAGTAACAAATACTTAATTGTAAGCAATATAAATTGTAAAAAATCCAATTTTTTTTTCAATTTTTTTTATTCTACAAGTGAAGTTTCCTTTGAAACTTAAACGTGAGTTTTGATTTTCAGTACAGCATCGATGTTTTCACAAACAGAGTCGTGTTTCCTTCCCCGTTACGTGATGTTTCAAGTTTAACTTTTTATTGGTGTGTCGAGGGTTCCGTGGTCACGTTCTCAACACCGATTCCAAGTATACGGGGGTTAGCGGTTTATTTTGCCACTCTATTATAGAGCTGAATGTTACCTCTACCCACGGCACTCTACTGTAGGTACCTATAATAGCTACTGTGTAATATAACACATGTCATAATGATAAACGGATTATCTCAGACATTATAAAAAATTTACGCTTATATCCACTTTATTCATCTGTTTGTTCAACGAATTGAACAAATTCTACTCATCAAGTGTATTTTATAAACTTTTCAATCAACTTTGTTCAATTGAAAATTATTCTAAGTTATTAAAAACGGTATAATATTTACCATGGTCTTTGTTGTTATATACAATAACAAAGACCGTATGGTATATTAATATTTCTACACTATTGTAATTGCCATGTTAAATATTTCTACACTATTGTAATTGCTTTAGTGCTTTGTCCTGAACTACTGACTGACTGACGGATCAACGCACAGCCTAAACCGCCGATCGTAGAGACCTGAAACTTGGAGGGTGTGTTCTTTTTATGACGTAGGCATCGGATAAGAAAGGATTTTCCGAAATTCCACACCTAAGGGGGTGAAAAGGGGGGAAAAGTTTGTATGTGACAACGTGATTCCTTGGTCCATTTTCGACTTCTACGCGGACGAAGTCTCTATACGCGCGTTAAGAGTTCTAGGCGCAATTATTTTTAATTTTAAACTGTAATTCCAAAACGAATTACAGAATTACAGTCCTTGCCGATCTACTATATTGTAAAAAGGGCGGTGCTTAATTTAAATAAAAGGAGAAAGTAAAAAATGTAAATCTTCAAAAGATTTTACGTTGAAGTCAATATTCGGTATTCTAGTCCATTAAACCTTACCGTTTAAATATCTCAGCGGTGCGCGCGCGCCGAGGGGAACTGTACCAAAATAGACACACCTCATGGATTCTTGCGCATAGGACGCGTGCGCGTCTAACTGTGTTTGTAGGTATTTTTTTTATTGCATCGGTTATAAAATTGTTAAGAGCCACCGGTTGATTGTCTATGACCGCGTTTTTGGGATAGGTGTCTGTTGCTTGTTGTTGGCTAACCTCTGTTTAGCTAAGCGGCCGTTGCTGGAGTTGATGATGATCATCAACAATTATAAGATGTTTAGTTACTAGTTACAACTTATTATGTTTAGACAAGTCACATTTTGTACATTTACTAGGAACATAAAATTATGTACGCAATGCAGGAAACGTTATTTCTACCTAACCAATAAATAATAAGTAAATCATAATGCTGTTGAAGAATCTTTAAATAAATAATAAATACCTACCACAGTTTTTATAAAGGTCTATAGTTAAATAAATAAATAAATATTGCAGGACATTTCACACATCGCCACCTAGCCCTATGCTAATGGATATACTAGACAACGGATATACTACTTAATACATTGAAACAACCAGACCACACACAAATATCTAACCATAAATACTTGTCTGAGGCGGGAATCGACCCCGCAACTCTGTGTTTGGCAGTCAGGCATGAGCCAACTGGGTCGTCGACAGTTATACAAACGTTGATAAAACAAACTTACGAGATTATCATCCTCCCCAACTAACAGAAAACGCTTCATTAACAATTCCAGGAAGTGAGAGACAAATTTTTTGGACGACTTCATATATAAACCATTTGAAAGGGGGCAACGTTTTTGTATGTGAGATTTATTACAATTATCATTGAGGGTGGTTGATGGGATTTATGTGGGTACTATACAGCTTACTTTTAAGTTTTGAGCTGCTTAGTTGTTCAGCATGGATTATATCTCCATCATTCGATTAAGTGATTGACCATGGTATGCAAATTATGCGTTTAACGTAAAGGTGGTGTTTTGCGTATTTGGTTTTATGCGTCTAAAGGATTTGTATCAATTTTGACAGGGTTAACCCAGGTCTTTATGCTATGACCGATTGAATACAAATAATTCCATAATCATTTATATACCTACAGAATCTCATCGGACTAAGGATACGTCAAAAAAATATTTACCGACTCAAAGCTTTAGTAAAACGAGGGATTTACAAAGGAAATTTCAATAGTGGAAAAGCAATTTTGATTCGTGACCTTCACCTCAAACAAATGGCTACGAATACTCAATATCATCGCAATCTAAAGAGATCCAGCTATTCCTTTTACTAACACTTTTTCTTGTAAAATATCCGATACAATTTCCTGCAACTTAAAGTGAAATTACCAATGTAATTCAGACTTTGATTTCATAAACAGAAAGTACGTTTTTCGGAATATCTAATTCTCTGACACATTTCTAAAAGACGATTCTTGTTTGCGTCGTTTTGAACTTAAGTGCGTGTGACTATAAGGTTAGTTTTGCCTTGTTTTAGATGATGTTGTTATGAAAACGTGGGTGTTTAAAATGCTCAACCGAGGCCTGGAGACAGCTGTTCTCCCCCGGGCACCACTAAGGCATTGTTTACAGCTTAGTACTAATGATGGAACTCTTTGGTTACTTGTTCAAATATTTTAATGGAAACGTTTAAGTAAAACATCTCGATTATTGTTCTGTTCGAACATTTGTGGACTTTTGATATATTTTAATCCGATTATTTCATTTTCTCTTTAATTTGAGATGTTTGTTTATTCTTTGATTTAAGATTGGGAAAATATTTTTTATTTAAGCATCCCAGTTAGATTCTAGTTGAAATTCACTTCTCAAATTTTCTCTTCTTAATTTGAGTATAGGTACATCGTGTGTAAACTAAGTGACGTAAGTGTAAACTATTTATCAGATTATCAATTTATCTATCTTCAAATTTTTTTCTTCTACAATTTATTCGCATTATTTTTACTTATTTTTTTTTTCAAACCAAAGAATGAAATCAATTGGGTACGTCTCATCATTATCTACCTCTTACATCTTTCGAAACTAATTTTAATCTTACTAAATGCATAATTTGCCTTGATTTATCTTGTTGTTCAAGCGTTTCGAATTTGGCATTAATCCAATTACATAAACAAGTCTTGCTCCAATACATAATTAGTCCTTAACATTCGTAGGAGAAAGTAAGTAAAATATAATATTATCAAGTTAACCGTGATATCATTAACACATCTAATGAGATTCCCGGTAGCATAGCGTTATTAGCGTGATTTCCGGCCGGTGTAGCCGCCCGCTGAAGCATACGCCCTGTCAGAAGAAAGCTCGGGCGGGCGGACGGGCGGGCGGGCTTCTTCCTCGCCGCCAGCGCCCCTGTCGGCCGGGAGCGGGAACTAGGTGGCGCGCGGCCATTGGCCGGGCGGCGTGACGTCACCGCACTGCCAGCCAATAGCGGGTCACGCGCCCGCGCTCGGCCGCAGTCCTAGTCGCCGCGCCTTCACACGAGCCGTGTGCCGCCGCCGCCGCTCGCCGCCACCGCCGCCACCGTGCTCCGCTCGCCCCGCGCCCCGCGACCAGCCGTCTCGCCGCATTCTAGTCGTGGGTGTCGCGCCGTGCACTCCTCGCGTGTGCTCTCGAACTTAGTGCGCCGTTTGTGAGTGCTTTATATCCTGCACCAGTGACAGTGTGAACGAGGAACTCTTGCGTCGTCGTCGCGGAGGATGTTAACAGCCCACGGTGAGTTCAACTCCGACCAAACAAAGATACATAGAGTGTTATCTCTCATCGTCGTAGCCACGTGAACGCGCTCTATTTATAAAATGTAAACACGCAACAAATTTGATTTGTTACGAGTTGATGTTCTCTAAAAGCGAGAGTATACGCATCCGGTCTCGGTCTACCAGCGCAGCGTGAGCGATTGCAAATTAACAATAAAGAGACGGCGCGCGATGCGACGCGACGGCCGAGATTGCTCAGTTCCTGTAAGACGGAGTACGTGCTCGTGACGTACCGATGTCGTCGCCGCGTCGGAGGAGGAAAGCCTCGAAGTTGCATTAAAAGTGAACATTAAGTTGCAACCTTGGATCGGTTCAGGGCTGGCGATAGCGCGATAACGTGACCTTGGAACGGAGACTCGCGAGTGCGCCGGCCGGCGCGCGGCGCTGGAAGCGCGCTACTTCACGGAAAATGTCCAGACAAACAACGATAATAGAGTCGCAATACTCGCAATACATAATGATAACTCATTACATACATGTGACACATTTACCCAGGAAACATGGAAAGAAAATTATCAACCACAACTGCACGAAACAAAGGAAACGTTTGATTAGAACGAGAGAAAAAAATTGTGCAAAAATGGTGATATTAGTTATTTTCTCTTTGCTTCATACACATAATAAAGACAAGCTAACAGTTTTGGATGCGTTTCAATTAACAACAAACGAGGCTGTTCCAATGACTAATTCAGCGATTGAATGAGTAATTTAAATGATTACAATTACAACAATGGGAGTATCGGGATAGCTACAAAGAGGCATCTACTAACTACTAAGAAACCACCGTATTTCACTTCCTTCTATAAAGTGATGGAGTGGTTTGTTCCGTTTTATAAATGCTTGTAATTTCTACAACAGTTTCCTTAGGCGACTTGCGTTTTTAAATGGTAGTCGAGTCTGTCCGGTTGAGATATATCTCGATACGGTCAGGTTCGAGTTCGAGATGCACGTCTCGTCGTCGTCATCGAGGTCCCATGCCTTCGGCTCCGGCTCCGGCTTCGGCTCGTTCTACATACCTACTCTAAGCTCGTTGCGCTCCGTACCTACTCCAGCTCCGGTCGGCACGGTCACTGGGCTCCGACACCAATTTACGTTGTTAATTCAACTTCAATTAACGACTAAGAAGCTAAATACTTTCGCAAATATTACCAAAGTCTCAACACTCAACACTAACAGAATTTACATTTGTATTGTATTAAACGGATACCTACTTAGGTACAATATATTTACAAACTTAATCGACGTTTAAGCATCCAAGGTCAGTACGACTGCCGGCTTTACTAAGTTGCCACAAAAAATTGGAAACAAAAAAGGAATCTTAGCAGAAATTAAGAAGATTTGGGATTCTTATTCGCACTTACGCATATTCGAATGTTGAAAGAGTAGCAGCCATATTTTATGTATCATGTAATGCGTACTCTGTCTGGCACTGAGTATATGGGCAGCGTAGCGGACGTGGGAGTAAGCGGGAGGGAGATAATTCGCACCGAGCGAACCGGCCATGCGAGATGCTCAGTCGTATCATAAATATTAATCAGGCGCTGGTGTCAACAGCCACCGCGTAACGTGACACCACCACGATCCGCTGCTAGCCTGGTACTTCAAATGTCCAGCCACTACAATCCTTACAAACGCAATTATCTGCTGCGTTATTTAAAAAGGTGTCAATTACAGCAACATTAATTATTATACCTGCAATAAAATAAAGGGAATTTGTGACTACAAATAATATAAACGAGCGGTTTCTTAAAGAAAAACAAATCAATATATTATATTTTTCTGGATATTGAATGGAAAATATGCAGTAAATGGTGTGATATGCTATCGTCTACACATCCGTTTGTGCTTACGCATACAGCCATGACCTGCCCTACAACCTACAAGCCTACGTCTGTGATTGGTGACTGCATTGCACTTTTATGTTAATTTGCTCCATTTCACTTCAGACTTCGATACATTAATAAGCCGCCGGTGCTTATTTTTAAGCAGACATTCTGGTACGAATGTTCCTTTTTCTACTTCAACTACGGTTTCGATCAAACATCTTAATTCAATACATTAACTGTCTAGGACTGGTCGTATAAATTCAGTCACAGATACAACTTTGTTGCAAACAGCCTTGTACGTACCCGTGATATGAATAATGTTCATCCTTTAATGTTATTCTTGAAAATCATAGTTCTATAACTAATAACTCTAATAAATAAATTATAGCTGTATAAGTTACCAGATATTGACTACTATTACAGTAAAAAAATATTGACACAAATGATTAATAGTAAGTATCTAAATATGCATATTGTCTTTGTTAAGATAAGTAACCAAGTTTCGGAAGTCTCCGTTCGGTGCCGGTTCTTCGCACTGATGACCTTCATGCCGTGACATTTCAACTAAATTAACAACCCACAAACAAGTTTCAATTATCAAAATATGATAAACAAGTTAGAACAACTAGTTCGTGATCAAAATACGTAAATTGCATCTAAGATTAATACAGTAATTTGTGGTACCATATAACTATTCTCAGTATAGGGCAAGTAGTAGAGTAAACATTGTAAAATAATTATATCTTCGATTGAGAGTTCCATAAATTTAAAATTAAGATTTCTGAATATAATTTGGAATGAAGAACAAAATAATCAAAACTTAATATTAATGTTGATACATATGATTTAAATATTAATTTGTCTCACTTTATAATACCATTTAAAGAGCAGTTGTTGTTTACGCAAACTGATGGTACGCTTCGTAGTAAAAAATATATTTATTCAGCTGGAAGGACAATATAATATGAATTTGCATGAATATATGACAAATTGCCTGAAACTGAATAAATCATCTTCAATATGGTATTACTCGCAGTACATTAATGTAGGTAATTAGGTATGTTCGTTTTAAATTAAACAACGTTGCACATTAATTGCTTTGTTTTAGTTTCAATTAGCAAAAACCCATGAAACAAAACAGTCGTTCAAGCATTATCATCAACATTTTCAATACATACGTACATACATACTTATATAATATTAAGTATTAATATTCCGCACACAACACTCAGTGTTTAATATAATGACGTCCGTTAAAAGATAGCTAGACGATGTCAAGCAACTTCTGAGAGCTATCTAAGTATGTATGTACTTAAAATGTAATTAAAAACAAGTTACCTCACTACTGCGGGTCTTAGGGATAATAAAGCTTTAATTGCACTGGTTCCCCGTGTGGTATGGAGGAAATTATTCAAAATAAGTAAAATAAAAACAGTAGAACGTTGGACATTAGCCCTTGAACTCGAGAAAGTTTCAAATTCTTGAGTCCAGACGTCGTCGTTGCAGCCGACGAAGACAAAGTAAGTAGGTACACATGGAGTTTTTGCAAATATTTGACTTCACTATAGCATCTACGTCAACTGAACTTTATATGTAAGAACGCCTCTAGCGGATGAATAGTGAAACGCATAATATCCATTCAAAACTTCGCAATGTAGACGAAAAAATGACAACAATTTTAACTCTAGGTAGATATTCTTAATTCCGAAGATTTTTTGCCAAAAAAATGTTTTTATTATGAGATTTTATTGTTTAAAATGTCAGGTTTATTCAAATGTAGATTTACCAGAATCACGTTATAAATAACCAAAATACTTCCGTTTTACGTTGGTCAAATTAACTTCATCATTATTTTATTTCCGTAAATAAGTACATATACCTAACTGAATGTATGTATAAATTGAAGAAGGCGGTAGTTAAAATATTTAAATGGAGTGAGTTGTTTATTTTTTTATATATGGCATCTAATTTAAGTGTACATATATTCCGTTAAAATGTTATTTTGCCTGCTCCGCAGATCGTATTGTAGTTTTTGTACAAAATGCGTGTGAGCTGTTAGCAACACATCTGTGGAGTTTTTACTCGTATATCTGTAAATGTGTGCGAGTTGAAACATTATTTTTTGTTGGTGTGCGGTTGTTTGCCATCAGTGGTTGAGTTGTGGGCTCTGAGCCTTGTTTCTTTTTATTTTCTACATGACCGACCTCCGGAGACAAACTGTGTTTCACATCTTTTGAAAATATTATTGAATTATAAAGCTCTTTAATTAAAACGGGTATCTTCACTTTAAGTGACTCTTCCATACTTTCTTTTGATAATTTGTCTTTTGTGAGATGTACTTAAGTAGGTTTAAGAATAATTTATTAAAAGTCTAATAAAAGTTAGGCATAAGTCTAGTACAAGAAATAGACTTTCAATAATTCTTTCCAGATATTTACAAAAAAATATTACCTAAGTAAGTACTAAAATGCTATTACTATTGCAGAATTATCAAAACGGACTACTCTATAAAAGTTATGTGTGGTCATACATAAACAAATATACGCGTCGACATGAGAACCTCCTCCATTTTTCGTCGGCTAAAACTAAGATAAATACCTATTATAATAACAAAACAGCCCAGCCCTGTTTGGCTATGATTAATAGGTTTTATTTGTTTTTAATAATGTTCGGTTAATGAAATGGATAAACAAAAATTGAATCTAATATAGCGACCATTTATGTTCACACTAGGGAAAATGCTACTATCCATACAACATCTGTAGTTAAAGAAGCGGCGGCGACAACGACACGTTAACTAATTTGAATTCAAAACGTATAAGAACTAGGTTTGAAGTTTGCGTGTCACGCAGTTGATGAGTTGATACGTTTATTGATCGCGATCGCGACTTCAGTAACAAGAGTCACGAGTTATTGCGTAACACAATCTCACTCATATCTAGCCGAGCGTCGAGTTTTTTTTTTGTTTTGATTTTGGACTTAATTTCATACAATTTCTGGTGTTTTTCCATCGTATGTAATCTTTTAAGTACATTCGAAATCTGCTAAAGGTTCTGTAATGATCAAATTATTAGAAATTACTTTAACGTCAAAAATACCTTTAAACACCGACACGCACCTAAGTAAAATGTCGAAGATTCCCGTGAAATTGTTTTATCGGTAATTCCATCATGTTCTTTACCTATCTACTTGACAAAAGCGTTTATCGTCAAATTGAAAAAGATCACATGGCAATTTGTCTGGCTTGGCTATATTTAATATTATTGCGTTGCCATTTTTCCTTTTGAACGCGAACAGTGGTTCCTCGGCAAGGATAGCGTGGGAGGACCCCCTGCTCTAACGACTCTCGGATTTCAATTAGCTGGAAGAACTCTTGCTTCGACTTGATTCACTTCTCGGGTTCTCTTACACAAACCATAATATCAGTGGATCAGATTAAATTGGAGTTAATTGAATTTTAAAGTCGACAAATCTAGATTTGTTATTTGACGAGGGTAAGATGAACCTTTGACGCTCGGGGTAGGTATAAGTATATCTGCACAATATGTATATTTCCCTGTAGGTACCTTTTCGATATAATTTAAGACTCAGGATTCAACTACGAGACAATTCTCGTAGTTGATACGATAAGATAAGATGAAATAGCTTTCAATACATATAGTTTTCAAACGTGTTGTATTTTTTATTTTTATTCGTAACTCCATTGGAAGTAACACAACGTATTACTCTCTGAAAATGCGCGGTGTACGCAACCACAGGAGAATATTCTGCGACAAAGTGATTGATGGATGTGCTCTTATCACATGTGATAACCTTCTGTTCCGTTTCCCTCCCACTACCTCCCACCTTCCTCTCGGCACTGTGTGAAAGCACTCTTACTTACTCGTACCTATCAGCTGTCGATTGCGTGGAAAAGGCACTCATATAATATATTTTTTTTATTATGTCGGAGGAGAAAATAAATATTGTGCTTAAATAAATCAATAAATTGTTTATAGCTACAAAAAGCCCGAACGAGGAGTCCCGAGATTACTTAATAAAAAACCTAGACCATAACACCATTAATTTAAAACCGTGATCAAACTATATAATTGCTGTCAGACTACCCAGTAAATATTAAGTGAAATGTTTGCTCTCTGAAAACTTTTGAAATTCTGTTAAGTTTATTATTCAAGAAAATCTATCTAATCGAGGATTCTCTCTTAAGTACTTTAATTAATATCGATTGCTAGAGATGATGAATTAAATTATACAATTTAGAACAGAATGGAGATTGTTTGTATTGGTCTGAGACTTGGATTATATAGAGAGGTAACTGTGACTGTATTTTGAGTAACTAATATTGACACTTAGAATCAGGGGTAAAATCTTCTTAATTAAATTTCTCCGTATGACTTGTTACTATTGAACCAGTCAATTGTCTTGTCAATAGTGTAACATGATCTAGTTAAGAAGCAAGGTTAATCGTTTGGATAACCTCGTGTTTTGGCACTTTTGTCGTTTAGTTCTAGCGTTGTATGTAGCGATTGTAGTTGCTTCCTGCAAGTTATATCACTCATTTTCCCTATACACAACGTGCATATTGAATAGATTTTAACGTGTTTTAATCAGTACTATTACTTCAGGGGTCGTAGGTTCAAATAATCGGAAGTTAAATTATTATTTTGGAACCAAGGTTTGTATTTCTTCTTATGTGTATTTATATATATTGCAGGACATTCCACACATCGTCATCTAGACCAAAGTTAAGTAACTAGACTTGTGTTATGGGTGCTAGACAACGGATATACTACTTATATACTTTTCTTTCTTAAATATATACTTATAATACATAGAGACAACCAGACCACAGACAAATATCTACGCATAAATACTTGTCTGAGGCGGGAATCGAACCCGCAACCCTGTGTTTGGCAGTCCGGCATGGTGACCATTGTGCCAACTGGGTCGCCACTAGTAGAATTTAGTAGAATAATGAAAGTAATGATGTCAATCTAAGAAACTCGGCACGACTCGATCATTTGAAAGGTGTAAAGTAGTGGAATACTGCCATCATCAACAGCAGTGCTGTGACGGGAATACATCCAACATGCGACGTGATATTTTAGTTCTCAAAAGTTCACACCTATTCAAAGTCCAGCGTGATTTGGTAAGCTTAGCAATCATTTCGTTACGATCGCTATGAATCCCGTTACATGCAATTTACGAAACACGCATCACCTGTTAAAATGTTCGTTTCTTCAAAATAACTATACGCCAAATGTGGTTGTAGGTATTTTACTTTGTGTATTTAATTTCAATGTTAAATAAGTGACAGTACGTGACGGTACGCGACAGTAAGTGTGACAGTACATATATGACATCTGAAACTTAAAATGGGAAAAAATAGCTGTGGAAAATACCCCGTTTTAACATCTCACGTTTACATCGCTCTTTCAGTCATGTATTTTATTTAAAAAAAAATTGTATTAGCCTGGTGTGTCCCACCGCTGGGCAGAGGCCTTCCCCATTTCCCTCCAACTGTCCCGATCTCCAGCTAATTTTGGCCAATCATTTTTTGGGTCTACCTCGAAGACTTTGTTTGCCCATCTATCTGTGTGCATTCGGCACACGTGGCCAGCCCACTCCCACTTATGTCGAGCGGTCTTTTGGCCCAAGTCTGCGATACCTGTTTTTTGTCGTAGATTGATTTTAGAGACTCTATCTATACGCCTCAAACCAAGTATGCTGCGCTCCATCGCCCTCTGACAAATTTTAAGTTGGGACTTTTGTGCCTCGGTCTCTTTGACCGAGACCGGGCCATGTCTGAGCACCGTAGGTCAGGATGGGCAGAATACACGAGATGAGTTTTAAAAATAAATATAGTACATTTTTTTTAAAATTACAATTAGATCTATTTTCCGTGTTTCAAAGTCCCTCAGCAAAATAAGTGAGTGTTAGTTCCCTTGGTAACTTCATAGGAGAACATGTTCCAGTAAATGAACGGTAGCCGGTCGCTGTGTGTTCTCAGTGTCATTACATAAAAAGTGAATTACTTTAAACACAAAAACTCGATCTTAAGTAGAATAAGTAGTTGCTTTTGAAAGTCATTGCCATGGTTTGTGGAATAGTCGTTTCTTTAATAAAACACGAGGATTTGACCATCGAATCGACAACGAATACTTCGGTTTAATTAACTGAGAAAGGGACAGTCGGTTGACCTCGGCATGTCCTTATCGATATCACCATAATTAAGTTAAATTAATATTAAAACTTGTATTCGGTGAGAGGAGTTTTTAACCTCAGAAATGAATGCAAGGAAAATGCGATTACGTAGGTACGCTTTAATTACTTAAAGGGAAACTAGTATTTCGTATTCGAGACCTTTGTATATTCAGGTATATATTTGTATGAGATCAATCTGGTTTATATCAAATCCTGATACGCGGCTTGATCTCCCAGGGGTGATCATTGGCGTACTTTGCAAAAAAACCTACTTTGGGATTGTTTTGCACGTTCATTAGTTAAGATAATCACATACAATGATATTTTAAACGAAATTTTCGTACTGGGGCTTACCTGTTTTCGTCCCTTAAATTGTATTAAAATGTCATGTTATTAATGTAAATCGCTTGTATAGTTTATATTCTAGGTTTATTATTATTTCACAAGAGTACAACTTTAACTTTTATGTACAATATCACACTTCGTACACCCCAATTGTAAGCAGTTGATAGAACAATCAGAACATAATACACAATTATTAATAAAATAAAATGTCCTTAATATTATTATTATACAAATTGAGAAATTGAAATTAATTGAATGATTTTTGAATTGGGAAAGTTGAAACTCGCATTAATTAATTATGTATTTGTCATCTACACTTCTGACCATAAGTAAGGAGCAAAGCGTAGGTATAAAACGTTATAGAATTGCATATATTTCCGTTTCGAGCTCTCTAGATATTAATCCGTTCTAAGATCTCATCACAATAATAAAGAATTTCATAATATATTTACCCTAGCTCTTCCGACTTACAAATTATTGTATTAGTTTGATTTCGGTATGATCTAGATATTTATATTACTATCACTATATTACACGTGTAGGAAATTCAATTACATAATGTATTTTCACGAAACGTGTTCGCGTCATAATACATAGATACACAGCACCAGTATCTCTGTGTCCCGTTTTCATTAGTGAACTTGTGTTGTTATCACTCGCGAGCTGCGGCTAATGGTTCCATATCAAATATTGACTGTTCTGCTATCGTATTACGTCATCCAGTAGTCGAATCTAACTGAACTGAAGAATCCACTTCAATTTTGACAATTGTCATACGAATTGGCAAACAAACAGCGAAAACAGGTGATCAAATTTTTTGATATAGAGCTATCGGTAATTATAATTATATACGCAGATGTATATACAGGATATCCCGTAATGGATGGATAAGCAGAATATAAATTTATTTGGTATCAAATGCTGGCAATACCACATAGTAAACCATTCCAGAATCTCAATGAAATAGGTAACTTTTTTTTAATTTGACACCATTCTTTTTTTACGCCGAGTAAGATTAAAGTTCAGGTTAAAAAGATAAAAAATCATGAAGTTTGAGTAAAATCTTCGTTTAAAAAACCTTTCGATGTGTCATAAAAATAATAGTTTGCATTCGATAGCACATTTATCCTGGAATACTATTTAAAAACTACAAAAACTACTATTTACAGATTGGAATAACTCATTCATTTGCAGTTTTGGCATCAAAAAACAAAGAGAGGGGAGTGAATATTTTAAAATTTCGAAAATGGCGGATTTCACGGAACCGAGAGACTTTCATAGACCATCACTTTTATTTTTCTGAACCGGTACAGTGTCCTCTATCCGTAGCTGGCCGCTTGTCCATTCTTTACGGGACATTCTGTATATTCCACATAAGATAATTAAAGCATATTCTATTATGTAAATAGATATATTTTAACAGTTGTTTAGAGTGGTTTTAAAGATAAAAACGAAACTGTAGCAAAACCTGCAAAAAGCCGTGGAAATTGGAGTAAATCACTAAATTTGTTTTTTATCTTTATTTTATTAAATTGAGGTAGGTATATTATGCGCGTATTATCACACAATTAAATATAGTAAGGTTGCGAGCAAATATTGGTTTAATGTGTACATTAGTCGATAACGCGGCCCTGCATTGTCTTCTAATGTCATATAACCTTCACAGGATCTGCGGAATTTCTAGATAAATGCATGCATCTCTTTATATCTATACTAATATTATAAAGCTGAAGAGTTTGTTTGTTTGAACGCGCTAATATCGCAGGAACTACTGGTTCGAATTAAAAAAATATTTTTTGTCGGATAGTTCATTAATCGAGGAAGGCTATTTTTGATAATCCCACGGGATCGGGACTTACGCGGGTGAAACCGCGGAGAGCAGTTAGTTTGTTATAACAACATCTCCCCACTTTATGTTACCACATCATTACGTTCTCCTACATACTGTCTTGTAAAAATCTAGAGACATGAATGTTGTTGCTGCTAGCACGTATCTCCAGAATCAGTCAATATTCTATCTTCAAACATTTTAATAATGTCCTCATCCCTTGTAAAAACCTTCAGTGGTGACGTCATCATCTCGAAATTGAAAGCTTCGAAAGGTCCAGAAGGTTCCCTATAAAAGTACACATCATTAAAGAAAAGCACGAGAGTTAGAACCGCACTCGAAGTCCACCCACTTCACGTAGGTGTACGAAATACGAATGAATGAAAATTTCGGGCTTTCTCGGAATCGGTCGGCCACCTCCGCCGTCCAAGGTCACGGGAGACCGAGCGACCCCATTTCGAAACTAGGGGATCGATGTGACCACCCCCTATTCTAGGGGTAGTACCTCGTGCGTTTTCAATGTCAAGTGATTCATGTTTTGGGCTAAGCTTCGTGTCATTATAGGTTGTTTCCGTGACTCGGATACGTTACCTCGGTCGCACTCGGATCGACTGTGAGTGAACCCTTTTGTCTTATTCCGATCCGACGAATGTCGGCTTCGGTTAGGTACCTACACTGCTACACTGCTACACCGCTACACCGCTACACCGCACCCGAACGGAATACGACTCCAAGGAAATCAACTTTATTCGTTCTTCCTCAAATTGACAGTGTAATTCGGTCTCTCGTGAACGTTTTACGTTTAACATGGGATCAACTAACAATGTCTCATTTGTCTTACAAGAATTTTACCAGAGCACAGAGGCATATCATTATCATGCTAAATCTACATATTATACCAATATAAAAACAAAACAGACTCTTCACGAAATTTCTGAAGTTACAACAGCTGCATATAATAAATCTGGAACTTTGCTAAGATAGATTGGGAATTCGACCTCTAAATGGGTAAAATGTTAAAGTTTGTAGTTAAGAACTAATATGGATTCTGTGTTTGTAGGAAATGCATATCATTGTTAAAGAGACACTAACGCGGGTAAAACTTCGGGGAATAGCTAGTCGTCTATATTCTTATACAATATTAAATGAAAGTAGTCGATAACTCGATTTCTCACAAACCTAACTCATCTATTCCCATCACTACCAAAGGAATAGGAATAATGATCTATTATCAAGTAAATATCGTCGAAAGTTTCGAAGTTCCATACTTATTACTTGTACTAACTAATACTTAATCTGTGCCATTTGGAAACTTCCACGCAAGGTTTTATTATGTGGAATTACGAGACTGAAGGCCTGCATTTACTCCTATAATGACAGGGCTCACTTTCATTATACCTACTTATCTATATGACTAATTGAGGATGCCGCTAACTTGCCTTCTAAGACACTGGCGAGTTGACAAATACAAAAATATCGGGTGGAAAGGATTCCAGTTACGGATCATGTGGGAAGAAGGAAAAACCTAAATAAATGGTTAGATTGAAATCTAGCCCCACTTCTCTTTGGCATTTCAAGTTAAATAAGTCAGTACCTAACTACTAACATTTACCGATTCAATTCATCCACGTAAACTGACCCCGTTGTATAAGTAGGGCTCGTTCGTAGGGTCAATCTACGAAAGAGCCCTAATTTTAGGCGTAGGTACTTAAAGTGGTTGTATGCCATGCGATCCCTAATATTTTTCGATCTTATATTTTCTATCCATTTTTACCGAGTGTTCATAACACTTATAACTAAATCAAATTCAAAGGTAAATTTGAACACCACTACTTCTCAATTATTTTGTGGAGTCGTGTACCTAACCTGCACACGCACATTGCACGCACACAACTGTTCACACAACATTTGTTCCCAAATAAA
Source organism: Idaea straminata (assembly GCA_951213275.1). Classification (NCBI taxonomy): domain Eukaryota; kingdom Metazoa; phylum Arthropoda; class Insecta; order Lepidoptera; family Geometridae; genus Idaea; species Idaea straminata. Next base: position 15,734,209 of record OX577847.1, read on the forward strand.
TATTATATCTGGGGACAACTAAAAAGATTTTATACTAAAAATATCAGTTGGTACCGCTGCTGGGGACGAAGACAGTGGCGGCAAATGGGAATAACCGATTTAATTTAATATTAAAACATCGATTTTTAGTGATATTGGACTGGCCGGTAGATGAAGTAACTAGTATTTAATAACCGTGTTCCTACCAGTTGTACTACCATGCAGTCACAAGGCTTATTTCATCAGATTACTTTTATACAAAAATCATTTTCAAAAGTACCGACAACAAGTAAAATGAAAATCTGAGATTATTATCTAAAAAAAATAAAAGCTTTTAAAAAGTATTATATTGCCACGTACCTAGGTATACGTTGGTACTAAATACTTACCTACAGTTGATTCTTTATCTAAGTTCAGCTATTACTTAATAGTTTTATCCAGTGAAGTAGAAACACCAAGCTTAAACAAGAATTCTACCGTATCTCAGATAAACTCAATTAGGATATTTACTTGAAAAAATGTAATATATCAGTGATATCTGCATAAGATTAGTTCTATCAGTTATTATCGTTCATTCAATAATCTCAATATATTATCGGTTTGATTCCAACCCACAGTGGTTTTAATCGGAGATAATCGAAGTAAACTTATACCTACTTCATTTGTTTGTTTGTTGATTTTTAATGGAATTAAATTCCCGTCTCGGCTAGCTACGAGTATGATAGTGCTTGAGTTACACTGGACTTATTACGAGATTATACAGCATGATTCTGTTTTAAATATCAAAAACAAAAGTGACAAATGTGGTAATATGATAATATGACGTAAGTACATGTACCTACAGCGTGTAACAAAGCGCCGCTGTTTAAGTAGGTACTACCACCTTCAGGACAAAGATATATTTCGGCATGAAAGTAAAGTAATTATATTAATTTTTATCACAATTGCTCATAAAGTGGATCTTATTAAATGGCTTTATTAACCACGCGTGTGTTTTACATTACCATGATACACTAGTGCTGTAATAAGTTATCCTGATAAGTTAAATACGTATCTTACTGCTAAGTACATGTTATGTAGATGAAACATTCTTAATTTAACTGGGTTATACGGTTTTGATGTAAAAAAAGGTAGGTACCAACAAAGAGTTATTAGGCCAGCAAAAATAGTTGTCTGTAAAGTTGGTTTACGAACGATAATTATACGTGATATATAACGTCTTAGAAAACAATTAAAAACTGAGTTTTGTTTTTTATTTACTTAAATATTTTTTTTTTATTTAATAAATTCAGTACACAAGGAAAATACAAAAAAAGAAAAGATTACATTATAAAATTATTACTAAGGTAAGTGTAACCCTGTGAAGAGTTCTCTGCCGACAGACCTCTAGGGAAAGGAAATAATATAGCGGAAGGTAATTAAAAGTGTACAAACAGTTTCAAAGAGGAAAGCAGTTATTGAATTCTAAATATTATAATATACAGAAGGAATTACGCAACTTATATAAAAGTGAATACATACATAACTATACAAATATTAATACACACACATATACATACATATATACCTATACAAAATAAATAAATAACAATAAAGTCAAAGTCAAAGTCAAAAATCTTTATTCCTTTCAATGCTTAATACCTAGGTATAAGATCACATAGACACGTCTTAAAAACTAAGTTAGGATGTGTGCCTTCGGAACGCGCCCACCAATGAGAAGAAGGCACAAGAAACTCATGGGGGTTTTTTTTTTCATGTGATCACGCTCACAAAGGTCAATATTACAATTATTTGAAAGTATTATTTGAAATAGAGCAATTAAAGTCACGTCCAAGGGTTGTTATCATTAAGGTAAGACGAAGTATCATAGTACGCCTTACTGCACAATTTATCTAATATATAAAAATAAGTCTGGTTTTCCTCCCTGACGCTATAACTCCAGAACGCACGAACCGATTTCCACGGTTTTGCTTTCGTTGGAAAGGTCTCGGGCTCCGTGAGGTTTATAGCAAATAAAATTCAAGAAAATCTGGTGGCGAAACGGAGTTCGCCGGGTTTGCTAGTGCTTTATAAAAGTTTTGAACCTGTTAATGGACATATCATATACATCTTTAGGTAATTTATTATAATAGAGCGCACATGTATTATTAAACGACCTGTTTATTTTCCGGAGCCTACTACCGGGCACGGTCAGTTCATCCTTATTTCTTAAGTTGAAATTATGAATATCGCTATTTTTACGAAAAATATCAGGATTTTTGTGAACGTATAGCAAGTTTTCGTAGATATATTGTGAATAGAGCGTTAATATATTGATCTCTTTAAATTTTTCCCTAAGTGATTCCCTGGGGCCCATCCTGTAGATAGCTCGGACAGCTCTCTTTTGCAAAATGAAAATAGCATCAATATCCGCAGCACACCCCCACAGTAGGATGCCGTACGACATGACACTGTGGAAGTAGCTGAAATAGACTAGGCGAGCAGTCTCAATATCCGTATATTCGCGAATTTTCTTAACGGCGTAAGCGGCAGAACTAAGTCTATTGGACAATGCTTCCACATGCGGGCCCCACTGAAGCTTAGGATCTAAAGTTATACCTAGAAAGACAGCCTTACTGACTAATTCAACTTCCTCATCATTAATTTTTACAACAGTTTTGACTTGTTTTACATTTGGAAGTGTGAACCGAATTAATTTAGTTTTGGATCCATTCAGTAATAAATTATTGGAATTTAACCAATCAACTATTCTAGAGAGAGCATTGTTCACATCGTCAACGTTCGACTGACGCCTTTTAACCTTGAACACCAAGGAGGTGTCATCTGCGAACAACACTATCCCATGGTTGTCCCTTACAAGGTAAGGTAAGTCATTTATATAAACTAAGAACAGGAAAGGTCCTAATATGGATCCTAATAAGATACATACATATACTTATACATAAAACATACTTATATATAATATACCTACACTACACACAGGACAGATAATGCTCTTTTACTTTATTTTTAAAACTGCTGAGAGATTCACTCGCCCGAATATGGCAAGAAAGGCCGTTCCAGAGCCTCACTGCTTGGACTGTAAAAGATTGTTTGTTCGTGCCATTATATTCTTATTTTAACCCCCTACGCAAAATCAAATGGAAGTAACCCTAAAAATATTGTATGTCAGACGAGGCTTTATAGGTTAAAAGTCTTTTGTCTGTCCTTTCGGGAGTATAATTAACAAAAACTATTGCTTAAAAAATACTCAAAAATATTTGCTTTTTTCTGTTTTTAAACACAAATATTTTGTTTACTTTTACTATTATAACAAGTCTTTTCTTTTATTCGCAACTGTGATAAAAAAACGTCGTACGATACGCGTGTGAATATTGATCATTGCATCTCGGCATTTTGAGACACTCGCGGTCCGCTCGCGCGTCACAGGCCGCCTCTATGCCACAATTTAATCAATTTACCACAATCGTATCGCAATGTACTATTCAAGTTAGAGAGCAATCCTACTTTACTGAAAATTTAAGGAATTTCCAATATGTTGCTACAGCATTATTGATAGCATTTACATTTGATTTGAAAATGTCATAAACTCGGAGTAAAAGGGTATTTTCCTAAATTTGAATTTTATTTTTCCTTAATTTCCATTTTTTATATTTTTTTGGGTACGGTCCGTATGTACCTAAGCGGGCTGTAAACCTACCAGTGGGGCATAGCTCGGTAGTATTACAATTAATACCTCTTATTATATGGTTTTTATTACACACTGTATATACTATATTTTTTTCCTCTCTCTTATTATTACTTGGGTTGTAATACCTTACTTTAGCAATAAAATTAATTAAAAATCACGTAGTGGTAGAGTTAACTATAGGTATGTGTGACGAATGACACCATGATTGACCCAAAAACCAAATTGAGTGTGAAACCTTTACGATAAGTTTAAAACCCTTTGAGAAGCAGGTCCTTGATGGCTCGATGAAGTAACCAACATATTTCATCATAGCCTAGTTTGGAATAGGTTATAAAACCACAGATTAATATCAAACTACGAGTTACACCACGTTTAGTTTTAGGCTAAAACAATGGACTTGGCCCATTTAACCAAATGTATAAAATCTACTTGACACCTAAAGGTTAATTAGATTTCACTAATCATGCCCCTGGAATTCATAGTAATTCATTCAGATTGTCTCATGTTCTTAGTCTAGTATAAACCTGATTTTTGACCCTACAGCATGACAAGGGTACTCCACCCACTCCACCCACACACAGGGAGAGATGAACCTACAATATTTTGTGAAATAGTTTTATAGAAGTCAAACTCTATAATTAGAAGTACCAGGCGTTTATGCTCAAATGTCCGAATACTTCCTTCCTCCTTTGAACATCTTGAAGTGAGCCACACGTACGCTCTTGTGAAATAGAGCTCGCGTCGCTTGACTTACCCGCGTGCGGATTGTCTGCCTACTGCCGACTGCCCACTTCCTACCTAGTTGATGCAACCTTGACTGTGAAATACGTAACAAATAATACCATACCATTGTATTGGGCAATCTTAACGATTTTACGGTTACAGGTTGCGATTTAATTTATTACTAATAATATTGGTGGTTCTTAGCACAACTGTAGAGTATTTTTGTGACTCTGTCAGAATCTTTGCATCATTGTTTACCTTTTACTATTTGAGTACGATATAACTAATTACTTGAGTCATCAATGGACGATGGGCTTAGGGACTTCAACCATTACAAGAGGTCGTCTTCTCTGGGTTACGTCAAATGTACTTGAGAACCAGGTTTATGTGGGCTTCTTTACCACGCTACTAATTATTGCAATGTGCTAATTTCTGAAAAGGAAAATCTTATTCAAAAGATAAATCCATATATATAAACGCGATAAAATCACGTGTTTCACGTTTTTATTATAAAGTGTTTTTAACAAAACAAGATGGAGTTTACAAAAAACATACATACGAATAAATGCGAAATAATGAATAATTAAATAATGTTTTGGACGCGGACGGTTGGCCAGTGAAGGTCGTGAGACCGTAACTTCAAACGTCAAACTAATTCTACGTTATTTTATAAAAAAATATATAATATTTTAAAATTCCTTATGATAAAATAACTGTTTGGTTTTAAAACACTGACTGAAAGTTAACCCATTTTTAAACGATTTCCAATTACGTGGGCGCACATTGGGCATTTGAAATTTCCATTTTTACTGCTTGTCGAACACACTAAATAAACTAGGTACCTACTACGTAGTCAAAGTCGTATTCGCGCGTCGAGGGTTACGTACATTAGTTTCAACTTTCTTTCTCTACCCATGCCGTGGCATGGTAAGTACCAATTTAACTTGACCACTATATCATTTGGGCGCCCATACAATGTAAGGCTCAAGTTAAATTGGTTTAACTATGTATGTATGGGGACAACCATTAATTTTCAACTTTTTTATTTTTTGTAATTTTTCCTTTATATGTGCTGTAAGACTTTGCTTTTCGACAAATTTCGTGATTCTAGGTCAACGGGAACTACCACCGAAACCTATAGGGTACTTCCGGTTGACCTGGAATTGTCAATTTTGGTTAAAAGCAAGGTCTTATAGCACAAGTAAAGGGAAAAATCCGAAATAGGAAAAAAGTTGAAAATTTAAGTAAATTTTGGTACTCACAAGTTTTCACGAAAATGTAAATTTGCCCATATCTTTTGATTTTTATACACCTAATAAGAACTATAGAAGTATCTGGTATGAATTTCAATTTGCTAGGTCCACCCGTTCCTGAGAAAATTGGTAGTGACACACGGACAGACAGACAGACAAGAAAGTGATCTTATAAGGGTTTCTTTTTTTCCTTTTGAGGTATGGGACTCTTAAAACTAAGTTCTACTAAAATTAATAGTTAAAAACTACATTAAAAATACGTTTTTATTTTTATCGGTGCCGGTTTCATACAATGAACATAATAATAAAAATAAATTTAATTAACTATGCCTTGTTTCACGAGTTATGGAGCACGGTATAATTTTACGATTTAAAGCAACAATTTATATTTAATAACATATTTTGACGTAAATTGAACCACATTTCGTACAAATAAAAACTTTTGAAATTTGGAAAATAAGCTGTACTTATCTAGTATCCATCTATCTATGTCATAAAATTACGTTATTTTGCTAACGGTACCTTATCGGTGCGAACAACAAGTGCGCCTGACAATTTATGACAAAGCATTGGCGCCATCGCCAGAGCAATGCGTAGATTAATAATTTTTGTTAATTGAAATGGACTTGAGCATGTCTCGTAACCAATTGTTATAAACATGGATTCTGGAGCAGATATTTATAGATTTGCGTCCCTAGTGTCATATGTCAAATATGATTAAAAAATAGAATCGTTTTGGAATTACAGCGCAACAGATAAACCATTGAAACACCATCTCTTATAAAGTGCGAGGTTGGTAGGTGCGAGGCTACTAAACAGGCCCGCAGCTATTTGACGGTCACCCACATAGAAAACTCATCTTTATTCAATTTTTTGAACTAGATAATTTCCTATTTTTTATAGAAATAAGAAGGAAAAATAATATCTACCTACTACCTAAGCTGCTTAAATGTAATAAGTACTATTTTAATTTGTTATTTGCAAATATTTGCAACCGTAAAACGGAAAGGAATTTTGACTGTTTTTTTACAACTCTAAATATATTAATATGTATTGGACGGTTGATAAGCTGAATATAAAGTTTTCATTTGTATTATATGCGGCTTCAATACTCTGCTTGCCTTTTAATAGCTACTTTATTGTAATTATGTAAATATCACTTTAAATGTTGAGACAGAACGTTCTGCTTCGTCACTAGTATTGTACTCGTTGTTTTTCTCACGTACAAATACGGTGACGTAGAGCCTTTACTTGTCAAGTGGAATTCAATTCGGAGCGTAACCGACTCGATTTGCGGAAACATAATAAGTTTTTTTTAAAGTAGATATGTTGTAACTTGACGGTCAATGTCGAGAAGTCGGCCTTGCGGGCGGCGCGGGCGCACTCGAGCACGTCTCGCTTACGATACCTCTAGCTCTACCTACTTAGTTTAACCGAATACTGGACACCTACTTACATAACTCAAGCTACTCATTTGCTAATGTATCGTACGTACTGAATTTAAATCGAGTGCTAATTTAGTCGATCCGATCCGACGCTGTTAATTGGCTCAAAATTTGAATAGTAAAATTTATTTGACAACATCTTGTTTATAATGTACTGATGCTTATTGCTTATATTGGAGTATAATAATATGTTTGAATTAAACCAATCGTAGATATTGACTGTTATAATGGCAGAACATTTGTAAGCTGAAACTACTCTTTTAAATTTTCAAATGGAGTAGCACGAGTAATTAATTAGAAGGTAACAAAAATGTTGCCTAATTTTTCTCTTTTCCAGTTCTGTACGAAAGTTTAGGGTTCAATTCGTCTTCAAATAGAAAAATAATGAATGCCTATAGAAATGTTTATTTTTAAATAAAGTTAGATTTGGAAATTTCTTGAGAAATGTATAGTACCTATGTGTAATAGTTGTTGCACCTTTATAACAATGACCTATCTAATAGTCGGTATATTAGAGATAACCTCTATGTTACTTATGTCAATTGCTTACAATACGAGTGTATCGAACGGAGTGAGTGCAAGTCAACGACACTATATGAGTAACATTAGTATTATCAAGTGTAACGTCATACGACCACTGTATTTTTAGACTAGGCCGAACTAAAAATAGTGACGGTTATTACTGTATTAATATTTCTAAAAATGGATCGTCTACACGTTGATAACGTGACCGAGACCGATAGTACACGAGTGACGTATGGCGAGCGTGCGCGCGACGATTCGCGCCATTTTGTTTATTTCCTTTTTGTTTAATGGACGGATTTTTTTATTTACATAAATTGTTCTGCTGACGTTACTTACTTGTTTTTATTATGTTGCATTTTGTTTTGAACAAATATTTTATTGTTATTTTTAATGTAAGGATTAGCTTATGTTTGAGATGCTATTAATTATATTTATCTGTAAGATAAGAGTTAAACTAATTAAATTAAAATGTTTAAAAACATTTAAATGAAGGTGTTTCCGAAGATCCCGCACTGCACAGTGCACAGCACCAGCAACAGCTAAAGTACTTATATTATACGATAATGATAAATGAAGTTGTTTCTCTCGCAGTTTTTTCTGAATTATTTAAATGAAGATGAAGTATTGTCTGTTTGACAAATGGCTTGCCAAAGCCTAACATTAAGTTATTCAACCTTATAAATAGTTTTTATTTTGATTTTCGTCAATAATTGCGTAAGTGATCAGTTTTTGCGAAGTCTCTAAATTAGAATACATACATAATCCTTTCTCTTTTTTATTAATTATATACGACAAGAGGTCGCGTATCTATGAGGACGATCGCAGGTGGCAGACATCACGGTCGGCCGACTTGCTACCTTTTATTGCCAGACAAGAGGAAGAAACGGGACCCTTTATAAGTTCATACCATTGTTCGTCTGTTTTTCTTCATATTAGTACTCACAAAAAAATAGAACACTGAGATATGTCTATGGCCCGTAAAAATCGAAGTTTGTAGACGAGGCTGTATGGGCTCACTCTACAGACTTTGCCTTACCTGACCTGGTAAAAAAATCACTTGACAAATGAGAGACACCAGAAATCTATCCAGCGATTTGGAACTAGCTAAGAAAAAAAGCCAATAGAACGAACGACGAACTGTTGCCCGATTGACAAGTGCTTAGTCTACGTTCTCCCTTAGCTGTCAACTCCATACATAATACATGTAGCTCCAAATCTTGATTTCAAATTGACCTAAAGTATTTTAAACGTAATAATATATTAACATAACTGGAAACGTTATTTATACACATTGCGTACAACATCTATTTTTTAAATTTAAATTGGAATAATTATTTTTAAACTTGAATTGGCGGTTTTAAAGGGAAATGCCCAATTTTATTTTAAAACGTTGTCTTTTTTCTTATTAGTGTATCCCTTTTTTCATCTTAGTTTAAAAACAAAAACCCGACTACGAAAAATTACGCTCTAGAAAAAATTAAAAAACAAAGAAAAAAAGCAAGTGCATAACTCGAATCTACTATTGAATAACTGATACGGTGGCAATAATTTCGTGATCGATACACATATAAAACTAATAATAAATTAACATATAGACCGGCTTAAATTGTCACAATAATGGGTCCCAACTATTCATGTTCCATGCTTTTGAAAAACCCGAGAAACCTGAAGAGAAGATGCGGAGGACAATACAAAGGATGAGAAGACGAACTCAGAACGGTGGCGGGAGGGACATGGTCAAGGAAGGCCAGAGATAGACGGGAATGGAAAGAGTTGGAGGAGGCCTTTGACGACAGACAAACACGAGACTAGTTGCCGAAATTAATTAGATATCAAAGTATAGATAAAAACAGGTATATACAATAGCATGTGAACTAAATTACTCAGCACTATGTATCTGAAATAAAGGCTTATATTAATAACAAACAGAAACTTTGGGGAAGAGACATTTAAAACCTTTACGCTTTAAACTATCCCTATAGTACGAGCTTTCATTTAAGTCGATTGAAGTTGGAGGTGAATGACCTCGCTAATAAACGTTGCTTAACCCACACGATCACTTCAGGTAGCATAAAAATTATATCGGGTGTGTTGTTTCACCTTGAAGACCTGATCCCGGAACAAGGAAATCCCGAACTTAGTTCATGTGCTAATCCAGGTTCTAAGCTATTTACTTACCGACTTTTATTGTTATCCGGTCAGTTGTTTTTGCATGAAGGAGTATAAAACAAACATTACACAATTATCACGGACATCAACCGGACACCATTCTCGAGTGAATGCAGACACCATTATCGAGTGAATGCAAGCAAATCAGTGAGCAACAGCTAGTGCAATATATATATATTTTCAAAATGTGCTTTCAAAAGCCCTTTCATTTGATACCCCACACGGTACATTTTAATAATTTTTATTTTTTAATTCATGACTCTATATCCTCTAGTGGGTGCCATATTTAATTTATTGTGACGTCACATAGCCTATAACCAGTGGATCATTGAGACTCTTCTAACGATACTTCATTTGTTGAATTATGATAGTTTAGTTTATACGTTATGAGGGCACAGACAAACATATATACATACAAACATACATCGCGGTCAAAAACATAACCCTCCTTTTGCCTTAGTCGGGTAATAATATTGATAATAATTTAATTGCTAAATGGAGCAGCCGCCATTGCGCTGCCATGCGTAAAATGATGTTATCAAAATCTCACTATGTTTGGAAGAACTTTGAGTGATTTTTGCGAGATGCTCGAAGTAAAAAAAGAGTTATATGAATTTAAATACTAGATAAAGATTTTATAGAATTTTAAAACATAATACCTAAAAAATAAAGCTGAAACAACGATTACAATTGATGGCATAGCCAATAAAAAAAAATAAGTAATCTACAAAGTCCTATTCGCTCCCTTCTCCCCTCACTACCTCAGAGAACGTTTCAAGTTCCTGAGTGACGCCCATTTACGACAACTCCGTTCAACAGAATCCCTTCTCCTTCAAGCTCCTCTCCTCAACTCTACTTTCTACAACAAATCCTTCTCTTTTCACTCGGTGATACACTGGAATTCCCTGCCTTAACCCATGCGATCTGCTAAGTCCCTACCCATTTTCAAAGTTATGGTAACTGATCACTACCTCAGTACTGTCTAATATCCTTATATATTCCTGTATGTATATATGTATGTATGTATGTATCTATGAATATAATTATTTGGTATGTATTATCTTATATCTTTAAATGAGCAATTCTTGTATATATATATATATGATTGGAATCTCGGAATCGGCTCCAACGATTTTCATGAATTTTGGTATATAGGGGGTTTCGGGGGCGATAAATCGATCTAGCTAGGAATCATTTTTAGAAAATGTCATTTTATTCGTGTTTTATCGAAACTTACTTTTTTTATATGAAAAAATATGACTCTTCCTGACATCTATTGGCGAACTACTAATACAATTTTTTGTGAGCAATAAAGTTATTCCAGCAGATGGCGTTGTTAAGTAACACGAAGTCAATGAGTGTTTGCTTTGAGGTTAGACTAAGTAAAAAAAAAAAAAAATACCGAGCAAAGCTCGGTCATCCAGGTACTTAATTTAATATTTAAAATCATAATTATGTAAATAGTGTATATTATAATTAAATTATTCATAACCTACCATTAAAGCTGAATCAGTTCTTTTCCATCCAAAGGTTGCCTGGAAGAAATCGCTTTCAGCGATAAGGCCACCCATTTGTGCAACTTATACTTTCTAGCTATTACTTTACTTTGTGTTTATCGTGTTCTGTTTCTTTTTTTGTCGTACAAATAAAGTTATCTATATATCTATCTATCTATATATCTATCTATCTAAGTAATGTCTTTATTTTTAAACTTACAGCCTAAACCTCTTAAAAAAATAGTTTTTATCCTTTTTAAAATTGCCTTGTTTAGATAAAGTTTGGTTACTCACCTGTTACTTAATATTAATATAAAATAATTAGTTAATTACAAGGGCGTTGCAAGAACGTTACATTAACATTTTCATTTTATCTAAATTATTTATAAACTTAGGAATTTTTTTTACTTATTGAATTTATTACCGATTGTATTTGACTCCCACATTAGTATTCTACGTATTAAACTATGTTTTACTTAATAATTTAATTTTTGTTTCAGGTATGTATTAGAGATAATAATAATAATATCTATCGGTCAAAGTACAAAAAAGCTGCACTCGATTTTTCAAGTAAGTATTTTTACTACAAAAAACTGTAATGACCATTTAACAAAATAAAATCCAATTCGCATTACGATTAGTCAAAAGTGGCGATCTTGGCTTCCCTGATAAAGCTTTCCTATATAAACTCCAACATTATTACATAAAAGCTTTTTTAATTCCCGAACAAATACACTTACTATTATATAGGTATAAAATAACAAAGATAGAAAGGATATTAAAAATTTTCAAATCTTTAATTATTTTATTACTTTGGTCACTGAAAAAATAGTAGACTACAAATTCATAGTTTTGTAAGTTATTCTTGTTTTTCTGTCTATATTTTATTTTAAAGCCTAATGTTTCTTTTCCACGTGTACGAAAGTTGTAAAGGTGTGACCATCGACCAACGACCAACGACAAACAGTAACGATAAGAAGTAGCACTTTCTGATAAAAATGATAATGTCCTATCACACCACGGCTTAAACAAATCTTTTATGATTATTCTAACTAGATCCGTGATAAGAACCAAGATTGATTACGTATAAAAAGTTGTTATAATATGATGTGAAATGTTGGCGAAAATGATAGGTAGGTAAATAAAAGTCTAAATTACTTACTAATATTATTACATTTCCGGGACTGAAGCGCTTACTTTTGACGTGGAAACGTCTTTCATTTCGGTCGGTATACCTAGTAAGGTTATTTGCAAAAACCAAATTTAACGGATGTTATAAAATATGATAAGACGTTTCATGTTTTCCATTGCGTCCTTGATTATATCGCTTTGATGGAAAAAGCTCCGAACTTTTTAATGGCTCATCCGATTTTCATGAAATATTTATTTAAGACGGTGTCGTCTTCATTTGATGAATGTTATGATTTGTTATGTTTATAGCTTTGTTTTATAAAAATTGGTTCAGCCATTTAAAAGTTATGCCCATTTTTTTTCTTATTCGATTTCCATCAGCAATTTTAAAAATTATGCCACTTTTTGAAGTAAATCGACTGAGGTTTGTGGTTGTTGATTCTTTTTTTTTGTAAAATGTACTACATATCAAGGTCGAAACAAAGATAAACAAACCAATTATATGAGGTTTTTGTTTCTACCCAAAAACCTAATACGAAATTGATTAGTTCTTAGATGGTATTTATCAGGTTTTGGTACTGGGTTATTTTTTCTTTAATTTTTTATATCTTCGTTTCGTGTCAAAATACCATTTTATGGCTTAATGTTTGTGATTTTACAATTTAAATACTTACGTTTTATTTCACAATAAAAGAAAGTTTTCATCTTGTATCTGTTGGGTAAATTCTGTTATTCGTTGTTTTTTTAAAAGTCAAATAAAAACTTTGTTTTTTTTTCTGTAATTATATCGAATAATTATGCATAGTAGAAGTGCCGCCTCTATTTAATTTCCGATGCAAAGTAATTCATGTGTTTAAAACCTAATTCCTGTAACCGGACTAGGCTAGTGACAGGTGCACTGTGCAGCCATACCGTTTATGGTGTTGCTAGGTTTTTTTACTAAATCATTTAATATAATTACCTTTAACCCGTTGGTTTAGAGTTCATTATCGCTCGTGTTCTCTGAGATGCGCCTACGTTCCCATCGAGGCATCGTGCAGTTTTTTTCTTATCAGAAACGGGTCTACAATGTGAAGATTCTGGTTTTGCAAGACAAGTTATCTTGATAGTGGGTTTGCGATATCGGCCAACTATTCTACATTTTTTTCCTCTTGTTTTTTTTTCTATTTTTCGATTTTGAAATACGTCAATTCTTGACGTATGTTTTTTGATAGGATATTTTTCTTCTTTAGAAAAGTTCGTGTTAATGATTTGCTTATTTTTTTATCGTCAATCAAAATAATTTTAAACAAATGTTTTATAGGTTACTCAAAATACGAAAGCAATTCTTTTTTTGTTTACCTACCTATAAGTATAAATTTTTATTTATAAAAAAAAATAGGCCTTATTCATGTTTTTTCATCGTACTATCTTGACAAAGAGTTGTGGACTGTAAGCTGTGGACCGTGGGCTGTGGGTGACCACATTACTTGCAATACCAGTCTCCAGTCTCGACATACCCATAACTTCAAAATACCTTCTCAATTAATGACTGTTTATTCCATTACGGGTTTACATCGCAGCAACGGAACGCTTGCTTGCAAAAAAACAGCAACGATCAACGATTATGATTTAACATCTCGTATCGCTGGAAGGCGCATTTAAGGCAGAGGTAGACGAAAAAAAAAATTGCAAAATAATGTTTTTTCTTTAAGTTTCTACCTAATTTAAAGGCGAGATCTAGTCAGCCATTTTAGTATAATTTTAACAAAATACCTCACCATTTCGAAGAAGTATAAAAATAATCCAAATAACAAGAGGGATCTTAAATTTAAAGCAAAATGATCTCACCAATTTCTTTGAATAAAACCAAAACAACTTCATGCAATAAAAAACAATTTAAGTGCTGAAAAAGACAACACTGTAGCTTTCCGTTTAGCGTGTACCCCCGCCTTAAATACAGTCCTCCCTGTGGTGACTGCTGTCCGCTGTAAAGCCGATGTGAAGTCGCTGTGGTATAAAAGAATGTAAATGCCCTCAGATACTAGGACACCACCTCGCGACCTTCGTAGAGGCCATTCCTTTTTTCGCGCGTTCAATGTTACCAACACGACGGCTTATGGATGCTTCATTTATATTCTACGATGCAATTTTTGATGTTGTTGGTAAAAACTTATAGTTCACAAATACCTACCAATATTTTTCGATTCGAGGTCTAAATTAGGTAGGATGCCCGAGTGGTCTAGATTTTTAGGTTGGCATTTTTATTTTTGTCCACCGAATATCAACTCTCGATTATTTAGTTCCATGTATTACCTAACTAAATGTACATGTATTATCTAATATTATAAAGCTGAAGAGTTTGTTTGTTTGTTTGAACGCGCTAATCTCAGGAACTACTGGTTCGAATTGAAAAATTCGTTTTGTGTTGGATAGGCCATTTATCGAGGAAGGCTATAGGCTACTACTTTTTATCCCGATATTCCCACGGGATCGGGAGTTACGTGGGTAAAACCGCGGAGCGCTGCTAGTTGTATATACAACTCATAAAAAGATAGATACATATTCTAAATTATATCTGTCTTAACCAAATTCGAACCCTTTGAAACCGATCAGATGGTAGGTTCGTAGTCATATCGTGTGTTTTATAGACATATAGCTACGGTCGATTGCATAATTGCAGACCCACCGTAGAGCTCCAAAACAGCTGTTATATGTTTTCAACACAAGCAAGATTCTAGGCATCTGCTTTAGTTGAAGTTTAAAGTCTTCTTATTCATCAATTTATCAAACAAAAATTATAAGAATAAAAACATTTCAATAATAGTAATTTTCGAACTCTACCGTGGGCTGTCGTGTTAGATAGGTAACTGTTAGGATCATTGATAACGTACTCTCTATTCTAGTAGTGAAAGTAGTATATGTCTACGACACATCGTGGAGTTATCTCTCACAGGTGGGTTGACAGAGTTGGCTGAGTTGGCACTTGGCTGGCATGTTCCGGCGGTAGCAGCTTCAATAATGTGTGCCGTGTTGAACATATCTCGTATAGGAGATGTCTCGCGAATTACGACAGATTGTAAAGGCAGTGGGCTGTGGAAATGTCACTTATTCTGCTCCCTAAATGTTGTGATATTATGAGGATGTTTTAGTACAGCTATGCCTTTTGAATGGATTCCATGGCCGCCACAAGTTGGTCACAAGGCTGCAGACTCTTCGGTGATATTACGGTGCACGGAAAACATCGTGACGAAACCCCCGACTTAGTCATCCAAGCCGAGACACTACAGCAGCATCCTGAATAGCATTGCACGCATCTTGATTAGATATTTATGCTTAGATATAAGGCTAATGTTATTGGTATTGCAATGTAAGTATGAAATATTGCAAACAATGAAGTTCAGCAGGTGAATAGAAATGGAAACCAACTCTATATGTCTGCATATTTCACTTTCGTACAAGGCATCGTTGGCAATATTCAAGGACAGGCATCGAGGTACATAAGGGCGTAGCCGACAGTCGTCTTCCACGAAAACTGCACCATTTCAATTTGCACTTTAATGTCTTAGACACAAGTCTTAATATCCGTTGCAATTGTTGTCGAGAGTCTTAGCAGATTGAATAAACCGCTTGACACAGATTCTCGACTGTTTCGGTCAAACGGTGGTCGCCTGGACGGTGTGGCCCCGGGCCGCCCGCGTGCCGGTGTTGCCCGTCGAAGTAAACAGAATGCCTGTTACGACACAACTACGACATATTGGAGGGAAATCAGTATTGTACTGACCTCTTTACTCTTTGTGGAACGATTCTGGTAAGATTTCACTAATATTTGGTTACATTTTAAGATTACGCTCCATAAACATTACGATTTTATTTAAAGCGATATGATAATTGGATGGGTAGTAAAATCGATTGTAAACAAAAAGCGTTGTTTCTCAATATAAGCACCTGACAATAGATGTATTATTCTCTAATGAGTTTCAGAGCCAAACAGGTTTTCGTCTAAAAAGTGTAGTTTTTTCTTTCGCATATTTCTCTTATACATAAAGTTAAATAGTAGCCTTGTCTTCGCTCGCAAAATACCACAAATGATAAATATTTCGATAACAATGTAGGTAGGTACCTATCGCTATCATATAGCAAGAGATTCCCACTGATAACGAGTGATAAAGATGAGATAAACTGCAGTTACGTTTATATACTTGTTTATTTAACAAAAACTACGTATCTACTTACCTACCTAGTAAACAATACTTTACTGATAGTTATTTAGAGGTTACAGAACTTATAGGACAAGTAAAGGGTCTTCCGAAGTTTTGTTGTGGTAAATTTCTTAGTTTTACGCTTGCGTTAAGTAAACAGCCTGCCGCATTTCTATATTCTTTTTGAGATTTTTGTAAAAATGACCGAACAAGAAATCGCAATAAATGTATTAAATAAAATAAATAAATATTGCAGGACATTCCATACATTGCCATCTAGCCCCAAGCTAAGTAACTAGACTTGTGTTATGGGTGCTAGACAACGGATATACTACTAATATACTTTTTTTGTAAATATATACTTATAATACATAGAAACAACCAGACCAAAGACAAATATCTAAGCATAAATACTTGTCTGAGGCGGGAATCGAACCCGCAACCCTATGTTTGGCAGTCCGGCATGGTGACCATTATGCCAACTGGGTCGTCAAAATTATTTTGTTATTGGCGTATCATTATTAATTAAATAATTAAGCGAAACTCAATTTTCCAAAGGAGTTTATTTTCATAATAATATAATATCTTACGTCATTTTGCTCAATTTGATTAGTGATTGTAGTACAGCTATATGTGACGATTTCACTTGCTCTAAATAAAATTTATTTGTATATCGCTGACATTTAACGTTTGAATATAAAATATCACTACATAGTATAAAACAAAGTCGCTTTCTCTGTCCCTATGTCCCTTTGTATGCTTAAATCTTTGAAACTACGCAACGGATTTTGATGCGGTTTTTTTAATAGATAGAGTGATTCAAGAGGAAGGTTTATATGTATAATAACATCCATTGAATAGTGGACAAGTACTGTTATTTTTGAGGTTTCTAATGTGATGTCGTAAATAATTACATTTTTTCCGCTTACATTGCAAACGCAGGCTGAACCCTACGAGTTTTATCAAAATAATGTACTAAGTATTGTACACATTGAAAAGGTCTACAGAAAAGTCCGTGATGGTATATGTCTATCTCTTATGGATAACCCACAATAACTTTTTTTGTCATTTACTTTTTACGACAAATAATGGCTAATTTTCGAAGCGATTTTAACCAATACAGCATTAATCCTTAACCAATTAAATACTTTGAATACATTGTTCATTTAATATAGATCTATATGGCCCTTTACACCGTATGATTTAAGAGAATAATTCGAAGATATTACAGATTTAAAAATTGCGGGACGTAGCGTTTGCGGCGGTACCGGCCGGCCGCCCGGTGCGGCAAAAAATGTAAAAAGTAAATAAGTAAAAATGTAGTGTATGAATTTAGATATTCCAAAGATAGCAGGAAATCTTCATGGTATAGGGAAAGGGCGATTGTTTTACTCCAAATTTAACGCGTGCGGGCCACGGGCAGTAATGAACAAATCAAAACTACTGAATCGATTTTAATCACATAGTCTATATATTTTATACCTGTGCGAAGCCGGAGCGGGCCGCTATGTTTTTATATACAACGTTCACAGTTTTTCTGTAGTGTATTTAGTATCAGCATTGCACCCGTGCGAAGCCGGGGTGGGTCGCTAGTAAATCCATAATTCCAGGACATTCAATGACTAGCATACGGAGCATAGGTACATACCAAGTAGGTACCAACTAGTAGCAATTTGTAAACCAGCTCAACCAGGCGTGTC
Organism: Idaea straminata; assembly: GCA_951213275.1. NCBI lineage: Eukaryota > Metazoa > Arthropoda > Insecta > Lepidoptera > Geometridae > Idaea > Idaea straminata. The sequence goes on from OX577847.1 coordinate 15,752,502, forward strand.
GTCGTCTTCGTCGTCGGCACCCGGTACCCGGCAGATACCATCAACACTGGCGCCATCTCGTTTTTAACATTTGCATCTGAACACAACACAACACAACACCCGCTTTGACATTGTAATCTCGAACAACAAAGGAATGACCTGACATCGTCTTATCACCACAGAGATACAAACTTACGTTTTCACTCGACTGATTACAATACGGGTACTGACATAAATAATAAATATACAGTCGCCGATTGGTAAACAGTTTTAGTTTACATTCTAATATAGGCTTTTCTTTATACAAGACCCCGAAGACTATTTAAAACTAAACCATTTGCTCATCTTTAACATCCTCTTTATGCTTTGAAACCGCAAATATAATTTTGTTTTTTTTTGTATCAGTGACATCATTTTTTTCGTTTGTTCGAGTGCAATTAATGTTGAAATCTTCCTTGACAGTGAATCTTATACGACGACAATGTGGGAAGGTGAACAACAACACGCCATTGTTTTCAATAACTAACCGACTAAGTACCAGAACGTTGTTAACAAATTTTTCCACCGCATATCAATTTAACGAATTCTGAATATATTAAGAAGTCAGAATATTCTCTTATCAACTGACGAAACGGTGTTAATATTTTTTTAACTAGTACCTTGTCTACTAGAATTTTAACACATTTTGCGTATTTGTATGGGATTTTCGTATATTCTAGAGTAGCTAAATGTATTGAGAAGAAGTTGTAATGAAATGGTCGTAGAGCGAGAGGACGAGGGCGACCTCTACTGGACGTATCGGAGTGAGAGAAGTATTCACCGGAGGAATCTGAGTGAATTGGAGCGTTATTCCTGAGAATTCCAATTGGGAAGCAACAGGTTGAACGGAATGTTCGTAATTCGTTTTGTGATGAATATTCTACTGACATTTCACTGTTGCTAGAGAAACTTATATAGTAGAATAATTTCATTTATTTTCATTATCTCTAATCTACTATCTATCGAGCAGACAACATTACGTACTTGAAAGCAAATATAAAAAAACGATTATAAGGGTCTAAAAAAGCAAGTAGAACTAGTAAAAGTTCCGTCCGCGCCCCGTCCGCGTCACTGTCATACGAGCGCAAGTGCTACGAGAATACACTCTGCGGCTACTGTTTATCTCAATTAGAAAATAATTGGACCACCACGTAGTAGGATACTACGGGATCGAGACTTATATGGGAACAACGTGGATGGATGCAGCTAATCCATATCTTTACTTAGTAGTTAGTCTTGTTATATCTATACTAATATTATAAAGCTGAAGAGTTTGTTTGTTTGTTTGAACGCGCTAATCTCAGGAACTACTGGTTCGAATTGAAAACATCTTTTTGTGTTGGATAGTCCATTTATCGAGGAAGGCTATAGACTTCTTTTTATCCCGAAATTCCCACGGGATCAGGAGTTACGGGGGTGAAACCGCGGAGCGCTGCTAGTTATTTATAATGCGTTATAATATATTATCCAAAATTTACATATAAATCTTTGCATATTTAAAAAATAAGTTCCTGAAAATGGGAGTAAATGTGCGAACGTTTCATCTCTACGTCAAGTCGATACAATTCTTACAGATGTAGCTAATCCATCTTCTTTGTTAAAAGGTAAACCTAATTCAACCTTGCCTATATATCTTCTAACAAAGAAGTAGAATTAGTTAAATCCTACTTTCGAAAAGCTATATTTGAAGACTATTATTATCTATTGTGCCCGAGGCTTTAAAAATTAAATCAAAAAGAATTAGTCAAAAAAGTTTCATTATTATCTACATTATAATAATAAAATAAACCCCTCTAGTTGTGGTCGGTTGTGGTCGACAGTCGGCACCATAAGGAACTTAACTTCAATATTGTGATATAGATATAGGTAAACTCGAGTTAACGTCACGTTTACTTCGATCAACATGCATTACGCGTTAAGTTTAGCTTCAATCACTTGCATATTTCATACGGCATGCATGCATGCATGCAATACTGTTGCATGTTGCATGTCCAGTTTGTCCAGCAAGTCTCCGCGGACACTATACTTGTACTACCTACTAAGTACTACCAACTAACAATAATTTAAAGAATAACCTGGACTTTTATCTTATAAAAATATTTGCGAGTAAGTACCTACTATATTCTATGAATTTTACAGGGTTTTTCTTGTGTAACATGAATTTATTATAATGAATGAAAATCGTAATACAATCGGGTGTGCCTTCAAGTCAAGTATTTCATTAAGAAGTTTACATTGAACTTGTCCACAACGATTGCACATTGCACATATCGTTTCAAGTTGCAACCTTGTCTCAAACTTGTACAATATTGTGCCAAACATTGTTTTGCCAAACAAAATCATCGACATTCAATATGTGTTCCAAAGTGTACTTGAAGGTTTTAATACGTAATTCACTCTTCAATATCCCATACAGATATTTAGTGTAACAAAGCTAAATTTTGATCACAATTCCATGTGTGGTGTTCTGTAGGCGACAGGTCAGGATTGGACACTATCGTCACCATCGGAGATATCTGTTCACTCGTTACTTGAAGACGCACAATTTGTACAAGACAGGAGAGTCATACTCGAGCAACAGCTGATTCCACTCCCTTACCTATAGGACACTTTTGATGTAATTATGAGGCAAAGATATAACTTATTATGCGAGGAAATAGTTTGTTGAGCACCTTCTGATATACTTATCTACCCAGTAGGTAGGTATAGATAGGTACGTATATATCTATCAGTGTAACAGTGACTGTCAGTAGTCAGTAGGTACCTCAATGTAGTCAAGTCAACATTGTGTTACTTAATGATTATTGTATACTTACTTATCGATCTATTGGTCAACAAATGCAAAGACATTGTGTATGGCGTCCATCATTAGACGCCCACGTTTGTTTTTGTTTACTTACACACGCACATTTGCGGCTTCCTATTACGATACAACATGTACGTACCTACGTATATGTGTATGTGTGTGTCAGGTGACGTCATACGGTTGTCACCGCGCGCGCTGCGCCATGCTACTGTTCCATAGTTGACTGGTGGTCTCACCAATGTTGTCCTACTATTACCTTTGGTCCCACTAGTCTTAAATCACGGATAGCGCAGTGGGACGTTCGAGAGTTGACGACCCAGTTGGCACAATGGTCACCATGCCGGACTGCCAATCACAGGGTTGCTGGTTCAATTCCCGCCTCAGATAAGTTTTAACGCTTAGATATTTGTCTGTGGTCTGGTTGTTTAATGTTTCTATGTTTTATAAGTATATATTTACAAAAGAAAAGTATATAAGTAGTATATGAGTTGTCTAGCACCCATAACACAAGTGTAGTTACTTAGCTTGGGGCTAGATGGCGATGTGTGGAATGTCTCGCTATATTTATTTATTTAGCTAATATTACCATCATTACATTTCCCCGCGTAACTGTCAGTACAATAACTATATTTCGAGGTGACCTTTTGAAGTTGATATGGTCATGTTATAAGAAGAGATACATATGACTAAAAGAGTGGAAAGTAGAGGAATGGAGGGAAAGAGGACGACCTAAACAAATATAGATGAACTGTGTAAGACAGGATGTGAACGATGAGATGACTAATAGTAAAGAATTAAAGAAGAAGACATAGTGCGCCGACTTTAAAGCCAAGGTTGATAGTGGTGAGCAAGGATTTACACCTGAACCTGAACCTTTTGATGCTCCATTAATGTAACTCGCTTTGAAATACGTCAACATGTGAGACAATGAAGCGTCACTGACACTGCACTCTAAGCTGGAACATTTTGCTTAGGAATACATCCAGGAGGTAGTTAGTACTTAGATAACATAATGACTTGAATATGTACTGTAGCTAAAACAATTATTTTGGTTCTATGACAATTATAATAATAATTAATTGACTGTGGTATATAAACGATCATTATGTGCTGCTAATTGATTGTGAAAACGGCTTCTTGTTTCATTAAAGGTATAACAAACCTTAGGTAGGTAGTAATCAAGTTAGCTGACATGCGCTTTGTAAACATCTGTGTAATACATAGTCAGCAGGAAAAGTGGCTGACATACCGCGCGTGTCAGCTACTCTTGAACGGCTAGTGTTGTTGTTAGCTTACATAATATGGTCAATGACCGACCGTGCATTTGTTTTAAAATCCTAAACAATGTCAGTGACTTTTGCTGCGGACTATAATTCCTTATTCATGAATCATGATTTCACTAAAATTGAACGTAATCTGTCATTGTTATTCTATTATAGTACATTGCGATACAAGTGTGGTAAATTGATCATTACATCGAGGCGGTTTATGACGCGCGAGCGGAACGCGAGTGCGTCTATAGATCGCCGAGATTAAATCGATCAAGCCACACGTGTATCGTACGACATTTTTTATCACAGTTGTGAATAAAAGAAAATACTTGAAAAGAAAAGAAAATAACAAAATCTTTGGTGATAAGTCTGTTTACAATTTTTTAGACAATATTTTTTTGTTAATTATACTCCCGAAAGGCCAGGCAAAAGACTTTTACCCCATACAGCCTCGTCTGACATACAATATTTTTTAGGGTTTTTCCCATTTGTTAAAAACAGAATATAATGGTACGAAAAAAACTATATTTAAGTAACGAAAAAACATCACTAAATTTTTAACCCTTTTTAAGTCGTCTTAACACTTTTTAAGACGATCACGTAAAATTATCGTTCGTAAACCGACTTTATTGACAACCTTTATTGCTGGAGTAAAACCTCTTTTTTGGTACCTACATTATTTTATCCATCAGTATAACCCAGATAAATTAAAAATGTTTCATCTACCTAACGTGTAATTAGCAGTAAGATACCAATTTAACTTATCAGGATAACTTATAACACACTAGTGGCGTCAAGGTAATGCATAACGAACGCGTGTGTAATACGTTGGATTACGGTTGAATAAGATCCACTTTATGAGCAACTGTAATAAAAATCATTATTTTAACTGCAATTAAACGAGCAATTCCTTAGATTACCTTAATATAAACACAGTGTCTTCTAAGTGAATTAATTAGTTCGACATTGAATTTGTACGTTTAGTAATACATATACTATTTATTATAAAGTATTTATACTGAAATATAAAGTTCATAGTACATAAATCTAGTAACTTTACATTGTGATCACTTCAAAAGTGACAGCAGTTGTAGTAATGATTTGGGACTAATATTTTTAAGGACAATGCTTCAAGTATTTCTTAGTATTTATTTTCTATGACGTATTCCTATTATTCTTTGCATACGCGGGTACGTCATAAAAGCCGACATGAAAGCCTTTCTATTTCATTGATCTTGACATATTGCATTCACTTCAATCGCTGATGGCTGATGATTCGATGACTTCATATTCGTGACATAACTCGACATATTATAGGAGGTGTTTTGTCTCCTTTTCCGTATTTCTCAAGGATAACTTAAAAATGACAAGTTAATGTTTGGAAATGAATGTCGAAGGCTGTGTGAGACCTTGCCCCCCCTCCCCTCTCCCCTCCGGCGCGGAGCCACGGAGGAGGTGTAGTGACGTCACCAGCGCCATCTTGCGGCAGTGACGCGTTGCCTGGCAACGGAACACGCGCCACGCAGATTCGAAGGTTGTTTGCGTATTCGCAAATTGTTAATCCACCATGTTCTCGTCTGAGACGATCGAGGGAGTACCTGTTTCGTTAATGGTAATTGCTGGTCGTTTTTATACGATATATAAGAGGTTTTGGTTATATAACGTATTATTTGAATACATGCGTATCTACATACTTACTAACTTGATTAGTTTGTATATAACTGATAAGGAAGTAAATTGACTGATACTTAATTTGAATTTGAAAATTGACCTAAATTGCAACATTTACTTAAAATCATCATCTGATAGAGTCAATATGGTTGCAAAGAAGAGTATTTGCTGAGCAATGTGGAGGTACTTCCATTCAAATAAATTTAAAATGTTCCTACTTACCTGGGTACCTATACCTAGGTATTATGGACCTACTTATAAAATCTAATTTAACCAACGAAATTTTTTATTTTATTTTCTTGTCATATAAATTAAATTGTTTAATGGCAGTTATTGTTGTTGAAGTTGAAGTTGAAAAGTTGCAGTTATTTATGAAACTCATAAATTACTACATTAATTATTAAATAATTCTAACTCCGGAATTTTCCATTCGGTCAGAAAGATAATATACTTTTAGTTAACGAAACAAAGAGTAACGAATAACGAGTTACCTATTTTTTTAATAAATATTAAGTTTTTTTGCACTATAAATAAATATAATATTCCATTATTAAAACTCCTCAAACGTAATTAATAAATCATTAAATTAAAAAAGAAATAAAGATTCAAATCTCGGTTTTATTTAATATAACGATTTAGAATGCAACTATGAAAGTTTAATAATATAAATATTTATTCTAGTAAATATACATTATGTGCCAAAAGATGATCTAAAAGGGAGGTTAGATTAGCTACAATCGTCATTGTGTCGACTCAACTCTGATGCTGCAGATTAAACGATTTCGATCTCGTCGCGGCGTACCTAAATTTTAGAAATGCATTCTACTTAGGAATGATTTTCAAGAACATGTCATATATTTCAGTTTTTAATCTAGAAATTGTAAGAAACCAATTAAGTAGTCAAAGTTGGAATCGATCGCGTTTTGACCTCTGACAGCCGAACACGTTAGCCGTTGAAATTTAAAACATTCATAGCGCAGCCTGTCCATACGTTAGTGAGCCATGCGAGGTGGAAGTTAGCCGCGGACGGTAACGTCTGTCGTAGTAACGACCACTAAACAAATACAAACATTCATAGCAATCATTGTATCAACGCATTGATCTCGTGTCTATGGATCGATTAAATAATTGTTTCAAATCATAGCTTTCTTCTGCTTTATATCTTCTCTTTGCTGTAAGAACATTTCTGAACAAACGTTAGAAATCCGCGACACGGGGGATTGTGGCAAGCAATTTCTGGAATAACTCATATTTTTAAGCTTTCAACTTATTTCTGATATATGCTGAACATAACCTTTACCTTTTATTTTATTAGATTCCATCCATAATACGCACGACGACAATTCAATCAGCTCCATATGAAACGTGATTATAATGTAGAGAAAGGATCTCTAGAAACGTGAGCAATTAAATTATTCCCTGTTTTACACACGTGTCTGCACTCACACAAGGTTGGTTGGTTTGCATGCGTTTATCTACGTGGGTGGTGATGTTTGCCACCACCTCTCCACCACTCGCTGTAGGGTGGCACTGCCACAGCCACAGCTCTCCCGACCGCTACCCGCGCATGATGGACATGGAAGATGCTAGTGGCATTTAATAGACGTGGCACGAAACAAATATCCGAAAGCTCCAACAGATGCTGAATCCGACTGTAACAAATGTTTTTAACCAACAGTAAACTACAGAATCAACTCGGTTCATTGCAAGTTTTTGAAGAAGAACATATATAAAAAAACGTTGCAAAATACCTCACACAAGATTTTTTTCTCGGAATTATTGATTATCATTTCTGCATCCATTTGAATTGTTACCTGAAAGCAACTTAGGTCACGTGAAATTTTGGCCTATGAGGTCATATTTCATGCTTTGACAGTTAACTCCGTTGTTTTTTTTTTTTTTTTTTTTTTTTTTCAGGTAAAATGTACTGCAGACTGCCCGCATTTCGTTTCTTGTAATCAACAAATAAAAAATTGCCAATTCATATTATAAAAAAAATTGTTTAGATACTATTGGTAAAATTAATATTTAATATTTAAATGTTACAACTGTCCGATAAACTAAACGCGGATATAAACATCGAAGTGAAGTATCTCTTTGCCTCTCTATACCTCTACGCCGCCTGTATATTACTGCTCTATATGCCACTATATGTTTTGTCTGTGAATTCGAAGATTCGAATGCAATCAGTTTGATTAGTTTCATGGTAATAACGAGCACCTACACTACACAATACTACAGACAGCGACATTGTCCATAGTGTTCGATCCATCCGATATATCAGTTAATGATACAACCATGTTTTGATGATAGTAATCAGCTGTCGAAGTAGATACTACCCACCTATTTGTTGGTTATTTATTCAATTTTATTTTCTTGATGAGTATAAATAGTAAGAAGTGTCAGTGTAATGTTTATAAATAAGTTTGCGGAAATTAAATTTTTGCAACATATTTAAATCCAAAAATATTGTAAACTTATTGTATAATAGGTTATATTAACTACCGGACATATTCCATATTTTATGTTGATCGCTGGATACATTTGAATTACGTTTTAAGACAGCAGACTTCGGCTTTTAATAATGTTTTATATGAGTTTACTAAGTAGCTGCGCTTATTTAAATTGAATTAATCTCAACAAACCGGTGCTGTTGGAAGTGAAATCAATGTTTTGTTTAACTGACATACATACTTACATCTGTAGGTATTCATGGTACAAGTGTTAGAAAAGACGCGGCTATTTATATGTATATATAGGTACTAATATAAAATTATTATAAGTTCATAAATTGTTTGTCTGTTTGAACGCGCTTGTCTTTGTAAATACCAGCCAGATAAAAAAATACGTTTGCATTGAATAGCCCAAATATGTTAGAAATAATAGGTTAACAATAACTTTATAATAATAAGGGCCACCTGCCACCTTCATTAAAAGTATGTTGGAAATGTTTAAATTTAGCAAAATTAATTCATGCTTATTTATCTATTGATTACAAGTCACAAAACGTGTCGGCCACGAGTATGACGTCACAGCGTCTACATGCAGTACACTTTACCGGAAAATATAGAAAACCTTCAGGTTTGCAAAAAAACGTTGAGTTTGCGACGTCATCGAGTATTTTCGTGTGACAATTTAGATCTTTCACGCTTTTCCGCAAACAAAAACTGAATTGTAAGAGGTTTCTATAAAACATTTGCTACTTTTCTGCTCCCTGATTACCTACGCGGCGCGGGAGAAACCGCAGGGAGTAACTAGCAGGGGTATAATATATAACATAAGAAAGCTATGTTAATGTAATAATATCTAGATTCGTTCTGTTAGACGCTCGTCTAATCAAGTTTTTGTCACCAGTTTAGATTAACACATTTATATGTTAGGGAGCAGGTAGTGATACCTAACTGTTTGTAGATTGTATTCATATTTATTAATTATTCATTAAATATACGTTTTTTCTTTGATAAAATGTTAATATTACGGTTGTTGCTTTTCTATTTATATCACAAATACCAAGGTCCTATCTATCTCTACATATATAAAAAAATAATTAAGCAGCTTCTCTGCATCTTCTCTGAGATCTTTTTTATCAAAATTCACCAAAATTGGTTCAGCGGCTTGGACGTAAAAACTGTATAGACATAGTCACTTTAACACAGTGACCCTTTCTCATGATTCTTGTTTGATCATACAAAAAATACTCAAACAGTTTTCATTAAACTTGGTATAGAGATAACTGGCCTCCTGGAACACAGGCTCTTTATATTTTGATATTTCATGGGATTGGTACTAACGTGGCTGTAACGGCGGAGGTAGTAAATGCTGAAGAATTAGGTATTTAAATTGTCAGTTAAGGGGGGTCCATACGCCAACGACCTTGCTACACAGCCTACTAAATAGTTACTATCGGGGCACCGGTCGCCTACGTTGGTGAACATTGTTGACGCTTAGGTACTACTTACATTGTTGATTGTAACCGATGTGTTTTGTTTTTCTCAATAGTGCAGTTCTCAAAACTGGAATTGCAGGTGAGATTTTTACGGACAATTTGGTGTAAATTTGATATAGGTTGAATACCTATAGGTTTGAAGGTATCCTAAAATTAAGAATTGAAACTAGTATAACTTTGAAATGACTAGGAATTTATATCTCAAATTACCCCAAAATATCGGTAAAGATTTCACCTACAATTCCATCTTAGCATTTTAGAGAAGAACAAAACACATTTGTTACAACCAACAATGTTTGTCGTAAGCGACGGGAACTTCTGGCGCGTTGCGTATGGTAGCATATAATTTAGTAAAATAGGTGTAAAAATATACCAAATAATGTTTATAACTCAATAATAATATTGTTTCTTTCCGTTACATTAAAGTGATTGATAATATAAAATGATAAACGACTAGAATGGGCGTTGTACGAAAAATATTAAGCTCATCTAAATATAATATATATAATAATTTCCAATAGGGATAGGGATGGACGCTTCAAACTGCTAGTATTTTGCAAAACCGACTTCAACAAAAGGTGGTTCTCAATTCGTCACGTATTTTTATACGACAAATGTAGATTAATTAGCGTTTAGAGTTGTTCCTGTGTAAGTGTAAAAGGTACATCGTGCAAGTTCTGAAATCCGAAATTTGATATACATACGAGTCAATAACATTATTTAGCTATATTGGTAAGTAGAGCTACCTAAAATACGTTTTTTTCGCTGTTATGACTTTCCCACATTTGCTCTAGAGTTTTAAAACAGCCTCATAGAAAGATATTTTAGACAGAATACGCAGTCGCAGAATAATCGGGGATTGGTTTTTATATGGTATCAATTGGGAAAGTGCTATGAATTTTACACAAACCTGACAAAACGGCGCGTTTTTGGCACCCATCTCTCCGTCTAACAGATAAAAAATACTAAATTGGCACTTATGTAAGTGTGTAGTTGATAAAAACAATTTACGTCATATTGTATGCACAGATTGCACAGTGTTGTGTTCTCTTGTGATTAATCATTACAAACTTACAAACTTGTTTTGATAATTACTTTGTGATTACGGATATTATAATTGGGTAAAAATCGAAAATAAATAATAGAACTATTTTTTTATGCTACAAGTTATTGTCAAAACTATCCGAATTTAAGAACTATGCTTCAAACGGACAAAATCGCATCGAATTGTTTTAACAACGGGGTATTTACCATGTTTTTCGTTATGAAGTTGGGTACTTATTACGTACTTTCAAAGATCCCCTTTATCTATAATTGCCTACCTATCTACGTTTTTGTCCTGAAATTGTCGACTGGCCGCGGCGCTTAAAATAAAAGCGTAGGGTATTTTGGAACAAAAATTTCCAAAATCCATTTACCGACTCATATTGATTGGTATTTACCAACTGTAAATAAATAATTAAACGGAAAATTTACCCACGTTTAAACTTGATTATTTAACTAAAGTAGGTACTTAATAAAACTGTTTCACAATATAAACTCGAAGTAAATTCAAATAAATGAAACCCATTGAGTAAAACTTGTTTCTTTACGAACATTTCCTCGAGTTTTGTACGGTTTCCTGTTAAAATATCCTTCACAATGACGTTTGTGTTGGACGTCACAGGTACCTAAGTTGCAACTGAAATGCCGCAAGTTGTTTTCGATACACTTTGTAATTACTAGGTACCTACTGCTACTACCTTCGTTATTTTACTGTGATTCATAAGGTACGTCATACAACGTCACGCTTCAGGACGAACGGTAATGTTGTGAAACGGAAAACTATTTAGGGTGTTGTTTTTTATTTTAGGTAATAGATTAATTCTAAACAGCTAGGTCAAATTTTAGATGATTCATTCAAAAAATAGATTACCCTGTAAGAAGTCGAAACCATTACCTACATTATTCTGTTTGACTTGATATAGTTTCAAAACCTAATGAAGGTTGTACTAGTTGGAAAATTATGTTCGATAGTCAGTCGCGGATTAAGAAGTTATGTTAGATTTCAATTTATAACTTGGTTATTTTTACAAAAACCATGAAAAAAAATGTATTTGGCGGATTGTTACTTTGACTTGTAAGTGTAAGAAACAAATCGCAGATTTGTCAAACGGCGTAATCCGTTACAAGCAATCTCGTTGTGTCGCTAAGCTCCCGAAAGCACTTAAAACTTACACACTCTCACTCATGTCAAATACGTGAATATTTTATTTATTTAGTTGGTAGGTTCATATGTATTATGATTTAGTGGTTTATATAGCTTTCACCGTCAAGTTTGAAAGTTAATTCCCAGTTTTTGCGTAGGCCGCCGCGGCCGCCCGCCCGCTACCGTCCGCCCACACTCTCTGAGGGTGCTTTTCCGTAAAGACAAATATAAGCCTTAATTATGTATTGTTTTGGATGTTTGATTTTATTATATTACATGGAAAGTTTAAACAAAGTTTATAATATGTAAGTTTCCATTGCGTTAAATATTGGACCTTTATTAAATTAAAGACGAAAGCTCCAGCGATGCGGGGATGATGAAGTAGATATATTTGCTTATTTATAGAAGAAGATAATTATTTTCCCCAGACTTCAGATACGTTAGTACCTATGAATTAATTACTTACATTCGCTATCTAAAAATAGTCTTAATTTTATCTAAACAAAGTTGTGTTTTTGTTTAACAACAAGAATGTTATCTTATAAATCAGTAGATACCCTCCTACTCCATCCATTACATTACAATAACCTAGGCCAACCTCCACTAGTTCACTTACAACTATTTACATAAAGATAAACTCGTGTTAGACGGGTTTAATTATTGCCCTCACCTTCGAGCCTCTTCAGGGGGTGATGCAGTGAAGGTCATGGTTGAAGAAACCTTTCAACTTCCTTTGGAACTTGCTAACCGTGTGGTGTTACAATTGAATTATGTAGTTTTCAAGAAAAGTATAAGTAGTTTTTTTCTCGTTTTGCAGGATTTATACCTTCACATATCCAATAGACAATAAAAAATTTGGTTTACAGCTGGTAAACCAAATTTTTTTCTCAGTTTTTTTTTTATTTTCTGTATTTTTTATTAATTTTCTTATTATCTCTAACAATGCCTCGTCGAGGAGTTTTATTGCTTCAAACAGAAAATGTCACATATCCCTTGCGCTACGTTAAAGCAAAGACAAAATTCGCTTTAACGTCTTTTTTGAGTTTAAATTATAATAAAATATCACCGTTTCTAATTTAATTTCAGTGTAAGACGAAGTTATTAGGATCGGAGCTCGCCCTAACACTAGGATACCCTGTGTCAGGTATAGCACAAATAATAACAAAACACAAGAACTACGCCATAATGTGGGTAGGACTAGGTAGGTACTTCACTTGGCAATTACCTCAACTTTTCTCGGAACGATATTTCCTTTTGTATCACCACAATTGAAACATTACTTACAATTTGACTTTTTTTTAATTAAGTATGTACTTAGTGGTAAATTTCTTGTTTTATTCAATGGACCGACCGAAGTTGAAGTAATGTTTTGATGATGTTACCTACCTACCTAATATATTTGTTACGGTTATTTACCTATACAAAGATGTAAACAGTTTACGCTTACGCGCTTGTGTTTACTTTTCGAGAATATAAGGCAATGAGCCGTGATTGAACGGAAAACTGATCATTTCAAACTATTATAATAAATAAATACGATAAATTCTATTAAAAAAAACATAACGCTTTTTGTTAACGCTAAATTTTACTACCCATCAATTAATGTTCGAACAAGTAGTGGAGTGGATGTATTTAGAATCGTGCTCACTAAATACCTGTTGATAGTTTACTGAAACCTACCTATACCTATACACCCGGGTGTCCCGGGTGATATCAACCAGTTCCTTAAAGTGGAATAGATTATTTCATCAGAACAGTAAGTATCTGTTTAGGTATTTAACCTCTGCCATTCCAACACCTGGTTTAAAGTGTCAAATACTCTGAACAGTTGCAAAAATGTGCGATAACAGTAATGATCGAGCGGTGATAGTGCACTGCGAGGGTCGGACCCGGCCACCTACAAACACAGTGACCTAACAACCCCTTCCCCGCCACCCCGCCAACCCGACGACGACATCCCAACACACCCCGTCACCTACACAGAAGTCCACACAAGTTCAACGGGGCACACTAACACACTTCATGCGTGTACGTACATACCGTAGCACACGCACACATATGCACCCCGGGGAACTAGGGCTCCCGTCCTCGTCACTCGTGTCCGGGTGCCCGTCTTACACCTTCGAGTATATTCACGAACACTAGCAAATATATGCACACATGGATAGTTCCCAACACTTATATCGGCCGCTGTAAATCTTGTTTCAGGGGAAAAGCTAAAAATTAACGTCAAACTGAAATTGAAAATTACTTTCGAAACTAACTTTTCTTTATTATCTGTTTACTTTATAATTTAGATTGTAGAACAGGCGGATTCAGTTGGTACACCATAAATACTAAGAGATGTATTAGGTACCTAAATAAAAAAAGTGTTTCTAAAAGCACCTTTTAAAAGCTCCTGTTTGACATCTAAATATAAAATTATCTGTTGAATTAACTTCTACCACTACATTTTTGAAACATATCAAAAGTCTCTACAAATAATCTAAATAAATCGGAAAAAATAAAACATGAATAGAAAGTAAGTAAGTATACGAAGTCATATAAAACTTAGAATGAGGGCAAACAAAAAGTAACCTAGATGGGACCTAGACTACAGTCTACGTCTCAAGTCACGCATTGCATGACCTAGCTTCAAAATATGCATTTATGTATGTTAATTAAATGCCTGCTTTGTTCGTTTCACTGCTATACTGATTTATGATTATGTAACAGGCTGTATGATCAATGTTGGCTATTTTGCGACTGATTATAATCACATTATTAATTATGCAGGTACAACCAACGGTCAAAAGTCTCTGCCCACCGTAACGTTTACAATTCTGTGCAGCACTATTTGAACATTATAACAACGCAACCTGTGGATCGAACCCACATCGATTGGTGTAGCGGGTGATGGCCTATACCACTCGGCCAATTAAAGATATAGCTAACATATTTAAAATAAAAATGTACTTTTGATTCAAGTATTTATGTTTGTGTGTAACGTGTATTAAAAGAAGGTCGTAAGTCAAATACTTGTGTACCGAACACACACTCATCACTACATAGTATAAAATAAAGTCGCTTCCCGCTGCCTGTCCGTCCCTATAGTATTATTGTAGCAAACTGATAGGGTACTTATGACGCATACTGTACATTATAGGATTTTAAAATATCATGGATATATTCACTACCAAAGTTATTAAAATCGGAATATGTATGTACCTACCGTGATTTTGTCACTTAAAACAATTGGTGTTTGATCTTGTGAAAATGGTGCTTGTAACAGCATCTAAATTTTAATATCGAGCTGCACAAAATAAAATAAAAATATGGTATATATCCGTTTTAAATAACACCAAGTATATTAAAAATAATAATTGTCGATGACGACTCCGATAGTTCATTAGTTTTCAAGAAATCACTAAAATTTTGGAAGCTTTAGGTAATTTTTTAAAATCATCTACTGTTGTAAAATTGAACTTTACAGAATATCTGACGAACAATGTAACTGTATAAAAATGTAGGGTTCAAATGAATTCAACGCAAAGTCGATACTCGATATAAGTAAACTAAAACAAAGAATTATGTTTTTATTCTTCTTGTTCTTAATTTTATTATCATTTTTATATCTTTACCATGATAGGATC
Organism: Idaea straminata; assembly: GCA_951213275.1. Lineage (NCBI taxonomy): Eukaryota > Metazoa > Arthropoda > Insecta > Lepidoptera > Geometridae > Idaea > Idaea straminata. The sequence continues at coordinate 15,768,034 of OX577847.1, forward strand.
ATCTAATGCGATAGTGTGACAAGTACTTTATGATTGATACAATATACTCGTAGGCACGAGTATATTATCGATATAAGGTCGTCTAATTGGTCCGGCTTTGACGTCCGATAGTATAATTACACACCATCAATGTACATTTTCCGTAAACTTTTCAATTTATATCATTACTGTTTCAAATAGATACTTATTAAAATGTACTTACTTAGTTTATTGTTTGAATGACCCCATCAAAGGTGGTGCACTCTCTAATTCAGTTATTGTATGAAATGTTTGAAGGGCCTTGCTATTTATTTCATTGTATTTCAAATACACTGAATGAATGCCAAAGAAATCTATCTACGGATTTGGTGAATAGGATGTCTCACTCCGAAAGTAACCGTTCCCTTTCAATTTCAAAAAAGCTACCTTTTATATTTAAATTAACATTTATCTACATTATATAAAAGAGAAAAATACTAATAATCGAAATATCTGAAACTACAAGAGCTATGAGTCTGAAACTTCGAATGGAGGTTTTTAGACGTAGCTTGGGTAAGTATTTTTTAAAATTCAATTGTGGAAAAATGGGCAATTAATGTCAACATTATTGTTTCATACTCTTAATTTTGTAATCGTAGGTGATTTCTTACAGTAGTGGTGGGAACATTTACTCAGAAACATGAAATCATTTCAATGAAAGGAAGTGTTCTGAACAACATTTATAATCGATTCGTAATTATCACTCGATAGCTAATTATCACACGATCGAAACGATTAATTAAATCGAATAGTCGATTATCGAAACGGTATAAAAATGCATGATAAACAAGTTATTGATGAAAAGCAATAAGACCCGGAAAGCAAGGTGCCTCATTCATATATATTTATGACAGCTCAACGTTCACCTTCATTATGTAAACGTATCTGACAAACTGTTTGTTTATCTTCCTACTTTACATAATGCTAAAACTAAATAGGTAGGTATCTATATTTTATTTGATAATTATTATATTTTCTCAACTGTTCATTGAAATCATATACTATGTGTTACTAGCTGCGCCCCGCGGTTTCACCCGCGTAACACCCGATACCGTTGGAATATCAGAATAAAAAGTATCTAACCTATGTAGTTATCCATATCCAGCTATCTACATACCCTATTTTATCGAAATCGGTTGAGTAGTTTTTGTGCAATGGAATTACAAACACACACTCAAACTCATACATTGTATATTTAAATATATTCTAGATTATTTATATAGCGCCAACTTCACTCCATGCTATACGGGACACTTATAAAATGGAGTAGGCTTGCAAACAACCGCAAACAACCGCAACTTGCAAACAAAACAATAATAAAAATCAATTTAATAATTAAATGGGTATTTGAGTCTCATTTAAATCTTCTTGCTGTCTTTTAAATATTATAGTGTTTGAACGTGAACGTGGTGACATCGAATTTATTCATCTTAAAACATAGCCGTGCAATTCTATATGGAACAGATGTCAAACAAATTGCGATGTAAATGAAATAAGCCGTTGACAATTCTAACATATGCTTTAGGCAGGTAATTATTATAATATTTGTATATTAATAAAATATTTTAGTTATAATCTGTAGATCCATAATGCATGGACAGTATGTTACATATTGAAACTAGTGTCGGCCATTCCACAGCCGGGCTGCCACGTCACCTCCTTCTTAACGTGTATATACCTGCTACATTTCTTTTTATTTCATTTTTCAATATACGGTGATATTCGTACTAACGGGACTTTATTTTATTATATTTCACTAGTTGCGCTCCGCCGGTTTACCCACATTAATTCCTGTTGAAATATCGATCTAAATGTGCATAGGTCTTCAGTCACCTAAACACTGACTTTCATTGCGATCGGTTCAGAAGTTTTTGTAAAATAGTAACAAACATACAAATAAGTATACATACTTACAATAACAGCTTTCGTATGTATAAAATAGGTAGTGGGATAAGCTTTTAAGAAAGATAGAAAATTAAATATTTTTATTGAGAATGACAATGATGTTTATTCAAAAGCTTGTTTTATTTGTTCGTGGCAAAATACATAGGTACGTTTATGAAAAGTTATGGACTTCAGACGTCATTCTAACACATTCTAACAACTAAACAATGTCAACTCTTCTTCATCTCTCCCATATCCCGGCTTGTCCTTGTTCGGGGCTCCCGCCTGCTCGTACGCTTCTGGGCTGTCGAGAGGTTTAGATTCTGCGTCTACCTATCTACATCAAAGAGATATAGTGTAGGTTGTAGGACATAGCTACACTATAAGTACATGAAACGTTTTGCCGTGACTAAGTGACCCCCTACTCTACTAATCGAAATGAAAGACGTTTTCACAACAACAGCTGAGATAGGTATCCTGAAGGAATTCCCATAAATAATTTCGTGGCTACAATCGGACCGGCAACATTTCTTTTTATCACAGTTGCTCATAAAGTGGATCTTATTCAACGGCTTTTAGGCTCATAATCCAACATATTATGCACGCGTGCGTTTTAGATTTGTTAACTAGTGCTGTAAAGTTATCCCGAAAAGGTAGGTACCAAAGAGTTTTTTAGCTAGCAAAAATGGTTGTCTCTAAAGTCGGTTTACGAACGAAAATTTTACGTGATAATGACTTAGAAAACGATTAAAAATTGAGTTGTTTATTTTTTGTTTTTTCTTTACTTAAATATATTGTTTTTCCGTACCATTGTATTTTGTTCCTATCCCCCGACGCAAAAACAAATAGAAAAATCCTAAAAAATAATGTATGTCACACGAGGATGTATAGGTTAAAAGTCTTTAGCCTGGCCTTTCCGGAGCATAATTAACAAAAAAATATTGCCTTAAAAAAATGTAAACATAAAGTTATCACAAATATTTTGTTAATTATTATTTTGTTTTCTTTTCAAGTCTTTTCTTTTATTCGCAACTGTGATAAAAAACGTCGTACGATATACGTGTGGAATTGATATTTGCATCTTGGCTTCTATAACACGCTCGCTGCCGCTCGCGCGTCATAAACCGCCTCTATGCAAAGATCAATTTACCACACTTATATCGTAATGTACTATTTTGTTTTAAATAAATAAATATATGTCAGCGTGTGACTACTATCTCACCTGATGGTAAGTGACGATGTAACACGCGCGCATCTAGAACATACATAGAAAACACTCGAGACTTCAGAACCCTCAAACAATTTCGAGTGACGCGAGTGAAGAATAGGAAGACGGCCAGTGGAATGAAAAGTTATCATCTTTAAAAAGTATAATAAAAAACGTCGACTTCACCTGCCTGCTAGTCTGTTAAGACCTTACCTACCTGCTCACCTACTTACATATGTATTGACAAACAAATCTATTCTTATGAAATAAATAAAACTGGTGTTCTATACCATACCATAATGATGTCGGATTATAGTAACTCGATTGTAGTTCGGTTACGTCATTCGGCTGGCATTACGTCATCGTGGTCATTATCACTACCGCTACCTATATATTGTTATATGTACTGTACTATAGTTGTGGTTATTATTTATACTAGCTGTATCTCGCGGTTTCATCTCTTGAACTGCTTTAAGGTAAATAGCTGTCAATACCTACCTATATTAGTTATTTTAATATAATTTTCGGGATTATTACCCATAATATAAAGTTTAAGTGGCAACACCGTCATCGGTAACTACCCCAAAGTTTTAGCAATTGTTATTAAAAAAAATCTTAAAAAAACAGGAAAATATTAAATAAAACGCTTTTTGCACTATTTGTATAATAAATCAGATAACTAATTGACTAATTATAAACGCAATGAAAAGTTTAATCATTCATGTCAACAAACAGACTGTACGTTCTTTGAATGAACAGTTAAATAACTAGTCTGAGGTAGACTTAGTGTGATGGTTGTCTTATTGGCCAGACAGGACGGGATCATAATAATGTAAAAAAAATATGTATGCACTTAAGTTAATTAAACAAAAACATAATACTTTAATAAGTAATATTCTTTACTATATTTTATACTACCGAAATAGTATACTATTATTTAATATTTATACGTAAATTAATTACCTAATTGCATCTCGGTGATTTCTACGCAGATCGACACACTGACCGACCATTAAGCTCCTGTAAGCCTCTTGAATATTAGAGATAAACTAAAGTATCCAAACTAAAACAAACGTTATGTTCAATGACTCATGTGTTGTATTCGTTTGTCAGCAGGTCGCAGCTGTTGACGTCCACGGTAGCCAGCCATCCGGCAGTTTTCGCTCTCGCCCGTTCCTCTAACCCCCTTCCAAGATTGCTGCCACCATGGGTCGGAAAAAAATACAAATATCAAGAATCACGGACGAACGGAATCGACAGGTTAGTTCGATCACATCACTTTTTACTTCTTATCCCATCCTATCCTACCAATAATACCTATGTAAAGTTAGTGTGCATATAAAGCTCATCTTATCTATACTTATATTATAAAGCTGAAGAGTTTGTTTGTTTGTTTGAACGCGGTAATCTCAGGAACTACTGGTTCGAATTGAAAAATTATTTTTGTGTTGGATAGTCCATTTATCAAGGAAGGCTATAGGCTACTTTTCATTTTGATATTCCCACGGGATCGGAACTTACGTGGGTAAAACCGCGGAGCGCAGCTAGTAAAATATATATTTGTTATTCCTTCACGTAATATGTTACAACTGAATAGATTGCAAAGACATTTGGAATATCGATAGCACAAATCCTAGACTAACAAATCACTTTATTTGAATCCTGAAAACCTCACAGAACCGGGACTTACGTTAGTAAATTATTATTGCCTAAAATCATTCACCATAATTATTTGCATCACCTTAGAAACTAAGTTTGTATGTTGCTACCTGTTGAATATGAATGTTTGTGATGAACGGTTATGTTTTATACAGAATGTAAAGGAGAGTAGGAGATTTTATTATCGTTATCGCTTTCTTCAACAATAATGATATATACAGAATCATAACAGCCTTAAATTAAATCCAAAGCATGACGGGAATTCAACAACATAATTTGGTCTCATTGTTTCATAATATATATATAAGTTCCGATACACTGTACCTATTTACTAAAATATAGATTAAGTATTATAATATTATATTTCCAAAAATATTTGCGTAAGTTTTTTTCACCGTTTAATTAAACATTTAAAGCTATGATTTAACTATATTTTTGGGCTCAGCCACTCATGTATATAGGCCCTCTGAAAAATGATTTCTAAACATACCAATGACTTCCGCTATAAGTACTGTTTTACCTTGCCGAGCCACACACCGGCATCGGCTCGGCATGGCACCCGATATATGAGAGGATATAGTGAAGGGTCTGTAATGGTATGGAGCTGTAATATGGTCATCGAAAATGAATCTCCTGACCACACAGCTAACATGTACGTGACGAACACCCTGGAAACTCGCGTAACCGACTACTGTCCCATTTATGGGCCAAAATTCCTGTTTATTGATGATAACGAAATACATTAAAAATATAAAACTTGTGGTTAAATAAATTCGTATATAAAAGGAAATGAAATCGGTGTTCCTCTTATTTTGTCGGTATATTTTAGAAAATTTTAATGTTTTTAATTTATTTACTATGTTAATAAAGCAGCTGATTTTTCTTTTATACATCTTTTATAATTTTTCTATAAATCGAAATCGAATTTTATATATCAAAATGAGCCCAATGAGTAATGTTCCATTGTAAGGCTACCGCTACTGCTAATCAATGTTTATCCTTAAATGACACATTACATGTATGTAGGTAGGTATGAGTTTTACAAAACCTTTCTAAATATTTTTTAGTAAAAAACAGGAAAATATTTCAATTAATATACTTATATTTTACTTTCACATGGTTTAAAACGATTGCTAATTCAAATGAAGTACATTCGTATATTTGATAAGACCGAGTTCAAAGGACTTTATCGTTTCGGTGAAACGTTTTCTTTTAAATGCCTTTATTTTCGTAATACAACTAACGTAACTATTAACTCTTTCGAAGTCGTTCTGATTTAGTCTCTATTGATCTGGAATAAAATTTACCTTAACATTGAACTTTAATGAGTAAATTTTCTTCTTTGAATGAAGCATAGAAAATTTATCCAAAATAATTTATCAATCGAGGTAATTTAAAAGGATCGCTCGTGCCTCAAACGTAATCCCATATTAAAATTAATTACAATTGTGCCAATGTAACCATATTAAAGAGTGAAATGACCTTACCATCTGACCCAACAGATGTATCGTATCTCTCTCTACCACTGCAGAATATTATCGCAACAGGACAACGACCGCACTTTGTTATTAATTACACAAATAAAATATACTCCCAGGATAATGAGAACCGTGAAAATGTTCCCAGATACCTTATAGTGGCCCTAAGTGTTGGGAATGGGGGAAGCGAGGGAGATCTTTGTGATATGGTTGAAGGCAGACAAGCGAAATGGAACTTACGAAGGTCAACTTGCCTTAGTGACGTTTCCACTGCTCTAATTGTACATTACAATTTTGTTTAGAGCTTCCTTTGTTTTATCTTTGTCCTTTGTTACTTGTCACGCTTTAGGGAAATTAAGGTTTTGGATGCGGGTTCTAATACCTTGCCTAAATGTTACCACAGATTATACATATTTTCATTTAGGTATATCTAATTTAATTTGAATCGTTACCTTCTTCTATTCTACTTATGCCTGAAATCTGAAATTCGATCTATCAATTATCAAAGGTTAGACTGTAATTTTCTCTATATTCTATTATGCAGTTTTTATAAAAAAATCTAAGTAGCAGATAAGCTTAAAATTATCAATTTTTAAAGTTCAACGACAACTCTCTGGTACTCTACAAATCGGTACAGTTTTTGTGAATTGAGTTCATTATCGATGTCAGAGCAATATGTTATTGTGAACGATACCTACTTGTATTATAATGACGCATAGCACGCATAAATTCCAGAAACATCTTTATTTTACCCAGTACCTACCTACCTACATGTCCGTGACCTCATTGTAAAACGTTGGTAAAATGTATGTTTGATTTTATTGTTTGTTTTATTGAAAGGATAGTGTGCTGGGAGGAAGGTGATCGTATGGTTTTATTTTATTCAATATCTCGGGGGATATTATTTGTGTAACGGTCACGTGTTACGGTTTACCTCTACCTCCTCAATTCGTTGAAAGTCATTTTGATCTCGTATCTCATCATACAGCTACCTGGATAATATCTTCTCATCTTGTATAATTGGCTATGATCCATTTTCCACCAATCACGATCACAGTATCGGCACCTTGACTCCAGGACTCCTTCATGGATTACCATTTATACCCGAAAGAGTCCATCTTATCCCACTATATAACTCTTTCTACTAAAAACCTTATTTTAAATTTTATCTTGTTAAATTTGACATTATATTGATACGTATCATATATAAATATTCCAGGTGACGTTCAACAAACGCAAGTTCGGCGTGATGAAGAAGGCGTACGAGCTGAGCGTCCTCTGCGACTGCGAAATCGCTCTCATCATCTTCAGTTCCAACAACAAACTCTACCAGTACGCTAGCACCGATATGGACAAGGTTAATATTAACTTTATGTATTACTTATACAAAGTTTCATTTTAGTTATAAAGCTTCTATACAATCAATTGTCTTGTTAGCGCCGCCGAACTAGCTACATTTAAGGCGACGTCTGTAACTTCCATCGGGTCTTCACTTGAGCAGTTGGTAGGGTACTATGGCCATCAAAAGCGATTACACCTATAATTTTATTTATCTCTTAGACTAGCTTTTGCCCGCGACTTCGTTTGCGTAGGAGTCTAAAATTGTTCTAATAGTATTTTTTGTTGACTTAAAATTGGATTGAGTTTCGAACACGTGTCAAAATAAAATCTATTTACTTAATTTAAATCAAAAGCATTAAGGAGTTCGAGTTGAAGGATATCCCCCCTAAAATAATTTCTACCCCTTTTTAACCCCGTTTGGGGTAGATTTACGGAAAATCCTTATCGGATGCCTACGTCACACAAAGAACACACCCTCCAAGTTTCAGGTCCTTACGATCAGCGGTTTAGATTGTGATCCGTTTATCCGTCAGTCAGTCAGTGATTCAGGACAAAGAATTTTATATGTATAGACAGTTATAGATAAAGAATACTAACCATTAATAATATTTTCGATTTAGTCTACTTTACACCTCTCTTAAACATAGGATGCCGCAGGTACCTCGGTATAGGAAAAATAATGTTTTCTCGTTGGTATATTATCATATTTACTTATTAAACTTCATTTATTCATTTCTTAATAAAAACTACCCTTGGTTTTTCAATAGAATTAAACTATTATCAGAGTCGAAGTACATTAGTATAAACGCGGATAAGATGTTCCTTGTCCGCCTTCTGTTTACTTTTGTGGGTGGCTATCATCTCTACTTTGCTTGTATTTTTATTTCAATCAACTGAAGTGTTGTTATCGTTTTGACTCTGTTTGACAATAATTATTTTATCTTAGTTTGTTGTTTTTAAAAACAATATTGTTGTTTACAAATTATTTTATTAACGGCCGTTAATCGTTCGATCGAATCTTTTCTTTAAGAAATGAAAAATAATATATGTTTTATAAAAATAACATTTTAACTGGCTGAAATATAAGTACGTGCATAGTTAACATGCTCTTTAAAGATATTCGGAGAAAAAAAACAATAATTTATCATTAAAGATAAGGTAGATAGATGTGAGTCAAATGACCTGAGAACTTATATAACTAAGGTCGATGATAAATTTAGGAATTAGTGTATTTATAAAACGATAGCAGTTATATTTATTTAATTAGGTTACGTCAAAACTGTAAGATGAGTATAATTATAATTTCTACGTTCCTTGGGAATATATAATTAGGGATACTTTTAGACTATACAAAGCTTTCTTTAAAATTGTATAAAATCTGCATTTCACGATTTTATTCGTTAGCAAATCACAGAGCCATATTTCAAGAATACATTCGTTTTAATCAGTGACATACACATAAAAGACATAAAAGTGATGATAACCTGTAAAATAGAATATATTTTCTTCAGCAATACGAGTAGGTACTCAGGTACCGTCTAACAACTTTATGCACATTCGTACCTACTATAGAAGGTATATTGTAAAGTAGATTATAAAGTATGTAGTATGGTCTATGAGTGTATATTTCTAACGTGTATGTTTGTTTGTGTCAGGTTCTTCTGAAATACACGGAATACAACGAGCCGCACGAGTCGCTGACGAATCGCAACATAATCGAGGTACACAAAGTACGGCGTCATCTGTGTGCCCGTGATCGCAATGCAATGTCCATGCAAAACTTGACTTTATTAACCGTAACCGCCGTCGCTACCTACTCACACCAATAATACAGTATTTGTTACTAAAACGGAACCTTCCCCGAACCGAACCGGACCGGACCGGTACCTACCCTAGTAGACGACCTACCGACCGCCACTCGATCACGAAGCATGTCCGAGTACGTTTCCTGTTAGTACAGCTACATAACACCAGAACCCCCGTTCGTATCGTTTATATTACTAACTGTTTACGATCTACAACCCAAATATTTGGTTTTTTCCCTTCCCTTCCCTTCCCTTCCAGCATGGGTTTTGTAAATATTTTTGTGTTTATTTGAATGAACCGCTAGTGGTTAGCGGCGGCTACCTGACACAGATACGTACCGACGAAGGGTAAAGTCAGATTGCATCATTGCGTTCGACACTACACACAAATGTACGCTAAAAAGTATCTTACCCTATTACTTTATTAATAGTAGTACACGTAGAATTAGTAGCACTATTTATTTGACCGTCCGACTAGCCGCTGACTTAACGCGTTAGTGTGTAACGAGGGTGACATTAATTGCATGCGAGTTGTTAACGCCGCCGCCGCCGCCGTAGATGTTTCAACTCTGGCTCGTCAAGCCACCTGAGCTGTTTTCGCTGACACTTTCAGGCACTAACGAAGAAAGAGCATAAGAACGGAGTGATGTCGCCGGACAGCCCCGAAGCGGAACCCGAATACAACCTGACACCGAGGACCGAGGCCAAATATTCAAAGATCGACGAGGAATTTCAAATGATGATGCAACGGAACCAGTTGAACGGAAGTAGGGTCGGAGTCGGAGTGACCGGAGGCAACTACAACTTGCCCGTGAGCGTCCCGGTCGGAAACTATGACCAGTCCATGTTGCAAGCCAGCCCACAGATGCATACCTCTATCAGTCCACGGCCCTCGTCTTCGGAAACGGATTCAGGTATGTAAACATATCCAGACAATCTATGTTTACTGTCTGCGACGATCATTGATGATCATCATTATGTTCCAGTGTACCCAGGCGGCGGAATGCTCGAGATGTCAAACGGCTACCCGGGCTCTGCGTCCCCCCTGGGCGGGGGCTGCACCCCCTCCCCGTCCCCCGGGCCGGCCCCCTCCCCGCACCGACACCCTCACAAGACACACTCGCACGCACCACCTCCGCACCACTCTCCGCGACACAACAACCTGCGCGTCGTCATCCCGAGCTCGATGCCACCGCCTCAAGACGAACTATCTTATACTGGAGAGGTGAGACAATGTCGCTATACTTATTGCTTTCAATCTAAACTTCCTTAAACCGTCTGTCGACATTAGGTATATCAGCCCTAAAATAAACATATTATATAAAGTTATGTAATTGTATAATTCCAGACACCGCTAAGCTACTCAGGACTAGGCAACTTCGGGCCGCAAGACTTCAGCATGAGTTCGGACATGGGCATCGGTCTCACGTGGGGTGCGCATCAGCTGCAGACTCTACAACACAATAGGTACATGTCTGTGCCCAATTTTGATACATATTTTTTGGTGGTGTCCGTTTTGTAAAGGATTTTCTGAGAGCAAACAGTGAAATCATCTTTTGGCAAATGTCGATACCCTTTAAGAAAGGCATTGTTTGCTTTTAGACTATTCTCTGATCGGTAAGCAGTAAGGCTTTTGCTTTATCATTCATATTCTAATAACATATGTTAGATAAACATTTTCATATGAACAAAAAATTTAAAAAACGGTTTTAAAAAAATATGCTCCATCGTGACAGTGTGTGACACTGCCGTGACCAGGATTCGAACCTGGGTTACTACGGCCACAACGTAGGGTCCTAACCACTAGACGATCACGGCTGTCGGAGCTGGTGAAAGACTGATCGAATTTATCGAACGCTTGTCAAGAAATGACGTAACGATGTTATGGTTGACTGGTTTCAAGTAGCCGGAACTGGTTCAAGGCAATTTTGTAGTAAAAAGTCGTGCTTGTGAGTGCAACAATAATTAAATTAAAAAAAAACGGTGCAAGAAGATACTGATTTTTACTTTTTAGCGATTCTACCTTATTGATTTCTTTTATTTTGTGATTCTGAAACCGTAAAATAACGGAAACGCTTACTCATTTTTAACTAATCTCATCCCATTATTTCACTTGCTAAAAGTAGCATTTGCTTTGGTAGCATATTATTAAGTTATAAAGTATTATCCCGAAGTCCGGTTTAGTATGTATGCGGGTGAAACCGCAGGGTACAAGCAGCTAGTTTGATATAATTTAATTTATAAATATTTCGTGATATTTGCATTTTTATCCGAGATCAACTCTTAATTAACATTAGTAAAATCAGTGCCTCCCTCAGCGAACGTGGCCCTACGCATCGTAGGTTGTGACCAGGATTCGAACCTGGATTACTACGGCCACGACGTAGGCTCCTAATCACTAGACGATCACGGATGTCGGAGTCGCCAGTCACCTCGCTACTATACTAAAACTGAATGATGAATATATTTTTAACATCTTTACAATAGTTGACAATAGTCAAAGAGATAATTGGCAATCAGAAGTGTCGTTACATTTCACCTCCCCTTCGTGTAAAAATATATATAGAGACATCGAAAACTTTTATCGATATCGGTAAATGACGTTTCCGATCGTTTGTACAGTAGCAGCTTGCCGGTGTTGGGCGGGGGAGGGACGCCGCCGCCGGCCGCCTCGCCCGGCAACGTGAAGATCAAAGCGGAGCCGGTGTCGCCGCCGCGCGCGCCCGACCACATGCACCGCGGACCGCCGCAGCCCGCACCCCAACCGGCACACTTGTCGACTGTCATCGACGGTAAGTCGCACATACGTGCGTGAAGTACACTAGTGACGTAGTTAGAGGACGTGTAGTGTAGCCGGAGATGGGTTTCCTTTGTCCAGGTTCAGTGTCATCGAGCAACATGGGCTCGCCGGTGGGGCAGGACATGAGGCACGGCAGCGCGATGCCGCTGGACTACGAGCAGCCCCATACGAAACGGCCGCGGATCGAGGGGTGGGCCACATAGCTAGGCTATGAGGCCTTCGGCTCCTACCCGAGGCCCCTCCACCCGCACTGCTAGACGCCGCCCCCTCCCCCTCCCCCCGCCCCGCCCCCCACATGGAGCTTCTATCGACAACTACCACCGACCGATCGACTGACCGTCGCGGTACAGGTAGGGCAGCCCTACACTTCACCTACACGAACACCTGAGATTACGTCGTATTTGACACGGAATAGTGCATCTCATATTGAGCGACACACTCGTACGGATGTACAAAATTATAAAAGACTATAGTATAATAATAATCATTGGTAACTCTTAACTGTTGATGTTAAATGTTCAATTTTACACTATACGTAATTAATATAATGCACTCGTTAGTACACTATAGTAAGGTAAATGTTAAAATATAAGTACAATAATGCATAATGGCTGCAAACCTTCAGATCAATATTGAACTAAAACTATAATTATATACATTTCTAATATCCCATTGTAAATAGATGATGTTAAATGTACAATCCGTGCCATTGTCTGTTTAGCTTAAAGTTAGTCAATTTTATTTAGTGGCTATCGTATCGTAATATAGGTGGATGACGGTGGATGTACCAGTGTACTGTACCTACCTAGTGGAACGAGAAGCACGAACCGGGTGACGATGATGATGATGATGATGATGAGGGTGTTAGGAGAAGCAGTGACACAGACTATAGACGATGATTGTGTGTTGTATCGTAGTGCGTCGAGACTATATAACGACTGTTGGTTCACTTTGTGTTTAAATAGTGTTTTAAAAAGTTTTTGTGCCATTTTATTAAAATATATTAGTGTGACATCCGAACTTGAATCTTTGTAAATTAGTGTAGTGTCATCACAAATGATAATAATAAAACGATATGTATTGTATAATTAGTAGGTTATCTATTGACATATTTATACATGAGAATCATTATATATGTATACACGTCCCTTTAGGAACGATTGTTATGTAAGTGAGTAGTTAGATATTGTACGAGTTAGTTAGTTAGTGATGAGTATAATGTAAAGGTACCACACGAAGCTTTAAGAATTTCTTATGATAACACTTCGCACTCTAAGAGCCACGTTACATATATATATATACATCATTGGTATTTATCATTTACGGATCGGTCAAAGCAATCATATAAATATAATAATCTGTGAGACCAAAGAGCACAGATACCCTTAAATACAAACTATTTCGTCCAGTTAAATATATCTAGTTGGACCGATTCGATCTCATAGCTTCGAGTTTTACTTTAAAACGGTCGTTTCTCGTCATCCGACCAAACATTCAGTCAATTTTGAATATCATAATTGTAATGTCTAAGTAAGTACCTTACCTTAGCTTACCTTAGGATATATATTTAGTGGCATATGGCTAATGGCTAATAGCTACTGCAATCGATCGGTTGAATAGGGCAAACTTGTTAATACGGTTTATTTTGTTAATGTGATCTGAAGATAGGGAAGGACCCTATACTCGTATACTGTAATTACACGTAAACGTAAACGAATACCTACATATTATAATCTCAGCTTTAATTGCACATACAAAAGAGTATATTTAACACAGAAACATGATATTTTGGTAGCACTTATATCACGATCCGCCCTATATATATTTTTAGATTGTATTAGGTCTGTAGGTACTACATGGAGAGGACGTCAGTGTATTGTAAAGTCCTATGTAAGAATATTATTATAATTGATCTACTTATTTATTGTTAGTGTTAATATGACTGTATCGTGTAGAATCATCGAGTTGTTGCTTTCTTCTTCTTCCCCTTCCCCTTCCTCTTCCTCATCCTGTATAGCACTGATATCGTGAACCCTTCTATACTTTACCTTCTTCTACTATAAACCTAAAACAAAAGTAAGTATTTATTCAAATATGTTTTTAAACTAACATGGTTATTTTCGCTACTAAAGTTATTTAAACAATATCTTTTATTTTGTGTACCTCGTCATTTCGGTACAGTGGCAAGCGCCATACTCATTAGACATAAAACAAATATAGATAATAGTAAACATCCCATATCAAATAACTTTAAATACCTTTGGATTCCTTTAATAAAGTAGGTCAGCACTCTGCAGTGACGTTGCGGACCTCAAAGTTTGCTAATTATCCGGTGTCATTCTAAATAACCTTTTCGAGCAAGTAGTAGTTACAGACCTGGTTAAGTATATATAGTGGAGAAGTGAGCATTCAGGTCAGTATAATATCGAAAATGCAAAGGTTGGGTTAACGGTATCGTTCACAATGTTCTCCCCTCATATCGTCTCACTGTAGATGCCTTACTCACAGTGCCTAAATGTAACCATGTTGTACCAAATTTACGAATATATATGTACTACTATAGCATTATTGCTTTAACCACCGATCCTGATAATATTAAGAATATGTATTACTTAGTATATTATAACAGTAGCACTTTAAGCGACACTGTCACAAGGGATAGTAATGTGAAGGTACATTTTGGTAATTTTGATACATGGCTCGAAGTCGATGGATATGTAATGTAAGTGTCGATGACAGTGACACACCGCTATTAATGTTCGTCATATATATATATATATACCTATATAAGGATATACCTACTCACGTGTAGGTAACTCTATCATAATACGTGTCTACGTGTATATTTATATTAATGTTGCTATAACACATTTTAAAGCAGTATAACTGTTTAGTAAGAAAAATTGTACATATTAAATTTTAGTGAGGAGAACCTTCAAATCACAATAACAAAATTTTAGCGTATATTTGTTAAATTTTGTACAGGGACTACCAGTTTTCGAAGTTCAAAAGTCTGAACGCATAAAAATGTATTTTCGCATTGTATAATAGGGTACACGATTAGTTTTAAACGAATTAATATTTTACTACTGAAGCATAATAATGAATGTTGACCCATTTTAGGGATAATGTTGTAGGGAACTTGTAATTACACCTTTAATGTTAGAATATTGTTGATGTGATAAATAAATACACTGTTGGATTATTGGGCCCTTCTGTCTCTACACTGTCTCTACTCTACCTGGTGCTTGATCGTCGCATTCGCGTTCTATATGTACCATTGTATCGTCTTCGTTCTATTTCATTTATCTAAAGTGATCAAATACTACGTTATTTATGAAGCCCATATTATTTGTAAATTCGAATTTAATTTGACCTACCGGGCCCTTTTTTGAAAGTTTACATAATCGTTATCACCGAGTTTGATCGTTCGTTCCTAAATGTTCCTTCTGAATGCTTCGATGTGCTTTGTATTAAAAATTGCTCAATCGTGTTTGTTTGGCAGTGAGCAGTGAAGCGAAGTCTCCTCATTGTTTCAAGATTACATATGTTATCGAACAATTATATATTGAGATAGTAAGGAAGGATACATCACAATACATTACGTTACCTATATGTATACCTACCTATCTAATAATCTTAGGCACTGATCAAAGTACACATACTTGCAACCTGATGTTTACTCGTCGTTTGCACAAATACGATTTGTATTAAGTAATAACAGTTTTATTGCAATTCGTTTATCGATAAAGTAAACAATCGATTGCACATAACGTTTTACGATTGTTGTACTACACTATTAGTACATGAGTAGGCTGGTAATTGGGAGCATTATTTCCGAGGTTGTGATTTCTATCGGGAATGACTTCATGTAGGTATATTATATTTAAATATGATATATTATTATATTTTAATTTTACGCACAACGAACGTTGTGTCATGTAAAAAAGAGTTTGCTTCGTTAATTTGTAGAATTACCTAAGTGTATGTGTTTATATACTTATGCTGTGTGACAATAGCAAAGAGCTATATTTTTTCAGTTATGTTTATTATCTAGTTCATTGCATTTAAAGTGTAGTCATAGGTAATCAGTATGGAATACAGTCACAGTAGAATGTTAATTATTGTATTCTTTGCCTTTTGCTATTGGGTCACAGGTTTCGTGAACAACCCGTATAGAATAGGAAAACGAACATATCCTTTAAATAATACTCAAATCGATTAACGTTGATTTGTCGTGACAGCAGTAATCGTGCAATACATACATATATACATACATACATGATATCGAAATGCTTAGGAATGAGAAACATGAAATTTGTTGTATTTTAATGATATTTTTACTGGTAAATTGAGAGAAGATACGGTCTCTCGGGAATTTTAAGTCATAATATGTAATTATTGTTTAAGTAAAGGCCGGGCCAAATATTGCATTAATGTAGGTCTTATGGCGCCTGTGTTTCTATGTCGAGGCAGCCAAGTCTGTCTGTCTGTCTGTCTGCCCTCGTACTGTAGATAATATATCCAAACATCTGTATGGTGAGAGAGTGAACATCTCAGTGGCTGAATGGTTATATGTTTAACAACAGTGTTAGAAAATTGTTATAAATTATTTTGATGACTGTTCGAAGAATGATAATAAAGAGTTGGATGTCAATTTCGTATATTTTTATTTTCCTCTCAGTAAATATGGTGCCTACAACATAATATTTTTCCTACAAATTCAAGCTACTTATAAACTTTAAAGCCTAGTTACTTATACTCTGCTAAAATTGTACTTTATTGGATTTATTTTAATTTTTATATTCGTTGATGTGATGTCCAAATGCTCCTTTTGATACCGGCGTACCCCTATTTTCTTCAGTCATATCAAGAACCTTAATTTCTTTTCTCAATCGATCTCTTTCAAATATTTCATTCACTTCTTTATCCAAGTCAACAGAACTAGATCGTCTCGATTCCCATCTGTCTGTGTTTAGATTCTGATGTACTATAATACTTTCTTCAGTAACATGTATTATGCTACCTTCTAACGTGTTATTAGAACCAGCACTGGAGTTCCTATCGTAACGGGTTCCTGTGTGTGAGTCATCGTCTTGTACGTAAATCAATTCTTCAGTAGACTGACCGCCGCAGCCCGGTGTTTGAGGTTTCTTTCTAAATCTACATTTCTTGGAGAAGCCTCCCATCCACTCTGATACAAGAGCTGTTGCTGCGATCAAGAATCCAGCTGCCAGTAACAGGAACATGCCCTGAGTATCCTCTAATGTTAGACCTTTTTCTTCTACTGTTGTGGTTTTTATCAGGGATCCTGTAACCTAAATAAATTTTAAACATATTTTTTGCTTCTAAAACTTACGTATTTATTTTAATCGGATAACTTACAGCTAATAACTGGCCACTTGGGCCACGTTGCATTTCCCATCTCACTTCGTCGGCTAACTTATCTAAAATACCACTCTGGAACATCCTTCTGACATCACTACTCAGTTTTTCTGAGTACATCGATCTGTTAGGGAATCCCATCGTAACTCCAAAAGGAACGAAGCACTCGTTTGAAATGTGTAATACTGCTCTCTTTGATCTGAGAAACAGTAAAAAAAATGAACAATCATCCAATCTACCAACGTTAAGTAAGTACCTACCTATCTACTTACTTGGTAGTTGTATAGTTTGCCTGAACTAAGTATTCCAACTCTGCTTGAGATCCCAAAAATGCATGAGGCCAGAAAAATGCCTTTGTCGTATTCCTTATACCTGCCGCTACGTTCGGTACTAACTCTAATTTCTTCATCAATTTGTTTGTCTTTGGATCGGATGAGTTAAAAAACCATCTTTCCCAACCTCCACGATCTAATCAAATGTTAAAACAAACAGAACATAAAAAATATTTTGTTATTTTTACGATCAACTACAATTAGGAATGAAAAACTTGCCTAATGTACCAACTCGATAAAAACCATCCAAAAGTTGATCAATAGTATCGACAGTTTCGGGAAACACTGGTAAAGTCACAAATGCAATGATGGACCCAGTGTAACAACTCGTAATAATTATAGTAAATATCCAATACCATCCTAAAATAAAATAAATAAATAAAATACACATATAAACGAAGAACAAACCAACAGATTAAACGTTACCTATAAGAAGTCTGGTAGTAATTTTCGTAGTCTTACTCCAAGAATTTTTGCCAAGAAATGTAAAGCAGTTGGTGAATGTTCCGAAGACGTACCAAAACATGTTCTCTATCTCACCACTGTTATTGATAAGGTGCCTCAATGTGTGCTTGTCCGAGAATGCGAGAGGAAACATTCCGAAGAGATAAGTAAAGGTTAGAGCAACCCAGACATGCCAGTGAAACGGACCGAGAATGGCACGGTATCTATGAAAATACAATATATGTAACTATACCTATAGTCTGTTTCATAATATAATCATTTGTCTACTTATATTTCTATTTGGATATTTAAGAACAAACTAAAATTACCGAGGTAACGCAGTGGACATAAGTGTGATGAAAACAGCACAGTCTTGAGAATGGGAAAATGCTAAATCCATTTGTCGCGCTCTTTCATCAGTCAGATACATTCCAGCAACTCCGATATCGGCTCTACCCATCACTATTTCCTTTGCAACAGCATCTCCTGGACTAAAATAGAGTATTAAGAGACAGTTAAAATACTCTTACTTTGGTTTGGCTTGACTGTTTACTCACCCTAAGTTAGGTTCGCGAGGTTCGACAATTTCAATAGAAAAATTGTTTCTCTCTGCCATTAACTGTAATAGTCTAATTTCAATACCATCCCATATAACTCTTGGATTTCCACCATCTAAATCCGTTTTGACTCTGTTTAATTAAAATGATAAAATTATTCAATAATCAAACCTTGACAGGCGTTTTGTTTACTCTGAAACGTTTAGCCTACTCACTTTCTAAACACAAATGGTGGTTGATTAGCAGCAGCAACTATAAATCTGTGTCCAGCGTATCCTTGAGTCATTTTTTGCGGGAATAAATTGACCATCCTTGAATATCTACCATGTGCCCAAGAGTTGATTACCACAGGTTGACTTGCACCCAATCCATCCGTATACAGTTTATGTGTATACAGAATGTATGGTGATTCCTGTATAGGTAAATATTTTAACCGTTAAGAACGACTTTCATCGAGCTGTTTAATGGATAAAAAATATTTTATATCAAATGAAATAAATAAATATTGCAACTGGGTTTTCTAAAAAAAATATGTCCAGAATATGATTAATTAACAATGTACTTAATAATTATTATTATTTTTATATCACTGGTTTGTTAAATAGACAAATTACATACCAATCGAAAGTATGAAGCCTATAGAATACCTATGCAAACGTTAGATTGACTACTTTTTTCCAGTCACAACTCTTGGGTTGCCAGCTATAAACAAGTGATCTGTACTAGCGATTTGCACTGGTCTGTTTAATTAATTATAATTAGGTTAAAACAGAGATTATTCGATTACCACGGTGGTATAGATTTGTCTGCAAACAATCAGTCCTGAATTCTGGTTGTCGAGTGTTAAAAAGTGAAATATTGCTGCGAGCTTCGATCAAATTTAAAGGTAGCCGTATGATTCTATACAAAATCCAACTCAAAAATCGTCAATAGGAAGGATATAGGAATAACGTTTCGGGTTAAGTTTAACAGACAGAGAGGCGGCCAAGGACAAGAAAGTGATCTTATAATAGTTTCTTTTTTACCTTTTGAGGTACGGAACCTTAAACCTTTTGGTGTTCCTAACCTAACTGGCTAAATAAACTAACCTGCTACATGATCACGTTTTTGGATCAGGTTAGGAATAATCCTTAGAGGTAAGTGAAACAAATATAACCATTTTTGTCTCCTTTTTAGGCTAGCCAGCAACAGCAAATTTAGATTTAATGTTTTTTGCGACTCGATTATGTAATATAATAATTAGTCGTCTGCTTATTATGTGTTTGTTTTCGTTCCAATAAATAAATATTGAGTAAAAAATATAATCATTATAAATACATGGTTCCTACTATAATATTGATAAAACCTTACCAAAGAAACATCTTCACCTTCTTTAAAACTTTGTCCAATGACTAAGAGGTTAACAAAATATCTCGAGTGAAAGTCAGCGAGAAATTCTTGAACAGCCCATTGAGATGATCTAGCCACTAAGACAACTTTGCTCTCAGACTGCTTCCCTAGAATCTTAGCACTAACTTTAACATCATAAAGGAAGATTATAAAATGAAGGCACTCCTTTACAGGTACTAGTAGTTCTGGTTGTTGCAATTCATTTTTTTCATTTATGAATCCGTGAACAA
Organism: Idaea straminata; assembly: GCA_951213275.1. NCBI lineage: Eukaryota > Metazoa > Arthropoda > Insecta > Lepidoptera > Geometridae > Idaea > Idaea straminata. Next base: position 15,788,563 of record OX577847.1, read on the forward strand.
AAGAAACAGGAAAATCTTTCAGAAGATTTTGAAACATAGAACTTTCTTTTGATTTGACTTGGCTGTCGTAAAGTATCACTGGGGTGCAATCTTTCAAATATGTTAGAGTTATATTGTGTAGTAGTCTTATGAGCGATGGCGCTTGATCAAAAGCAGTGGATTCATTCAGAAAGCGTTCATGCCATAATTCTTCTCTCGTCTTAGGAAATCCATGAAAAACAGGATCTGCTGCCCGTTTGCTTGTATTCTTGTTAGCTTTGTTTTCATTTTCTATTTTATGAAGTTTATCGAATTTGCGCCATTTTATATTATCATCCTTAGTATTAGTTTTGTTGCTATAATCCCGTTTATATCTGTTCACATTTATATTATTATCATCACCTCCAACATCCAATAGAGATTGAGATGGATAGTATCCTGTTTCTTGTCCTACAATTATTTTTAAAATTGTAAAACATATTACAGTCGCCACTTTCATCTTAACTTTCCTACTGTAATAATAATTGTGAGAGTGAACTTGAAATGTTTTCGCTTTTTATAAGCTGCGCTGCGGTAGACCTTGGTCAGTAAAAAGATCAGCGATCAGGTGTTATGATTGAAATTTAATTTTTGATGAATGGCACGGCCGGCGTTCGTGGACTTGGGCTTTCGCCCTTGACTTCGACTCTTTTATCATGGTCGAGTGTGGTTGAGGTAAATAGTAAATTACGAATACCTACCTACATAATTTATTACTGTTATGAGTTACTTAGAGAAGTAAAAATAAAACGAAAAATACTGTGAAATAGTACTTTATTTTCATTAAAGCACTGGTCGTATCATAAACGGCTCTTGTACATAAATAAGAATTACCAATCAAAATTAAAAATACACAGTGCATTTATTCCTGAACGAATTACAAAGAAATAGCCACATTAAAAGTGAAACTACCGATTTAAATACTAATCCTATATTTACAATAATAGTGGTTGCTTATAAATAGATAGTATTATTAAATTAAATAAAGTAGTCAAGCATACGTAAGCGGAAGTAAAACATAAGCTTACGAAAAGTAAATCTAGCAATAATAGTGTCATATTCAGAAATATAAAAAATTGTAGAAAAGGATTATACTACGAAAAGACGATGAATTTGCTAAATCATAACTTAAGATAAAAGTAAAATGTCATGTTGTTTATAATAACTGCTAACAGACTATTGATACTTTCGAAAAATATGAAAACACTGTTATATAGACATGTGAGACATCACCAAGCGATGTCTTCAGACGTCTACATAAAGTTAGAAAAATCGAATACCAAATATAATGACAATGATTGTATAATTTTGACTCTTATTTATATAGCTGATGAATTGTCCAAAGAATTGACTCCTCGGATAAGTCAGACACTAATCATAACTAAAACTATATGTACAGATTAATATTAGAGGCAGTGTCCACTACGAAGCTGGCAAGATTAGAAAATTACATTTTCTAAATTTTAATATGGCTTTCGTTTACATCGAAAATGGTAATATGTTTAACTTTGACTTTAATTACTTACAATTATAATAATTATCACTTGTAAATGTAAACATGACGTTAAAAGTTTCAGCAAAATATAAAATTCAGAGTATTATTACACAAAACTAAATTATATGATAGGAAATTAATATTGCAAATGAATACGAGTAATCGACATTTCCATGCAATTTAGCCTAACTGACAACCTTCACACTAGAGGATTGAAAACAAATTAATATCACAGTTTCCAATACATACGAAAACACGAATATACGTTAAAATGTCAATCACAAATCGAAATTGTTTAACGGTTGCTTTGTGACCATTGGAAACTAAATGGCACTTTTAGTTGGTGACAAAACAATTTCCTACGTCTTGATCCTCTTCTTTTTGATTTTCTACGGATCTATAAATTCAATATTAGTAACTTTAATGTCACTTTATCTAAAGATTTATTTCTATGTTTATTCGCCGTTGTCGTTGTCTATGCGTGAAGATCTGATGCCAGTCTTGCCGGTCCAGGGGTACACTTCGGGACAGGGTTGGCAGGTTCTCATGTATCTCACACCGGATTTGTGCCAGAGATTGCATACTTTAGGGTTATTGCACTTTTTAGGTCGATCCTGGAACACAAAATAAATATTTGAGATTCAATGATGAAAAAAATGATAAGTGTGGTCAAAACTTGATTTTTTCATGATTTTTACCTGGTAATTACACTGGAAGGGCTGGAAGCTATTAAGCCTTGAGATAGGCGTCGGATCCCGCACCCACTGCAACGCCTGCCAGTTTGTAACAATCCACACATCCTGCATCTGGTTGATGAAGTCGAGAAACATTATGAAGCCTTCCTTGTGGTGCGGCTGTGTGAACCATGCCGCGTGGTAGTACAGCCCAAATGGTGCCCTGAAATATTTTAATAAATAAGAATCTGGAAATAGTTGCTTTTTATAATATTTTGATATTGTTTAAAACTTTACCTGTTAGTAGTATAATGCCTGTCAAAGTTCTTGAGTAACATTTTGTAAACACCTTCAGCTTCAGGCGGGTTTGCGCATGCGTCTCCCATAGAACAGCGTCCGCCATTCAAATCCTGCCACATCACCATGGGAACTTCCCACACTCCTGAAATTGGAGAAATTAAGAGATTTACGGATGAAAACATAGCGAACAAATGCAATAAACGGTCTAGTTTTGGTGCCTTAGTTTAATATTAGATCAATGTTACTTACCAGGATAAGATTTCGTCGGACAAGGCGGTATCATACAGTCGTGGAACAGTTTATAGTCAAGTGTGTAGGGCCACGAAGGAGGTCTATTCTCATATACAGGCATGGAGGAGTCATAGGTGAAGTTGGAATCGTACAGCATTTTGAACATTTTGTTGCCTCCAATTGAAAGGAAAGGCGCTCTCATGCCTCTAACATCTTCTAACTTTACTCCACCGTAAGCTGACAAGATTTCTCTTTGACCACCCACTTCCCTATTCCATTTCTTTTGAGAGAATTGTTCTCCAAAACTATGGCTAAAATAATGAAAATCGTTATTAGAAAACTTCAGGGTTACGTATTTAGACTTAACTACTTACTAGAAAATTCAGTAAAAATAGAGTATTGCACATTTCAGATAGAAGTGTATGTATGTGTTCATAAAATATCTTTCTTTAATTAACACCAGAGAACATAACAAAAGTTTGAGGAATCAGATGGAAAGAATAAAAGAAATCAAAAGTATGTAAAGGTATAGAAAAAAGAATCAATAGAATTGTTTCTTGTTTAGGTGTTGGGCGAGCCTATCATTAGTGCATCGCAGTATTCGCAGTCACATTCACACTTACGAAATCGTGTGGGAAGCCATTTCGTGTCCAGCAGCGTAGAGGTTCTGTACTTGGCTGTAATCGGTCCACTCATGGGACACATAAAATGTGGCCGAGATTGGACACCCGTTGGGGTTGACGCGACCTTTCTCAAAGAGGTCCATGTAGAGACCCTTGTTCAAGTCATTCACAGAATCGTCAAAGGTGAGTAGGACGATCTGCGGCACTTGTTCCAACGGCATGTCACCTGTACGACGCGGATAGTGTGCGTGTGGGTGTGTCAGTTGTGCCAGGAAGGAGGAAGATAGAACAGGTATCATAGATGGAAAGAGGAAACAAACAAAACAAAAATATATTAGTAAAAACATAATAAATAAAAAGTCTGTAAATATTGGCGAATTTAGAAATGGCCAAGAATATTAGTTGCGCGTAGAGAAGATTCCAGATCCAAAGACTATTTTTTTTATTAACTTACGATATTGTATGCGAGGCTAATTCATGGCCACCTGCATACAGATTTTGAACTTGACTGTAATCAGTCCACTCGTGGGAGACATAGAAAGTTGCAGATATAGGACAGCCGTTCGGATTCACTCGTCCTCTTTCAAAGAGTTCTTCATAATACTGTTTATTGAGATCATTTACGGCATCATCGAAAGTGATGAGCACAATTTGAGGGACTTCGTCGACAGGTAAGGTTCCTATGTCATAAATACTGTTTAGAAAATTAGAAAATTATTATAGGTATAGCGTTAATTTTATAGCTCCTACCAGGTATGTCTTTTCCACCGCAATAGCAGTCAGGAAGTAAGCATACATCCTTTCTGCATTTGGCTGCGGTTTTGTCAGGTGTTGGCTGAGGATAAACGGGCGCAGGTCGACTCGGCGGGTATGAGTAGATATCCACAAACTTAGTTGACTCAGATACAATGGCAGTAGAAGGTTTCAGGGTAGGACGGCTGCGACTGCTCAAAAATAAATGAACCTCAATATTATTTCTAATAATAATAAATATTAAGAACAACTATTAAAAAAAATGATGGAGATAGTTAATTAAAACTTCCTACACTTACGATAGGGGTAAAATATTTGTAAACGTATGTAATAGTTGAAGGACCATGAAAATCACAGATAATATTATCAAGATCATAGCAACACTGTCTCAAAAGCATGATAAATTAAGGAGGGTCTAACGTTGGTGGGGTTCCTCTGTTGGGGGCCGGCTGCGGTGACTCGTTACCACTCAGAGTTGAGTAATGAGCTGAGCCACGACCTCGAGTACTGCTAGGCCTGCAAATAACAACAAATAATAAAAATGTCCTTTATATACGGCTAGTTAGTATGCGTGATTTTTAAGATTAAGCTAGTTTTCTTTTAATTGTGGTTAAAACATTGATCTAGAACTTATGATTTAATGATTGCGCAAAAGATCAACGTTTTAAATTATTCTTTCGAAATAATAGTAGAACATGAAGTTAATATTGTGTGGTTACAAAACATATTATAAACATTATGTAATAATGTAAACGCATGCGTTTAATAAGTGTGATTAATTATTAACCATTCAAACTGTTTATTGACGAGGTGCACTTAGAAACTATGTGATGGTTTGCAATGGGGTGCGAGGTATAACTACATTGAGGAACTTTCTAATAAAATACTCATATACTGTAAAGTGTGTTTAAAACAACATAAATGCTAAATTTCTACGTGATACGTGTAGTGCAGGAAATGTTGGAAATGTTGCGTCAGGAGTTAACAATTCAGAAATTCAACTCAACCGACTGGAAGTCCCCCAATGAGAACAGTATGTTAAGCGCAAGAGTTTAGCTGTAAGTGCCGTTAGAAGAAAGGAACATGATGTTGATTCCATGCTAGTTACTTCGCGAGGCGGAAAATAAAGAGTACAAGACGGACAAAGCCTCCACCGAATGTGAGATAAGTCGCTTAGACTATTGGCCGGCGAGTTAGATACCTCTGGTATTTGATTTCGTTGCATTTTGGATTCGCTTGCAGACTGTTGTCTGTTGAGCATTTGGACGACGATTGGTAACTCCTGCGACCACTTCCAGGATTTGACGCAGCTAACTTTATGGCAGGATTGACTCGAGAGGTTCGCGTTGGGAAGGGAGCGCTTTTACTTGTCGATTTAGTCGGATCGATCTTTATGGTCGTCGTCGTTGTTGCCTTTGTTGTACTAGTAGTCGAAGCTATTTCACTTTTAGAGTCACTAGTCGGACTATTCCAATCAATTTCAGGGAGTCTTGTGAAGTCGATTGTCTTTTCATGTTTTAGCAATTCGTCTTGGTCCTTAATGTGTACATTGTCTCGAGATAGTAAAGAGTCGACATTGATAATATTGAGGAACTTTCCGGTTATGTCTAAAGTCGGTAGTGTTGTTATATCTGAGATTGGTTCTCTTATGAAATCACTAAATTTTGATTGATAACTTGGTGAAGCTTGCATTTGGGAAGTTGACCTACTATCTAAAACAATAGTAGTAGTTGCAGGACTAGTGATTATAAAAGAACTTGTACTCATTGTGGTCATCGTGGGAGTAGTCGATGGAAAACCTTGGTTGCTCTTATTATCTCGGTAAGAGTTACTAAGAACGTCATTGGCAGCGACATAATTCTTCGTAGGTTCCGTGATGATTTGTAAACGGTTAGAATTTTTCCGCAGAGGTTTTTCATCAATATATTTTACAGGTCTCTTTTGAAAACCTATATTCACAACCTTTTGCGTTGTGTGAGGAGGAAGACTCGGTCGTGATGTTGAGGTTGGAGCTCTATTAATTGGTTCAGGGGCCGGACTACTTACAAAGTTATTGAAAAACGCTTTAATGACATTTTTTACAGTACTACTCAATTCTTCAGTAGTTTGGTCAGGAACAAATTCGTCTTCTAGACGATAACTATAATAAGATGGATCTGGACGCGACAAGATTGGTTTACGTACATTGATAAGTTCTCTTTCCGTAGTGGGACTTGGCCTAGCGGTAGATGTAGAAGTGGACGTCGTAGTTGTAGAGAGAGGTTTATATTCTTGTTGTTCATGGTTGCCTCTGGCGTTATCTAACGATTTAAATTGCGAAATTGTTGGTTCGTTCCAGGTACTTTCAAGCCTTACATTATATTTTCGTTTAGGAGTAATATTAACTTCAGAGGTTGTAGAAATTTCAGGCTGTTGATTATTTATTTGAGCATTTTGCAATCCAGTATCGATTAAAGCCGCTAAATTTTGATTATGATCGGTATCGTTATCGTCTTTATTAAGTGTTGAAAACGGAGCAGGACGCTTTATTATTGATTTTAAATAATATTTAGTTGTAGTTGTTGGAGGTGAGGTTGCTTCAACATTTGATTTAAATCGAGACCTAGTTGTTGGCCGGACATTCACTGGTATATCAAATTGATTGGTTACTTCAAGATGAGAATCTTTTCTACGCATTTGATTTTCAGAAGTACTTTCGAATTGATTAGACTCTGAAGAAGATACTAACTTTTCCTTACTTTCAGTACTACTGTCGTAATAATACCTATCTGCATCTATTTTCGGATTATTTCTACGAGATTTGTCATAGTCTTCAAACGGTCGAGTTAGGACAGTAAGAGTATAGGGATTATTAGAATTATTACCATTTCGCCTTATTGAGAAACCGGTTGTTAGTGACACATATTTCTTTTTATCATTTACATGTTCAGAACGCACCACTTCCAAAGAATGTTCATTATTGTTAGTCACAGAAGAGCGTCGAGAACTAGGTAACTTCTCAGTCGTTGTCGATGCAGTCTGTTCAAATCTACCTATGTAGTCAGTCTTTTCAAAAGGTTTCGCAAGAGTGGAAAAATTAATAACAGGAGAGGGCGTAGTAGGAACTGAATCGACAGATTCCTCAGAAGAGTTGATATAAGAAGGGGACTCAGATTTTGGAATAGGATTCTCATCTGTGGATGATCTGTTGAATACAAAGCAGAAAAACTAATATAAGCTTTTTATATAAACTATACTTAAATATGTCGTGATAAATAATTATCGTGTGTATTTAATATTAAATCGTGATCATTTAAACGGTCGTTAGTAGGAAAGATATAATTTTTAGGTTGTAGTTCATACTAAAAGATAAGAAAAAGATACTACAAAAGCCTAAATAAAACTGTACATAAATGTATAATACACATATTTCTAATTAATTCCTATTTACATGATTTGCCAACCTTCAAACCGGCATCGATGAATTGATTAGTAATATGTTAGAGTCAGTTCAAAGGTTGCAATGTGAGTAAATGGTATTGAAATGTTGTTAACATTGTTAAACTTTGTATGATTGGAAGCGATGGTTATTGTCTTCGCTGTGTTATCTTTTGTAGTACCTTGAAGTGTATCGGTGTGGGGTCATGGCTTCTGTGAAGGGTGCGCTAGTGGTTCGTAGTGTGGTGCTGGTGCTAGTCGTTGGAAGGGTCGTGCTTATAGGAGTAGCTTCGTATTGAGTCGTCTTCACGCTGCTCGGGTGATGGTCATATCCCAACTCATTACCATCGCCCCTGGATACGCATTTTGTTATTGTTTTATTTGCGTTTCTAGTTCTATCGTAGTGAGTATCTCAAACATTTTTTCCTACTGAATATACCTAGTACTACTCGTAAAATTACTAGTAATATTACCTAGTACTACTACTACATACTAGTAATATAATACAGTTTTAAATCTTACCTTGTCGATTGGCGAACGGCAGATTGGTATTGATTCTGGTTGTTAATCTGAAAAAATATTTAATGATTCATGTATACGACATATTTATTTCATCATCAATTAACACAGTAGAAATCCTTAAATAAATTACCTGTCCCTGAATAAGAGCATCATCGTAATCGTCAGATGTGATGGGTCTCGGTGTGTAATTGTCGACAACAGGTCGACGCGCGGGGGCCGGGGCCGGGGCCGGAGGCGGAGTACCTCGGTACGTCTGTTGTACTGCAGGGCGGAGCGATGCCGTGTTATATTGTTGAACATAGTCTGTCGAAACCACCAGTCCACCACCGTTGGTACGTTAAGTGCGGGCCATACACATATTATTCGATAGGGTGGGTGATCAATGTGTTTAAGTTTTATAAGAAAATCGTTCCATAGTAACTTCAGTATTCAGATTAAAATTAAATAAGATTAGATGGGTTGGGTTGGTGCTTATAGGGTTATAGGTGGTTATAAATCCATGCCATATTTTCACTTTATTTGATAGGGAGATGAAATTGAATTCCAGTATTTCCAAAGGATATGTAAAAAAGTGCATAGATAGAGGGGTTTCAAAATAGGACCTGTGTACCCAGAACTTCATTTTTGTTATAGTTATTACATCACCAAGGTCTATTTAGAAACTATAATAAGTATGCTATTCCTTTCCATATTTATTAAGTACTAGCTGCGCCCCGCGGTTTCACCCGCGTAAGTCCCGATCCCGTGGGAATATCGGTTATTCGATTTTTTCTCGCCTTTTAAACCTTCCCTAGACCTCCACGGACATTTCAAGACTAAGATAAGATAAATCCGTTCAGCCGTTCTCGAGTTTTAGTGAGACTAACGAACAGCAATTCATTTTTATATATATAGATGTCGTTGTATAGGATAGTATTGTTCATTGGTTTATGTTTTAGTATATCTCATTATAGATTAGTGGAATTAGAATATTTTATTATTTCCTTGTGACTTATCTTTTTTTTAAATATTTTTATAAATTTATCAGAATTCAAAAACTTTTAGGCTTCAACTCACCTGTATCTTTATACAATTCGCCATCCTCATCATAAATGGCATAGTAAGGATCGTACTGATCCGGACTGTACGCCTGCGATCCGTTGTACAACATCTTGGGTCTAGGACTCGGGGAATATGATACCGGCACGACGCTCTCTGTTGGCTCTAAACTGGAATATCGGAAATAATTTTCAACAAATTGCACCTACTCAAATTATAAGCAATGTAAATAACATTACAGTTTTATACATGCCATAGTCAGTCTTCTTAGTCAGTCTATTACTCTAGTGATTTAGGTCAGCGACAGGTAGGTAATGTGCGGAAGAAGTTTACATCAAAATAATATGTACATAAGTGTAGCGTTAGTCATGTGCTTTGAAAGTTCATGTTTTGTTAAACGGTTTCATTTTAACCCTTTCAATGTTATAAGGTAGATGATGTTTATTTTTATCATTTTCTTTTAATTACCTGTTTGTTCTACCGTCATGTTTGACTTTAGTGAAACGCGTTTCTTGGTTATGGCTGTCCCGTGGTGTTGTCAACATTTGAGCTACAATGTTTGGATGTCTTCCTTTTCCTTTAGATTGATCTATTGACGCTGTAGGTTCGACAGGTGTCGTCTTAGCTAACCTGTGTCTCACTGTATACGGTCTTAAAGTGGTCTGGTTGAGGTATTTTGGTGGTCTATTTGTATTAGGGCCAGTTTCATGAAGTGGTTTTCTAAAGTACATCGTTCGGTTGCGATAACGTTCGATCATTTTAAGGCCGGTTCCTTGTGGACGTATCAGTACAGTGGGTGGCGGTGATGCTAAATCTAATATTACAGGGATGGGAACCTTTCCATCAGAATTCTTATTGAAATTTTTTAAGTGAGTTTTAGTATCGACACTTACATCGTTATGGGTTTTTGGTGCAGTATCTGGTTTAAAAGTGTTAGGTAGATTATGTGTCGGTTTGGGTCTTAGAGTTTGTATTTCGTCGGAATACTCATAGCTGTCGTCGTCGTATTCTTTATAATTTTGTGCCATTGGAGGTCTCTGCGGCTTCACTTCAGTACTAGGCATATACTTAGGTTTTACAAGGGGTTCGTAATATTCATCATCATCGTAATAATAGTCATTCATTTCCGGAGAAGGTTTCGGTATTGGTCTGCGTTTTGCCGGCGCTCTCGTTGTACTCGCAATTGCAACTTTACTGATTTGATGGAAAGGATTCTTAATTGAACTTTGAGTCGTAGATGCGATAGCTTGAGCAAATAAATTTTTCAGTTTTGCTAAGTCAGGGGTAGTGCTGGGTCTTATTGTTACATATTGAGCAGAAATAGGGCCTGATGTAGAATTATTCCAATATTTTTGAAGAGTGTGTAATTGTTCATCTGCTACAGTTGTTAAGGGATTTTGAGTTGAATACTTATAAACCGAATAGGCATTTGAAGGCTTGACAGTCGATCCTAGATAGCCCTGTTGACTCGTACCGTAAGGTGATAGAGATATAACTTTATCAGAACTAACAAAATACTGTTGCTTGGGTGAGGAATATACGACAGGCGATGCAGTTGCCTTTAGTAAGATAAAAGGATTCTGTGTTATAGATACTGCTTTCTGTTGCCCTCCATTTTGATTTTTTCCAGAGTTTGGCTTTGATGATATATCAATTGGTCTACTAAAACTGTAACTAATAGGCAATTGACGATCGTCTTTGAAATTAGGTGGTTTTATTTTGGGTTTTATAGCTTCTAACGGAAGTCCAGGAGTCTGTTGTGTTGGAGACGGATGCTGGTAGTTATTTTGACCAAAATATTGGTTTGACTGAGTGTTTTGATTATGTTGCTGTTGGTTTTGAACGTAACGTTCCGTTGAATGTTTTACAGCCTGTTGTAAACCTTGTTTGTGAACATCATTCTGAACAAAAGTCACAGTAAATGGCCTTGGTGTACTCACACCTTTGTAATCCAAGGTAGAAGACTTGAAGGCCGGAAACTGTTGAGGATTGGGTGTCATTTCAATTTGATGACTGATTGGTTTTAATGTAGAACTCTGAATACTTCTTTGTGTTGTATATTGACCATTGCTTAGTTTTGACAAGTAAGCATCAAAGTCAAAGTTAGGGTTTGCAAATGGATTCTCAATATTTGCATATTTGTGACTAGGATGACTGAATTCATACGGAGGCTTAGGAAATGTGTGAACATCTTCCTCTGATACCTCTTCAGACCCTTCCTCATAACTTTCATAATCTTCTTCAACGGGTCTCTGGTTTCCTTTGTTTGAATTTTGATGATCATTTTGTGTTCTCTGTGATGTCGGCACTGGCTTTCCGGTTACTACAGTGCTAGGTAAGAGAGATGAGTCTTTGTACGAAACTTGTGAGTATGGACGATCTGTCACTGGAGAAAAGTTATTGTTTTGATAATGCTTAGGGACATTATTGTAGAAATCTTCACTGTAAGAGGAAAAAGGATTTTCGTTATGTTGAAGTGATGAAATAGGTGGACTCTTTGTAATGATTTGCGTTGCTATATTTAGAGAATGATGATTTTTCGAGCTGGTATAGTCAGGCAAGCTAGCTTTGAAAGGCCCATGAGACTGCCGCGTGTCAGTGTGATACACAAATGGATGGTTAGTCGAGTACGGATTGCTTTCTAAGGAATGGGGTCTACGATTGGTGTCGTAGTATTGATTGTTATTGGGGTATTGTTGATGGTAGCGGACATTCTGACCGTTCTGATTGTAGTGTGATTGTGGTACTTCGATGAATTTGATCGGTTTTGCAAGAGCCCAATTTTTTCCTGTAGTTTTGTATCCATTCTTTAAATAATATCTGACTTGCCGTTTTCCTCGTTCACTATCATCTAAGCTATGAGTGTTTTCATCATCGAGACCCGGAACTTCTTCCATATCAACAAACTCCATAAATTCATCATGTCTATCAGTAATATCGGTGCTGTTTGTATTATTTTGTTGCTTACTAGTATCTGTATCAGTATCAACAACTGTGACCACATTTCTTTTCTTCCTTAATAATACCTTATTCGTATCGTCGATATCATTCGTCTCAATGTCAATTTGTCGGTCAATATGAGAGTCAGTCAAGAGTTGGTCGTCACTGAAATAATTAAGTATTACGTCAATTATAATCGATTCAAGTAAAGTCATTCAATAGTCGTTCGGCAGGAACTAACCTGTAAGATTGTGGTGCTTGAGTTACAGTTGCCGATCTTCTGTCGTCGACTTGACTGCCGAAGGAGAACGATCCTATTTTACCACCGTTTTGAGGAATAGATGCCGGGATTATGTTGGTGTTGAAATTTCTTCCAGAGTTGGCGACTTGTGCGATGTAGCCGTCTCTATCTTTCTGTACTTGTCCGATAGTTGAAGGCTGCCCGCGGTAGACGCGCTGCTGTCTGTCGTTCTCTATTTCCTCGACTGGTGGCAGATCGTCTACGTCTGCATACAGTTGTTGTTGCTGAAATTTAAAAAAAAACAATATTTACTTAAGTAGTCGATTTAACGAATCAAAATGATTTGATATGAGTTGATTTAACCGTTGATTGTATCTATGCCTGGTCATGTTGGTATTCCATCATACCTTTTCATATTCGTTTCTGTTGAACTTGGGCTGTCCCCTGGAAGTGACGACAGGGTTGATTTGTGCTCGAGGAGGAGGAGGCGTCTTGCGGCGCTGGGGCGGCGGCGGGGGCGGGGGAGGATCTCTCTCGCTGAGACGCTCTAGCTCATCACCGCCTGCTGCAGTGGCGCCATCACAGCCTACGTTTCGCGGCCAATCACAAGTTTGGAGCTCGTGGCTGTAAAACAAATAATATGTCATGAAAATAGCTTTAGAAGAAAAGCTTCAAAGTAATGGTACGAACTTACCTATACATAAGGCCACCAGTACAAGATTCGAGCAGTGCGCCGCCAAACACGCATACATAGTAGAGAGTGCAGTCGGTGGGATGCGGGTAGTATCCGAACTCTTCAGGGCAGTCGAAGTCGACGTCTCGCTTGATGGCAGCCGCGACCGGCACTCGCCCGCGTCGCGCGGGGCTGGACCGCTCGCGGGGACGAGATCGTTCCGCGCTCACACATTCTGTTACAAACAAATATACCAATTACTATTTTGATATACCTATAACCTATAGATATAGACAAACACACACATACAAACAAACTATCTTTACACATAGGTACAGTCGCGACCAAATTGTGTGCCTAAAATCTTCTTGGATTGGAGGGCTGATCATACATAGATGTGCGCTACTGTACTTGTGGTCCTCGACCTCGACAGTACCTTTATACCAGATCATACAATGTAGTTGGTATTGTTTCTACTCATTAATAATGGTATTATAATGCAACCTATATAGATAGGTAGGTAATAGCCAATAGTATACCGAACAGGATATAACATTCGTTACCAAACTCGTATCGTATCGGTCGCCACAATAATATTTGATGTGGATAAGGTATGTATATTTCTCAATTGCTTTCAAACGACACTTCAATCCACTGAAACCCGAGCCCGTTTCACGGGACAGTCGTACACATAAATCAGAATAACTTACTTAGCTTAGTACCTAAGTACTAAGTTAGTACTTGGCGTTAGTTATTCGGTTGCAACACTCCCCGACCGCCGACCGCCGCCCGGCCTTGTGCTGTTCGCATGTATTGTTGCATTCTCTAAGATCTAACGTTGGATATCAAGATCGTTTCACACGCCTACGAGTTTACTTACAATTTTATTGATGATTGTACTTAATAATAGCTTAAGTAGTTAAGTAAATCAAACCCAGAGTAGATACTAAATTGTATTCACGCAAAAGAAGCCGCGGCGTCATTTGTCTTTTTTATATCTATATAATATAAGCATCATGCATGAACGGCTGGACCAATTTCGTTTTTTATTTATTTTTCTTGTATTTGTTATTGTCAGGAGAAGTTCTTGTGGAAGAAAAACTTAAGTTGTGCAGAAAATTATTACGCGGGTGAAACCGCGGGGTGCAACTAGTGATTTTATATTTATTGTTTATCTTCCGGCAAAAAGGCATTATACATTGTTACAATAAACCGGCTATGTGCGAGTCGGACACGCGCACGAAGGGTTCCGTACCGTAATATTCTGTTTAGCCTCACACGCAAACCAAATGCAAAGAACCCTTAAAAATATTGTATGATGCTTTATAGGTTAAAAGTCTTTTGCCTGCCCTTTTGGGAGTATAATTAACAAAAATAAAAAATGTTGTGTGTCAGACGAGGCTGTTAACCTAAAATTCTTAAAAACATGATTAAAAATATTTAGTTTTTACTGTTTTTAGTATTTGTTGTTATATCGGCAACAGAAATACATCATCTTTGCTTATCTTACCCTTTGGGTACGGAACCTTAAAAAATCATTGTTTCTAGTATAGTTTGACCGATTCAGAATTAATTGAACACTCTTTTTGGGATGAATTAATATTATTTAATATATTAATTCTCTGGGATGAGTCTACTACATCTCGATAGTTGTATAAAACAAGAAGAGGGAAATGATTGTTCACTTGTTTTTTTTGTTATCTATATCTATCTATATAAATAAAAATGAATTGTTGTTCGTTAGTCTGATTAAAACTCGAGAACGGCTGAACGGATTTATCTTATCTTAGTCTTGAAATGTTCGTGGAGGTCTAGGGAAGGTAAAAAGGCGAGAAAAAATCGAATAACCGATATTCCCACGGGATCGGGACAAACGCGGGTGAAACCGCGGGGCGCAGCTAGTTTCAGATAAAAAAGTTGCGCATCCATAGTGCGATCGTCGATGGTAAGTATCTAGTTGCTAAACATCTTATTTTCTCTATAATATCACTTTCACATGAAATGTAATATAATATCCCGACATAACAACACAATATTTGAACATGCTCGTAAATATATACTAATATTATAAAGCTGAAGAGTTTGTTTGTTTGTTTGTTTGAACGCGCTAATCTCAGGAACTACTGGAATGAATTGAAAAAATATTTTTCATTACTCATACTCCGAAAGTAGGTCTAAAGATGCCTGAAGAGCGTGTAGAAAGAAAAACTTTCAGCCCTAGGGAAAATCGCTTTCACTGACAGCTGTCATGTCAAATTATGGCTTCGCGCGACTTGTGCAATGTGCTTGTACTGGCTACAAGCACATTGCACAAGTCATTTTATCACATTGTATCAGTATCATTACGCATTAAAAACTTCAATAACCTAACCTACTTATTTGGTTTTCACCAAAGAATAACAATTATGGCTTCACACGGCTCATGCATACTGCCAGAGGTAGTATGGAGTATCTCATTCACTCTCGTTATTATGAAGAATTTTATGTATTATTCGTAATGAAAAGCACAGTGTTTACCTCGGGTAAAAGACTCATTAAGTCCCTCGAAATTCCCACGGGATCAGGAGTTACGGGGGTGAAACCGCGGAGCGCTGCTAGTATATAATATTTAGGTAGGTACGAGTATAAACCTACCTATTTAAAATGTGATTACTGTCGATATATCGAGCAACTGTTAAGTGTTTAGTCTGGCTTAGCCTTCATTTTGGATTCAATGTCTGAGAACAATCGAGTAGGTAGGTCTCTACGTTTACCTATATTTTATCTAACTTCGAACAAGGACATCATTTCAATTCTATAAGTATAATAAAAAATACTTAAGTACGTATAGGTAGGTGTTGCTCTTGTACTTAACAATGATTTGTATCATTTTGTTCATCTGTCACGGTAATTGGGAAAATGGAATGGATTTCATGTGGATTTCAGGCTTGTTATCGTATGACACTTCTGGGTGAGATAATCGTGTTTTGTTTCTGTTTCGATCGTCTCTTGTTTACCATTGTTGAGTCGCTTTTTCGATGCTCAATTGCTATTTTTCAACTTCATTTTGAATCATAATTTCTTTAATATAAAAATGAATCGCTTAATGTGTTGCTAAGCGCAAATCTCGAGAACAGCCGAACCGATTTCGCTAATGCTTTTTTTAGAATATTCCTCATAATATTCCTACTCGTACTTCAACGAGTATGGTTCTTACGGAGAGAAAAATTAAAAAAATTACCTCAAAAAGTTAACACTTTTCTATACTCCCATACAAACGATTCGTTATAATAGGTACTTAAAAGTCAATTTCAACTTTAATCCATACCGTAAAGTTCAAGATTCAAAGAAGATCAAAAAAGATTTCTTGTCATTCTTCCCGGTAGGTACTGAATGCGATTATCTCAAAAACTATGCTGAATGGATACTGTTTGGGCCATAAAATAAAAGGCAATTTGTTCAAACATGTATAGTATCGCATCAAATTTACGGACAAAAAAAATCAATCCATTGCAGGAGCGTTTTTTAAATTTGGAACATGAAACGGCGTGCTGAGGTTATTAAATACTCTTTGATTGGATCTCTTTTATCAAAGTAAGTATACCAAAGTAAGTCTCTCTCTTTGCATAGTACAAATTGCGTTCACGTGGCTGTATAGCAATAAATGCGTTTGCCTTTCGGCACAGATGACAAATAAAATTAATAAAAAATTTAAAAATCGCGGCAAAGCTGAAAATTCGTCTTGATTGTTATTTACATCGTTTAATAAATATAAATTTAATAATTACTATGCATTCCAACGGTTCAGAGAGTGAAATGGTGATTCACCAGTTTTTTAAGACAGAAGAAAAATTGGCAATGGAAAACTTGCTTCCAGTGAAATCAAAAGAAAAATACGTGAAAGTACTTATATGGAAATTTTATGTGGTGGAAAAAGTTATGTTTTATTTCCCTGCATTCTTTTAATAAAAACACTATATGGTTGAGCGGAAATGGCAATTGCCTGTCTCGTATTAGTGAAGTCCTCGCCTACGGCTAGGCGGCTCGGCCATCAAACTCATATTTCCCGGCCTTAGCAATAATGTACTAATATGATTAATTGATTTGGAACACCGGTGGTTTGACTCGACCTTTAAATCAACGTGGCATTATGCACGAGTCGTGCGATGCCATAATTTGTCGAGTGACAAGTGACAACTGTCTGTCAAATTGACAATCGTGGTGGCGCCGGTGTGTCTTCTTGCTCTCGTGCTCCGCGCCTTTTTATAGTAACACGGACAGAATTATCTTTTTGGAAAATAACGGTGATAACGCCAATTTTAAAGGTGTGAGTTATTCAGACGATGAGTGAAACGTGTGCTCCAAGTGTTTGTGTGTGTGATAAGTGAAATCAAGTGATATACACCTGGATTTGCAGAGACCGGCCGGCCGGCGGGCGCCGGTCGTTGACCACGCGGGACCCTTCAGGGATCCCTTCAGGTTAGTCATACCCTCCTAATATGTTTCTGTGTTGAGACCTCAGCTATCTGTGTGTATCCGGCTCGCATTGACCATACCTTGTTCATTGTATGCCCTACCAACGTGTCCTTGTTAACTTTCTAACTATTTGCACCATAGATTTCCACTGATATTTTGAACCTGTACCTACACATTAATCATCACCCTTATAGGTGATCTCACATATGTAATATATACAATTCTCAACAATAAACAGAGTGATTTTTGTGTATCGGAAAGCCGTCGGAAATAAATGAGGCCGAGACGACGGGTGGTCGTCAACTCTAAACTATTGAATGGATTTCCGTCAACTAACCGTGCGAAGTCGGGACGGGTCGTCGTTTGCAGAAAGCATGCACTCCTATCAATAGAACAGATCTACATAGTGTCATGTAATACCTAGACTACATGACAGTATTACATTGTCATACGTTCCTCCACTTCAAACATCACGTGAAACGTATAAATATCAATCAATTTCCTGCCATATAACTTGCATTTAACGAACACCTTTAAATGTCAATCGGACATGCGATTCATTTCGCAACAATAATACGTTAATATTTCGAAACAATAACAACTAAGTACAATGCAATAGAACGGTATACAGTTTTTCACATATGCACATAAATAGATAGATATACTCGACGAATCGACACAATGGTCTATTGATGCATTCTACTACGTTACGTACCCTTCAGTTAAAATATGTATATATAAAGGTTACCGAAAGAAATACATGAAAATAATGTTGGGTTCAATAGACTATTATTAAAACAGAATAGGAACAATTAGCGGCTGGTCCCAGTTTTGAAATGGGACGAGTCGTCTGCTAAGCGAATTTACAATAATATGCCTATTTTTTATTAAAGAATTTCAAATATTTATGTTTCCCAAAATTTCTGCGAAAATGGGAATGAACCTAAAACCGCTTCATTAACAAGTTGTTACACTAGAACCTATACTAGTCGTAAAAGGGTCGTTTGATAAAAGTGAAGAATCTCGTTTATCTATATGCTATCGACATATTTTAAAGCTTAATTGCACCGACACCAGCTAAATTAGTACCGACGTGGGTGTAGTGTAGTGTAGTGTAGTGCATTCTACACAAATGGTGCACTTCATGTAGAGAATGTTGAATCTACATTAGTGCGGTGTAGATGCTAATGTTGTCGATACATGGAGCTGGCGATAGTTTAAGTAACTCTGATATATTTTTCCCTAGCATATTATTTAAAACTAGCTGTTGCCCGCGACTTCGTTTGCGATGTGGTTTTGGGTTATATAGAATACCTAGCATTTTTCGGCATAGATACAATTTATCATTCGGTGTAAGTTATAAAACAAAATAGGTAGTTACATTGTTTTTAAACTATATTTGGCGAAGGCACTTTACTTACTCATACTCCGAAAGTAGGTCTAAAGATGCCTGAAGAGCGTGTAGAAAGAAAAACTTTCAGCCCTAGGGAAAATCGCTTTCACTGACAGCTGTCATGTCAAATTATGGCTTCGCACGGCTCATCCATACTGCCAGAGTACATAATAGGTTTTTTCTTAGTAATCGAATTCAGGTAGATATATTTAGTTCAAGATATCTTATTTAATAAAATAAATGTAAAGGTGAAAATGGTCAAAGCGACGTATGACCATGCTGCGCCTCTGCCGGCGCCCTGTCAAGATGTTGCAGATGTGGCTTTATGCGACCGTGCGGTCAGTGTTGTTCCTTGAGTAAATAAATACTGGCAGGAAATGCTTGCATTTTGAATGATTTTAATTAGTATTATCTTTTGTTATTTTATTATGTTTTTGTGTTAAGTTTAATCTGGTTTTTCATTTATGATTGTGTATTTTGTGTAAATAACATTTTCTAGACAAACCGTGTTACAAAAACTGTAATTTAAATCTACGGACTTCGCGTCATTACTCAGTGTTGGATAAACTAATTAATAAAAATCACTTCGGTAAGTACCGACGTATTTGCGTATTAAAAACATATTGAAAACAAACAGCAAAAACAAAAAAATCTGCATAATCTATAACCTCTTTGGTCCCAAACTTGTAAGAGGATCAGGTAGTATGGAGTTTCTCATTCACTCTCGTTATTAGGAAGAATTTTATGTTTATTCGTAATGAAAAGCACAGTGTTTACCTCGGGTTTGTTTTGTTTACCCAAGGTGTGAAAGTCACTCATTTAGTCCCTCGAACTATTAGCGCCCTCGCTGCGCTCGGGCGCCAAACTCCGTCTCGGGACTCAATGAGTGACTTTCACACCTTGGGTAACAATGTACTATTTTTGTTAATTTTTCACAAATAAAACATAATACACAACAATATGATAAGCTAAACTAAGTCCAATTTCTATTCGCACAAATTTTTCAAAATACTTTGTCTTCCTAGTTATCTTTAGATTTTTGTAAATTAGTTTTTTTATTAGGTAGCTGGCAGGCCTACGTAATTTTGGGAAAAAAATGATTTTTACAAATAACTATCTGTATATTTTTTAACCGACATCAAAAAAGGAGGAGGTTCTCAATTCGTCACGTATATATTTATTTTTTTATGTATGCTCGCTGATTACTCGTAAACTCTTGGAGCGATTTGGAAAATTCTTTTTTTGTTTTTACTATTTAAGGTTTCCGCTACTTGAACTCATAATTCAAACTATAGGAGGAGAAAAGCGCGATAGAAGTGTATCATCGGAGGTCTTCGGTAAAGGAGATCGGTAATATTATGTAGTAGTACCTCTTTGTACTAACCTCATTTTCAGTTTCACGTAGGTAGTATTCAATGCAAACTATTTGGTTTTATGACAGCTGTCATCTTGAGCGGAGGCATGTACTGCAGCCCTACCATGACTTTTTGAAGAACTCGAAAAAAAGAAACACTTTTTCGATCACTCTCTTGTCCGTTTGTCTGTCAGTGTGTCACTACCGATATTCTCAGAGACGGGTGGACCTAGTAAGTTGATTTTTAGGAAGTTTCATAGTAAATACTCAATATATTATGTTTAATCGAATACGTAAAAAACCCGTGGTAAGGGTACTGTTCCCTTCTGACGTTCGATTACGTTTTACCACGGAAAAATGTTTCGATTTCACATTTTTTAAATGTTTTTTTATCAAATATCTTAATTATTGTATTAAACTCAAATTGAAACATACCCTAAATGTTAATCTGATATTTCCTGAACATATTTGTGTGGACCTTGTCGAAATCTGTTCTGTAGTTTATGAGATTACCTGGTTCAAACAAACAAACAGACAGACAAACAGACAAACAGACAAACAGACAAACAGACAAACAGACAAAAATTCTAAAAACCACCCTATCGTGTTCAGCTAACGATTTAAAGACGACCTGTGTATTTTTTTTCTGGATATCTTACAATTACAGATTTTTTGATGTCTACAGATTTATTATATGTATAGATGTAGGTACAAGTATTTTTATAATTTGTTGCACGTAGTATGTATTATACCTATCAAATAAAAACGAAACGTAGTTATAGTTAAACATAACCAAATTTCGCAATCATTGGTCTATTAAGAATATTAAAATGCCACTTTGTTATCACATTCATTTTAAAAATAGCGTACTTTTTAAAAAGGTGTGATTTTAAAATATTCATTATTAGTCGGAATTTTAAACCTAAAGCACTTTTTAAACTGCGAAAATACTTTAAATTAGCATTATTGCTTGAACTGGAGTTGGCAACACTGCCTATTGATCGCGTGGTATGTAGATATAGGAGGCAGTTATCTCGGATTTTTACACACTAACATGGAAATGCAATTGGCGCGTGCGCGGGCGCGGGCGCGGGCGCGGGCGCGGCGTTATGGCGAGATTGTGAGTCGACGAACTGAATGAGGCAATGAACTTGGATGCAATCAGCAAGAGATAATTATACTAACTATTGGAGTTTATTTCTTTTTTTACAAAAAAAAATTTGCTGTGTTTTGCGTATTCACTTTTATCTTTAGTCGTGTTAATAATAACAATATTCTTATTCTTAAACTACGAATCCATTAACTATCTGTTTTTTAGTATTAAAAGTAATATTATAAAAAGTGAAACAACAGGATCGATTTAGCATTTATAAGCCGAAGTCCCTGAACAGTACTAGGTTAGCGTCCGTTAAACCAGAACCTTGATAATAACGCCGTAATTACAGCTGATTTCTTAACCAGTTATTACTGTGATTATCGAAGGAGGTCGTTGCCGGTATATTACCAGTATGTTACCGGTGAATCCTCTATAACTCAGACATTTTTAATTATGGCCGATTGTATAGTGATATAAAATAGAGCCCGGGCTATAGACAGGGGGCAGAACTTGGTCGCTCCGTATCAGAAGGTCTATCAAGGAAAATGACGTATGTACTTATCTAGTTGGCACAACATCGGCATATTAAAACATTTATAAGGTGGCAATGTCTCGAGTGGCAAAACAACTTACTAGTAAAACGTCCAAAATGTAAAATTGACAACGACATATAACGTTAGGAATACTCAATAAAAAAAAACAGAAAATAATTTTGAATAAAAAACTATCAAATTAATAAAATAGACATTTTTTTACTACCGAGTAACTGTTAGGTTTGCCTCAAATACCAAATACCAACGACCAAAAATTTATGAATTTAAGGAATGAAAACGAAAATTCTAACCTTGATCTCGGCCTAGTTCTTAATAAATAATAAAAATCATATGTAGTTATGTCGATGTCGTTAGAAGCAAAAGTCGATCAGAATCCGTATAACTATAATATTTACAAACATGTATTTGTTCACGTAAGTGCGGGCATAGTACGGTCAACAAAAACATTGTAATGATTTTATGATAGTTATTTTATTTTGTACGTATCGATAAGATAATGAATAGGTGTAAATAAGGCTAAATTTAGTTATAGTAGAAAACAATCTGTAACACAACTGGGGAAAAGATCACCATTCAAGTTAAACATCAAGTTTTGCAACACTGCAAGTAGATTAAGGCAGCAACTCTAGGTATCTAAATAGCGATACTTTTCTCTATTTAAGCACCGAAGTTAGAAATTGCAACAACCTTTACTAGCAGCCACGCCTAGCGCCTGGTAAATGTAATGCCGCTTGATTCCGACGTTAAAAACGTGAATTTACTGTAACTGGCCTAGATACTGCTTAATTAATTAGTAGTTTCGCGAATACAACTACTGTTTTACTTGTTTATGATGTCTTTTGAAATATTTTTGCGAAATTCGATTTTACGATTCGGTTGGATTTCACTTGAAAAAAAAGCCAACGAATAATGTTGTCTGTCGGTCCGTATATTTCAAAACGCAAGGAAACGTAACCATTGTGTTACTGGACTAGGTGCTCCCTGCACGAACGCAGACCGCAAACTACTCGATCTGTCGATACCTCGACAACTATTCAAGTTCAAGACAATAGAAAACTAGTAACCCTTGGTTTCGTCCTAGATACCCAACCCATGGCCCATGTGGGACGAGTTTCGCGGATCAAAACATATTAATATTTGTATCCTTGTTTTACTCGTCCGATTGTTATTACTATGAAATTTTAATGTCAAATACAATCAAGAAAATAGTTTAAAAAATATTTTTGCTGGACAGAATAAATGTGGTTTTTTTAAATTGGAATTATCGTGCTATCGATAGTCTGTTGTCTGCGTTGTATTCTCCTCCAAGTTGAGCAGTGGTTGCGACTGTACCTACCACCGCTACCACCCATCTACCACCACACTACCTACTGACAATCTTCGATGAAATCAAATCATTTATCTCTGCTAGTGGAGTCCATTACTACCAGCTAGCTGTTGCAACCGTACCATTGTTCACTTAAACCAATTAAATTCTACTCTATTATGCGTCTATTGATTACTAAAGATTGTAAAATCTAGAATTGTTTAACCCGACTACGACAAAGCCAAAGTTATGTTATGTGTTTAGCTCGTACTTCTGTAAGTATGTTTATCAGCTTACGGATAACTTCTGAACTACTTATCATAATTTGACAAAATGAGGTACAGCTATCGTTAGATATCGATGGGACGTGGTGACGTCACACTTGATTAGATATGGTACTCCCTCTAGATGAGTTAAAGTCATGAATTAATATACTTACATAAACTTAAGTCTCACAACTTAGTAGTAAACGTTTATTATAATAAACTAATTTAGGTATATCGATATCTGAAAGTAAAACCGACAAAAAGCAATAAACCCGTATTTAGTTCAAGGTAATTATATAAATCTGGCATGTGGGCAAACTATGAAAGCCTGAGGCGTGTCGTGTCGAATGCGCGTGCGCGTGCGCCGTTTATGGACCATTTACTGACAGTTTCATACTTACACCACCACGAGTTACTTGCGACCTTGTCTGTTATGACCATAGAGTTTCATTTTGTGTTACAATTGAAAACTATTTGTAATGTTGGCTCGACTTGCTCGCAGGAAATATTTAGTTGTGATATTTGTATTGTTTACTTGCACTTTAGTTAATGCTCAGTTAAGTGTTACAAGTTACTGATCGAGTTATGTTTGTTTATTTCTGAAGCTTAGTGAATCACTGTACCATCAGTCAGTATTATTACATACCTTATCGATCTCATGCTAACTGAACTTACTTTATGTATTTAGGAAGTCACTGAAAATAACATTAGAATGAGTACATTTTTATATGAATTTAATATTCATAACGAGTTTTGTTTTTCACCAAATATCATTGTGTATTAGGATCAAGAAGAGTTCAAGAGAAAAACATTTATGTTTACGGTTATATAGAGTTATTTGGGACGACGAATCCGAGAGCCACAGTGCCAGCGCCATCTAAACCACAAACTAAACAACTACCCTTGAAATAATATGGAATATAGGACAAATACTTACCGAGAGCATTACTAGTGAACCCTATTTATTACGATATATTCCATGGGGACGGGATTTACGCGGGTGCAAAACTTGGAGAAAAGAACGCGTACGCTATCAGAAGTCAGTAGAAGATAATAATACATTAAATGACAGTCCTAAGATGCTCATTCGGTCATATTCTCTCTCTTAACATCGTAACACAGAGAACAGCAGAGGTCGTGAAAGACATCGTAGTTGTATATTGTTAGCTGGAAGCTTTGTTACCATACAATAGTACGAGCTATCGCTACAGGAAATAGGCATAGAAGAATGAAATATGAATAGAATATCTTAAACATGATGTGAATTATAGCCGTGAAACTCGTAGCGTCGCGTCGTACCTACGCTTCGTCCGAGCCCTTAGGCCTTAGGACGTGCCTTTACGTTGTACTTCGTCATGATTTGTGCGATCGCAGCTGGAGAGTGGAGATACCAATACTACTATAATATAATACGTCTATAATGCTTGTATATACAGGGTGTCCTGTAATGAATGGAGGACACTGAGCCATTCAGGAAAATGAAAGTTATGTTTTATGAAAGTCTTTCGGATTCCGAGATATCCGCCATTATTTTTTCTTAAATATCTCTACTTACTCTATGTTTTTTGATGCCAATACTGCAAATAAATTAATTATTCCAATCTGAGATAAATTTGCTATCGAATGCAAACAATTATTGTAAGTTTTTTTTTAAACTAAGATGAGATGTACTCCTACTTGGTATAAATGCCAGCTCATCGTAATAATAAATCGAATGAAATACTTAGGTAACATGGTAATTATTTTAACAATTACACCAAGAACCTATTTGTCTCTCTATGTTAACTTGATATAAAAAATATTTGTTCAAAATGCTTATCACACAGTAAAAGAATGATACTAAAATTGTACAAACATAACCATAACACCTTACAAGTAACGCAATACCTACACTCGTTAGCTTCGTTAGTTATAAGCATCCTAGAGTTGCCAAATAAGGATACGTATCACAACAGGATAAAGCGGGAAAGGTTTTAATCGCAGTTAAATTGTTCTATGTAAAAGTAGCCGCCGCCGACTGCCGTATGCAGTGTGTGCCGTGGGAGGCAAATGGAACAGGACATGCGATGTGGGAGGAGGGAGCCAGGGATGTGGGCAGACTGTCACTCGATTAGATGGACTGACATGAGTCAATGAGTCGGTCGATGTGACGCAGTTCGCTCTTATATTACATTCGTACATTGTATATGCTGCTTTTGGTATTGTTTTTGTTAAAGTTGTTGTGACAAGGCATTGATTAACTTATGATTAAAACATGCAATATAGGAGTCAAAAACAAAATGTCATTCGCCTATAGCTAAAATTGTAAATTATCTTTATTATTGGTAAAATTTCTTGACGATAATTCCCGTGTTATTTCTAAGCTTTTCCAAACTTTAGTTAAGTATAAGGAGTTTTCCGAAATTAATTTTCCTTGCAATGAGTTTTAGTAATCGGTGTCATGTCAAGTCGGTGCTCATCGTTAGTAGTTTTACCTTTCACAATGCAACACAGTCCCGGACACAATGCAAGTACGGGATATATTATGCCATCCGAAGATATTATGTTGCAAAAGATTCAAGGTTTCCAAACGTGCTCGCAAATCTTTATAATTGCATATACAGAAACATAATATACTTAATTGAAATTGTACAATGAACATTATGTACGTAGTTGTAATAAAGTGAACCTGCCCTTTAAGTCGGAGCTTATAGCCTAACATTTGATAGCAATTTAATATAACTATGTATATATGAAGTGAAGTGAACTGACCGTTCAAACAATGGTTCTGGTGATAATACATCAACCTTGGACCGTTCACTTCATCCATCATTGATAAAGACAGCTAAATTACCTACCCACTGCGTGGACTTAGAGCGAACATATTCATATTTTCTCTAGGTGAAACATTGTATGTGGACTCATTTCATTAACGTAACTATGTTATGAAACTGTTGTCTTTGTGTTTTACTTTAATTTACTACTAGTTTATGTTATTTCGTTTAAAGTGTATAAATAAAGTAAACATATTATTATAATATTGACGCTAGAATCAAATAGACAAAACATACAACAATAACAACAACATAACAAACAACTCAACTTGTAATAATAACTCAAGTGATATCTATTACATTTTCTCGTTGACACAAAAAGTCTACAACACACTTTTGTTAAAAAAAATGTCAGTAGTTTTAGCAAAACAAAATGAAGAAAGAAAGGCAAGATATTGAAGAAATAGTAACGACATGAAAAACTTGAAACTTTTGGGTAGGCTCTATCATAGACACAGACTGTACTCGTAATAAGTGTCACTTATGTCGACCCGACTAATTATGATAGATTAGCAAGACCCTATTTCCCTATGTCTGTTACAAATTATGACAATCTGCTTTTGGTTTGTGTAAATGACCCTCTACTCTTATGTGCTATTTTAAAGAGAGGTTTCATGTCAAAAACGGTCAAGATGTTCACTCAATTCTAGATGTGTTTGTTCATTGTAGAGTGTAGGCTTCTAAGTTCGGTGGGTGGACTTGACGGACGGTATAAGTACCTACTGACCGTTGTTTAGGGGATATGTCTCTGGTTTATGATACATTTGTTATACTTATATGATATTAATAGTGTGTGTGTGTGTGTGTACCTACCTACAAGGTCAGGTTGGTATTTAGTTTATAATATGATAGAGTGGTGTATGTAGCTGAATTAGATTAACGATTCGATTACAAAAATGGCAAAAGGAAATATTATTCTGATATTTATTGATGACCCTGACCGATATAACTAAACTATAATCAGTTGCAGAACAGTTGCTTGTTTGGCGGGCTTTGTGACTTTACCAAATATAATGCTGGATCTCAAACTGGTCGTACTATCCAACCATACCTTATATTTATTAAATTCAACTCCCTCACGAAGCAATCTAAGTTCAAATCGATAATTTAAGAAAACAATTGGTATTTATATTGGTTATAGATAAAAATAAACTCTATGTACGTACGTAAAATACCTAGATAAAGGGTGATTTTTTTACGAAGGTGTTCAGGGCTATATTCTAAAGGAAACTGCATCATTTGATTTTCGAAAATTCGTTACCCTAGCTAGGAATCGAACCTGTTAATTTTGCAAAAAATAATCATACTGTATCAAACTGTAAAAAATAATCATACCAATCGATAGTGTTGCTGATAGAGATCAATTCCTGGAAACGGTAATGAGTTTTTCAAAAATCTAATGATTCAGTTTTAGTTTTTTGTCAAAAATCGGTCACGCAACTCCTTTCAGCATTTTCCGCTATCCCTTATAGTTTAGGATATAGCCCTGAAGGCCCGTGTAAAACAATCACCCTGTATATAAGTACATAGTTGCATCATTAGACCACAGTATCGCAGAGTGAGTGTGGTGAGATCGCTTCAGGCCGTGGTCACTGTAATGGCTAGCACACGACTACGTAGAGTTCACTACATATCATATAAACGTTCTAATACGTATTTATTTTATACAAACGTTTGTAAATTCCATTATATTTGCTGCTCCGTACTTCTTATTACTCATTTAGATTTAGCACTAAAAGGGTAACCATTCTTACTCAGATGAGTTTATTATGTTTTCTACTCAATGGAGGACTCGTTTCAAAATGACCGAATTAACCTTTAAGACGTTTGCGAGTGGGTAATTTTTGAGATTAGATTGAACATTATTCTTGGGATGAAATGTGCGATAAAAATCTATAGGATGGATTGGGACAAACCCGTCTTCTATCCATACGCGTGACAACTATCCATACGCGTGACAACTATCCATACGTGTCACAACTATCCATACGTGTCACAACTATCCATACGTGTGACAACTAAGAAATTTTTTTAATGACGTTCGGTCTATGTGATTTTGTAACGATGCTAAAGGACCTCTAAACAAATCTATAGAGGCAATAAGAAATTACGGTAAAGTGCGCAGTAGCTTGGTGCCATTACTTTAATTTTGGCTGAAATATGAAAAAGTGAAGTTATCTATTGTACAAATAGTACCTACTAGTATAGTACTAGTAATAGATAGTACCACCGCGCACCGCGCACCGCGCACCGCGCACCGCGCACCGAGCATTGTACGACATGTCATATTGCGATCGTATCACGTTGCGCGTCGCGCCTCGCTCCTCGTTCATGACTTGCGTCGCGGCCGTTCCGGCTCCGGATACTGTCTCTAGTTACAAGCAATAGCGTTTTCTATATTGTTATCTTCTATACCTACTTAGAATAAAGGAAGAAATTAAAATAAGTCTAGATTTGAGATCAAATCATAAATATTAGTGATCTTAGAACGAGCAGTAGAAATAGAAGTCATATTTTGTACGGAACACGTCCTTCACGAGAACAGGATAGTCATCATGTTTTTGTATTTGTGGTATTTATTTACTCAATCTCGTAGGAATATCGGAATAAAGATTAGCGTATGTGTTATTTGAGGACTCAAGTTACCTACATACTGAGGTTCAGTAGTGTTTGCGTATATAGGAACGTAACAACCGCACTTGCACGTGCACGTGCAGTGTTGTTGGATTTAAATGAAGCTAAATCGCTAAAAGCTTTACAATTGTAGTTCGTATATGTCACGGTATGTGGTCACTG
Source organism: Idaea straminata (assembly GCA_951213275.1). NCBI lineage: Eukaryota > Metazoa > Arthropoda > Insecta > Lepidoptera > Geometridae > Idaea > Idaea straminata. The sequence continues at coordinate 15,817,521 of OX577847.1, forward strand.
TTCAAGTGTTCACGGACGGACGGTGAAATTATTTCTCTTTTTATTGCTACTCTAATATAACTGATTTGTTTTGTAATTTGTATCAATCAAATATAGCATATTTTAGTAAAGTAGGTGTACAGGTAGGTATAGTATAGTAGGTAGATATATACGATCGGGTATCATGATGAACCTATACGTATATCTCTATATTTGTATCACCTCCTGTATTTACACATAATTATGCAACAAATAACTTAAAATTGATCAGTCAATAATCATTTCGATATACTTACATAGATTTCATTCTTTAATTTGGCTGAAGTTGAACAAACGGCCCTCAAAATTAACAAAAATAAGCTTTTGTCAAAATTGCCAAATTAGAAATTAAATTGAGACGTACTAAAATTACTAAAACCTTAATTAATTAGACTTTAAACTATATCGAATTTAAATGTATAAATGACAATGTTGACGATATATCGATCAATTAACTGTAACTGTTAAAGAAAGTAACATTTTAATTTTGGATAGTTATAGTTTTAAATCCAAAGAATTTATTTATATATTACAATCTTTACAACTGTCTTTACAGGAATAAATGTATAAATACTTGGGAATAGTTCTAGAGTCATAGATTACAAAATAGAAATACGTTATAATTTTATTATTTTGACAAAGGAACTTTCACGCGCATCCGGGTATCATACAACTTTATTAATTAATATCATATTAAATCCTCATTAGCATTAATAAAACATAAATAACACAAGTTTAAATTAAACAAAATACTCAATAATGAAGTACTTACTCCAGTACAATGTTTGTACAAATGTATCAACGGAGAACACTTGAAGTCCTTGGCATTTGTTGCAATTATAGGTTATGACTATAATTTTATGCTTTATTTCATTCGAAAATTTGATAAGAAGGTGTTGAAATTACTCTGGTTTATTGCTTATGTTGCGAACCTTGAATTAAACCGTTTGGCAATTTTATGAAAATTTATGCAACTAAGCAAATTTAATTGATTCTTTATTTGTTACTGTAAAATTATTAAAACCCCTACGAATATTATAGATGTGAAAAGTTATTTATAAGTAGGTATAATTGTTTCTTTTTCACACAATAAACTGTTGAAATACAAGACTGCGTACAAAAGACATCAACGCGAGCCTACAATATAGATGGATCCTTTAGACCCCCCACTTATCGACTCACATAAAGAAAAATAACCTTTCCACCATAATGAGGGCCGAAATAATGTATTTTCATTAAAAATAATTAGTATTATATGAATACAAGTACATTTCAGTTTTTCTATAAATACTTAGTACCTGGATGACCGAGCTCTGCTCGGATATTTTACCTCGGCCTCGAAACCTAATACTTACTAAATTTCATGAAACTCGTTGGAACCGTTTCCGAGGTCCTGATTATTAATTAATACCTATTACATACTTACCGATAAACTTCGAAACCTACAACTTTTATAGGGGCAGTTTTGACTTTGACAGTCAATGACAGCATTTTTTTTTTCACGATACCGGCCAGTATTTATGGAAAGTATGGCATAAAAAGAGTTTTTTACTTTTTTACCCAGCGTTGCCCTCATCTGTCATGGCGCGGATAGTTTCTTACAACACGGTTTTTCAAATGCCTATATCTCGGCAATCGAGCTTTTTTCGGACTTGGAACCTTGATAAATCGATTCCTTGAGCCGAAAACCCCCCACATACTAAATTACAAAAGTATCGTTGGAGCCGTTTTCGAGATCCTAATTAATTGCTCGTTTAAAGATATTAGATATAGGTATAATGACACCTAAAAGATAAAAGTACCTAGATATTCGTACCTATATATTTCGAAAATTCCTATAAATAAATGTTCTATGTCATCATGCACCTGATGGTAATGATCTAAAAGATGTAGTGGTATACAGCAATGCGAGTAATATTATCCCAGCAGTAACGACCAGTAGTTTGCGAAGTTTTGTAGCGATCTGTCTACTCATTATTCTTTACTAAACTCTATTAATATTATGTTTTAGTAAAATGCAATACGTAGGTAGACAACATATCATTAGTCAGACATATTCATGTAAATCCCAAGTTTTCTATATGACGACCCCGTGGTGGGTGGTACTGTCACTGTCACTGTCACTGCCGCTCGCGCTGCCCGCGACTCCTGTCGTCATGTATACAATTATACAATGTACATCTATACTAATATTATAAAGAGGAAATACTTGATTGTTTGTTTATTTGAACTGAATAGGCTCCGACACTACTGGACATATTTTGATGAAACTTGGTTTAAAGATAAGTACATTGATTATTTGGGAGTATTATGATATTCCCACGGGATCGGTAGTAACGTGGGTGAAACCACGGAGCGCTGCCAGTACATACATATAAAGGACATTCAAAGCAAGCCAATAGGAACTAAATGCCAATACTGGATGAAATACACATTAAACACTGCAATAGCTACAACTAAGTACTCAACTCTGGTCTCGTATTTAAATTGGACAACTTACACTCTTGCTTTACCTACAGAGTATTATACAGCCAGAACACGACAGTCGACACGGGGGCCTCTCACAGAGATATACATCACAATTATTCATGTTTTGGACATTAAATGTAGGTAAGTATTATCCATATAGAGATATAAGGATATTTACTGATATTGTAGTAGAGTGTACATTAAAGTGTTGTAACTCACTTCAAACTATATGTAAGTACCTATTAGCTAAAGCGCCGCCTATTTTACTGGTAAACATTTTAAATGAACGATTTGCTGCACTCTGTGTTATGGTGACCGACCGTACAACGGTTGAAATATTTTTATTACTTTTCTTATGTAAATACACTTTATATAATATACTATACCTACTTACATACAAACACACTCAGACCCGAAACAAATATCTGTACATAAATATTTGTTTGGGATGGGAAATGAACCCGCAATCTTCTGCGTTGCGGATGTCGACCTTAGCAACTCTGAGTTTACTGCACTCATCGCTTACTTTTTGATTAGTTTTGATTCAAATCGCATAGAGTAATATAACAGTTAACAACACAAGGCAAAATTATTGTTTAAATAATGCTATAGAACCATCCTGATAATGTACTCTCTAGTCTCCTTTTATATCTCTTATATCTCTAGTCAGTTAACGTGACCGTCCACTGAGTTAACATAACATATAGGAGTAGGTATATCGTGAGAGTCGCACGGTGTAGCGGCAGCGGTGTGTGAGTGGCTCGTGTGGGACTATTTAGGTACTGTTTTATGTGATAATGTCAAGGTGAAAACTCAGGGAACTGCATCCGGGTTCTTACAACTAGGCATATACTGGCTATATGAAGCCACTCGAAGCCATAATTGAAAAGAGTTAAGACTTAGTCAAAAAGGGATAATGAGATGAGTGAGTGAGATAATATTATAAAGTCTGCCTGGATCGTAACCCGACCAAGATATAACATAGACAGGAATGTAAGAATTGGAGGGAAACCTTCGTCTAACAGCAGTAGGACAACTTCGGCTAATATACTTTGTTACAGTTATTTGTGTAGCAGATACAAACTATTTCTTTACTGTGACGTAGTTACTAATCTTTAGGTATATTATATGTGACACAGTGACGCGAACATATCCTGGCTTACTTGTGTCTAATGTCATTACGTTTGGGAAGGTGCTCTACTTACTGAAAGATAGTTTGGATTCTCAACTGGAACCAGTAGGTGGCGCTTCCGTCGGGTGAGCAGGGCAGTCATTAGCATGGTACTCAGCTCCTCCTAAATGGCTGGACTGATATTGATGTTTTTGCCACGAGACAAAACAAATGTATAGTGGTTTCAAGTACTAAGCGTCTAGTTAAGTAAGTTGAAGTATACTTACATTAACACATGATTATGTAGGTACTACAATACAATCGTACGTAAGCATGCATTTACCATGAATAGTGAATACGCAATAAACAATGAAGGGCAAATACAAATACATGGGGCGCGAGAGAATACTTCTTGTTCATTTATATACTTTAGTAAGTCCTTACTTAATACATGTATTGTTCACTTCACGTATCTCATATCTAAACTGATATTCCTTGAAATATAAACGACTGTCACTTGTACCGTGGCTTCACCCGTGCCCCCGCACTACTGTCGATACCGTGGAAATATCGGTATCTACTCGTATGTTACTGACAACGAAGGTTTATTCCATAAACCTGCTGCCATAGGGAATTGGGAATTTCTAAATTTTTATCTAGAAATTCCTCAGCGAAACTCGATAATAAAATCATAATAAGCGATTTTTGGAGTAATTTTTTTGAAAAGTTAAGATACAGAACATTATCGAAAAGGATATCCCGATCGTGACTCTAGTTACAATTAGGTGTACAATGTTACGTCCAACAAATCATACAAGGTAGGGTACGGTCGGAAAGGTACCTACTCGTATCTCTAATCAGAACCATTGTCTGTCTGAAAGGGTACTCATTATTACTTTGAATTAACCGAGTTGAAACGGTCACGACTCATTCCGATATATTTCGTTCATTCAATTACTTTTTATTAAACCATTATTTATAGATCATAGACCATGGGAAGGTAATCATTTTTGATCTCTGTACTTATTTATGTTTCAATGTTAATATATTTTAGGGATGTGGGGGGAAACCGAATCGAGGTAAAATCAGACTTATAATCGTTTTCGCTTTAAGCTCGATCTGCACAGAACAGTGCCGGCACAGTTCCGACACGTGAAGTATATGGATACGTCACGGTACGGCACGTGTCGGAACACTGATGGCAGTGTCAGTGAAAATGATACTGTTGCATACATTTTGTACTAGGTTATCCGTACTGGTCAGTGACAGTGACGTTCAGTGATGTAAGTGATGTACTGTCACTGACGAGTACGGATAGCCTGGTACAAAAAGAATGCAACAATATCATTTTTCACTGACACTGATGGATTGTTTCAAATAATTGCATAGAATATAATTTAGTTTTCAAAAACATAGTAAAATGAGTGAAGTAAACTCCACTCGTTGTAATACGTCCTACTTTATGTGGTTACAATAATAATTGTTGTACGAACCGAACTGGATGTGACGACCTTCATATAGTAGATACCTCCCACTCCCCACAACTCACTGCTCAATATTAAAAAGATCCATAGAATTGCCCGCGGTCAGTTCACCCGAAGGCTATTGTAAAGATGAGCAACATATTGCAACATAATGGTTTCCCATGAGTTGGCAAACACTTGATGGCGATTGTCTCGGATTAATACGTTCGCGGTTACAACCGATGCAATGCCATACATCGTTGTTGCGATATTTGTGATTAGATAGGCTCATTTTAGTGATGATGTGGAGGTCGAATTGTCACACATAGTTATACCATAATTGTATGAGGCACAAACATATATATTATAATACGCGAAATTAGGATTATTATATATTTAGGATATGGCACAAGAAGAAAATGCACCTGTATAATTATTATGACGACACAGTTGACACAATGGTCAACAACGCCGGATTGCCAAACACAGGGTTGAGGGTTCGATTCCCGCCTCAGACAAGTATTTATGTTTAGATATTTGTCTGTGGTCTGGTTGATTCTATGTAGGTAAATATTTACAAAAGAAAAGTATATAAGTAGTATATCCGTTGTCTAGCACCCATAACACAAGTCTTGTTACTTAGCTAACAAACAAACAAACTCTTCAGCTTTATAATATTAATATAAACTAGCTGTTGCCCGAGACTTCTTACTCGTGGTAGTTTTGTTTTATGTACCAAAACCTTCCTCTTGAATCACTATATCTATTAAAAAACCGCATCAAAATCCGATAAGTAGTTTTAAAGATCTAAGCATACATAGGGACAGACAGCGGGAACTGACTTTGGTTTATACTATGTAATGATCCAGACAAAATCCACAGCATGCTGTTCATTCATGAAACTTAACATGCGGTTCAAACGACTAATTTAAATCCACAATACAATCTCGGTAAATGATAATATTTTAGCAAGACATTCCCCGCGTGGCGTGTGGCGTGTGACGTGTGGCGTGGGCGCAGCTCGCACAGCAACCTGTCAACAACGTTCGACAGTTCCCGGACTAGATCGTGACTGTCGTAATATTCAACAATTGATATCAAATATACAATATCTCATGTACCTACTCGTAGTTGGTTCGCTTGTTTCGTTGGTATTGAGAGCAATGTAACGAGCTTTCTACAACTATTTCATGTAATATTGTGTAAGATATTGGCAAAGCCTAAGTAGGCACTTTAAATAATCATCAGAAAAAACAAGTCTGCAAATATCGCAGGTGAACTGAGTTGCGAGTTCGAGCCTCGTCGCGGTGCTTATTTTAAAGAAGTGCTTTAAGCTAAGGACACTGATACATAGTGGATCCTACCAAGATCAAAAAAATTAAGGGTTTCATATTATAAATTCCATAATGAAGAACACTCGTGGATCTTAAATGTTTATTAATATTATATTTTTAAAATAAAACAGTAACCTGCCTGTATAGTGAGCCGATGATCAGTAATTTAAAATGAAATGTGTACGTACGAGTACTAGAGTCATGTTTCCCTCACGATCTGTGCATTATCATTGACCTTTCTAAGATGCTAGGTAGGTAGTACGATGATAGTCAATGTTCTAACATGTGGTGTCAGGTGATTACACCGACCGATATCATAAGTACTGATCGTGTTTGATCATCAACTTATATATCTAATAGCTCCCTGATTAACGGTATTTTTACATTGGCTTTATGGAGCTCATGTTGCACATTGGTGTCCACTTGAAGTGGAAAGTAGGCTGAGCAATGCTTCTTGGATATTAAAGGATAAAATAAGGGCGATTGTTTGGTATGTTTGCTACTAGGTATATACACAATTGTTCTTACTGTACTTCACTACCGTTACCTCAAATATCTGCGATTTTCTGCTATGTTGGAGAAATATAATACCTGAAACAAAAGAATTAAAACATTAAATTCATGCCACAAAGCGATATAGAATTTATTCTTTGTCGTCATTTTAGAAAATTTAGAAAGTGTGAACCTCGGTGAAGGTTCGCACGGTGATCGGGTCGCTCGGACACTAACCCATTTATGATTTACCAATTCATAATATCATCCCTTAGGAAAAATCTCAATTCATACCAAAAATGTTTTTGATTCAGCCCGATATTATAACTTCAACGACATCATTTGTTTTAGAATTAATTTTAAAAGTTTCGTATCAAAAGTGCAACACCTGTAGACACTACAGTTAAAATAATAACGAATGACATAACCCTCCATTTTTACTAATTAGCAATTGTACAACTAAATAAAGTAGCAAGTTATGTTGGATACATTAATAAGTTGAAACCCGTCAGTCAGTCAGTCAGTCCATCAGTCCGTCAGTGATCCATCACAAGCGATGTGCTCGTGATCGGAATACAAAGAGAAATGTATCACTTTCTGGTTGCGTAACGTAATGGCTACTGATACCACATTATGATGATTAGGTCATTGTTATGTAGAGTCGGTGCCTCTATTTGTGTTATCTTTGATCGCATGATCGCATGGTCGCTTCTCTAGGCTCCGGATTCAACTCTATTCACGCGTTGTTCCGTATTCATCCTATGATATCTCATAAAATCCCATTAGGTATTCATCCCAAAATGTACCTACCTTTTTCTAATTCAACCCATAGCATTACACTACATTATATCACAACCCAAATGTTCACATGGAGCCTTAGTGGGTAAGGTACCCAATTATCAAATTTAAAAAGATTTATTAAAACTTATTCCGATTCGTACTTATAAAAACTTTGAGTACGAATGGAAAACAAATCTCAAAATAAAATAGTTGTTAGTTTTGTAATCAAGTAGAGGTAAGTAGGTAGATATAGCTGAGTATTTGTTAGTTCATAAATGGTTCATATTGCGGCACCAAATATTGATAGAATAGACGTAGAGCTATGCATGCTACTGGACCGTCAACTGTTTTTATGGTAATTTGAATTTTTTTGTAAACATATCTTTGTTGAATGTTTTTGTAAAACTAGGTAAAGTATTAACATTATTATTAAAATCAACTTTACTTTAGCGACCGTTTATTTTATAAAATGAGTGGATTTTGACTATCTTATGAACTAAATGAATTGAATAATTAATTAAAAAGACTTGTTATTGTAATTCAATAAACTTAATGACCTAACGAAGTTTGACAAGCTTCATCCGTTACCTGTTACATCCATTACATTTGGTAGTTGCAAGTGACCCCTACTCTAGTGACCAACATGAACGTTTCACGCTATAACATAAATTGAATAACCTGAAAGATGATATTCAGCAATAAAATAACAAATGGCACATCAAATTAGAGTCCGATAATAATATAAAGGTTATACAACAAACATCGTTGCGTAACTAGGTTGACCTACGGCTTACTGACCGCCACCGCTCCACTGTCCCACCGCGACCGTCTCGACCGTACACTGTTCTACGTACACTGACTCATCTCTACTTTGACACATAGCGGGTATTACGTCTACTTTACATTTTTATATTTACAAGATAAACATTTAATGTAGTATGACCAATCTTCGAAAATTATTGCGGTTTTATTTAATTTTGAAATGGGATAAATTGAGACAATGGGATGAATATTAGGGTTGAGTCGGGACTTCATAATTTGTATCTACTGTACTATTTACTTCTATTTCAGGGAGGTACTACTTTTAGGGCTGGATTTCTTTCATCGATTACCCAACTATACTTTAACTAAATCCCCGTCACCTCCCCGAACATACTTATCTAAGTTTACATTATCTAAATCGATTGATCAAACATTAAATCCACGACTTCCGTACATTGAACCTAAAAATAAAATGCCAAAACATATTCGGCAACAATATTGACACGTTGACCCAAGGTTCAGATATAAATGTCGCGTCAATCTCGCACTCGTACCGAACTCCATACGGAACTAAAGCTAAACACTCGTCATTATACAATAATACTATTGTTCATCTTCACAACCATCACTTTATTTAAGAGCTACTTCCAAGATTAATTCCCATAACTTGTCCTTCCATCGTTATAGGACTTGTTATTGTTTTGACAGGCAAATGAATAATACACCGTTCTCTGCTACCTACAGATTGGGAATTGAATTTAATAGTACATTGTGATCCTAGGTGTGAAAGTCACTCATTGAGTCCCGAGATGGAGTTTGGCGCCCGAGCGTAGCGAGGGCGCTTTTAGTTCGAGGGACTTAATGAGTCTTTTACCCGAGGTAAACACTGTGCTTTTCATTACGAATAATACATAAAATTCTTCATAATAACGAGAGTGAATGAGAGACTCCATACTCCATACTACCTCTGGCAGTATGCATGAGCCGTGTGAAGCCATAATTGTTATTCTTTGGTGTTACCTAAAGCAAGGAGGTTAGGTTTTTGAAGTTTCTAATGCGTAATGATACTGATACTGGCTACAAGCACATTGCACAAGCCGCGCGAAGCCATAATTTGACATGACAGCTGTCAGTGAAAGCGATTTTCCCTAGGGCTGAAAGTTTTTCTTTCTACACGCTCTTCAGGCACCTTTAGACCTACTTTCGGAGTATAAGTAATGAAAAATGGTATAAATTGTTAAAATGACATAAATGGTGGGGCTGAATTGTGGGAGTAAATCTATAGGTACCTTCTAGCTGTGCTGTGCCCTGCTTCGCTATGTTCACTCGCGTCAGTTCATAGCCCGTTAGAGTCTATGTATTACTAACACATAGGTAATGTACATTATGTTGTGCATATGTGGTGTTAAGATATTTTTTTGTAATGCATACATTACAAAAAAATATCTTAACACCAATAATAATCAATAAAAGTACCGACATAATTAAAGGGGGGAAAATAATTCGTTCAGCAAATAGCTTCAAGTAATCAGTCCGAAACAGTATTGGTTGGTCAGCATTCGTTGGACCAATAGGTACTTAGACCTGCAGTACTTAGAGATAGGAGTGTTATGCTGCATGCCGACACCGACCTAGGTATGCAGCTAACACCGACCTAGTTGTGCTATATTATTATTCTTATTATCAGTGATGCAGCCGCAGTGGAGTACGTAAAACGTCTTGTGAGTCTGTCGATATTCCGTTCGACGATGTCTTTTTCAATAGATTGTCGTCAAATTTATTGGATTGGCCATGATCATGCACTACACGTTACATTTGTGTTTTTTGAAGGTAAGTAGGTACCTACGCTCTACTCTAAAAGTGACCGAACTGAAACATGTGATCAAAACAAACAAACAATCGGCCGATATCTAGTCTACATCCCCTAGACTTGTGCTAGCGTCGCGCGTCCTACGAGGCGGATTGTATCCGGTATTAACGCGACACACGCTTGACATATTATGCCAGCTATTCACGTTCTATATCTCTCATTAAACACTCTCCAACTGGACATTCAGCTATATAATAACATTTTATCCACAAGGTACTTAGGTCCGTCTATTTGAATAACAATACATGATCCAGTTAGATATCCAAATATAAAGCAATTCATAACTTTTTTAATGTTTAGATTCAAAACTCATCAAAGTTCGTTAAAAATAATATTTTTTGCTCAGTTGTAACACAGTTGAAAAATGGTTAAGTATATTTTGATATCATATACTAACTATACTAGCTGCGCCCCGCGGTTTCACCCGCGTAAGTCCCGATCCCGTGAGAATATCGGGATAAAAAGTAGCCTATGTGTTAATCTAGGTCTCCAGCTATCTAGATACCGAGTTTTATCGCAATCGGTTCGGTAGTTTAGGAGTCCATCGCGGACAAACACGTGACACGAAATTTTTATATATATATATAAAGATAAAGATATGTCATATAAATGAAACAAGACAAATAGCCTATATTGAGTTAAAAAATAGTATAATATGAAGAACCTAAGCCCCTAACCCGAAGGTTAAGGTTAGAAGCATTATTATGTTCTCAAAGGACCATCTGACACATAAGGTTTGGTTATTTACACAAGAAAATACGTGTCACCCATTGTCCTCACTAGATCCTCCAATGAAGTAGATATATGTTGGCACAGCATTACCTACATCATGACTAGGTTAAGTCGTGTTAAGTATACTTACCTATAGCTTGTTGTTTGTGGTTAATTTATTGTACATTGAAGTCAAGCAAGTAGGCAAGTAATCAGTAAAGTACCTTTTGTTTATTTCTAAGACACGGTCAAATCAATATTTACAGTCATTAAAAGTTTCCTTGAGTTCAAATCACGTAAATCAATTACACGCCTCCATATAACTTTAATTATTTACTGAAGTATTTATTACCAACTAACGTCGTCGCTCGTACGATTATAAATATTATGTCTAACCTAGAATGTCCAGCAAAAAGTGACGGTTTTTTTATATTCTATAACTAGATTTAGACAAGCTTCCATTTCTGTCGAAATCCATTCACGAAATAGAGGAAAACTACAATTTTCCCAAAAAAAGGCATGTTCATTAAAAAACTGAGTCATTTTTGTAATTATTTTAAGACATGAATGCTTCAGATTAAACGTAGATTATGTTTGAAATGTTATTTAAGTTTTTATATTGATTACTAGCTGCGCCCCGCGGTTTCACCCGCGTCATATTCGATTCTGTGAGATAATCGGAACAAAAGGCGCAGAGCGCACGCCAATCGGGGCAAGTTGATCAGTCTCTCTATAGATCTACTTATATGGTTTACAATGAAATAAATCACGGCCTTCCCAAATAATAGAGCAATCCAATAATCATAACAATATTTCAATAGGTTCAAGTAGAAAGACAGACTGAAACACATGAATTCTAAAATGATTTTTCATCCTACTAATATTATAAATGTTAAAGTTTGTGTGTATGTATGTTTGGATTAACACATAGGCTACTTTTTACCCCAATATTCCCACGGAAAGTAACGCGGGGGAAGCCGCGGGGCGCAGCTAGTTGAACTACCGAAGTATCGTTCTATTATCAGAGATTAATGTGTTTATTAAGAAATAACATCAAAGTACGAGAGAGACCTACGACGCGGACGAGGCGACCTACTCAGCTCCTTAAGTAACAGTAAGTTACCTTAGATGGTATTCAATAGTTGTAAATGGTTGTAGCACCACACCGCACCTCCTACAGTCTACAGTGTACAGACACAGGCGACCTTGCCGAATTCATTACTGTTACTAATCACTTTTTGATTGCCTACAGATTAATTATGACAGGAATGTCATACTTTATATGATTGGTCGAGATATTATATGCGAATGTTTAGATAATGCATTCGTTTGCTTCAATACGCACTGACGCACTTCCCTGAACCCTTACTTGACGCATGTCCCTGACGTATATTCCTATTTATTTTATGAGAGTATTCGTTGAATAGGCAACATATGACGTTACATACTGAAAGTTCGATTACAAAGATAATATTATTAGATTACTACAAGAATAATTGCTTACTATTCGAAGCCTAACTAGGTCTAAGTTTTACGAAACATTTCTATCTTAGATTAAAATGATATTACATAAAGTAGGACACTCGACTTCACCGTGATCACCACATAGTAGGAAATAATTTACTCTTACTCAAATACATTAGAATATTACATGCAAACAAATAGCTCGATCACGAATGTAAATTATGCGCGGGCGGCGGCCGGAGCGGCGCGGGCGCGGGCGGGGCGCGGGCGCGGGCGGGGCGGGCTAGCAAAGAGTATGTAGAATCATTAATCATACTACATACTTAGAGGCTAGTTATTTCGGCACGGGTGGTAGTAAAACACAATAATTAGGCGCCAGACAAAACTCTAGAGTGTATACTTTATGTAATCTCTACCACAAATACCTATTATAAATGCCATTCGTGTTGTTTTTGTATGAACCGATTGTTATCGGTAATGTATGCTATTCTATTCTATTTCAATTTATTTTGATACATTCATATTTAGAGAGATTATAAGATAAAACAATGAAATTATAGAGGAAAAAATATTTACTTTTTTAAAAGGTACAGAAAAAGGAACGAATGTCCTAATATATTGCACCATCAGGTTCAAATTCACATGACATCGTTGTTGGGTTTTAATATAGATTAATTGTAGAGTTTGTTTAAAGCTCTACAGACAGGTACATTTAAACGACTTTCTATCGTTTGTCACTCCAATGTGTACAGGAATTCAGTGTTAAATAGTTTATCGTAACAAACTGTTTCTCAAATCAGTTTGTATTTTATAAATTGTAGTCGAATGATACATAGTCTATGTGTTGTTATATTTACCTTTCAAACAAACGTAAATATTATAATTATCGTCAATGGCCTATTACAATATTCTATACGTTATCTGGCACCATATCACAAGCGTAGTTGTTATCTAGTCTAGACGGTGCTGTTTGTGTTACTGCCGAAGCCGACGCAAATGATTAGAAAGTATAGAAATATGATAGAAATCTTTTAATTCTTGTAGATATGAAACTAAAGCTTAAATATAACTTATAGCTTAAAATTGGTTTAAAACTATTGAAATCAATCAAGTTCAAATCAATAAATGTATAACACAGGTACATGCAAGAGCCCTATTAACTGTTATATCTACTCTAACGGCTAACGTAGATTATGTAAATACTTCGATCGGCCGATAGCTCGGCAACCGCTAAACAATAAAAGTAGAGGCCTTCAACACTCGGAGCTGTGTCGGCGAGATATCGTCCGATTAAAGAGTGTTAAGCTTGCATTCGACGTTAAATTAAATCGTAATAAAATACTTATATCGATTGACGTACGTTATATTATAAAATGGTACGTAGTAGTAGGTAATAGTGGGTTATTGTAACGTAAGTACATATACCTACCTAGTACCTACGTAATAGCTACCTTCCTTGATCAACGTAAGTCCCGATCACGGGAGAATGTAGGGATAAACGCTACTCTATCTTACAATATAGGTCATTAACCTCAGCATCGAACTCGGTAAGTACCTTTATGATTGTAGTATATAAAATAAGTTATTTATTTTGTTGTTCAAATAATAAAATGTATAGTTTGAACTAGCAACTGCAATCAGGAAGTGCATGATCACTAAATCTCTGACCTGTCTTACCGCGTCGGCGTCATGGTATAGCGTCGTTGTCCGAGCGAGAGCTAGCAGTGCAAGTAACTCTTGCAATCGAGGACCATTAACCTGTCCGATGCCGCATGCCGCATGCCGGTGCGCGGTGTAACAGTTACCGCGTGGTAGTAGATAACATAGACCAGGAACCACTACACTGCATGCCGCCCCGACCGGCACCCTACACCCACACCCGGCACGAGCGCCTGATCGATACACTAAATCTGTCTTTAAACCAAAGATAAATAAACCTACCTACTTCACGTTTGAAATGGTAAAATATTTTCATAAAAGCTTCCGAGAGTTAGTATTTATTATATTATATTTAGCCTATTTAAAAAGAAATTCTTATATAATTATAAATTAATTCCTAATGAAATCCGTAAACACTATCTGGCAACGTCGCTGTTCCCCCGGTACCTTCTCGGCGAGCGAGCATGCTACATCGTCGACCTCATCGTCGCACCACCATCAGGTGAGATGAGGTCAAATGCTGGCCTATTTGACGACCCAGTTGGTACAATGGTCACCATGCCGGCCTGCCAAACACAGGGTTGCGGGTTCGATTCCCGCCTCAGACAAGTATTTATGCTTAGATATTTGTCTGTGGTCTGGTTGTTTCTATGTATTATAAGTATATATTTACAAAAAAAAAAGTATATAAGTAGTATATCCGTTATCTAGCACCCATAACACAAGCCTAGTTACTTAGCTTGGGGCTAGATGGCGATGTGTGGAATGTCCTGAAATATTTATCATTTATTATTTATTTTATTATTTCACGTGAAATAATTAAATAACCGCGGCTGATGAAATCATCAAAATGGTCATACATAATTCTATCCCAGACCACAAATTGACATTTAAATATTTAATCCAATCTTGACGAATGTATCGAGCGACGCGCAATGCGCATACATCAAACCATCATCAGTATTACATTTAACATTTAAAACATAAATGTTCCCAAATCATTGACACGATCATCAATATATTAAGCTCAAAAGATTATCATTTTTCAAAAATTATTCACTGTCAATGTTTTATTGAGTGAATTGCATTTTGTAATACTTACGCATTTCACTTCGAAATATTTGCCAATAACAGAGACTCATCCTTGGGTGTGACCGATGATACACAGAGAGTTGTAACTATGAAACCGCAGGACCATTATAGATAAACGTAAAGGTCTCCTTTTACTAGTTAGTACCTGGATGACCGAGCTTTGCTCGGTATTTTTTTTTTATTTTATAAATTGTGTTTTTTGGAAATTATATTTAAGTACGAATTACATACCTACTAATAAAATGATGAAATATGAATAATATTTTTCGATCTTACCAACAGAATAATAAAAAAATATGAACTGGTTATTTAAAGAAAAAATAATGAGTGCAATTAGTTTGATATTATATTAGAAACAAATCCTTAATTTTTTACAGTTTATCAATCAATTACGCAAGTGAACACGTGCATTAAGAAGACACAAATAATATAAATAAACATTTATTTTCTTAGTCTAACCTCAAAGCAAACACTCATTGACTTCGTGTTACTTAACGACGCCATCTGCTGGAATAACTTTATTGCTCACAAAAAATAGTATTAGTAGTTCGCCAATAGATGTCAGGAAGAGTCATATTTTTCAGTTTAAATTGGGACTACTCAAACGCCTTAAAACACGAATAAAATGACATTTTCTAAAAATGATTCCTAGCTAGATCGATTTATCGCCCCCGAAACCCCCTATATACCAAATTTCATGAAAATCGTTGGAGCCTATTCCGAGATTCCAATTATATATATACAAGAATTGCTCATTTAAAGATATAAGATAGGTACCTAATCGTACTTTGTTCAACCTTTATTTACTTTTCTTGTAATTCAATCCAGTCGAGTTACATGGTGTCGTAAGAAACTCTTGTAAAAAGTTAACCTGAAATATGTCAGAGGTACGCAACCTTGAACACATCGAGTCCTTTAACGGAAAGCTGTCCGTTCGCGTCACGTTGGGAAATACACCGACACTAATGAAGATGCCTTTTAATTATAAATTTAAAATTAATAAAGATATGTTCTGTATTTTAAATGTTCAACATATTTTTGATAGGCAATAATAATAGGTACAAAGTGTCCAACATATTTGTATTCTACTAAAACTATCTAATTATTATTAGAAAAATAGCCAATTTTGTAACAAAATTTAAACGTTGTCTAATATTGCTTCAGACACTTACCTAAATAAATCAAAGCATTTACTTGCGCCATTAAATGCACTCTGAATACGTAAACAATTTTCCACATAAATGAAGTTAAACAGCGAACTATAAACAAATCATGTTTCCATTTACCCATTACGTGGTAAATTGTAACAGTTTGAGACCATAACGTTACATAAAATGACTTAATAAACAACGCGGATTGCGTAACTAAGTATAACAACAACATTTCCTGAAGGGTAAATGTACCCGGTCGTGTCCGAGAGGACGTCTAGCGCCTGCCTGCCGCATTTCTATTTTGTTCACGATTTCTGCAAAAGCCGTATTTATCGAGATTTTTGTTGGAGTTTCTCCTATAAATTCATTCAATTCCATTTAATGGGTTCTAATCTACAGCTAATCGTGCAGCTAAATGTGGAGCTCCTTCCCTTTACTTTTAACGAAGAGGCTGAATTAGCTACATTTGTGCTGACTGATACAGGCTACACTATTGTCTTTGGAAGGTCTGCAGCTACTGGAGTAGCACCGATTCATAACTTAAGTAGGCTCTAACAGCAACGACGAGTAGTTAGTTTACCAGATATATTAGCATTTCCTTACAGTAACTTGTTTGTTTGTAATACCTCACCACTGGCCACTCGCAACTCGCAACTCGCAACTAGTCACTGACACTCGAAGCAGGAACTCAATAGAGATTGGAGAAGGACACAAACTGCTTTTTGTTAATTAATACAACTACTTACTATGTATGCAAGTAGTAACTAAGTACTTAACATGTTTTTTGTTAATTAATTAACTCGCTGTAATTCTACTCAATTCAATTAAAGTAGTCTTTGTACGTTTTTTGTTAATAAAAGGTTTTTAAAACGCAAGTAATTACTCAATTATGCACAGACAAGTACTTGTAAATATAATAAAATGCTTTATTATAGGTATTTAACTTTCTACATTAATCTCTCTAAATTATAAATAGTCTCAACATTTCAACATTCTACAACAAACCTACAAATATTTATGATCTAAACGTTCGTATTAAGTGTACAAAGACTGGCAAACTGCGGTAATTAGACGCAGAAACTGTTTCACAATTATATTACGAACATTGACCGAGTTACCCGCTCGATCAGACTGAATAGGAAAGTCCCTTTCATAGAATAATGTTGAATCTGGGCCAAACTGTCTATAGGGTATGTGTATCTTGTCTAAAAGTACGTAATAAGTAATTGCACTCACGTAGAGAAAGCGCGACGACGACGAACGGACGGACGGAAGGACAAAACCGATCTGACTATTTGTATACGTGATATGAGATAATTCGCGTCCACTCTTGCGCATTGCACGCTTGCGCAAGCTTCCCTGCTACGAGCTCCAATTTTCTACGCAATTCGAAACCTTGTCTTACATGTAATAAAGATAATTGTATTTTTATCGATAGTGATAATATCGACCGCTTTATCCTGCTCGATATTCCGTGTGGTAGTCGTTATGTAATTATGAACCAGTTTGGAATAATTATTTTGTAGTACACGAGTATCGAATTAACGGACGGTATTATGCAATATGAAACAAGACGTTTGAGTTGATCATCCATTATGACCGTTCCAGTCGTAGTAATTTGGAGGGGCGTTTCAATGGGGATAACTTCGTTAGATGAGATCACTTAAATTACCTATTGTCTGCCAACTAAACACTTCGAGTGTGCAAGCAAACTGATGTCTAAATCTCAACTATAATTAACTAAATTAACATGTCTCTATCTTACATTGCAAAAAAGTGTTAAATCAATTAATTATGTAAGAATATGAATAAAATACTTCCTATCCTAGTAAGAATTTAAAATGCTAAAGTATTGTATGCATATATTATTGTTACTTCTTCACTTAAAGCCTACAAAACCGATCGCAATGAAACTTGGTGTGTGAAACTTAGAAAACATGAAATTTGGCTACCTATCAGTGCAATTGCTTTAATGGTAAGCCAATAAAACACCTGTGAAGAATTCACCTAATTCAGTAAAGGCCTACTCTATGCGCTCTAACTGAAGGCAACGCCTACTGCCTTTCTTTATTATTCATTTCCAATTGTGTATTCAATATTGTTGTGCTATGTACGGTCGGCTGCATAATTACAGACCCATCGTAGAGCTCCAAAACGGCTGTAATAAGAATGTTCTCAACACGAGCTAGATTCTAGGCACCTGCTTTAGCTGAAGTTTAAATTATCAAACAAAAATTATAAGAAAGAAAATATTCCAATAATAGTAATGTTAGAACTCTACGGTGGGTCTGCAATCATACTGCTAACCGTACCTACCTACCTACCATCTAGACTAGACAGTTCAGTGTATAAACTATAGTGCATTATCTGTCTAGTGTACAGCGTACACTACACTCTACAGTAAAAACAAGAGGAACACTTTACTCTTCAATATAATGAGATCCATTGAATTGTTAGATTATTGAAACTTTTGTTACGGATTACAATTACTAAGATTTTTATCGAATTGTTCCAATTATTATATAATATAATATCTTTTGTAATCTATTGTATAGAAAATATAATAGAATTTGGCAAAAATATATTATTATGTACTACGACGGTTATATGTTCAAACAACGAAGCTATGGTTCGATTCCCACTTTGGAACAAATTGTAAATTGTGTTTGTATGATGTACATATATAATTTAAAAAAAATGATATATATATATGTATGTTTTAGGTGTCATTGTATAAGTTAATGGTAGTATTTTGTGAATGTTAAGTATTACAAATCCAAATGGTTACCGAGATTCAAATGACGAGGGCTCTCTATTCAATCGATGTGGAAGGAATTAGTTGTATAAACGGTGAAAGTGGTGCAGATTGTAGCGCTCGCGCCGATCGCGCCGAGTACTGTCTGAGTAAACCCATAGTTAAGTACGAGTCGTAAGTTATCTAATCTAAGTTACGGTTATCGACAGAGATTACTGCTTTAAGTGGAAGTTATTTGTACCGATCAATATTCATTTTATTATTATTGCTCATTCGGAAATACGAGTTTACATTCTATATGGAAAATAACTTTAAACTATTTTCGAAGTTTAAGTCGACTAGCAGCGCCCGCGGTTTCACTCGCGTAAGTTCTAATCCCGTGTGAATATCAGGATAAATACTAGCCTATGTCACGTCTAGATACTGTTGCTTTCTCTCTATTATTTTGAATCTGTCCAAAAGAAGAAAGTTCGGGTGCCCGTTTTCTGTCTAAAGAGTATCCTTCCACTTCAAAACGGGAACGCGACCAAAGTGCGGCCGGCTTTCTTTGCTAAGTCTAAGTTTAGAGTAATGACGCGCGCCCTTTCTAAGGTTAACTATGGTAACGAGTATAATGACATCGTGTTCATTACGTCGTCGTCATCGTCGCGTCGTTGCGTACCTAGCACCTATCTAGTGTAGTCAGTGACTACTCGTGGGGCAACATCTCTGGCATTGACCACTAGCGAAAGTTGATAGAGACTAGTTTCCGAACGCACGTCGCACTCGATCAACCTGTGACCAACCTGGATCCAAATGTTTTGATCCATATGTCGTAATAGATCAAGTCTAGTGTTTAACGTCCATTTATCAAATTATTTTTCAATGATAGGTAGGTATTTATATTGATTAATAGTTTCTAGTTGTAAAAGTGGCTTGTTTTATTTCATGTACCTAAGGCATAGGGACCACACACACACACTACACAAGTAAATATAGTTATAAATTCACATAGAACTGTCATAGAGTGGACCATTAAGGTTCACACTCCATTCCACTAGTACCTACCTAAGTACGACCAGGCTATCAATGGGACGTTATCATTCCATCGATCCATAGACTCGACTCGAGCGACTCGTGCGCAACTTTACTCGCCGTTACGAACAAACTAGGACAGTTACTCCGATCGCGAACTATATTTTACCATTCATTTGGTCCAATTACCAAAATTTGAATGTTAGTTGTTAGTTGACTGTCTTTAGTTTTACTTAAGTTTGGATAAACTTATGGAAACGACAGGTTTTTGATTAATTTTATTAACATTCGTTAGTACAGATAGTAATATTTTCACTTAGAAATAGAATACATATATTACTTAGAGCATAGTAAAGTATCGTAGTAACAGCTCGAAGTATTCGTAAACTATAACTATTTGTTGTTCTTGTATACATTGTAGAGGTGGTTCACGTAAATGGAACAATGTCAAAGTGACAAGGTTTCGTTTTTGTGAACCGAGTGTCGATGTCGGGTAGTTCCCACGCCACGTTGTACGTCTCGGTCGCCCGCGCGCCCGCGCCCGCGCCGGTCGTAGCGAGCTGTGAGCTGTTGGTACGAGTATAGTATATACGGAGGCTGTGGTTACTTGCACATTTACTGCTCAATTATAACGTTTTTATATTTCATTATTTCGCAATTTAGAATTTAATTTATGAAGTGGTGACGGTGAGAAGGTAGAAAGCATCTCTTGTATAATCATTCTAAATTTAGTTCTGAATTAGAATTGTTAAGTATTTATATAAATAGTATCGCGATGACTTTCAGCTGTTTACCGACTTATGGGTCTATAGCAGGGGTGTCAAACTGGATTTTCCACGGGGCCATTTCGAAAATTGTAGAAAGCGGGCCAGACACACGTACATTTTTATTTAGTTTATTTGGTGAGGTAGGTATATTTATTGGACACTTTTTCATTATTTACGTAACACTAACAATAATTGATTTGATTTGATTTTGATAATATTTTTTTTCTAACTGTAGGTAAGTTCTGCAAAATTATAAAAAAAGGGGAAGTAATGTTTTTTGATTTTCATAACATAATTTATGTCTGGTGTCAAATTCGTGGTATTTATTTTAAGAATAGACTAAATATTAATTTACATAATACGAGTAGCAAACATTTGTTCATATAAATACGAAATACGAAAAAGGATAGCTAGCTTTCAAATACTCAAAGTTAAGGGTACCTTGCAGATTGGTCACTGCAAGTGCCCAATAGTGAGAAAAGGAAATTTTAAAAATACCTACAGGTAAATTTTTTGTGATCTAGATTCCGACTTCGGGCCGCATCATTATGATTCGCGGCAACAACGTCATGATGATGTTAAATGATTGTACTTTAAGGTGTTTATTGTTCTGCTGATTTACTATCAGAAGCTTATTATTGTGCTTTTGTTTGAAGTAAATCGTACACTTTAAGCATTACAATGCTGGCGGTTAGATGGCAATGGTTCAAAAATACTTTATATGAATAGGTAGAGTATAGAGATAGCAACTAGAGTCGCACGAACTACTGTGCGACTCGGTTGCTCCCTACACCAGTCATTCAAACTGTATGCAATTGCTGGGTAGTAGGTAGTAGGTACCTACAGGGAAGTCATTCACTGGCTTTTTGCGGTACGATACCTAACTCATTTCGGTGGGGACATTACTTATTGCAGACCTTGACGACTTAATACTGTGTAATACTATGTTATAGGTACAGGCACCTATCATCTAACATCGAATACCTTTAGAGGAGCACATTGCTCTATATATTTATAACAATCTTGGAACAAAAATACCTGCTGGTTTTAATAAAATACGATTTATATTTTGTTTAAAAAAATACTACATACATGTTCAGTCATGATGTATAAACATGAATTCTGCCGAGTTACATGAAACGTCTATTCTGATGTATATCTCATATATTCTTGTGTAAAATGCAAGTAGGTACCCATTATCCGGAGTGAAGTTCCCACGGAAACATTAGTGTAGCTGCCTACGAGTGAGTAGTATTATGGTAAACTTACGACATTTGTTGCTGTCTTCATGTTATTATCTTATGGGGTTGCCTCATCTCTACTCTACTTGCTACTCCACGAGGTATAGGCTACAAGCGATTAGCGGGTTACAATATAATACTGCGGTACGACGGCCGAGTGGCAGGTACTGGGGTATAGAATCGGTAAATCCCGGGTTACCCCGGTATTATTTATGTTTTTTTTAAATAGCGATTTACTTATAACAATTTCTACGTAGAGCTAATAACGAATAAAGCGTAAAAATCCTGAAAGTACTGTTAACCCTGGGAAATCCCGGTTCTTGCATAGGCAAGTACCGAAAATCCCGGTTCTTAAAAAAGTCTCCGGTTCTCGATATTCTACTTGATTACGAATTCTCAATTTATCCCAAAATTCTAAGGTAAAAAATGTAACGTATGCCGTACAGATATCAAACGGATATTTAACGGTCGATTGTTAGTTGGATATGATCCTAATTATATTAGTTTACACATTCCCAATGTTATACTTCGAAACAAAAGTGCGACAACAACTCTAAACAAGTTAATTGATCCTTAAATAAATGAACAACTCACACCCACGGTCTAAACTCTAAATATCTAACTCTATTTTAAATGATTGCATATCGTCAAATGTTATTTACGACTCATAGGTAGTCTCACCAATTTCGTCCTTCTTCTAATAATAAAAAATAAAATTGGTCCCACAAATGTAAAATATTCGGAAAACTGTCTTTTTTATTTATGGAACCATCACCACCTCGGTGTACGGTACGGTATACGGTATATACCCGCTCCCGCTCCCGCTCGCTAACAGCTCACAACTTACACAGTCGGTTCTCTAAGGTCAGGTCCCCCCCTTATTGCCTGCATTAGATGCAACACTGACCGCAATCCATTACACCGTGGTTCGTCGACCTCGGCTGCATTCGATCATCACGCGTGCAGCCTCCAACCTCGCCCGCTCCCATCTACAGCTGGGATGTGGGTAGTGTTGCAATCAACAATTCATTTACATGTACATAACTACAACACAACTATGTACGGTCGGAGTCATTCCAATACCTTATAGTAATTTTAAAACTCTACGGTGGGTCGGCAATTCTGACTCCGACCGTACATGAATCATAGATATCAATATCGGGAAGTGGAAATTGAACTTGAATTCATGATATTGGTTTTATTATTAACTAGCTGCATCCCGCTAATGTACTCGCGTTCGAGATCGGGATAAGGAGTCTATGAATTAATCCAGACCCCCAACTATTTACATACCAAGTTTCATCGGAATCGGTTCAGTAGTTTCTGCGTGAAGGAATAATAAACAGACATATGTTATAACTAACTAGCTCATGAACTTTTACATTTATAATATTAGTAGGAATAGGACAACCTGCGTTACTTGGATTTACTCGTGTTCAAAGCTATCGGTCCCTAGATAGGTGAAATATTTAAAGTCGACAGCTGTGCAAAAAGGTGATAATATTCGCTGGTATGTAGTTGTAGGAGTACCTGCACCTATATATATCACCTCGTCATATTTCGTTTGGTTTTCCCGAGTATAACTTTACCTACTGCTACTGCACTCCTCGCCGAATATATCGACCCACAACTTCCTTCTGTCTTAAGTAATCAATAACACAATAATGATTTATTTTATGCTTGTTCATAGTTACGTATAAACAAGAGTTGTAGTAGTAGCTCGATGTTGTCTCGGAGACTGGCGCGGGGGAGTATCGCCCGGGTACAATATAGGCGTCTACTACGTAGTTACGTACATGATATACCTAACACGACTAGTCCAAGTGTGACACCGGTAGATACTGAGATCGATTATAAAATATATATATAGTTATTTCAACAATGAATACTTTGAATATGCATAAAGGTAAATAACAACCGAGTCCCACAACACCCACTTGACAAGTAGCTAGCTATACAGATTCATTCTGCATTGTATACACTAAATGCATTGTACAAAATAAGTAAAAGTTAAGTGTAAGTGGCGCAATACTCGATCTTATCGCTTATCGATATTCCGTTCAATTTCATGTCATATAAATGAAATTCATTAAGACTTCCAGGCAACTTTTGGATGGACAAGAAGTTAAAACATATCTAAGAAGTAATTACAACGAAATATATAATTTTTTAATATTGATTTTATATTATATTGAGATTTGAATTTGAAAAGGAACCTACGAGAACATCAAAATAATGAATACCGAACCTAGGCAACAAACGATTCAGATAAGTAAGAAGCACTGTGACAACTGTACGTGTACGTACGGTCGGCTGCATAATTGCAGACCCATCGTAGAGCTCCAAAACGGCTGTTATAAGAAGGTTTTCAATACAAGCAAGATTCTAGACACCTGCTTTAGTTGAAATTTAAAGTGTTCTAACACATCAATTTATCAAACAAACATTATTAGAATGAAAACATGCAAATAATATTAATTTTAGAACTCTACCGGGGGCTGCAATTATGCAGCCGACTGTACCTATCATTATGTATACCTATCCATCGAACTAAGATCACAAAACAAACATTCAAAGTCCTAAATACCTAACAAATTACTATTATTGTAACACGGTTACTTATGCAAAAAGTTTAACGAGCATGTATCAAATGATAGAGTCGCAGCTCGCAGGTGGAAGTGGAATCGATTCGATTCGTCAAGCAACCGACAATCGATGGCTATGGTTTGTAATCGAATAATGTTCTAAATGTAAGTAGTAGTAGTTATTGCGACATATAGTCGGTCGCTTGCGCCCGCCGCCGCCGCCGGTAGGTACCGGTACCGGTGGGTAGTTGGGTACCTACTACCTGATTCTATCGATACAGTGTCCGTCGACTGAGTTACGACACTAATCACTTTACTAATTCATTGATTTATTCATTATAAAGTGGACGATATACAGTGTGACTCGGAAACGCTATTCTAACACTCAACAGGGTTGTTTTACTCGTCTAAACATTAAATATTCTACGGCTTCTTTTT
This sequence comes from Idaea straminata, assembly GCA_951213275.1. Taxonomy (NCBI): domain Eukaryota; kingdom Metazoa; phylum Arthropoda; class Insecta; order Lepidoptera; family Geometridae; genus Idaea; species Idaea straminata. Next base: position 15,842,697 of record OX577847.1, read on the forward strand.
TTAAAGATTTGATATCTTTCACTCGATAATCAGTTGTTTCTCAGAGTTAGAGGACATAGAGTTTATGTTTTTATTTGTCGATTGATTTTATTAGTTAAGGCGCTCTTCCAGTACCGTGTGTAGGTATTCACATAACCTTAGCCCTCAAAGCTCTCAAAGACGTAGCGTGCTGCGTGCTAACTGTTATATTTGATCGATATGCAAAACATTTTAGCATTATTATCCACAAATATAGTTCCTAGAGGTCAAAACCTATCATTTGATTCATTTTAGAAACAAACGTTAATTATTTTTGACTAAAACCCGATAAACGATCTAATAATTCTCTGTTTTCTAAAATTTTTTTATCGAACGAAGTTGTCCATATCATGTTTTCAACCACAATAAAAAAAAATATGGTTATTAAACTACAATATCCATTTATATCCAAATAACAAAAAACAGTATTTGATTACTTAGAGTTGCTTAAAACTAAGGTCGATTTTAGTAGCTTTATAAGCACCTGGTCTTAACGCCGTCTAAGTCCGAATAATGAATAATCCGGAAAATCACAAATTCTTAAATTATTTTGGGATTTCTGTAGTAAAAATGTACCCGCCTGAGGCCTCTTAGATTTGTTCGTGTTTTAAGATGCAGTTGTTCAAAGTACAAAATATAGTATTTTATAATAATTCCTAAGATTTTGGCCTTTCGGTGTACATCTGTACATTGTATCTGTTTAGTCTTCGAAATTAAAATTCAAAGACGTTTTTAAGGTCGTTCATTGTATTATTTATCACTAGAAGCGGCCACGCTTCACAAATAGTTGAAATTGAGGGATAAAGTAACCTACCTCTATTCCAGAACTCAAACTATCTACAAAAAAATCATCATTATCAAACTTTCATATTTATAATATTCAAAGAAGAACCTCGAACCACAACAGTAATAATTGGACTAGCACCAGGTAACTAACTAACAATACCATATTTGCAATAAACACGAAATAAAAAGACATATTATTTGATTCGGCTTGTTAACATTGATTGTAAGTGTTACAATACTTTCATTACGATATTATTGACAAGGTCGCGTTTTGCAATCCCATTCAATAGTGTTTAATGATGTTGTTGTTAAATTGAAAGCGATCGATTCGATTGACTTATTAACATTACAATGTGTTTATTGTACCGTTCACTCCGTAGTAGATCTAACTCTATGGCTTCATTCACTCACTTTCCGTCAACAATCGCACGAAACGCAACCGACAACGTTTTCATTTATGATTATTAATTACTTTTTATTAATAGACTATTGTTAAGCAAATTGTAGTTGCATTTAGAAAACAATAAAAGCTACGCTTCAAAATGTATCCTGCGTAGGATTCCGTGGGATTTTTAAATTAGGATCTTACTATCCCCATTGGAGCCGATAAGGGGGGAGGGTCGAATATAGCGCAACACTCAGAGTATTTGTGGAACAGACTATGGGTAATCCTCAAGGTTAAAAGAATAACCCGGCAATTCAGGATAATCCTGTGCAAATGGCCACGAATTGTCATTTTAATCGATAAGGCCAACAGACAACAAACTAATAACAATCAAAATATGTTGTAGGTAGGTTAGGTGTATACTCGTATACCAGCCTAAACGGAGTGTAACATGTTAGGTGGTGTGGTGAGGTAAGCAAGCAATCCTGCGCACGTGACGTGTCTGCACTACATCAGCCCTTGCCTTGATAGGAATCCGTGCGACACGATCACATCGTATCTAGCACAGTTCGGTGTTGCGACATCGACATCGACAGCGACAACGACAGCGGCTGAAGGTCTTCACTTCAAGATCACATCGCATCACCGTGCACCGCACACCACACTCGGACCGTACGGCGCACAATCAGTTCAAGACAACACTTGTTTATGAATCATACCATTGTCTATCTATACCTAACATTGTCGCACACTTCTCATTAAGCGGGTATGAAAAGAAAATTGTGTTTGTCAAAATACTCAATTCTTCTGAAGAACGTCATCTCTAATCCCTTCGAAGCTTTAACCAAGTCTATTGTTTTTATTTTGTGAATAATTTAAAAAGTTAAATTAAGCGATGTTTCAAATCATACTATGATTTGAAAGTATATCAAAAAGTATAATGTTCGTTTATAAAATGTTGTTCTTCAGAAATTATGATGCAAACGATCATTTCGACCTACTGAATATTTTTTTGTAAAAAAATCTAGTTTATTTTTTAATTTAATTTTAAATTCTAGTTGATATTCTCTTAGTTTGTCGCACTAACCATTGTGTGACGTTTCATAGATTATATACCTACTCTACAAACTGATTCATTTTACTTTCTAAGTTGGTATGTTATACATATACTTACTTATATATTATGTGTATTGTCATAGAGAAATTACTTGCACGATGGCAAATGTATTTTTAATGTAGAACACTTTTCACCTTTTCAAATTTCTTTAAATAGCGTTGTTGTTAAGTTATTTGAAATAATGGAAGTGGAATTTCCCTCAAATCTGTATGAAGTTCATTGTTCATCCAAATATTTAGATCAAACATTTGGATATTTTCCGTCCAACTGCGTCTTGACAGTACAATGGTGAGTTTTATTTCAATTTCATTTTTGTTTAATAAATAAACTGGTTATGATAAAGGCGGTCTAATCTCAATCACAATGTAGGGTCAATGACAAAATCTCTTGGTCATAGAAACTATCCGTTCCGACCCTTGACCAGAGATCGTTTCAGACTTAGACTTCAGCGCCATCTATCGAAACTTGTTTTATTAAACAGAAAAAAAGGTAATAGAAATCTTTTCATTACAATGTCACTTGCAAGTAGTGTGAGTTGGCCTGCTATATGTGGGTAGGTACCTACTGCTCGTTAACATAAAAGTCAGTTCACTCTAAAACAAACAAAACGAAAACTTTGATGAAGTAATGTAAGAACACGACAACCGTAAAATTGAAAATTCTCATGCAGCAGTCAATGACCGGCTTCGGAACATCTCGATATATATTTTGAAACACTGATTGACACCGGCACGTTGCCGGCACGTTACCGGCAATACCGGCATGCGGCATCGTCCAAAGTTGATGCAATGTCGAATCGAAACAGAATCGATGCACCGATTCAAGTATCGAGTGAAAGTGACGATTACTGCAATCGAGTTATTAGGTGGCCTGATGTAATGATTGCTTCGCAACGCTTTTTTATCGATTGTTATTCGATAATAATGATTCAATAACCACCTGCTAGCTTAGAGCTGCAGCTGTTCTATCGATCGATCGATCGATCGCCGACTATTTGGTTTATTTTTTAATCGAAACTTTCTTTGTTCTTTGTGTTGTTTGTTATTTTGTTTATAAAGTTGGTCAGACTGTAGAGTTTTATCATTGTTGAAATACTGTAGGTCATTCACTCATTTTCCGTACCATTGTATTTTTATTTTATCTATTAATAATAATAATTAATTAATTAATAAATGTTACAGGACATCCCACACATCGCCATCTAGCCCCAAGCTAAGTAACTAAACTTGTGTTATGGGTGCTAGACAACTCATATATAATTTTCTTTTGTAAATATATACTTATGATACACAGAAACAGCCAGACCATAGACAAATATCGCTTAGATACTTGTCTGAGGCGGGAATCGAACCCGCAACCCCGTGTTTGGCAGTCCGGCATGGTGACCATTATGCCAACTGGGTCGTCAAATCTATTACCTACATTACATTAGAGTTACCAAAACTGAAAATGGTGACATCTGCCCAAAGTAACGTTACGCAATAATAATAGAGATAGATTAGTCGCATCATGCTCTACTTGCTACTACAACGATATTTTATTGACTCATTTATGACAGAGTATTATGAAGGAATCACCGGTTTTACCACTCTCTCTTCAATCTCCAATTATCAAACGTTATGACAATTGTAAACCGAGGCGACGACGGCCGCGGCGGTCGTGTTTGTTGTTGTCAGTATTAGGTATATAAATATATAACCAACACATGAGCGATTGTGTACTTATCTTGAGATCAACTTACATAAACCCACTCGTAGAAGGACAGTCACCACTGTTGCTGGGAACATACCGCAAAAAGAAAACAATAAAGATTCATTACGTTTTAAATATTTTACATTTGCATTTTATAGAGATGTTCCTCGTTCCTGAATGAACAATCTTGAGTTTTTATGACTGTGAAATACCTTCCTACATACGCTCGCTCTGCCTTTACACTACTGTACAGACTGTACAGACTGTACACTGTACTGTACGTATGTTACCTAAGGACGACACGTCTACTGTGAAGGCTGCATACACCCTACACTCGTATACAGAATGTTGTAAGTGACAGTTACGAGTAAGTCACCGCGCGGGTTACATTTTAGAGACAAATTCGTGACTTTGATACAGAATATCCTTTAACGGTATGCAAAACCGAGGACAAACATATTTATTTGTTTTGAACGGGTTTTATATGAAACACAAAAGTACACTGAAACATTTAATAAGTACCTTTAAAATAGTCATTTTACTGTTTGATTGTATAAATGTACACAATGGGTAAATAAATACCAATTATTGTATCGTCAAAGATTTTACGACCAGAACCACCTCCTTTTAGAATCCGGCGGCGGAGGTAGCTGACCAACGTAAACATTCCTGTCGCTTATAAGGCAATTTTTTAAATATTGCTTTGAAAACTGTTGTTAAGTGTCGTTGCTGTGTAAACAGTTTGTAGATGTAATATATCTCGTTGTTTTTGAATCAAAATTCAAGTCAAAAGATGTAAACAATCGGAACATTATCCTTGAAGGCACAGAAGGTACACGCGGTGGTTGATTCCCGAGATGTCATTGAGATATGGTCACAATATACCTACTGGCAGTGGCAGAGTATAGATACACACAACAATGGAAGGCACACGCATTATACTGTCCAATAGGAGAGTGCACCTTGGACGTGTGACTACAGGCTTATCTATCACTAGCGACCCGCCCCGGCTTCGCACGGGTGCAATGCTGATACTAAATACACTACAGAAAAACTCTGAACGTTGTATATAAAAACATAGCGGCCCGCTCCGGCTTCGCACTGGTATAAAATATATAGACTATGTGATTAAAATCGATTCAGTAGTTTTGATTTATTCATTACTGCCCGTGGCCCGCACGCGTTAAATTTGGAGTAAAACAATCCCCCTTTCCCTTTACCATGAAGATTTCCTGCTATCTTTGGAATATCTAAATTCATACACTACATTTTTACTTATTTACTTTTTACGTTTTTTTGCCGCACTGGGCGGCCGGCCGGTACCGCCGCAAACGCTACGTCCCGCAATTTTTAAATCTGTAATATCTTCGAAAATATTCACTTAAATCCTACGGTGTAAAGGGCCATATAGATCTATATTAAATGAACAATGTATTCAAGGTATTTAATTGGTTAAGGATTAATACTGTATTGGTTAAAATCGCTTCGAAAATTAGCCATTATTTGTCGTAAAAAGTAAATGACAAAAAAAAGTTATTGTGGGTTATCCATAAGAGATAGACATATATCATCACGGACTTTTCTGTAGACCTTTTCAATGTGTACAATACTTAGTACATTATTTTAATAAAACTCATAGGGTTCAGCCTGCGTTTGCAATGTAAGCGGAAAAAATGTAATTATTTACGACATCACATTAGAAACCTCAAAAATAACCAGTACTTCTCCACTATTTAATGGATGTTATTATACATATAAACCTTCCTCTTGAATCACTCTATCTATTAAAAAAACCGCATCAAAATCCGTTGCGTAGGGTCAAAGATTTAAGCATACAAAGGGACATAGGGACATAGGGACAGAGAAAGCGACTTTGTTTTATACTATGTAGTGATTCGTCTGGAGCTAGAGACATAAGGAACGGGCGGGTATCTGTGCCTGGCCAACTAGAAGACATAACTCTACCAATCGGTCTTGCTTCGATCCTATTCCAGATTTCTAGACGTCTTTCACTGTCCAGATAGATGCTGTTACACGGAGAAATAAGTGAACTACAAGAAGTTGACTAAGGTTTATAGTTGTTTGTATAGAAAACAGTAGATGTGCAATGTACAATAGATAGTTGACTGACTGAGGTAGCGGCATTTATCTCGCTCGATAGATGGCCCACATGTTAGGCCTTGAGAGCCGTCGTCGCCACCGCCGCCACCGCTAGAAGCACACGTCTTGCACCAAACTCGTTACAATTGTGGTTGTAAGAAATATACATAGTATGGTAAGTTGGAAGCGGAACTACCGGCCGATGCTTGGCTTCCGTTCTTTTATTGAAACAATAGCTTCTTATGTAACATGTGTATACAGATGTCTCACACTAAATGGTAAAAAATGATGTTTGTAATGTAACGCGTGAACGTAACGTAACGTAACGCAACGCAACCGGGTTCACTAACTGATCCATTGTATCTGCGAGGGAGAAGCATCGATTTGTATACACTTTTACAATAATTAACCTAACTTACGGCGTATTTAGAAGGCAAAAGCAAAATGCCTTTCGTTTAATGTTCGTTGGTGAAATCTTTCCCTACATCTGGGGATAACTTAAAGATGAAAATTACAAAAAATGGAAGTAAAAAATCTTACCTACAAATAGTACCCACAACAACACTTTTTCCAACACAATTTTCCATGTAATAATCGATCGACGACGGGTTTTTGTGTTTCACCCCTATAGTACCTATCGTAATCATGAGGCATGGCGGTGGCGAGACATTCGGTACCATTCGGTACCTACACTACATACTACATACATAGTTCAAGTGTTACTTCATGTTCGGTAGTCCATGTTATTTTATGTAAATTGTATTTAATTGCTTATCTTATATAATTACAAGTATATAGGTAAAACATAGGTAAAAGTAGGTATTTCGAATTAATATTATGAATTGTTAAGGCTGAATATAAATTTAACGAGCTAAGCTTTACATTTATGATGATCCAAAGAGGTTGCATCTAAGCTACTACTGTGCAAGTCCATTGAAAACGATTTTGTATATATAATCTGTCGTTATCTGATATAATGAATAAATTATTGTATATCCGAACTCATAAATCAGTCGAATACAAAAATAAGAATGTTATATTAGATGGGTGTATGTAAACAATATAGCAATAAAATGTCATAACAAGTTATTGGATAACAAGTTCATTGCCGGACGACGGTCGACTCTCGATGGACGAGCGACGCGACGACGACGCTGCCTTCTGCCTGCTGGCAGACATGACGACCGACTGACGATCGGCCGACACGAGTAGAGCAATTTTTGGAACTAGAGCCGTTCTTTCCGAATTTTTTAACCGACTGTTTTGTAAGCATTTCACAACAACGTGTTTAAATATTACTAGGGACATGATTGTTAGGTAGATACATAGAATTGCTTAAATATGTAGGTATTCAAAATAATGGTTAGTACCGGCGCGAGTCATCGTTGGACTCTCTTTATACCTAGTATATACAATCAAATGGTAATATATCATTATATACTTAATTGACATCTATTACGAGATTTTCTTTAACTAAGCTGTAGCTGTACGACTATAGATGACTGTATGCAGCAGCTTTATGCAAACACCATATTACAGCTTACGTAAAAGCTATCTAGCTAGCTAGCCGCAATCAAATAAATCGAGATCGAGATTATATTAAAATCCTAGGTTTAATAGAATCTAAATTTTTACAGTTTTTCTATAATATATATCAGCCAATTTCTAACCGTTATAAGACCTGTCGTTATTGTATGGATCGAACTGCTGGACCGTGAAGATTGCATGCAGCGGAGATGGCAATGTTGAGATGTATGTGTGTCTATCGGTGATAATCATAATCATTTATTGACGAAAACTGTATGAACATTCTGAGTTTTTGTTTAGTTTATCGCGTTCAAAGTTTTGTTTTATAATTTATGTAATCTACATAATAATATACATCCTGCAAGCTATGGTTTATCCTGTACAAAACTTTGAAATACATTTATAACGATTTCCCATAGCAAGCCTAGCGAGACGTCTCGAACACCTATCAATCTAACTAACCAATCAGTAATTATTCAGCTAAAGAACTAAACACAAACGGTCAAGTTTCTCAATCTGAATAAATCGATTAAACTAATCGATCTAATTCGTTAATCGATTTTAAATTTCTCGCAACTGCAATAAAGAACAAAGCCGGACCGATTCTCGGTTTCGTATTGAATCATTAAGGCATAGTAACGGGCAATTGTCTTATTGCACCAGATCGGACAGGGTCGCCCGCGCTGGTCGGCGACTGGTTGCGACCATTGCGACACTCGCCTTCGCCTTGCTTCGACGACTACAATAACTAGATCATTATTTGACAAGTTTCGATTATGTAAACTATTTAAATCGCGAAAATTAGTCGGTATTACAGGTATTTATGTAATTAGATTAACTTAATTTGATTTTGTTGTTTAAAAGTACTTTATTTTTTGTGTAACCGACTGGAGCCACGGTTTGCCCAATCGAACTTCAGTGTTACAGCGACAAAAACATTTCGCAGAAAATGTAATGTACCTACTCTATTGGCATTTAATGGTCTGGCAACATAATTAAGGTGTACATTCTTTGGGATAATTATAAGAAATTGCAGTGTTTTTGTCAACGACAGTTCGTAGCTATGTTTCCGGGTACACGGAGTGCATTCTTGATACTTGTCGAATGAACGATAAGAATCTCTGGGTGAATTATTTACCTATAGGTACATAATGTACGACATCAACTATACATATACCTAGTGGTATTAGAAGTATACCTTCACTATCGACTTGTAATTCTAGTCTCGGTTATTAAACATTCAGAATTTTTCCGAACGATCAAATACTCTATGTTAGCGATCTTAGCGAGCTAGATATCGGTGAGTGGAGCGGAGTGGAGTGGGCGGCCTCGATATGACCACACCTTGTAGGGCTGTTGGTCGCTAGTTACCGGGAGCTGGTGGTCACCACGCGGAAACAACGCCAGCAAATAGGTTACAATTGGTTTACAAACCTCTGTGGTATGGTACCTACTACTGGTTGAACAGGATTTACTTTAACATTTTGGAGCTTTTACCAAGTTCCGTGTTACGATCAGTTTCCATTATCTTGTTTATTGTTCGTTATAAATTAATTTCATACATTACACATACGGACATAGTTCTCAGAACACACAAGAATCGTTCAGCTTGTGGATGAAAGCCCGAGAATTGGTTCGAAACTATTCGTGGGGACGTCATAGACAGACAGACAGACATAGGATTAAGTTGGGATCAAACTCATAACACATTAAAATTATAGTTGAAAGAATCCTGTTAGAGTATCATCTGAACTCTGAAAAGGAAGGATAGGAACCTGTTGTACCTGCATTAGATGTAAGACATTCACGTGTCTTTTCATCGTTAATACCTGGTTCGGTACATACGAACAATAACGTCCAGCAACCAGTAGGTGCCGGTAGCGTGCAGGCAGCAGGCAGCAGGCAGCAGCGGGTAGTGGTCGCGGTGAAAGGATACCTACCAAAGTAGTCCAACCTTGAGACAGAAGCCACACCACGAAGGTCAAACACCGATATATACTCGCACTATACCTACATTACACTTCCGCGTACACACCACAACATTTTATAAAGAAAAAAATATCCAATTATAGGTTACCAGTGACAATTGCTCGAGATCATAATTTACTCGGTAATCTTCCATTTTATGCGGTTTTATGAATATAGAGGTATACATTTGCAAGGCTGTCTATTTAAAGTGGAATTTACTTCGACAGCTTTAATGCCTTACACAGGAAAATATTCAAAATAACGTCGTTCTGAAATTCATTGGAATTCATTCCATTGATTTCGAAGTTTTATGCAATTCTTTAATTAAATTAAAGTTAATATATTCTTGAATAATTAATGAATGTAAAGTGTACTCTTGACTGGAATAATATATAATCGTAGTGTACATAATCTTGCATCAGTCCATCATCAGTGAGACGGAGTTTAATGAAACATACGTGTCAGTTGCGTGTGTCCACTGTCTACGAGTGTCTGTAGTCGCACGAAATAAATTTAGCTATATATATTGAAATAAATGTACCTATCCCTTTCCTTTAATCCATATTTAACCAATTCTTTTTATTATAAATCCTAGGCACCTATATTTAGTATCTAATATATTTTAGTAGGTAGTTTACAGCATACTTACCTTTAATTAAGAACTGAGCTTACTTATTATAATATAACAATTTAGGGTATAAGGAAACTATTTTAAATAGGCCATCAAATAATAAAGGCTTATTTTAAACTTCAATATCTGTATTTTAAATTCAACACTAAATAAGTTAATTATTATAAATTATAATTACCTTTTTATTAATTTTAATTTAATTTTAAATTTTAAATATTTTATATTTTAACACTAAATCATTTTAAATATTTTATATTGTAACACTAGATCATATATTTATTTATAAAAACATATAAAACAAATATTAATTAATTAACTATCACATAAAACAAATTTCAAACTAGTACTTAACTTTTTAAGACTCTAATGTTGATCACCCAATTTCTGCACTTTTATCCTCTCTCCACCACTTCCGACGACATAATCATCCCCCTCATTGCCGTTCCAGTCTTTTTATAAGGGCTGTCCACGAGAGTGTGGCCGTCTTTAGAAAAACGTCACGTGTTTTTAAGTAACTTCCTTTTTATTTCAATAACCATTGAAATAAAAAGGAACAAACACAAAAATGATTGTGTACAGTCTTAAAAAGTCTAACAATATTTATTATCGTATTATTTGCAATAAACATAGTATTTTTAATAAATAATGACTAAATAGAAGCTCTATTGGTACATCTATTGATTATGCGGAAGTACATCAATATTCGATAACTTACTCACAATTTAGCACAATAAACACAGTATCTTTAATCAAGCTTATTTACAACAAAATAAGTTTTACGTAATTTATCCTATTACTTGTAATTTTTAATATAATGTTTTTAACGAATATGAATTTTAATAAAAGCGTTATTAGTACAAAACCTATGAAATGTCCGGTTCGTAATTAGTAGTTTATTTACTTATTTCTTTAACACAAATTACTACGAAAACAATAAATATCATTTAAATGCTTTTTATTAGGTAAAAATTGGCATCTTTTGATCATAATTTTGAGAATAATCTATCACGGCCAGACTGACAAGTACTTCGTTCTCGAAGTACCCATACAAATAAATTTTTCAATTATTTTAGCCTCTGGCCTTAAACATACTGGACCTATCATCTGCTGCATATGAATTTCAGTACCAGTATCAGGGCAGTGGCCGACCAGCAGTTTAAACACAACTAAATAAATCATTTTCCAATTATTTTAGCCTCTGGCCTTAAACATACTGGGCCTATCATCTGCTGCACATGAATTTCAGCACCAGTATCAGGGCAGTGACCGACCAGCAGTTTAAACACTACTTTGCCTTTGACATGCTAGACCTATCACCTGTTGAACATGAATTTCAGCACTAGCATCAAGGCAGTAACCCAACAGTCATAATACTTATTCACATGTAAGCCTTTCCTTTTCTTTCTCTTTATAATATTTCATCAAAAAAAGATCAATCATAGTCCACATATACCTCCGTTATGTCAATTCTGAATTTTTTAATCTTGATTAATAAAATAATAATAGTAATTTGTGCCAAATATAATCAATAGAATCACTAAAATTTAACTAATCTATCACGGGTAGAAAATAACCCAAGACAATCATTCTATGAGAAAAAGAATTAACCCCATATACTATATATATAAAAATATCTTAGTTACAACTACAAAATAAAAAAAATCCTAAAATAATAATGAAAGATTCTGTATAGATTCATCTACAATATCAGATAGCTGAGCCTGAATTGAAGGTAGATTAGCTTAGCGAAAGCCTAATAGGGGAGAAAAAAAAAACTGTAGTTCTTTTTTTTTTGCATAAGAGTCTGTTGAACTTTACAAAGAACGTTCGGCCATTCTGTAGAGATACTAGTGGATTTAATATTAATGGAACCTACATATCTTTTTACTTGATCATTACTACAGGGTGTTCCCGTTGCTGGTATTTGATGGAAACCAGTGATAGAAATTAAAATTTTTGTCTTACTTACCTAATCTATCAAGTTGATCGTGAATGAGAGGAAGTTTGAAATCTTTATTTTACTATTATTTTATTTATGGCTCCAAAATCAATACGGTACAAAACAAATAATAATAATAATCAATCCAAAATAATCGGTTGCTACAGTCCTTTTATTTTCTAGTAGCGCCGGACTTATATGGGGTAAGAGGAATTACTTTATTTAATTATTGCATTAACTAGTAGTAGTATCGATATTAGATGGAATGTTTGAGCGTTGTTTAAAGAAGCACACAGATTCTTCATGGCCAATTCTCTTACAGTATGTGCATTGAGGTTTATTGGCTGGAAATGGTGAAGATACAGGATTTGCTGGCCGAAAATCAAGGGTATTTCTATATTTAAAACATTGGTGTTTTAAATGACCTGTCTTTCCACACAAAAAACACAGTTTCTCTTGGTCAATTTCATCAACTTTAGGACGTTTGCTAGTTGAAGGGGAATCTATTTGATGATTAGGTTTTGGATTTGAATCTAACTTATGCTTTTTAGGTTGTTTAGCATAGGTAGTGAATAAAGAAATTAATTCAGCGGTTGTTTCAACTCTACTGTTATGAGATGCCATCTTAATATTAACATCGGTGATACCTCCACAAACAAGCTCAACTAACTGACTCTCTGTAAACGTTACTTTTGTATTTTTTAACAATCGCACTTTTTCCCTAGCATATTCACAATAAGAATCTACAAAATCAGAATTATAGAGGACCGCTTTTGTAAGCTTTTCAGATAGATTACGTTTTTCAGGGTATAAATCTCTTATAGTACTAAGAAATTCACCCCAAGTCCTTCCTTCTTCGGGATCCCATGTTTCATACCAAGTAAAAGCGGACCCTTTTAAGGCCTTACCTGCTTTGGCAACTGTTGTAGCGCTGCTCCAGTTCAGGTCCGCTGCGATGGCGTCAATATTACTACACCATCTCTCCGCACCATTGTCGTTTATTTCTGGGTCGAAGGTTGGCAGCACCACGTCGTCTCCCTGCTGTCTTCCAGCCACGGCGTCTCGTATGGACTTCAAGAGCCCTTCAATAATAGAACGATCCATTGGACCACACGTCCACAAGCACCTGTGCAAAAATAAATGTATTAATACTTAGAAACGTAGTTTCATCCCACTTCTGAAAATAAATTTAGCTATATATATTGAAATAAATGTACCTATCCCTTTCCTTTAATCCATATTTAACCAATTCTTTTTATTATAAATCCTAGGCACCTATATTTAGTATCTAATATATTTTAGTAGGTAGTTTACAGCATACTTACCTTTAATTAAGAACTGAGCTTACTTATTATAATATAACAATTTAGGGTATAAGGAAACTATTTTAAATAGGCCATCAAATAATAAAGGCTTATTTTAAACTTCAATATCTGTATTTTAAATTCAACACTAAATAAGTTAATTATTATAAATTATAATTACCTTTTTATTAATTTTAATTTAATTTTAAATTTTAAATATTTTATATTTTAACACTAAATCATTTTAAATATTTTATATTGTAACACTAGATCATATATTTATTTATAAAAACATATAAAACAAATATTAATTAATTAACTATCACATAAAACAAATTTCAAACTAGTACTTAACTTTTTAAGACTCTAATGTTGATCACCCAATTTCTGCACTTTTATCCTCTCTCCACCACTTCCGACGACATAATCATCCCCCTCATTGCCGTTCCAGTCTTTTTATAAGGGCTGTCCACGAGAGTGTGGCCGTCTTTAGAAAAACGTCACGTGTTTTTAAGTAACTTCCTTTTTATTTCAATAACCATTGAAATAAAAAGGAACAAACACAAAAATGATTGTGTACAGTCTTAAAAAGTCTAACAATATTTATTATCGTATTATTTGCAATAAACATAGTATTTTTAATAAATAATGACTAAATAGAAGCTCTATTGGTACATCTATTGATTATGCGGAAGTACATCAATATTCGATAACTTACTCACAATTTAGCACAATAAACACAGTATCTTTAATCAAGCTTATTTACAACAAAATAAGTTTTACGTAATTTATCCTATTACTTGTAATTTTTAATATAATGTTTTTAACGAATATGAATTTTAATAAAAGCGTTATTAGTACAAAACCTATGAAATGTCCGGTTCGTAATTAGTAGTTTATTTACTTATTTCTTTAACACAAATTACTACGAAAACAATAAATATCATTTAAATGCTTTTTATTAGGTAAAAATTGGCATCTTTTGATCATAATTTTGAGAATAATCTATCACACGCGTCGCTCGGAGGTAACCACTGTGTTCTCGTGAAACATCTGCCGCGATCCGTGAACCCATCCTCTTAATTAATCCATACGCATCCCACAATATTTCATTTCACGTAAAGAAACCTAAACTCATCCCAAAAGTGATCTCAATTCAGTCTCAATATATCGATCTCCGTAACATAACAAAATAACATAATTATCCCGTTTTATATAACTTTATTAATTAAATAATTAATAAATTAATAACAAATAGAATAGTATCGATTGATAGAACAGACTCGCTCAGTGCGAGCCAACAACCAACGTAAGCTCTACATATCGAACCGGTTGTGAACGACCTTGCTACTTAGATTAGAATAGAAGGCGACTCATTATCATAATACATTTTTATATTAAATATGTACATTTGCCGGTCACTAGAGACATGGCGGGGACTTTAACAGGAGGACCTTACCGACATTGTGATTCAAGACAAAGCTAGCAGCACCTCGCGGTTTCACCCGCGTGAGTCCCGATCCCGTGGGAATATTGGAAAAAAGTGGCTTATGTTCTCAGGGATTCAATGAATCCTCATACCAGTATTTCATCAAAATCGGTCTTGTAGTTTTAGAACCTATTCGTTATGAACAAAATATCTTTTTTCCTTAGAATATAATTGTAGAAAGATAACAATTGAGAAAGGCTCTGAAAATCATGTAATGTGATATATTCAGTCGAAGAAAATATGATTTTTACAAATATCTCAACCATTGACCTTAAATTATGATGAAAGATTTTCCCTCGATTCTAGAGAAAATGTTGGAATTGTTCAGTTATAGAACAATACGAGTGTGTCGTAACTTTACTATCGACCATTACTGACAATCAATTGCTTGTTTCGATAAACTTAGTTATAAAAATTCTACTGTGCATTTATACAATATTGAGTGGCCATTCTGGAAAAAATTTACGATTTTTATAGAGCCCTAGCCATCGCTAGCTCAAACACAATGTTTTACACAATAATTACCCACTAAACAAACGGAAATACTAGTCAATTTGTACTAAATTCAACACCTATAACAATACTAGATCAATTCAAAGCTATATAATCTCTCTGAACAAGGTCGAGCGACTTCCGCCGGAAATATCGTATCTTATTCGTGTTTTTGTAATACTTTAGCCGTCCTAACCACGTCCGACCTTGCATTCAGCAAACATACGTTCACGTAGTGTAGCGTCGTGTGTGTGGTGTAGCTAATCTAATACCTACGTACGTACACGTCGTCGTCTACATCGCAATATTGACGTTACGCAAATACTCTGTTTTTAATGTTGCTCATTTTTATATTTTATGTTCGTGAGTTTAGATCATTTTGCAATATGTTTTAGTCTTTTCAATCTGAACATGGTCTCTTATATTTTGACATTTGGATCATGTTTATCACACATCCCACGCGCACGCGCACGCGGAGATGTATACCTACCTACTTATGAAATACCTACATGAATTGACTCCATCTATGATTTAATTATGAGTATAATGTAATGACTGACCTATACTGAACTGACGTATCAACGGATAACTCATACCAATGGATGGATTGGATTATTTGGGACACAGATAGCGGATAATATCCGCTAAGAAAGGATTTTGAAAACCCCAAGGCGGATGATGTCGATGATGAAAGCTAGTGTATATCTTATATGATCGTGTCTACGTGAAGTTACTCTCGTTGTAGCCGGGACCGGGATACCGACGACCACGACCATGTACCTACTCTACATGCTCGATATTGTTGTATCACACGAGAGGTGCACGTGTCGATCGTATCTACACATTAGGTACGTTATGTACAAACTTGCTCTATCCTACTAGGTACGGTCTACGACATACTAGTTTTTATGCCAATAATGAGCAAAAAATATACTTCCAAATGTTATTTCTATTATTTTTGAATATCATTAGTGTTTCCTCCGTATGTGTTAACCGAGATAAAGTTGAAGTAGATAAATACTAGTTTGCTGATGACTTCTATTGTACACTTCTAGTTATTATTTTGAAGGCACTTAAACTTAGCATTCAAATTTTACAAATTAAATTCTTTACAAAAATTAGGCATCAAGGTTTAATACGAGAATGTTATAGCTAGTAGATAGATAGATAGATAAACTCTTTATTATACCACATTAAACCTTAATTCTAACATAAACTCCTGTTACAAAAACAATAATAAACCTAGCAATATGGCACAATGGGCGACCTTATCGCTAAAAGCGATCTCTTCCAGGCAACCTTTGGATGGACAAGAATTAAAGAAGGGGATGGGTGGGTTGTACATAACGTAATAGGAATATAAGGAGGAAAATAAAATAAATATTAATATACATATACATAGAAGATAAAATATTCTAAATAATAATATCAGTAAAAATAAATACGCACCTATACATACATACATAAATATATATATATATATATATATATACCCAAGTCACTTAACTATACGTACAAATAAATAATAGGACACTATATGTTTGATTGACAAGCTTCAGCGAGAGCAAGGTAATGCTTGTATACATTGGCTTTAAAAACAGCCAAAGATTTGGATACACCCCATACAGCTAGTATGGGGTGCCCAGATAGAGTAATGAAACTAGTCGTCCATTTCGATGGTAGGATTTATTCTCCTAGTAATAACCTGACCCCGTATAACATATTACAGCTTATATATACTACACAGATATCTAGATAGGAAAGGGTAACAGTTAGGTAGCGCATCTGATATCACGTATACACGTGATATTCATAAGATACGATAAAGACACGTATTTCTACGGTCGCTATAGATTACGACGGAATGTGCTTACACACAGGGATGTGTGTCCGCCACAGCTAGCTTTTCTAATATGTCCACACAGCACCGTAGCGGTGTAGTGTAGTGTAGTGTAGTGGGAGTCAACCAGAAATGCAGATCGTATATCCGCGGCCAACCGAGGCGGAACCATCGCGCGATCTCTCCGCGGAAGTCAGCCTCTCGTCGCGTCGCGAGCCGTGCTCGGAGCCGCCGCTGCTGTCGTTGGCTGGTGTCACAACATGTCTAGTGAAAATACATTATTCTCGGACACTACGGACGGATCCAACATGATTCACTCTTTCGAGATATAAATGTACTGGATTTACCGAACACTAGATGCGACAGACACGTACAAACTTACACTTAGTAACTATAGTAGTATACAACCATGCTAGTTTACTATAATGTTATTCAACGAACTTGAATTTAAGTAAAATAAATTAGAAGAATTTATATTGAAATATTGACCTCTAGACAAACATTATGAACAATAACAGTAAAGTAGGAACTCTAATGTATCATGTATCATGTAGGAACACAGTAGTGTAGGTACAATGGAGGTAGATCTGTGAGCGATTCACGAGGACCGTACGTATATTTCTTTATATATTTAAACACTACTTACTATAAACGTGAAAATATGTCTGTTCATTATTAACGGTGAAATGGCTTGACTTTGAATTAAAAATTGTTCCAGAGTACAATGAATGAAGTCAGATATCTCTCCCGATAGAGATAGGTGGAAAAATATTCCATTCTTAGCCACCAGGGGGAATACGTTTGTAGGGACTAGTACACTAAGCCAAAAATACATTGCTCTCAATAAATATATGTCTATGCGTTCTCAGCAATAAACGAATGACCCTTGGATTCGTCCTAAAGTTTTTGTTAGGGATCAAAAAAGTTATGGTATTCTCATTCTTGCATTCATCCCATTTCAATGGAATTAGGTCTTTTAGAAGCAAAAGTCGTTCAATATTTTTATGACTATTGATAAACTTATCTTGATAAATTGAAAATAAATTCGAATATATTATATGTAATTCCTTAAGAATTTGTAATCCCTTAAAATCCATAACAGTTAAGAAACATAATATCTTACAGTCAATAAGTAATGTAACAAAACCAATTACTTACAAAATGTTGAATGGAGTGTAACGAATGGCAACATACGGGAAACATTTCGTCACATATAGATAAGGTGGCTGCATGCGTGCCCTAGCCTGCGCCCGCGCCGTGTCGGCTGCTAGCTAGCATTGATCACATTAGCATGCGCGGGTGCAGGAGGCAGGTTGCGTAACCTTACTGGACACGGTCTCGCTCGGAATACTATACTATACTACTTGGGTACATTTTGTAATGTTATTTTTATCACAGTTGCTCATAAAGTGGATTTTATTCAACGGCTTTTAGGCTCATAATCCAACATATTATGCACGCGTGCGTTTTACATTACCAACCTAGTGCTATAAAGTTATCCTGATAAGTTAAATACGTATCTTACTGCTGCTAATTACATGTTAGGTAGGTGAAACATTCTTAATTTATCTGGGTTATACTGTTTTGATGTATAAAAAAGGTAGGTACTAAAGAGTTTTTTAGCTAGCAAAAATGATTGTCTCTAAAGTCGGTTTACGAACGAAAATTTTACGTGAATGACTTAGAAAACGATTAAAAATTGAGTTATGTTTATTTTTTGTTTTTTCTTTACTTAAATATATTGTTTTTCCGTACCATTGTATTTTGTTCTTAACCCCGACGCAAAAACAAATAGAAAAAAACCCTAAAAAATATTGTATGTCAGTCGAGGCTGTATAGGTTAAAAGCCTTTAGCCTGGCCTTTCCAGAGCATAATTAACAAAAAAATATTGCCTTAAAAAATGTAAACATAGACTTATCAGTATCACAAATATTTTGTTACTTATTATTTTGTTTTCTTTTCAAGTCTTTTCTTTTATTCGCAACTGTGATAAAAACGTCGTACGATATACGTGTGGAATTGATCTTTGCATCTTGGCTTCTTAACACACTCGCTGCCGCTCGCGCGTCATAAACCGCCTCTATGCAAAGATCAATTTACCACACTTATATCGTAATGTACTATTATAAAGTTATTTTGTTTGTGACATATCCATATTAACCATGTAGCGGGGAGGTATATTATGTTAAGAATACTTACTGCACGAACTTTACATAAACTCCATTATTTTAACACGCATATGATTGTCACAGCCTTCCCAAATACTAGATAGTTAGTATTGTGACTATAATATACTACCCGTTTCCAAACAAAATGGTAATAATGTTTGTAACTAGTATAGTATAGTGAGCGAGTCCTTGTAGAGGCGTGTTGCAAGGCAACGCAACAAGCAAGTGGCCGCCGACGACGACGACGACGGCCGAGACAACACAACATACAAGTGCTCCAGTTATATTGTTAGGTAACAACCACCTGACCATATCTGATCACTTGCTGCCCAAACTCACGTCTATCGTCGACTACTCGTGCAACTCACATACCTACCACCGCACCGCGACCGTCGCGCCGCCGTACGGAATACACGATTATTCGCGAGGTTAACTCGCTAATGTCGTATATACGCTAATGTGGGATATAGATAGTCCAGTGATAAAAGAATTAGTTAAGCAAAGACAATAATAATTGTAAAGTTGACTTTATCTGCCCACAGACCGAATCTCCTCTCGTTACAAATCTGATACGACACAAAAGTAGTAAAATTCAGTTCATACTACGAATTCTGATCCGACATATTATTTTCAAAATAAAAATATACGTTCCCATTCGTCACACACTTTGTATATCTGGTTGAAATGTACAGGCACTATGAAAATACACAAGTGTAATAAGTGAAGTAATACGTATTTCTAAAATGGTATACCTAATATGTAAACACAAACTATTTATAAATAACGACATGTCCGGCTCGAGCGGCTGCGGCTGGAACGAAAGGCCGCGCTGTACACCGCGCTGTACACCGCGCTGTACACCGCGCTGTACACCGCGCTGTACACCGTGCGCTGGACACGACCAGGAAACGCGAGCTACTTGTTAGTGTCCAGCCATTGCGCGGGATTTGCTATTTCGCAAACATACCTTTGTCGGCAATGTCGATCGCGATTCGATAATTCGACATTATTCAATGCAAGTGCCATTCCAATTGCGGAAAACAATCTTGTTTCAATACAAGGCATAAACAGCATTTAATGTTGTAACTATTATAGTTTCATTATTAGATGTTTATAGAGTAAGGCGGTTTGCAGGTTCGATAGAATTGGTTGGATAGGTGTCGATGGATTCGTTCCTAATGTTACTTTATTGTTTATCATTATTCTAAGTACGAGATGCCCCATATTATATAGCGGTGAAACGAATATACCTATTCGATGTATTCTGATAATTGAGTGAGTATCGATGAATGATTACAATTTTCCTAATTAACATAATGAATAATGTATATGCCTACCTATGTATGTGTGTATGGCAACAGTAGTGCCCGCGCTACTGTGGCCCGCGCCCGTACCGTACGACGGACGTACTTTCGCAACAATCAATTTGTCAAGCAACAACAAGTATACAAGTATTTGTAAACCTTAATTACTTCGATAGCTACATAATTACAAATTATTGCAACATTAATTATGCAATGCACATTGAACGCATATTTTATCATTAAAGTGAAGTGAAGTGAGCGAATTTATACTTATACACTACCAGACCTCCCGCTACGCCTCCTCTGATGAGTTCTTTTTAAAGGATATCGGTTTCCCCACGATGTTGTTCCAGCTGCATTTTTGGTATGGAAAAACCCCAGATTCGAACCCACAACCGAGTAATATTGAGGTGTCTTTCACAGAACTAACACAACTCTAATATAATAAATAATGTGTTACGTTTCAATTATCACATAATTGAGGAGGTTCTCGATTCGTAAATTCCATTAGAATCAGGTTGTAATTAACTTTTCATTACTCATACTCCGAAAGTAGTTCTAAAGATGCCTGAAGAGCGTGTAGAAAGAAAAGCTTTCAGCCCTAGGGAGAATCGCTTTCACTGACAGCTGTCATGTCAAATTATGGCTTCGCACGACGTGTGCAATGTGCTTGTAGCCAGTATCAGAGTATCATTACGCATTAGGAACTTCAAAAACCTAACCTCCTTGCTTTGCAAAACACTACAAGGTTGAGACCAAAGAGGTTATACATTATATAACCTCTTTGGTCTCAACCTTGTAAGAGGATCAGGTAGTATGGAGTCTCTCATTCACTCTCGTTATTAGGAAGAATTTTATGTATTATTCGTAATGAAAAGCACAGTGTTTACCTCGGGTGAAAGACGAAAGTGAGTGACTTTCACACCTAGGGCAACAATGTACTATTGCGTTAGTAGTTTACGTCCGTTATCACAAGGTTGCCCTGTGCAATGTGCATGCGACTGCAAGCACCCGACCGGACACCACCGCTGCACAAGTGCACAAGTGCACCACTGCACCGCTGCACCTAGTTTACAACAATACAACAACTAGGTACTACAATGACCTACACCTACAGTATGACGTCACTAGGTAGGGTACCGCGTCCAGGTGGTGCTCGTACATTTATCATAACGTGATTTTAATCGTTGCTATTTGGATTTAATCACCGTGGGATTGTGATTTGTGAGATCATTTTATAAACTAGAATGTTGAGTATTATTTTTGCGTAAATACTGACGACAGGGTTCGCATTACTTATTCAAAATAAATAAATAATTTACTCTAATGTTTTTTCCTTAGGTCGCTTGTTTTGCCGTTAACCTTCCGTTGTCCCTCAATGGGATGCCACGAAAAAGCATTCTAGTTAAAAAAAATTCCACCTTCCGCCGATTATGAAATTGGGGGGAGATGCCACGAAATTTTCCATATTTTTAATTCCTTTCGGGAGATATCATTCGAAAGTAGATGGGAATACGTCATTAATTACATAACTGTATCAAACGACGAGGTTACATTTCAATCTGTACGTCTGAGTCCTACTTCAAACACAAAGCCACTTAATTAATAAGTGTTAGTTGACAAACGACGACGACGACGACGACGAGCACAGTTAGGTACCTACAATATTCGTCACAAAGAACGTTACTTTGATTTACAACTCGTACCGTATGTTACTGTAAAATAAAAGATCCATATGACGTGATGACATGCAATCACGATTACGTGCTCTTTCGACATTGCTTTGCCAAATTTTATGGTGTTTTAAATGTGAAGGTACCTACCTACTGTTGCAATGTTGTGTGTTAGCTTTTATTGTATCTTGTGAGGTTAGACGATACAATATGTACGTCTCTAAAGCTCTGAGTATAAAATATAAGATTATGTATAATTGTTACAGTAAAGGTTGTAAACGCGATTAATAACTGACTAAAAGGTCGACTAATATTTTATGAAGTGTTGTCAACCGATACCACCACATTTGAAGACAAACCTAAAACAAGTGGACAGTCATATACCTACGTACCTAGCTGTACTGTTACACCGACACATACCTCCACTCTACTTAAGATATTACTTACCGAGATCTAATTTTATAGTTCATTCTTCGATTTCGACTGAAACATACCTGAAACAAAACAAGAGAAATCAATAACATGTAAATGAATCCAAATGAATAAAGAATTTTGGCTTCTGATTTAAAAAAAAAATAGTTAAATCATGAAACATCCGCTACATTTTCATTGCTTTTTTTCGCTGTGACTTTTTAGACTTAGATAATAGTAAATCATTATATGGAATCCCGTCAAGGAAAATTACAACGGAATACAATACAGTAATCACTTCGTAATTAAATAAACTGTTTATACAAACACAGTGTAGGCACATTACATAAATTTATTAAATAACTAACTACTAACTAAACAATTGTTTCCCTAACATTATTTAACAACGAATACAATATCCGTAATAGGTATTTAGTCGTTTAACGACTTCTTTATTTCCGGTCAAACGAACAGTCATTTTTTGGCGAATCGGAAGCGTGGCGAATATCTGTTTCCTTAATTAAATCGAATTAACTCTGGTGATTTTGTACTATATACATTTTACTTCACTGTTTTAAAATTCAAAAGCTAAGGTTGAAAGATTTTGAGTGATTATTAAACACTTCACCCGCATGAATCAGTTTAAAACTTATGTAGGTAGGTACATAATAATATCCAGTTTAATCGCAAGTCACTTCAGTGATTTTAGCAAACCTTTAATATTTATAATTTAAAGTTGGTAAAGAAATACCTAATTCACTCCGCATTATATAACCTATAACAATATATAGGTATGGAAGTATATATATATAGTACTTATAACGACTCGATTGTGTTTAGCAACAGTGCTCCACTTCCATGCCATAAATATTATACTTAGATATTTATTGTTATCTTTCAACACTTTGCCATTTATCATTTAGACTTCTTATTTGTTTTCGAAAATATATTTTAAATTATTATTTGTATAAGATTATCATTCATCGCCCGTGGGGTTTCCTCTCCCAACCTGTGAAGTTTGATTGGGACTCGTTTGGTTTTTTAACCAATAGAAAATTTCCATCGACTGATCACTAGTTGATAATAAATAGATACATTTTATTTTTTATTAAATTAGTAAATAATAAAAAAGTATATTTTTTAAGGGGAATAAAGGACTCATAAACGGTTAAAGAAATAAATCAAATACACAACATAGAATACGATATATTTCATTTAGCACGTCGACAATAATACTCAAGAATAGTAGTGTGAGGAAACAACTCAGTAAGACGTCAGCGCGGTCGGCGCGGTCGGCGCGGTCTGATAAGATGCTATCATTGGAGTGAATAACCACGAGTTTGACATAGTTTCAGTGCAATAGAGTTTCCCATTAAATTGTTACGAAACTCAGTCGGTACACTCTTCGCACTGAATGTAATATATTTCATACAAAAGACATCAACGCGTTACAAACATACTCGAATACTAGTCTAGGTATACGAAAGTAAGGAGGTATTATTGAATTCATGTTTGAAGACGTGATTCCTCCGAAATGCTGAACCGATTTTGATTTAATTAATTCACAGACAGAAAGGCACATCATCGAACCACGGTACTAGTAAACCTAGATTACCGCCGACATTTCTATTAAGACTTATAACTTCGGGCTTAGACTATCTGTCTGTAGTCTGTGTTCACACTAAACTCTACAATTAACGTTTTGTTCCATGGGAAATAATGTTAAAAATGATGTTTATGTAAAAAACAGTTTCATCATAGATCTGGTCCGGTATGCGGATAAATGATATGATAATGAAACTGACCGAATATAATGTAATGTAAGTAGAGTACAGTACAGTAAACATAACAAGTACGTCACGTCTCGTTTACATTACACAGTAATTAGTGCTTGAACTTGTGTTCACTTCCTACTTACATTAGTAATTATGCTGTCTTCATCTCGCGTTATATTACCTACTTACTTATTTTAACGTTATTTATAACTTCTACCTACCTACCCTACCCTACTTGAGAACATTTTCGTTTGATCTCGATTACATTTATTGTCAGTTACTTGAAATCATCGAGTACATGCATTTAGTAGTAGAGAGGAAATGTCGGTTAATTTATTTAGCTAATATTCCGCCAAATGAATACGGCGATCGCTAAGTTCCGATTGTCCGACCGACTAACAACTATTCAACGTAACATTAGAGTTGAACCAGCAAATAATTATTATAGATATGTTTTGTGGCTTAACATGTTATTTTATGGAAATCATTCATTAAGTATTTCATTTTAATCAACTATGTATGTAACTAGATACAGAGCACACAAGAAAAATACATTATTTTTTAGGAATCTACATAAATGATGATACCTAGGTATTTATGTATATGTTCTTTTTTTTCCGAGATTTTAAATAAAAGTATGTAAAATAATGTTTGTATAAGTGCAACTAGCACATCAATTGAAAATCACTGATCAGGTGCGGAGTTCGGGCCATTAGGGCCCGCATTATGCTTCTACTGGGTATGTTAACCTACTCGATGTTTGAAGTACATTTGACGTGCGAGGTACTCGCAATTACACGACAAAGTATTGTTTGAAGAGATATAACATAATATACTTATTCGTTGTATATATGTTAGTGAAGCAATCGTTCGTAGTAAACAGGAGGTAATTGATCAATATTCTGCGATTTCACCAACATCTACTCGACTTTAGCAAGAAACTGATTTCCAAAATATTTAAATTCGCAATTTTACTACATCGGATTACACAACTAATTGTCACAAAAAGTTCTAAAGAAAGTTGTTCAACAAAAAGAGAAATTAAGACGTAAGATTCTCACAGAGACATATTACTTGTATACGGTAGGTACGGTCGGCTGCGTAATTGCAGATCCAGCGTAGAGCTCCAAAACGGCTGTTATAAGAGTGTTTTCACCACAAGCAAGATTCTAGACACCATGCAATTATGCACCCGACTGTGCCTAACCGCCGTCGTCGCCTCGTCGCCTCGTCGTTGTCGACTAGTATCATTATAATATTTCTATTTACAAAACTAACCTTAGATTTTATAAAGATTTTCTGTACTGGATTTATCCACAAGATATTGTGTTTGATACAATTATAAAATGAACTGAACAAGTTCTCGAAAAATGGCTCGATGAAACCTTGTATAACACAAATAACAATTAAAAATTAGACGTAAAAAGACACATTGTACCTATATTATGTTGACGTATGTTGACTTAATATATAAACAACAATCAACGTTGATGATCATTAAATGTTTCTCTCGTTATAGAGGTGATATAACTACGTAGTTTGCTCTGCTTTCATATACCTATATAACAGTATATCTATCAATCTGTATACTTACATAAAAGGCCCATAAATTTGATTATCAAACGTTTATCCGCCATTAAAAATATATCGTTTATATTCGCAGTAAATATTATGGATATTTGTTGAAGTATAAAATGCGTTTGCAAGTTTTTATCAGTAGAAAGTGGTCGGTAATGTGAGGTCCTCCATTAACATGCTAAGCCAGTATCGGATGTTCGTTACTCGCTCGATGCTACGTCGATACTAGATTCTATCTCAAGATAATTCGATAATAGTACATTGCGATACAAGTGTGGTAAATCGATCATTGCATAGAGGCGGTTTGTGTCGCGCTAGCGGAACGCGAGTTCGTTTATAGAGCCGATATGGAATGATCATTAGCCGCACGCGTATCGTACGACGTTCACAGTTGCGAATAAAAGAAAAAACTTGAAAAGAAAATAATAATAAACAATATTGATGATAAGTCCATGTTTACTATTTTTTTGGTTAATTATACTCCCGAAAGGCCGGGCAAAAGACTTTTAATGTATACAGCCTCGTCTGGCATACAATATTTTTTACGGCTTTTTCCATTTGTTTTTGCGTCGAGAGTTAAAAACAGAATACAATGGTACGGAAAAAATGATTTCTTAGTAAAGAAAAAACAAAACTCAATTTTAAACTCAATTAAGACGTTATCACGTAAAATTGTCGTTCGTAAACCGACTTTAGAGACAACCATTTTTGCTAGCTTAAAACTCTTTGTTGGTATTATAGGTATAGGCCTTTTCTTATATAGCAACTGTGATAAAAAGCTTTTTACGTGAGGGCGCTATTTTGAATTCAGAGCAGAGTGAGCAAGAATTCAAGAGTGGAAGGAAGGACAAAACAAACGCTTAGTGCGATTGAATTTTGAGTGTATTTGATATGTTCTATTTAGAATCGTTGTCGTAACCACACTGATGCCTCGTCGGTTGTATGACGCCGAATGACTGTAGAACGGAGGTAGATCGAAAACTTGCCGCCTTACGTCGAAAACGAATCTATCCAATATCAATTTTCTCCGAGCACTCCGAGCACTCCGAGCACTCTCACAGACATAATTCCTTTACGTAACAGTTTTCACTGCTCGTACGTATGTGTAAGATGGCTACCATTGTCTGCGCACTGTGAGCTGCGCGTGCGCATTGTGTCGTCCGCGTCGCCTCACCTCGCGGGAACCATCCTCTATATCTAGAGGTGGAGGTGGTCGCCAAAAGGAACTCTCGTCTATAACATTTTATAGCATTACTAGCAGCGCTCCGCGGTTTCACTCGCGTAACTATGTTATTCCCAACAAAACCAATACCAAAATATCCGTAAAGATGTCACCTATAAATTGTTTAGAGAGTTTGGATAAAATGAACAATGATTGATGCAATTACTAACAATTAAAGTAATGGTCGACAATTGCGTTAGACAGTTGCCTCCGCTCCGGCCCCCGGCTCGATCACAGTTGTATGTATTTACGTCTGCGTATGTAGAGCGAGGCTGTTAGACCTACTCGTACCTGCTGAGTGCTGGTATACACGTCGTCGTCTTACACTCGGCGTTGTATCGTCCATAGATAGCTTGACTCTAACGTCGTCGAACTCAAACCGATATGTATTGAGCTTGCTCAAGTAAAGTTACCTAAACTATATGTTTGTTCGTTGTGTTCAAATGTAATTGAATAACAGCACTTTTAACAATATTCAGTCTGAGGGCGCGGCTTGCGCCGTCTGCTACGTGTAGTCTGGGAGAGGCCCTGCTGACGCTGGTCCAGTCTCCTGTCTTGGTGGGTTAGCTGACGCTTCCCCAGTGTTTTGTGAGTCATCACAGTTCGGCTTTTACCAGGACTGGACAGACCGCCTCTAGGTCATCACAGTTTGGCTTTTACCAGGACTGGACAGACCGCCTCCAGGTCATCACAGTTCGGCTTTTACCAGGACTGGACAGACCGCCTCCAGGTCATCACAGTTCGGCTTTTACCAGGACTGGACAGACCGCCTCCAGGTCATCACAGTTCGACTTTTACCAGGACTGGACAGACCGCCTCCAGGTCATCACAGTTCGGCTTTTACCAGGACTGGACAGACCGCCTCCGATCATCACAGTTCGGCTTTTACCAGGACTGGACAGACCGCCTCCAGGTCGTCACAGTTCGGCTATCACCAGAACAGGACAGACCGTTTTTAGGTAGTCACTATTCGGTTTTCACCAAATCGGACATCTGTATTAGCTTTCGCCTCGTCGAATTAGACCAGCTCGACGGTACTGGTTTCCCTTGAAATGGTGACCCCCTATATTGACTTGTTGGAATGTTTCCAATGCCACGATTTCTTTCTTGTAATCAATAGAAACATCATTACGTTGTTTTTAAAAATAAAATAAATTTTAAAGCAAAACATATTAGTGCTATTAGCTACCATTTCCAACATATTATTTAATATTTAATAGTTACAACTGTAAATATTCGAATTACATAGAAACAAAATTGTACTTGTAACGCTATATTCGATGGTTCATAATTGCAGAACCGTTGTGATGCAGTATGCAGTGTACAAGCGCCCGCACCGCAAACCTAACTGCCTACTGCCTACATATGGTAGACAATGCAATGCAATGGTACCTTACATAATACATAATACGGTTTTATATTCAAAGGTTCGGGAAGTTATGCAAAAAATTGGTGTTATGTTGTTTATTTTGTAACGATAAATGGGCTTTTAATTGAAATCATTATTGCAAAAAACACTTTGCGTAATAATCAGCAACCAGAACTCAAGCCATTACATGTCCCGGGCACTACAGTACAGCGCGAGCGCCCTGAATACAAAACATTAAAGTTGCCGGCACTACTTTAATCTAGAAGATGTAAAGCCCATTATTATTTATGGACGAAGGAATAATAACTAACTGTGGAGGAGCTAAAGAACCGATGATAAAAATGATCGGAAGGAATTACCGGGATTTTTGCCAAAGTGTTAAGTTATAGTACATTACGATATAAGTGTGGTAAATTGATCTTTGCATAGAGGCGGTTTATGACGCGCGAGCGGCAGCGAGCGTGTTATAGAAGCCAAGATGCAAATATCAATTCCACACGTATATCGTACGACGTTTTTTATCACAGTTGCGAATAAAAGAAAAGACTTGAAAAGAAAACAAAATATTTGTGTTAACTCTATGTTTACATTTTTTTAAGGCAATATTTTTTTGTTAATTATGCTCCGGAAAGGCCAGGCTAAAGACTTTTAACCTATACATCCTCGTGTGACATACAATATTTTTTAGGGTTTTTCTATTTGTTTTTGTGTCGGGGGTTAAGAACAAAATACAATGGTACGGAAAAACAATATATTTAATAAAAGAAAAAACAAAAAATAAACAACTCAATTTTTAATCGTTTTCTAAGTCATTATCACGTAAAATTTTCGTTCGTAAACCGACTTTAGAGACAACCATTTTTCCTAGTTATAAACTCTTTGGTACCTACCTTTTCGGGATAACTTTACAGCACTAGTTAACAAATCTAAAACGCACGCGTGCATAATATGTTGGATTATGAGCCTAAAAGCCGTTGAATAAGATCCACTTTATGAGCAACTGTGATAAAAAGGTTTTTTTTTTTTTTTTTTTTTTTTTTTTTTTTTTTTTTTTTTTTTTTTTTTTTTTTAACTACTGAACCGATTTCAATGAAACTCGGTATGTAGATAGCTGGAGATAAGCTGGTTGCTTAATTGACGTAGGTAGTTCAGTTTAGAAAATTCTGTACTGAGGTCATATTGTATTAATGCTTATCTTCCGTCTTTGGTTAAAATGAAATAAATGAAACCTTGGAATTACTTGTAAATAAATAATTGTTTGCACGCACACCAATAATCGAATGATCGAGGCTATTGAAGGTAATAGAGAAAATATATAAAATAACGTAAAATATAAATGTAATATGAAGGCAACAAGAGTACGTAACTACGTATAATTGCATTACAATCGTTCAGACCTTCGCGTATATCCTGTCGGCTGCAGTTTCACTCTCGTTTCAGCTTATATACCTACATCCTGCTTTGAGTGCGAGAGTTTCTCTCTTACTTAGCTTCAGTCATGTTGATGTGTTCTTTCCTCTGGACACGGTCGACTAAGCTGAGAGGGTGGTGTAGGCGCTGGATTTGTAATGTAATGGTCAATATTATTACTATGTATGCTTGTTACTCCTTTACAAATAAAACTACTTAACCGATTACAATGAGTTTCAGTATGAAACCGCGGGGAACAGCTAGCAATTAATTATTATAGAATTTAAGTTATTTCTAAAATGTAATGATCAAATCACGATGAACCGGTTCGAATGAAACAAACAACCTTGAAGACTCATCTAAGAACTAGTTCTCGACTTTCCTCGATGATCCATTGATGACTACACGGTGGCTGTACTAGGTAGGTATGTAACTACTAATAATATTTACTACCTAAAGTATATTATATTATAGTATTGTAACGGATTGTTTTTGCTTAGAAACAAGTTTCTCGATGAGTTCATCAAACCATCCTTTACCTATGTTTTTGTTGTAGAATCATTAAAATAATCACCTAACTGTATATTATTGGGTAAAACATAATATAAATGTTCACTTTCTGATTAATATTGAAATATTTCCACCTATATTGTACGCGTAATCGCATGGTGCCTGTATGACGGTACTATATCTGTAGTGTTCACTTTATTGGTCCATTTATAGGATGTTTACACCAAACTCAGACTTTGAAAATGTAAACAAGATTACCAACCATTTGCAAGTAAATGAGAGAAATATGAGTACCTATCAGATGCAGTCAGTATCGACACTAGCCACCAGAGCAACGAGCCGTCTCTCGTCTCTCGCCTCAAGCTTCGGTCTACAAAAAGTTAATGGAAGTTTATTATTAAATCTATAAATTGACGTGAATTGAAACTAATACGATATTCTTGAATCGATTTACTTATTTATTGATACCTGTAGGTATAGTGTCGGTGAGATAAGTAACCGATTGATTGTGGTTTGCGAGTCGCAGGTAGATGTGAGGTCGTTCACTCAGCAGTTGGTCGGCCGTCCGGCAGTAGGCAGTAGGCAGTATCAGTAGCAGGACGAGGAGGAGGAGGAGAAGGACCTTGGACCGGTTCCATTCCAAGCGGATACTAACGATATGATAATAAATCATATTATTTATACGGGGAGGTTCCACTACTATTGCACGACACGGATGGGCTTAGGTAGGGAGGCGAATTGTCCCATCTCGAGAGTTGGACCAGGGACCAACAATTGTTAGCTCTAATAATATTCAGTAGTGATTGCACTACATCGTGACATCCCTATTCGTAAACTGGCGTGGGACCAGTAGATTAAATGGAAAACGTAGAATTGATCCCTGGGCTTAGTTTTAAACGGGACGATTTACTCCCTAAGCCCTATATAAATGTCTTATTACGTTTTTAATATGCCGCAGTGTAGTGTAGTTGAGGAAGACGTTACCTTATTTCATAATAATAAGAGCGGTGTTGGCTTAGTGGTAGATACCTCGACTTTCATCCTGAAGGTCGTGGGTTCGAATCCCGGCTGGCCGTGCACCAATGTATTTGTCTTAAGAAAAATTTATGTTAATTGACATTGCTCTTACGGTGAAGGAAAACATCGTGATGAAACCCGCGGCTTAGTTGGCTCCAGAAGTATTGACAAGTTTTCTCCTCTGGACATGGTCGACTAAGCTGAGAGGTTAGTAGGTGCTGGGCAAGCCTACTCCATCCTCACGCAAAAAGGACCCAATTAGAAAGGGTCCAGTGGCGGAAAACAGCCTGTATACAAGTACAAGTATTATAATATGAATTAGTATGTTAGTATTATGTTATATTGTTGTACCTTAAATAAATAAATGAAATAAGTCTTATATGAGATGAGAGGTGAAAGGTCATCATCTTCCGCAGAGCATCGAACTTATTTAAATTTGACTCTCGAAGCAACTCACGAAGATATTTCAAAAATAAAGGTGTTTCCAAAAAATAAACATTTAATATTGATGACTAATGTGTTTTTATATAAAGTTGTGTGATTTCATCGAATCTCGTATCGAATTTTATTAAAAGAATTAATATAAAATTACTTTGTGAAGTGGTCTTTATTTAGAGATTGACTTCGAGTGTTTTATTTGTAACCCGGATACATGTAGATTGTAGGTATAGGTAGGTAGGTATGCACAGTATTGCACAGTTCATGAACATATTTAACAATATTTGTCATTTTCAACGGATGTATCTACATTAGACTGTCTACTTGTCAGGGGTCGTGAGTCTGAGCGAAGACCGACGCGTGACGTCCGATGACGATGATAATGAAACAGTCTATTCCCGACTCGTGACAACTACCTTAATGTCAATAAATTACAATCTAATTTGGAATGAATTGACAATTTACTTTAAACGGGTCGAATTAAGACTATATGTGATGAATTTCAGAGCTGAATTGGAAATAATTCACGTTACGATATTTATCTTTGTGCCGGTGTGTTTATGACGAAGTATAAAACGTTTAACACGGTAGCTATGGAGCTACCGTGTTAAACGTTTTATACTTCGTCATAGTGCAACCTTGTAAAATCGGTGTTTATCCTAGTGACACTACGACTAGCTGAGGATTAGGTAACTGGCACGCGTCTAGTACTGTATAGGTACTGTGTATGTATGTATGTATATAGCCGACCGTTGACCTTTCCTATGACATTTGAAGTATATATCCAACCTGCAGCGTGCAGCCTGCAAGCGACGACGAGACGCCCGCGTCGCCCGCACCGCGACCGGTCCGTGCAAGCAACGGAACGTTGTTCGGCATATTATTCGGTACATTAGCGTTCTCTAAAGTTCATTTCAAATCAATTTAGAATGCAAATTTAAGAGATTGTAAGCGCATGGTTCAGTTGCAGCAATTTGACTGCCCTTTTCGTAATTCATATAATATAATTATAATTATAGATAGGTAGATAAGATACAGTGTAAAATGTTAGTGTGTCTGAAGCTAAACAAAGAAAGGCTTAAAGCGTAGATGATCGAATGGCTTAGACGACAGGGGGTTGTTTCTGTTAAACCGTATAACAAATAAACTATCGACCGATATAAGAGTGAACGTTCGACATCGACACACTACACTTCGATAAGAATTAAACATGAATGTTGTTTGAGATATCATTATTTATACTGAACGTGTCTAATTAGTTACAACACATTATCATGTCATGAACAACATCTGCTAGTAGGTAGGTATAGGTGACCGATGACCTCAACATGCTTGACCTTTGCTTGCATCTTGTATGGTATATACATACGTTCGTTACGTAAATACATATATACAAATTGCGATATATTCGCAGTTCGCCCTCGCATCGTGTTTCTAGCTACTCCATCTACATCTAATATGCACTTAATTCATTGACGCCTTAAAATCCAAAATTATTCCTACTTGAAATATAAAATCGTAATAAAAACTAATTGTTTTAGTCTAAAACTAGGCCCAGACAGAGACTAATTCTACCTTTTATATTTGATAGATAGTTATAGAAGCGACTGTACTTGCTTAAGCTTGTTGGTCTCATTTGAAAGTAATATTGTATCACAGTTGCTCATAAAGTGGATCGTATTAAACGGCTTTTAGGCTCATAATCCAACATATTATGCACGCGTGCGTTTTACATTGCCAACCTAGTGCTATAAAGTTATCCCGATAAGTTAAATACGTATCTTACTGCTAATTACATGTTAGGTAGGTGAAATATTCTTAATTTATCTGGGTTATACTGTTTTGATGTATAAAAAAAGGGAGGCCAAAGAGTTTTTAAGCCAGCAAAAAAAATTGTCTCTATAGTCGGATTACAGACGATAAGTTTACGTGATCTTAGAAAACGATTATTTATTGAGTTTTGTTTTTTCTTTACATAAATATTTTTATTTTCTTACCACTTCTGTTTTTAAATTAAACAAATGGAAAGAAAAATAATGTATGACAGACGAGACTGTATAGGTTAAAAGTCTTTTGCCTGCCTTTTCGGGAGTAAAATCAACAAAAAAATATTGCCTAAAAATTAACACAAATATATGTCATAAACCGCCTCTTTGCAATGATCAATTTACCACACTTGTATCGCAATGTAATGTTGTCTCTTATCTCAATTATGAGATTATAAAAAAATGGGATGAATTGAAATTTTATTTTGAAATAGGATGAATTGAGACAACGCTATGAATTTTAGGGTTGAATTGTGATAATTACCACGTATCTCTTATTATAATAAACCACTGATATATAAATATAGTGATTTTAGCACGATGACAACTAACGTCTAACTAACGATAAATGTTAACATTGACATTTGATTACCACTTTCGAAATGTAAGTAGGTACATACCTACCTAACTAACTAACAGGTACAAGCAGAGTACTTACGAGTAAAGTAAGTGTCAATTGATAGTCAATGATACGATCATTATGTTTGTCTGTCTCGTTAGAACTGACTCTACACTTTGTTCCTTTAAATTACACTAGTGACCCGCCCCGGCTTCGCACGGCTATATTTTATATAAAAAAAAATCAAACCTTCATACAAACTTCCACCCCCCCTTTGCCCCCATAAGGGTTGAATGTCGCAAAATCCCGTCTTAGTGAGCACCTACGTCATAAAAGGAACCCCCATGCGAAATTTGAGACTCCTAGCACTTGTAGTTTCTGAGATTTCGTGATGAGTGAGTGAGTCAGTGATTTTCCCTTTTATATATATAGATTATTGTGCTAATGTTTAAAGTATAACCTCCCTCCTCCACCTTATTACTACGAATAAAAACTATCAACTTTCGCTTGCTACATCTTAGATGGACTTAGATCGTTACTTTAACTCTGTATTGTGATATTTAAAAAGTGGTGTCAAATTCCGCCAATTAAAACACTAAAAAATTAAATTGCTAAAAAGTACATAATTGCCAATTCAACTCCGAGTTCTGCCTTTTAAATATTAAACATCCCATTTAAATAGAAACAGGATCAGGAGAGTTTCCTGCAATCTTTGCACTCATACTGCAGTACGTAACCTATACTAGACCGAATACATCCGCTGAAGTGGGACCACTGAATATATTATTGAGATTCAACGACTATTCATAGCATCACAAAAAGCAGGCGTTGCGAGTTCAAGTCTCGTCACGGTGCAATATTCGCAGACGCATTCGTTCCTTGCCGTGATTCAATGTAATTCAATGAACAAACCGGGATAACGAAACGTACCGGAATTACTTGAATACGAGTAGCCTCTACTAAAGTCGATCGGAACTTGTTTATGATGAAGCAAGTGATCGTTACTTAATCCTTTAAATGCTTAAAACTGAATGCCGTATGTCAACATCAAGTTGTAACACGACATTTTGTCGTAATTTGTAACATTACAGGTTTACAGGGCACGATTAGCAATCGTAAGTATTTCTGGTGTACTTTCTACTTGACACGTTATCTTTGACCCTCGTTGACGGGGTTCGTGGTCATTTCAGATTTTACTTTGTCTTTGTGCACACCCAAATATTTGATCACGATTTTAATCAGGTGATTATTTATTTACCGTACTCGCTTTATATAACCTACGTAGTTGTTACGGGCTAAGATTTAAGGAAACTTTATTCTAAATATAAGATATAGTCCGAAAGTCGCCCAATATTTTGAAGAAACAACTTAAAAGACAATAACAAAGTAAGTAATACCAGTTGACTAATATAGGTGTACGTAGGAGTATAATAATATAACAATAAATTAGCGAATTTGAAATGTCGAACATGTGACAGAGACAGTCAAGGGCAAATGCAATCGACCTTGAAACTGCGGAGATTCATTTCCATACATTTGTATGGAGATGCGGTGTGACGTCACTGATATTTCGTTCTAGTGACCGATGTCGATGCCATGGCCCGAGCGTCGAGCGGTCGGCGTGCGGAGTGCGGCGTGCGGCGTGCGGAGTGCGGAGTGCGGCGTGCGGCGTGCGGCCTGCGTGGACCTCATGTAACTGGTCGTTTGCGAAACCAGTGACCCGAGCGTGACTGCACGAAATGCAACCATTCAATTGCTTTCCAAAAATACATTTTATCGGTAAGCCGCTAAAGCTAATTTTGGAATCACCCCGCGCTTGTCTTTGAGCGGCCGAATGCCCTTCGCCGGGGATTTTAGATTTTAGAATTGAGCCGAATTATAATGTAGTTAAATCGTTACATCTTATAAACGTGAAATGATGCCCCGAGTAGTTGTAATTCAAAATATGGGTGGTCTTCCATCTTGCGTGTTGTAGCAAAAACACTTCAGACTAATTGAATTTTCCGTGTCATTTTATAAAGTGAACACTTACAAAACACACGACCTATAAAATGACAAGTAACACATTATTAACGTGTTTGCAAACACAGTAGGTACACTACACACCCATACAACGCACAGTGATCGTGCGACACGACACACGACACACGACGACGGCAATATAGAGCTCTACCTCGGAGATACACCACTGACCACATGTAACTACAGTGTGGGTTTAACAAGTTCCTTGTATGAAATCTCTCTTATGTATGATATATTGAGTCTACGATATCGGTGTACCATGGACCAGGACATTATTTAAATTATTCAAAGTATTCAAAATAAAAGATTTATCTTAATATATAAACTTCAGTATAGTTGTCCTCATATACTTTAAAAGTAATTACCTATCGGCAACGGGCTCTTTCGTGAATAATTGTGTTGTTGTTGGCACAATGGTCACCATGCCGGACTGCCAAACACAGGGTTGCGGGTTCGATTCCCGCCTCAGACAAGTATTTATGCTTAGATATTTGTCTGTGCTCTGGTTGTTTCTATGTATTATAAATATATATTTACAAAAGAAAAGTATATAAGTAGTATATGAGTTGTCTAGCACCCATAACACAAGTCTAGTTACTTAACTTGGGGCTAGATGGCGATGTGTGGAATGTCCTGTAATATTTATTTATTTACAATAAGGCACTTGAGTAGTTTTCCCAAACTAATAAGATATGTTTCTCTTCAGTTGTCATTATTTTTATAATTTTAGGGTAAGATCCTGATTTACGTATGTCCGGGTTCCGACCGAGTTATCTTTAAAGTAGTCGTGTCGCAGCAACCGTTGTGTGTTGTCGTGAAGTGATAATCCAGTGATTAAACATAATTTGCAACAAATTGCCGGTGAAAGGATGTCTCAGTAAGTGTATATTAAACTTTAGTAAATTCGACACGATTATTTCAACTAGCAATATCTGTACTAGAGTGTGTCGGTGACATTCAGTGTTACCGATAGAAGTCGGTCACATTTAACGTCCAGTGTCCACCCAGCACTGAATGTACGTCGAGCGTATACATTGGTCTCTACTGGTCTCTACTGGCGTCTTGTCGTGGACGGTCACTGTTTGTGTGTAAACACTAGTTTGATTGACGTGACGACACACCGTACAGGAGGTGAAGGGTGTATACCATTACTTTTGTGCTCGCCATGTGCGCGCTGTGGGAATGTGAAGCTGATAGCTGACACAGACGCATGTATTACCTGCTCTCTTACATTACACTGACGGCTTTACTTTACATTAAGAGTTTACTATACTTGAAACTCACGATAAAGCACAACAATGTGATGAACATAATTAATGAAACATGATCTAAACATAAACATACCATATGTGTCGACCGATTGACGTCACAGAATATATGGTAGATGCATATTCATAATCGTACCGAGATAGAACCGATGCTAACCTAACAGCACGCATCATTATAGGAACGTACAGTCATACGTAGCTCATGTCTACGGATTTATTGTTCAGGACCAGTTCGTTTTACATAGATATTATAGACGACTATAACGATCCCAGTTACATATTGCTGCATATTTATGTTACTTAGTTAAGTATAGAGTGAAACACCTAAATTGTGTTATCATTTCAAAGGACGAACCATATTCTTACATGCTTGCACGGTGCACGGGGCGCCCGTTGATGTCTATTCTATAAGAATATTATAAAGATTTGATCGGTTGTTTGTTTGAATTAAATAGGCTCCGAAACTACTCGACCGATTTTAATCAATCTTGGTATGAGAATACATTGATTTTTTGGGAGTAACATAGGCTACTTTGTATGCCGATATTCCCACGGGATCGGGAGTCGCGAGGGTGTTCTACAATTAAACAAAACGTCACACGTAAACTACGTCTTGCCAAAAAATGTAAACACTTAAACTGATATGTAAGGGAGAGGATTTAGTTAGAACATATTATTTAAAACATTTAGAAAAATATTACTATTATTTTTAATTTTGCCAGAGACGGAAAAGTGAAAATAGTAGAAAACTACAAAATTTGCTATTTCCTTTGATTATTCATACTATGTTAGTTTCCAAGAGTTGATCTCTATCAGCAACACTATCGATTGGTATAAAAATTGATTATTTTGTTGCAACAGGTTCTATTCTTGGCTAGGGTAATGACTTTTCCGAAAATCTAATAATGCAGTTTTTGTCAAAAGCAACTACTTTCAACATTTTTCGCTATCTCTTATAGTTGAGGATATAGCCCTGAAGGCCCACGTGAAAGAATCACCCTGTATATTGATTGAACTGTGGTCGGTCGGTCGTCGCTTCGTAAGACGAAAGTATCGCAAGTTATACATAATATATACTATCTAACGGCTACTACTTAATTGCTTCGATGGAGATTTACTTACCTATCTAGTTTCAAGTGAAAACACAAACACTGGCAACATTACACACAGACACACAGACAAGTATACTGTTATACCTAGGTGTGGGTACAGATATAGATACCATGTGCATTCAATATATTATGGATGGCTTTATTTAAAGGGGGCTATGTACCGGCGAAAACGTTAGAACAATTTTACCGATCCTTACTGTTGTGAATGATAACTGTATGATTTACCTGTAGTAACGCCATGACGTGACGTGACGTGACGTGTATTGACAACGTGTCGTGTATTGACAACGTGACGCCGATGTTAGCATCGTCAGCAAGCTAAGCACCTATAGATGTACGAGGAGGTAGACCGGCTCACGTCGTCGTCTACAACAACTGCGGTCTCATTACTCGGTAATGATTACATTCTGATACTTCGATTTGATCGAAAGTAACACAAGGAGGTACTATCTTGAATTATATAAAAGGTGTTGGTATTCTCCAAGTTACTGAAAATCAGAGTACCTACCATGGTGCTCGATATTTCAGCACTGTTACAATCACAAAGCGAACGCGGGGTGAATATCCCGTTTTAAATAAGTCGTAGTGAAAATAACCATCTCGGTTTGTAACCGTTTGCCGAGTTAGTCGTACGGTAGATGTTCCATAGCTCCGTAAAGATAAAACGTAATACCTTGAAATTATTCAAAATTATTAAAGTAAACCGGTGTAAGATATAAATCATTGCATTGTATACAGTTCTTGCACCTTTTGTCACAATGATACAGATCTTCGCGTACACTCGACTCTCTCCATACCTAACCTACCTAAATGTTAGTGAACTTAGCAGATCA
This sequence comes from Idaea straminata, assembly GCA_951213275.1. Lineage (NCBI taxonomy): Eukaryota > Metazoa > Arthropoda > Insecta > Lepidoptera > Geometridae > Idaea > Idaea straminata. Next base: position 15,882,481 of record OX577847.1, read on the forward strand.
TTGTCCAGCAGATCAAAAATAAATGAGAGTTCTTATCGCATGCAGCTGAGTTCTACAGTTCCTGATACTTTTTAAGAATAGTTCTGGCGTTTTTGCCGAGATTTTTTTTTTTCAAAATGATCTGCTAACTTCCCGTGGCAGATCATTTTACAGCAAATCGAAAAAAAATGTGAGTTCTTTTCGCATGCAGCTGTGTTCTATAGTTCCTGATACTTTTTAAGAATAGTTCTGGCGTTTTTGCCGTGAAAATGGTATATTTACTAAATTATCTGCTATAAAAGTTCATAAGGTCGACAAATACTATTTTCATAGTTTCAAATTATTTAAAATGCTGGAACTCTTCTGTTTTCCATATAATCGTTTTAGAACTGCAGCCTAGAACTCAATTTGACTCCAAAACTCTCGTCCAAGTGCCAGCATATCATGTCAGAACGTTTTAAATGTAAAAAAAAAAATTTGAGTTTCAAATCAAATAAAACACTGGATCTCTTTCGTTTTTGTCAGATCAATATAAAAACTGAAGCCTAACACTCGATTCGACCCCAGAACTCTCGTCCAAGTGCCAGCAGAGCATGGCAGAACATTTCAGCGTAAAAAAAAAACTTTTTTTGCAGCGTTTTAAATCACATAGGACGCTAGAACTCTTTCGTTTTTGTCAGACCAATATCGGAACTAAAGCTTAGAAGTCGATTCGACCCCAGAACTCTCGTCCAAGTGCCAGCAGAGCATGGCAGAACATTTCAGCGTAAAAAAAAAAACTTTTTTTGCAGCGTTTTAAATCACATAGGACGCTAGAACTCTTTCGTTTTTGTCAGACCAATATCGGAACTAAAGCTTAGAAGTCGATTCGACCCCAGAACTCTCATCCAAGTGCCAGCAGAGCATGGCAGAACATTTCAGAGTAAAAAAATATTTTTTGCAGCGTTTTAAATCACATAGGACGCTGGAACTCTTTCGTTTTTGTCAGACCAAATTCAGACCTGAAGCTTAGAAGTCGATTCGACCCCAGAACTCTTATCCAAGTGCCAGCAGAGCATAGCAGAACATTTCAGCAGAAAAACTTTTTTTGCAGCGTTTTACACCACATGGGACGCTGGAACTATTTCGTTTTTGTCAGACCAATATCAGAACTGCAGTCAAGAACTCGATTCGACCCCAGAACTCTAGTCCAAATGCCAGCAGAGCATGGCAGAACATTTCAGCGTAAAAAAAAAACTTTTTTTGCAGCGTTTTAAATCGCATAGGACGCTAGAACTCTTTCGTTTTTGTCAGACCAATATCGGAACTAAAGCTTAGAAGTCGATTCGACCCCAGAACTCTCGTCCAAGTGCCAGCAGAGCATGGCAGAACATTTCAGCGTAAAAAAAAAACATTTTTGCAGCGTTTTAAATCGCATAGGACGCTAGAACTCTTTCGTTTTTGTCAGACCAATATCGGAACTAAAGCTTAGAAGTCGATTCGACCCCAGAACTCTCATCCAAGTGCCAGCAGAGCATGGCAGAACATTTCAGCAGAAAAACTTTTTCTGCAGCGTTTTACACCACATGGGACGCTGGAACTCTTTCGTTTTTGTCAGACCAATATCAGAACTGCAGTCAAGAACTCGATTCAAACCCAGAACTCTCGTCCAAATGCCAGCAGAGCATGGCAGAACATTTCAGCGTAAAAAAAAAAACTTTTTTTGCAGCGTTTTAAATCGCATAGGACGCTAGAACTCTTTCGTTTTTGTCAGACCAATATCGGAACTAAAGCTTAGAAGTCGATTCGACCCCAGAACTCTCGTCCAAGTGCCAGCAGAGCATGGCAGAACATTTCAGCGTAAAAAAAAACTTTTTTTGCAGCGTTTTAAATCACATAGGACGCTAGAACTCTTTCGTTTTTGTCAGACCAATATTGGAACTAAAGCTTAGAAGTCGATTCGACCCCAGAACTCTTATCCAAGTGCCAGCAGAGCATGGCAGAACATTTCAGCAGAAAAACTTTTTTTGCAGCGTTTCAAACCACATGGGACGCTGGAACTCTTTCGTTTTTGTCAGACCAATATCAGAACAGCAGTCAAGAACTCGATTCAAACCCAGAACTCTCGTCCAAGTGCCAGCAGAGCATGGCAGAACATTTCAGCGTAAAAAAAAAACTTTTTTTGCAGCGTTTTAAATCGCATAGGACGCTAGAACTCTTTCGTTTTTGTCAGACCAATATCGGAACTAAAGCTTAGAAGTCGATTCGACCCCAGAACTCTTATCCAAGTGCCAGCAGAGCATGGCAGAACATTTCAGCAGAAAAACTTTTTTTGCAGCGTTTCTAACCACATGGGACGCTGGAACTCTTTTGTTTTTGTCAGACCAATGTCAGAACTGCAGTCAAGAACTCGATTCAAACCCAGAACTCTCGTCCAAGTGCCAGCAGAGCATGGCAGAACATTTCAGCGTAAAAAAAAACTTTTTTTGCAGCGTTTTAAATCGCATAGGACGCTAGAACTCTTTCGTTTTTGTCAGACCAATATCGGAACTAAAGCTTAGAAGTCGATTCGACCCCAGAACTCTTATCCAAGTGCCAGCAGAGCATGGCAGAACATTTCAGCAGAAAAACTTTTTTTGCAGCGTTTCAAACCACATGGGACGCTGGAACTCTTTCGTTTTTGTCAGACCAATATCAGAACTGCAGTCAAGAACTCGATTCAAACCCAGAACTCTCGTCCAAGTGCCAGCAGAGCATGGCAGAACATTTCAGCGTAAAAAAAAACTTTTTTGCAGCGTTTTAAATCACATAGGACGCTAGAACTCTTTCGTTTTTGTCAGAACAATATCGGAACTAAAGCTTAGAAGTCGATTCGACCCCAGAACTCTCGTCCAAGTGCCAGCAGAGCATGGCAGAACATTTCAGCGTAAAAAAAAAACTTTTTTTGCAGCGTTTTAAATCACATAGGACGCTAGAACTCTTTCGTTTTTGTCAGACCAATATCGGAACTATAGCTTAGAAGTCGATTCGACCCCAGAACTCTCATCCAAGTGCCAGCAGAGCATGGCAGAACATTTCAGAGTAAAAAAATATTTTTTTGCAGCGTTTTAAATCACATAGGACGCTGGAACTCTTTCGTTTTTGTCAGACCAATATCGGAACTAAAGCTTAGAAGTCGATTCGACCCCAGAACTCTCATCCAAGTGCCAGCAGAGCATGGCAGAACAATTCAGCGTAAAAAATATTTTTTTGCAGCGTTTTAAATCACAAAGGACGCTAGAACTCTTTCGTTTTTGTCAGACCAATATCGGAACTAAAGCTTAGAAGTCGATTCGACCCCAGAACTCTCATCCAAGTGCCAGCAGAGCATGGCAGAACATTTCAGAGTAAGAAAATATTTTTTGCAGCGTTTTAAATCACATAGGACGCTGGAACTCTTTCGTTTTTGTCAGACCAATATCAGAATTGAAGCTTAGAAGTCGATTCGACCCCAGAACTCTCATCCAAGTGCCAGCAGAGCATGGCAGAACATTTCAGAGTAAAAAAATATTTTTTGCAGCGTTTTAAATCACATAGGACGCTGGAACTCTTTCGTTTTTGTCAGACCAAATTCAGACCTGAAGCTTAGAAGTCGATTCGACCCCAGAACTCTTATCCAAGTGCCAGCAGAGCATAGCAGAACATTTCAGCAGAAAAACTTTTTTTGCAGCGTTTTACACCACATGGGACGCTGGAACTCTTTCGTTTTTGTCAGACCAATATCAGAACTGCAGTCAAGAACTCGATTCGACCCCAGAACTCTAGTCCAAATGCCAGCAGAGCATGGCAGAACATTTCAGCGTAAAAAAAAAACTTTTTTTGCAGCGTTTTAAATCACATAGGACGCTAGAACTCTTTCGTTTTTGTCAGACCAATATTGGAACTAAAGCTTAGAAGTCGATTCGACCCCAGAACTCTCGTCCAAGTGCCAGCAGAGCATGGCAGAACATTTCAGCGTAAAAAAAAAACTTTTTTTGCAGCGTTTTAAATCACATAGGACGCTAGAACTCTTTCGTTTTTGTCAGACCAATATTGGAACTAAAGCTTAGAAGTCGATTCGACCCCAGAACTCTTATCCAAGTGCCAGCAGAGCATGGCAGAACATTTCAGCAGAAAAACTTTTTTTGCAGCGTTTCAAACCACATGGGACGCTGGAACTCTTTCGTTTTTGTCAGACCAATATCAGAACAGCAGTCAAGAACTCGATTCAAACCCAGAACTCTCGTCCAAGTGCCAGCAGAGCATGGCAGAACATTTCAGCGTAAAAAAAAAACTTATTTTGCATCGTTTTAAATCGCATAGGACGCTAGAACTCTTTCGTTTTTGTCAGACCAATATCGGAACTAAAGCTTAGAAGTCGATTCGACCCCAGAACTCTCATCCAAGTGCCAGCAGAGCATGGCAGAACATTTCAGAGTAAAAAAATATTTTTACAGCGTTTTAAATCACATAGGACGCTGGAACTCTTTCGTTTTTGTCAGACCAATATCAGAACTGAAGCTTAGAAGTTGATTCGACCCCAGAACTCTTATCCAAGTGCCAGCAGAGCATGGCAGAACATTTCAGCAGAAAAACTTTTTTTGCAGCGTTTTATACCACATGGGACGCTGGAACTCTTTCGTTTTTGTCAGACCAATATCAGAACTGCAGTCAAGAACTCAATTCGACCCCAGAACTCTCGTCCAAGTGCCAGCAGAGCATGGCAGAACATTTCAGCGTAAAAAAAAATTGTTTTGCAGCGTTTTAAATCACATAGGACGCTAGAACTCTTTCGTTTTTGTCAGACCAATATCGGAACTGCAGTCAAGAACTCGATTCAAACCCAGAACTCTCGTTCAAGTGCCAGCAGAGCATGGCAGAACATTTCAGCAGAAAAACTTTTTTTGCAGCGTTTCAAACCACATAGGACGCTAGAACTCTTCGTTTTTGTCAGACCAATATCGGAACTAAAGCTTAGAAGTCGATTCGACCCCAGAACTCTTATCCAAGTGCCAGCAGAGCATGGCAGAACATTTCAGCAGAAAAACTTTTTTTGCAGCGTTTCAAACCACATGGGACGCTGGAACTCTTTCGTTTTTGTCAGACCAATATCAGAACTGCAGTCAAGAACTCGATTCAAACCCAGAACTCTCGTTCAAGTGCCAGCAGAGCATGGCAGAACATTTCAGCAGAAAAACTTTTTTTGCAGCATTTCAAACCACATGGGACGCTGGAACTCTTTCGTTTTTGTCAGACCAATATCAGAACTGCAGTCAAAAACTCGATTCAAACCCAGAACTCTCATCCAAGTGCCAGCAGAGCATGGCAGAACATTTCATTTCATTTTGGATTCTCAATCTTTGCGTTACCCAAAGCCAACGGCGGGGACGTGTTGAGAACTGGCTTCGTTACTTTCCACATTTCATTTCTTTTTTTAAGTTTTTATTTTTTTATTTTTTTTAGGATTTTTGTTTTATATACGGATTTTGTCTTGTTGTTTTTGACATGACAACGTCTTATAATTCAGAGCCGGCTGCACGCACGAAAACACATGACGTCATCATGCGGCGTTACCTTGCTCTGAGGCGTTCCATGTAAGGCTTGGATTTTAATTTTTAAATGTAAGATTTATAAACAATAATTTAATCATTGTTTATTCTTATAATGAATTATTTAAAATTATTACTTTTTTATAACAAATTACTATTAATTTAATTGTGATTTTCAATTACCTCCTTCTCTATATACATACAAATCTATTAAACAAATGAAACTGAAATTTTCTTTTGAAAAATGCTACCATTTCATCAGGATTTTCTTAAGACGTTGTCACGTTCAACTATCGTCAGTAAACCGACTTTACAGACAACCAATTTTTTTTGTATTTTATGTATTTTTTTGTTTTATGGTTTTTTTGGAAAAAAAATTATACGTAAGAGGCTTTGACCACTTAACGACCACTGCGTATTGCGTATACTATTAAGGGACGTGTTAATAACTGGCTTCGTTTTTGTTCCATATTTCATTTTTTTTTGTTTTGTTATATTTTTTTTTACTTTTTTACGATTTTTGGTTTATATACGGATTTTGTCTTTGTGATTTTTTTTGTATTTTTTGAATTTTTTTTGTTTTATGGGATTTCTGTATATTTTTTTAATACGCAAGAGTCCTGTTCCTTAATTTAAACATTTAACGACCACTGCATATTGCGTATACTATTGAATGCGGAGTTATTATTGTTTTTGAACTCTGCTGGCACTTGGACGAGAGTTATGGGGTCGAATCGAGTTCTTGACTGCAGTTCTGATATTGGTCTGACAAAAACGAAAGAGTTCCAGCGTCCCATGTGGTATAAAACGCTGCAAAAAAAGTTTTTCTGCTGAAATGTTCTGCCATGCTCTGCTGGCACTTGGATAAGAGTTCTGGGGTCGAATCAACTTCTAAGCTTCAGTTCTGATATTGGTCTGACAAAAACGAAAGAGTTCCAGCGTCCTATGTGATTTAAAACGCTGTAAAAATATTTTTTTACTCTGAAATGTTCTGCCATGCTCTGCTGGCACTTGGATGAGAGTTCTGGGGTCGAATCGACTTCTAAGCTTTAGTTCCGATATTGGTCTGACAAAAACGAAAGAGTTCTAGCGTCCTATGCGATTTAAAACGATGCAAAATAAGTTTTTTTTTTACGCTGAAATGTTCTGCCATGCTCTGCTGGCACTTGGACGAGAGTTCTGGGTTTGAATCGAGTTCTTGACTGCTGTTCTGATATTGGTCTGACAAAAACGAAAGAGTTCCAGCGTCCCATGTGGTTTGAAACGCTGCAAAAAAAGTTTTTCTGCTGAAATGTTCTGCCATGCTCTGCTGGCACTTGGATAAGAGTTCTGGGGTCGAATCGACTTCTAAGCTTTAGTTCCAATATTGGTCTGACAAAAACGAAAGAGTTCTAGCGTCCTATGTGATTTAAAACGCTGCAAAAAAAGTTTTTTTTTTACGCTGAAATGTTCTGCCATGCTCTGCTGGCACTTGGACGAGAGTTCTGGGGTCGAATCGACTTCTAAGCTTTAGTTCCAATATTGGTCTGACAAAAACGAAAGAGTTCTAGCGTCCTATGTGATTTAAAACGCTGCAAAAAAAGTTTTTTTTTTACGCTGAAATGTTCTGCCATGCTCTGCTGGCATTTGGACTAGAGTTCTGGGGTCGAATCGAGTTCTTGACTGCAGTTCTGATATTGGTCTGACAAAAACGAAAGAGTTCCAGCGTCCCATGTGGTGTAAAACGCTGCAAAAAAAGTTTTTCTGCTGAAATGTTCTGCTATGCTCTGCTGGCACTTGGATAAGAGTTCTGGGGTCGAATCGACTTCTAAGCTTCAGGTCTGAATTTGGTCTGACAAAAACGAAAGAGTTCCAGCGTCCTATGTGATTTAAAACGCTGCAAAAAATATTTTTTTACTCTGAAATGTTCTGCCATGCTCTGCTGGCACTTGGATGAGAGTTCTGGGGTCGAATCGACTTCTAAGCTTCAATTCTGATATTGGTCTGACAAAAACGAAAGAGTTCCAGCGTCCTATGTGATTTAAAACGCTGCAAAAAATATTTTCTTACTCTGAAATGTTCTGCCATGCTCTGCTGGCACTTGGATGAGAGTTCTGGGGTCGAATCGACTTCTAAGCTTTAGTTCCGATATTGGTCTGACAAAAACGAAAGAGTTCTAGCGTCCTTTGTGATTTAAAACGCTGCAAAAAAATATTTTTTACGCTGAATTGTTCTGCCATGCTCTGCTGGCACTTGGATGAGAGTTCTGGGGTCGAATCGACTTCTAAGCTTTAGTTCCGATATTGGTCTGACAAAAACGAAAGAGTTCCAGCGTCCTATGTGATTTAAAACGCTGCAAAAAAATATTTTTTTACTCTGAAATGTTCTGCCATGCTCTGCTGGCACTTGGATGAGAGTTCTGGGGTCGAATCGACTTCTAAGCTATAGTTCCGATATTGGTCTGACAAAAACGAAAGAGTTCTAGCGTCCTATGTGATTTAAAACGCTGCAAAAAAAGTTTTTTTTTTACGCTGAAATGTTCTGCCATGCTCTGCTGGCACTTGGACGAGAGTTCTGGGGTCGAATCGACTTCTAAGCTTTAGTTCCGATATTGTTCTGACAAAAACGAAAGAGTTCTAGCGTCCTATGTGATTTAAAACGCTGCAAAAAAGTTTTTTTTTACGCTGAAATGTTCTGCCATGCTCTGCTGGCACTTGGACGAGAGTTCTGGGTTTGAATCGAGTTCTTGACTGCAGTTCTGATATTGGTCTGACAAAAACGAAAGAGTTCCAGCGTCCCATGTGGTTTGAAACGCTGCAAAAAAAGTTTTTCTGCTGAAATGTTCTGCCATGCTCTGCTGGCACTTGGATAAGAGTTCTGGGGTCGAATCGACTTCTAAGCTTTAGTTCCGATATTGGTCTGACAAAAACGAAAGAGTTCTAGCGTCCTATGCGATTTAAAACGCTGCAAAAAAAGTTTTTTTTTACGCTGAAATGTTCTGCCATGCTCTGCTGGCACTTGGACGAGAGTTCTGGGTTTGAATCGAGTTCTTGACTGCAGTTCTGACATTGGTCTGACAAAAACAAAAGAGTTCCAGCGTCCCATGTGGTTAGAAACGCTGCAAAAAAAGTTTTTCTGCTGAAATGTTCTGCCATGCTCTGCTGGCACTTGGATAAGAGTTCTGGGGTCGAATCGACTTCTAAGCTTTAGTTCCGATATTGGTCTGACAAAAACGAAAGAGTTCTAGCGTCCTATGCGATTTAAAACGCTGCAAAAAAAGTTTTTTTTTTACGCTGAAATGTTCTGCCATGCTCTGCTGGCACTTGGACGAGAGTTCTGGGTTTGAATCGAGTTCTTGACTGCTGTTCTGATATTGGTCTGACAAAAACGAAAGAGTTCCAGCGTCCCATGTGGTTTGAAACGCTGCAAAAAAAGTTTTTCTGCTGAAATGTTCTGCCATGCTCTGCTGGCACTTGGATAAGAGTTCTGGGGTCGAATCGACTTCTAAGCTTTAGTTCCAATATTGGTCTGACAAAAACGAAAGAGTTCTAGCGTCCTATGTGATTTAAAACGCTGCAAAAAAAGTTTTTTTTTACGCTGAAATGTTCTGCCATGCTCTGCTGGCACTTGGACGAGAGTTCTGGGGTCGAATCGACTTCTAAGCTTTAGTTCCGATATTGGTCTGACAAAAACGAAAGAGTTCTAGCGTCCTATGCGATTTAAAACGCTGCAAAAAAAGTTTTTTTTTTTACGCTGAAATGTTCTGCCATGCTCTGCTGGCATTTGGACGAGAGTTCTGGGTTTGAATCGAGTTCTTGACTGCAGTTCTGATATTGGTCTGACAAAAACGAAAGAGTTCCAGCGTCCCATGTGGTGTAAAACGCTGCAGAAAAAGTTTTTCTGCTGAAATGTTCTGCCATGCTCTGCTGGCACTTGGATGAGAGTTCTGGGGTCGAATCGACTTCTAAGCTTTAGTTCCGATATTGGTCTGACAAAAACGAAAGAGTTCTAGCATCCTATGCGATTTAAAACGCTGCAAAAATGTTTTTTTTTACGCTGAAATGTTCTGCCATGCTCTGCTGGCACTTGGACGAGAGTTCTGGGGTCGAATCGACTTCTAAGCTTTAGTTCCGATATTGGTCTGACAAAAACGAAAGAGTTCTAGCGTCCTATGCGATTTAAAACGCTGCAAAAAAAGTTTTTTTTTTACGCTGAAATGTTCTGCCATGCTCTGCTGGCATTTGGACTAGAGTTCTGGGGTCGAATCGAGTTCTTGACTGCAGTTCTGATATTGGTCTGACAAAAACGAAAGAGTTCCAGCGTCCCATGTGGTGTAAAACGCTGCAAAAAAAGTTTTTCTGCTGAAATGTTCTGCTATGCTCTGCTGGCACTTGGATAAGAGTTCTGGGGTCGAATCGACTTCTAAGCTTCAGGTCTGAATTTGGTCTGACAAAAACGAAAGAGTTCCAGCGTCCTATGTGATTTAAAACGCTGCAAAAAATATTTTTTTACTCTGAAATGTTCTGCCATGCTCTGCTGGCACTTGGATGAGAGTTCTGGGGTCGAATCGACTTCTAAGCTTTAGTTCCGATATTGGTCTGACAAAAACGAAAGAGTTCTAGCGTCCTATGTGATTTAAAACGCTGCAAAAAAAGTTTTTTTTTTTACGCTGAAATGTTCTGCCATGCTCTGCTGGCACTTGGACGAGAGTTCTGGGGTCGAATCGACTTCTAAGCTTTAGTTCCGATATTGGTCTGACAAAAACGAAAGAGTTCTAGCGTCCTATGTGATTTAAAACGCTGCAAAAAAAGTTTTTTTTTTACGCTGAAATGTTCTGCCATGCTCTGCTGGCACTTGGACGAGAGTTCTGGGGTCGAATCGAGTGTTAGGCTTCAGTTTTTATATTGATCTGACAAAAACGAAAGAGATCCAGTGTTTTATTTGATTTGAAACTCAAATTTTTTTTTTTACATTTAAAACGTTCTGACATGATATGCTGGCACTTGGACGAGAGTTTTGGAGTCAAATTGAGTTCTAGGCTGCAGTTCTAAAACGATTATATGGAAAACAGAAGAGTTCCAGCATTTTAAATAATTTGAAACTATGAAAATAGTATTTGTCGACCTTATGAACTTTTATAGCAGATAATTTAGTAAATATACCATTTTCACGGCAAAAACGCCAGAACTATTCTTAAAAAGTATCAGGAACTATAGAACACAGCTGCATGCGAAAAGAACTCACATTTTTTTTCGATTTGCTGTAAAATGATCTGCCACGGGAAGTTAGCAGATCATTTTGAAAAAAAAAAATCTCGGCAAAAACGCCAGAACTATTCTTAAAAAGTATCAGGAACTGTAGAACTCAGCTGCATGCGATAAGAACTCTCATTTATTTTTGATCTGCTGGACAATGATCTGCTAAGTTCACAAACATCCTACCTAACGTATACTTAACACTTTATTACTGCTACATACAGGAGCAAGTATTTGACGTGTGTGCCGTGCAGCTTGTTATACACAATATCCTCGTTGTAGGTATATATCACTCCAATTTGACCGACGACGACGAGTTTCTCAAATTGTTTGAAAATCTTTTAACAAAAATATGTAACGAGGGCTCGTTCGCGATTATAATGGGAGATATTAATATAAATTTACTAAAAGATACCAAACATAAGAAAGAATTAGTAGATATATTATCTAGTCATAATTTCTCACAGCTCGTAAAATCGGCGACCCGAGTAGAGGGCGACAGCGCCACATTGTTGGACCATGTGTACACGAACCTCCCAGAGGAACACGTCGTGAGCGTGACCGGCGTCGCGACGCACCTCAGCGACCACGACGCCCAGCGTCTCGTCGTCTCGCGCGAACATGACACGGTCCCAGCGCCGCAACACATACCGAAACGTTCTTTCACAGTAGCGAATAAATCGAATTTCGAAAACGCTCTCGAATCGATTGACTGGGCCTTGGTGATGAGGAGATCGGGTCGCGACTGTCATGTGCTCGCTGAAGCTATCTTAGCTAGAATAGCTGACAAATTCGACATACATTTCCCAGTTAAATACCAACCCAGTTTTACTAATCATACAACCTGGATAGACGACGATGTTCGTAATTTAAAAAATCTGTTGTTCGATATCTTGCGAATAAAAAACGTTTTTCCTAATAACACTGACCTCGAAGATATAGCAGTATTATATTCCTTAAAATATAACACATTGTTAAAAGAAAAACGCACCAATTATTATACAGAAATTATCCGTAACCACCCGAACAAAATGAAATGTATGTGGAATGTTGTCAGTGCTGAGCTGGGTCGTGGGAATCGAGAGAGAGCCGACTATACCGACCTGGTGCGGGACTCGAACGGGGTACCGTTCGAATCAAAACAGCAGCTGGTCGACGTGCTGAATCTGGAGTTCGCAACCGCTGCTAACAGGTGCGGCGCCCCTGCGGCTGACGTAGTCCGCGCGGTCTCCGCTCTCAGCGTGGATAAACCCGCGAGTGATATGTCATTGCGACCGCAACTATTCTCTCCCCACGAGATACTAGTAATTGTCAACAAATATATAGCCTCAAAAAATAGCACAGACATCTACGGAATCTCTGCTAGTTTACTAAAGGTCGTCGCTAAAGCGCTCGCTCATATTTTATCATACCTTTTTAATGCATGCATCCGGGAAGGCGTATATCCGACGCCCCTCAAAAGAGTTAAAATTTCCCCCCTCTATAAAGGTAAAGGCAAAAAAACGGAAATGAAATCCTACCGGCCGATATCATTGGTGCCTGCCATAAGTAAGATCTTTGAGGTGGGACTTAATAGAAGGCTTCTGTCATTCGTTGGGGAGCGCAACATAATATCGGACAGGCAGTACGCCTACAGAGCCGGGCGCGCCACTACAGACCTGGTGCGGGAGGTGGTGTGGCGCGTGCTGAGCGCGCGCGAGTCTGGCCTCTGCGTGGCGCTGCTGTGCTGTGATCTCTCGCGCGCGTTCGACACCGCCGATCGCCACCTTATTGCCAACAAACTAAACTTCTACGGGATTCGTGGCCCGATGCTGTCCCTACTGACCTCCTTCATGTCCGAACGCACACAGACCGTGGTCGGTGACAGGGGCCGTATAAAATCATCGGAACTGGGAAACAACATGGGAGTCCCGCAGGGTTCATGCCTGTCGAACACTCTGTTCAGCCTATTGTTGAACGACCTTCCCGATGCAATTAATGACGCGGAGGTCTACATGTACGCGGATGACGTAGCCGCCGTCGTCACTGCGCCAACGATATTTAAGTTAGACCAAAAATTGAATACAGTCGTTCAAAGATTGGAACAATGGTTCCGATCCAACGGTTTAGCTCTAAATAGAGATAAAACTTGTGTTTTACCATTCCTCCTAAACGGTCACGCCACACCACAATACAAGGTGATGGCTGGGGATACCGCGTTGCAGACGGTCAAATCGACTAAGCTGCTGGGCTTTCACATCGATAGCGGTCTGACGTGGGAGACGCACATCACCGAACTCTGCTCCAGGTTGAGCCGGACATGTTTCGCCCTGCGTCGCCTCGCCGGCACTGCAGCACGTAGTGTGGTGGTACAGTGCTACCATGCGACTGTCCACAGCACTCTCATTTACGGTGTGGAGCTGTGGGCGCGAGCCGCGGACGTTGACAGAGCTTTCTCGATGCAGAAGCGGGCGATCCGTGCCATCGTGGGTGCGTCCGATGACGAGTCCTGCAGGGATCTCTTCAGAGAGCTCAGCATCATGCCTCTTCCCTGTGAGTTAATATACCAGACCGCTCTGTTCACCCACAATAACATCGATAGGTTTAAACTCAGAGGTGCAAACACTTCCTGCCCCCTGCTCCGCAGCAACAAGCTTGCCCATCTCCTCGCCACGCCGGATCATAAGTTGTGCAAATCGGAGAGGTCCGTCTACATAATGGGTCCTATTGTGTATAACAGGTTGCCGGACAACATTAAAAAGGAAGCCACTTCCAGCACTATGTTTAAAGTTAGACTAAGAAAGTGGCTCCTAGAACACTCTTTCTACTCTTTTAAAGATTTTTGTGCATTGCCTATTGTTTTATAATTTGAATTTAAATACAATATTGTTAAAATTAATATATTTTATATGCTAATTTATTTTTATTTTAAATATTAGGTACTATGTACTCATTTGACATGTAACTTGAACGTTATCAATAAATTATCTGTATCTGTATCTGTATCTATCTACATGCCTCCAAGTGTCGTGTAGACGATACAATACGACGCGACGTCGATACCACGTGCTTCTCTAATGTCAACTATCTATATATTAGTATATAAGCAAGTAAAGTGCCTGATCTACGAGTAGCGTAGCGTTCTAGCGTTTATATTATGTACAAATGTTGTAAGTTTATATATAAAACGAAAGATACCGGTTTCGTAATACGCAAATATTATATTAGTGTGCACTTTACATCTGCTTCATTATAATATATGTGTCGTAAATATTATATTAGTTTAAATATTAATTCACATATATTCCGTTCCCGGCTCTACCTACCTACATACATATGTATATCAGATAGGTACGTCATATAAAGTAGGTAGTCGTCGAACTCTATGAATTGTAAACGCTCCACTTTCATGATTCGATGAATAAGTAATGTATCCTCAGCGCGTGTGACTACTTCCTCTCGACTGGCGACTTTACAGCGTACAGTACACTGAGAGTGTCGAGGCTCGGTGCTCGGTGCTTACACTCAGGTACAACCGAACTATTTTAATTAAATAAAACAACCTACGTGAATATTAGTATTTGTTTATCTAACAAAACTCCAATGAAACCGTATTCAGTGAAGTGATCGATAGAGTACGAGTCGATTCTCCAAATGTAATTAGATGAGAACACATTATGTAACCGAGAAATGCGCGAAAGTCAGACATTTCACTGCAATGCAAAGTCACAACGTACTCGGCTCGGCTCGGCTCGGCTCTGTCGTTATACGAGTTACTACGATTTCTCACTGACGTTGCATTTACTTGATTACTTGTTATTCAATAATGTAGTAGGTATGTGTCGTTGTAGTTGTGCTCCCCTCGACCGACCGACTGTCTCTGGCCGCTACTCTCGCTAGTCCAGGTCCATAATGTTCTAGAACTAGGCCCACGATTGAGTTACTTTATATTTTCCAATTACTTTTATACAGTTATTATTGTTTCAAATATTTGATAGGTTTCACTGGATAGGACACACTGAGAACACTAACTGGTCCTCGTTACATATTTGATAGGTTTCACTGGATAGGACACACTGAGAACACTAACTGGTCCTCGTTACATATTTGATAGGTTTCACTGGATAGGACACACTGAGAACACTAACTGGTCCTCGTTACATATTTGATAGGTTTCACTGGATAGGACACACTGAGAACACTAACTGGTCCTCGTTACATATTTGATAGGTTTCACTGGATAGGACACACTGAGAACACTAACTGGTCCTCGTTACATATTTGATAGGTTTCACTGGATAGGACACACTGAGAACACTAACTGGTCCTCGTTACATATTTGATAGGTTTCACTGGATAGGACACACTGAGAACACTAACTGGTCCTCGTTACATATTTGATAGGTTTCACTGGATAGGACACACTGAGAACACTAACTGGTCCTCGTTACATATTTGATAGGTTTCACTGGATAGGACACACTGAGAACACTAACTGGTCCTCGTTACATATTTGATAGGTTTCACTGGATAGGACACACTGAGAACACTAACTGGTCCTCGTTACATATTTGATAGGTTTCACTGGATAGGACACACTGAGAACACTAACTGGTCCTCGTTACATATTTTAGAAGGTTATTTGATATTACTTTATAATCAATTTCATTTAAAACTCCAGGAATGTGAAGCAAGCATTAATAAAATGCGTTACGAAAGACAATTTAGCTAATTTAATCTATTTGTTAGAAGGTAAACACAACGAGGTAACACGAACATTTTTCACTTTTTTACTTAGTAAAACTAAAGTACTAAAGTAAAGTTTGAACATATAGCGACCACCGAGCAAGGAGCAACGAGCAACGAGCAACGAGCAACGAGCATCGACCACCGAGCAACGAGCAACGACCAACAAATATCTATACCTCACTGAAAATGTAATTGAAACATTTAATGATCATGTTGAAATGTTTATTACAAACATCTAAACAACATGATACATATCTTTATTAACATTAATTACATATACTTGGTCATTTACTGACATTACACTATGTACCTACATATATACACAACATATACGTATGTACAGAAGTATATGATGGGGGGGGTCGTTTTATTTACGCATTTTTCTATTACTATGTTTCTTTGATTTGCCTACTTATTCTTTTGAAATATAACAAATTTATTATTTTCAGAACTTCATAACTTTAGTCGTATGCTTACGTATATAACAATATCGGGGAATATGATTGCTATTTAATATAATGAACACAAGGCTGCAGTAATTGTAGTGATCGACTATCGGACGGGGTCGAATGACAATAGAGAAGAAGAGGAAGAAGAAGGCTAGCTCCTAGGTTTTCTATTCTAACTTTCTACACTTTTTATGAAAACAACTTGCATCCGAACGATGTCAATGATGTAATTCAGAGACAATAGTCTCACAGTTATAAAATTAAAACTAAAAGCTAGAAAATAGCTTCAGAGAAACTCATTCAAATACGCAACAAATAATTAAACTGTTATATAAATGATATCACACGGTCGTCGGCGTCGCGCGTCGTACTGAAGGGTAATATATACACTCGGTCCAGGTAGGTAGGTAGGTAAACAATGAATGCGCGTCCGCAGAAAGAAAGTAGAGATATGTTACAACTTGCTATACAAACACAGGGCGCGCGCGCGCAGCCCGCTCGGCCGCCGTCCGCGCCAACCGAGCGACGAACGCGATCGTGAAAGCGAACATTTTACAATGAAAAAGTGTAATTCCTGAACAGTAGTGTCGCGTGAATGTATCGTTCATTATATTACTTACACTATTAACGTGACGGTTTTCACATACATACATACTTCCTAATACCTTGCAATAAACAATAATTCTTGTTGCGTAGTTCAATACTTACTTATATATGGATAGGTGAGGAAATTTCTGACACAGAAATCCCTGGTGGCCTGACGACGCACGCGATTATGGGCAGGATATTTTCTGGATTATGTAATTTTCTTATAAGAAAAAAACTTGACCAGACATGTGTACATGTGTCGTTACATTTCGGCTCTATATATTCTCGATCCGGCAGCAGTAGCCACCAGTTAGCCACCAGTCAGCCACCAGTCAGCCACCAGCTGACCTTGACCTAATGACGTAATCAATACGCACCTATATTTGTGTTTTATTACACATTCCGGATAGTTTCTACCAACAGATGCTGTGCTTTCGATTGTGTTCCATGAAGTAGTGGACGCAGAATTCCCTGTCTTAATTGTGAAATCTATACTAATATTATAAAGCTGAAGAGGTTATTTGTTCGAACGCGCTAATCTCAGAAACTACTGGTTCGAATTGAAAAAATATATTTGTGTTCGATAGTCTATTTATCGAGGAAGGCTGTAGGCTACTTTTCATTTCGATACTCCCACGGGATCGGGAATTTAGCCGGGTGAAGCCGCGGAGCGCTGCTAGTGACATTATATGTACATTAGTAAATGAATATTATAATATCCTAGTTAGTTCCGCTCTACCTCTCTACTTAAGTAATTTACTTATTTTAAACATTTCAAAACGCTGACAGATTTTCACAATAAAACGAAATATTTAAATGTAAATTGCGTATATACCCACCTAGCTACTCATTACACCTAATTGCATTGAAATGCATCGCGTGGCCTACTCCCTACTCCCTACACTAGACTCGGCTCGACTTCGCTCCACTTACATTTTTCGGCAAACTATGTATACATACTTTACAACGAACAAATAGGTAAGTAGGTAAATAATCATCGTAATTCACGAAACGACTTTTTGAAAATTTGTAAGAAATTTTCGTAAGCGAGAGAAGTCTGCTACCTTTTCTTCGTGTACTTCGGAAACGAATCGATTCGTCTAAGTTTGTGCAACCGAAGGAACCTTGGCCGACATCGTTCTACTTCTGTACTTGTAGGGGCATTTCTAGCGAGTTATTGCTGAATATAGTACAGTTACGACGCGACGCGGTGGATTACCCTTTACTATTGATGTTTTATATCTTCGTTTTATACTTATTTCAAGTGATTTAATGGTGATTAAAAATACCTTTATCGGCTTAACGAAGTTAAAGTGCAACGATATTAGACCCTCTAAGTACCTAGAGCTACCTTTGCCTACAATAGAGCGACCTTGCATTCTTCTAGAGTCTAGAAGACGATCTCGGTACCTGAGACTGACGGTTGACCGGCGTGGGCGGCGTGGGCGGCGTGGACGGCGTGGACGGCGTGGACGGCGCCGTCGAAAGTTAAAGCGAGGCTATCACGAACTCACGATCGATCTCAATACGACATCGACTGGACAATACTTTACCTAACCGTAAATAATCATTGAATACCGACCGACATGTCGACTGTCCCGTCACTTACTCTACTCGACTACGTCACGTCACGTTACGTCTGTCGACGACATCGGCGTCGTCCTGACCTCACACGTTGATATATTTTATTTGTTTGTTAAGTTTCGTGTAAACGTTTGCAAAAACTTAACAATATGATCTGTTTACTTTACAATATATACCTTCTTCCTACATACCTTCTTATATAAACACAAGTGTACGCAGGCGTGGGTAGGTAATGTATGTATATTTATGAAAGCGACACCTCACAGAGTTAAATAATATAAATTGAGTGTAAGAGAGCAATAAATCGTATACGATCCGACCAAACCGGCCGTAATGTCACCCTATCATATTACTGGATCGCTTAATATGTTTTTGATTTATTACCATTTATATCACATTTTATGGCAAGGAAAAATAAAGAAACTTTTTTTAAATATACTTAACCAATGTATTGTTATTTATTATGTATGTATAATACATAGGCTGCACTAAAAGTATCGGGAATGGAATATTTCCACTGTTCCTGTCATATTTAAATCTTTTTAATTGAAAACTCCTTGGTTTTAAAAATCGAATACCATTTATTTATTTAAAAAAAGAATCTCGGTCTTGTCACAAGGTTTTGTTAAACTTGTTTAGTCGTTGAGAAAATTCAAGAGCGATGATTTATTATGACTTTCGAAGTGGTTTATCACAAAAACAGTGTGTTGACCGAATGATTTCTGCATTTGGTGATGAAGCCCCATCCAAAACCACAATTTATCGCTGGTTTGCTGAATTTCAACGTGGACGTGTCAAGCTCAGTGATGATCCCCGTCAAGGTCGTCCAAAAACTGCACTCACCCAAGAAAATGTTGATGCTGTGCGTAAGCTGATTGAGGAAGATCGACATGTAACATACCGCGAAATTCAGGCAACTTTAGACATTGGCATGAGTCAAATACAAATAATCTTGCATGAACAATTAGGTGTAAAAAAGTTGTTTTCCCGATGGATACCGCATTCGCTCTGTGAAGAGCAAAAAGTGGCTCGCGTTACTTGGTGCGTCAGAACTCTCGAAAGATTCCACGCAGGATCCTCAAATGCTGTATACAATATCGTATCAGGTGACGAATCCTGGATATACGCGTACGAACCCGAAACAAAAAACCAGTCACGAGTTTGGGTGTTCGAAAATGAGTTAAAGCCAACAAAAATTGTTCGTTCACGGAGTGTTGCAAAAAAAATGGTGGCCACGTTTGTCTCCAAAACCGGCCATGTTGTGACTATTCCTCTTGAGGGACAAAGAACGGTTAATGCAGAATGGTATGCTAGCATTTGTTTGCCACAGGTCGTTTCTGAACTCCGTAAAGAGAACTGCAGCCGCCGCATCATCCTCCATCACGACAATGCGAGTTCTCACACCGCGAACAGAACAAAAGAGTTTTTAGAGCAAGAAAACATAGAATTATTAGACCATCCGCCGTACAGCCCCGACCTAAGCCCTAATGATTTCTATACTTTCCCTAAAATAAAGAATAAATTGCGTTTTCATCACCTGAAGAAGCTGTGGACGCCTAAAAAACGGCCATTTTGGAGACCCCAACTTCCGAATGGAATGGTTGCTTTAATGATTGGTTCCATCGTATGGAAAAATGTGTCAAATTTCGCGGAGAATACTTCGAAAAGCAATAAATACATTTTTAAATAGTAATTTTGTGTCACTTCCTTGATTCCCGAAATTTTCAGTGCCGCCCTCGTATGTGCATATTTGTAGGTAGATATTATACTTCATGTAATGATTATGAAATTGTATAGGTAAATTCTCTTAACGAATCCACTCACATTACCAGAGAAAGCAGATTATTGCCAAATTAATTCACCGTTTAATATTAGGTCAGATATTAAAAGTCAGGTGCAATTTGCATTTAAAGATGAGCAAAAATAAATACCTGAGTTTTACGCTCACACTGAGTGAACGTATCGATGAAGTGTCAAACGTTATGTCATTACGTTATTACTTTATAGATGTATCGATCGATCGTCACAGATATCGACACTAAACCTGACTGTAGACATTTCCTTTTTAGGATGTGGGTATCTAGTTCATAGACTATTAGATATTATATTAATATACAGAAATATTACTAATTTACAGTTTACGAGTGTGGCTATGCCTACTGTCTACTCATTTTGTAATAATGTACGAAAAATTCCAAAATCCATAGTGTTAAGAAATGTATTCTGGTTCTCTATTACATACCTACTGTTCGACTACGTTTATATATTATACGCATTCAATATTATTAACGATTTTACTTGACAAAGAAAATATTTTATCAGAATAGACGCGCCATATGTCTGTACATTTTATATTAATAAACTATATGAGTAAAGAAAATGGTTCAACATGTAAGTATAAGAGATTGTAAATAACTAGATTGGAATGTCCCACTTGCAACATACGACAGTCACTACTCCGGAAACTTAACGCGAATGAAAATTCCGAGTCGTCAGTCTTTCGTCCGCCGTCCGTCGTCCGTCGTCCGTCCGTCAGTCCGTCTCGCGTCCGTCTCGTATCGTGTACAACACACATACCAACACTCGGTACCTAATTACTCGTATATTGTCGTCAACTCGACACGCATTTCAACCAGATAAAAAAAAACTATATTTCCTTTGTTTTCCTCAATTCATTGATCGAAATACGAAATAATCTGATTTAATATTTTCGTAGGTATATTATGTATTTAAAAAGTTATAAATCATGTTTGAACAGATTTTGAGAACAAAAGTATTACCTCGTATGTACTCGTGTGTAGCGAGTGACACAGACAGACAGACATACCTTCGCTTGTCTCACATGACAATTTTCCCATGATCATTGAAATTAAATTGCATTGAACATTAAAAGATTGAAAGTAACGAACATTCACATAACATTCCAATATTTAAATGTATAATACAATGACATTGAAATTTATTTTCGAATACATAATTTTTTTTTAAATATTCAATTTAAATTGCAAACATAATCGAAAATAGATGAATGATACCAGACAGTAGAGCGCGACCGCGAGCGGCCTGCGAATACGATTGTATACCTGCCATACATTATCTAGATATTATATGTACCTACGGGAATGGCTAATATTTTAAATAGAAAATATAAATGCATTGTTGTAAAGTCTAACAGAGTAAGTTACGCAATAGTAAAGTAAACAATAAAATGAAAGTGTAATTAACTAATGATTAGTTAGTGTTGTATTGTGTTGTGTTACTTGCTACTGGTCTATAGGTATAGGTAGGTATAGGTAGGTATAGAGGTACATTGCAAACAATATACTGGATATTTGTTATAATATTCAACAAATGACATGAACAATGCAATATAATAATTGTTCAATTCCGCGACGCGACTGCTCCGCTGTCAGTTTTATATTACACGAAAGTTCCCTCACATTTTGTAATTGAGTGCTGAAATTGTAATTGTTTATTTATATGAAATTGACAACATTGATTGTTTCCTCGCAAGCGATCACATCGAACGTGACGGTTATATTGAATGCGTTTAAGTACTACTTTCTTACAGTTGTAATATCAAAGTTTGATCCATGAAACATGGTATGTAGAGCGAGAGCGAGAGACTCACCTGTTAGGATAGCGAGTAGAAGTAGCGCAGCAACTGCAGCCGGAGACTTCATGGTCGGCGTCGGTCGGTCGGTTGTCGCGATACGATGGGAGCAGGTCTCGTTGTCGTCGCCTGTTGTCGTCGTAAACACTGCACTAGTCGTCCACTTCACCACCGATGCATGATACACGAGACGCGCGAAGCTCAGCGCGCGTGCGCTACTACAGTGACGGTACGAGCGGCGTTAGCGAGTCTCGCGGCTCGCTGCTCGCGGCTCGGTGGAGGGGGGCGCCTCAGGCTTTAATGTGATCTAGGTATATACAACATTGTACTCGGTAGGAGAGTACCTACTAGAGGCGAGGATCTCCTACTAGTACAATATATTACTGCACAGCATGTATTGTGATAACTTCATTTACAAGTATATCACTTCTTTAACGAACCCTTTATCTAACTACTATATGACATAAATATAATGTACCGAACAGTGCGTGATATTCCGCTACCCTAGTTAGACTAGGCTAGGGCTAGGGCTAGGCGAGGGGTAACGGAAGTACATACAAGTACACACGATATGGCCAAATGTCAGGGTCGTCGTCGTCGTCGTCGGTCGCTCGGCTGATACGGATACGACAACTTACATACTTATTATTTATGACCTATAACTACATACATACCTAGTTATACGTCTATATACCGTACTTACCTATAACATTACATATATACGTGTATATAACTGCAATCATATTGCCTTATAGGTAAAAACATACTAAATACTTTATTTTCAATTAAAAATTACATATAAGAGAACTATAATATAATAGCCTTTGAGGTAATATAATATACCCGGTGTAACGAGGGAGGTGGATCATCGGTTGCTAGGGGATGAGGAACCTCAGTGCCCATCGATTTAATCACCCTGTATGTTCTGCAATATTCACTGGTTCAAAAGTTATTTGAACTTTTGTAAAATATTATTCAAAATCAGATTTTAACCTGAACATCGCAATTACAGCCAACCATCAGGCCTGCGATTTTGCGTTTTTTGTTAAAACAAGTTCAATAGTGGACCTTTTGTACCCCTACACCAATCAAAGTCTTAGATTTATTAAACTATTTTTTTTTTCAAAATCTAATTTTTACGTTATTTTTTTGATGGGAAATAATATCGATTATTGGCACTTTTTCGACTATCAACTACATTTTTCACCATAATGCCCTAATTCTAGCCGAATGAAACTTTCAGGGGTTATTCTTCATGAAAGCCAATAGTTTTCAAGATAGGTTGCAGAAAAAAATTCATATGTGAAACATTTTTTAAATCATACGAAGTTAATTTAAAATTTTGTTTTGAAAAAAAAGTATTTTCGTGGTTTTATTTGAAGTTTTATAAGTTTCAGACTTTGATTGGTGTAGGGGTACAAAAGGTCCACTATTGAACTTGTCCTAAAAAAAAAGAAGAATCGCAAACCTGATAGTTTGGCTGTAATTCCGATGTTCAGGCTAAAATTTGATTTTGACTAAAATTTTACAAAAGTCCAAATAACTTTTCAACCATTAAATATTGCAGAACATACATGGGGTTTAAATCGATAGGTACTGAGGTCCCCCACCCCCCAGCAACCGATGATCCACCCCCCTTGTTACACCGTGTATACCTAAAACCACGATATACAGTGTGTGTCGTTAAAGCTATCCGTCAACGTTGTCCGTCAATGATAGGTGTATTGACGACGTACCGCTACCGCAACTGCTACCGCTCGCTATCGATGGCTACAAGTGTTCGACTTGGTAGTTTCATACGATATATCTGATTACTTCTTAATGGCCTTTTTATTTTCACATTGTTAGAGTTCCGTACACAAAAGGTAAAACCGGGACCCCATTGCTAAGACCTCGCTGTCTGTCTATTACCAGTTTGTATCTGTGATAGACAGTTTCCCAGATGATGTAATTCTGTTACCGCTTTAATACTAAATACTAAAATCAGATTCAAGTGGGGCTCCCATACAACTTGGTTCGGAACCCTTCGTGCGCGAGTTCGATTCGCACTTGGCCGGTTTTTTGTAAAAGACATGAAGTTAAGAAGTAGGTATCCAGCAGTTATTGCTGATTGTTGGTTGTTGGTTGTTGGTTGTTGGTCACTTGTTGAACTTTAAATCAAGTAATGTTATTTACCTATCGCGACAGTCTTGTAGATGTAAAGTGCATTTCCCGGACATACATACATACATACGTATTTCTATATAGTATGTTCTCTTTATTTATCTCCTTACAATGTTATTCACGTTTATTGCTACTTTGTCACTGAACTAGGTACTATCCGGAATGTGTTGTTTGTATTCCGATTTTATTATGATATTATAATTCATTATGTTTATTTCAAGTTATCGAACATGATCATAGTGTATTTCATATAAATAAAGGAAGGCATCGAGCGCTCGTTGATGTCTTTTATATGATATTTTTGGATAGTGCTACGATCGCATACCGTGGCCTGTAGCCTGTAGCCTGTAGCCTGTAGCCTGTAGCCTGTAGCCTGTAGCCTGTAGCCTGTAGCCTGTAGCCTGTAGCCTGTAGCCTGTAGCCTGTAGCCTGTAGCCTGTAGCCTGTAGCCTGTAGAAGTATAGTATATAGTAGTGTCATGCACCAGTGCACGGCGCGGTGTAGGTAGGTAGGTAGTGCACCGTGTAGTGGTGCGGTGTTACGTAACACTCGACCGAAACTGTGCGGCGCGCGCGAACTGGGCCGCGGTACACTTTCGTTTTCGCACGAACCCTGCGCCCGCGCCGCCCGCTCCGTCACGTCACGTCACGTCACGTCACGTCGCGTCGCGTCGCTCTTTTAAAATATTATACATTGTCAATAAAGGAGCTGCGTCAACGTTACAACAATGAAGTACTTGATGTGATGTATACGTACTTACGCACTACGCACTAGACAAGTATAGTTCATTCATATATTCAAGTAACAATTGTCATAGACTTGAGATATAGATATTTATAAGGTAGTATCTACCTACAACCGGCAACCGGCAACCGACCGACTAGCTATAGGTAGGTACCTCGCAATAAACACGAGAATGCAAGGTACGACCTTCAAACTGTTACAATTACTTTCAATACCGAGTATTATCTCGAACACCTCTCTACCACCTCCCTAGACCACTCGACCACCTCGACCACTTCGACCAGTAATGGCCGACAATGACCGGCAATGGCCAACAATGGCCGGCTACAATAATTAAGCCGATATTAAAATCTGGTTGCACAAACTGAACTTATTTGTATGGTTGCAGACATTTTATGTAAATATAGAGTAACACCGACATACGGCCCCTCGCCCCGCACCCCGCGCCCCTCACACCTCGTCGGACTATTACCTACATAATTATAATTAAATCATATTACGACATATAATGCTATATTACTTTATAGTTACAAATAATTATAATAATCTAGTTCAGCGACGCCCGACGATGCCGATGTCTATATAGTCCGACCCCGTCCACCTTACTAACGTCTCTTATGTACTAGTCAATATAATATAATATGTTAGTAAGTAAGTTTTCAGTAACTGAACTCGTAACTCTTCTTCTATTACATTTTCAGTTATAAATTGACATTGAATTGAAGACCTAGGTACTTACGTGCCTAGACGTTGTGAAACCTTGTGAGAACTGTCATTCAATGTAGTTCGGTGAAAACAGTTTAAGAACAGTTTAGAATATGTAAATGTACCTATACCTACCTACCTACGTATCTATCTACGATATAGGTATATATCTCCAAACCTCTATATATTCTGAGCACATTAACGAAGGTGAAGCATTGCATTGTCCAAATTATAATGAAGCAATTAGCTCGCTATCTCCCGACCTCATCTCACTATATGTACCTACCTACCTACCTACCTACTGTTGCACAACTTCATTACTTTAATGCTAAATTACTTTAACATGCCGTTTATAATGTGTTCAATCAAATCTACCTCCAACTATACAATACATACATACGTAGAGTATACTCTACCGTATCGTTCACAATGCATATGTATTGTTCAGTACGTATTCCCAGTTTGTGTGAAGGTTCTTAAAGCAAGGAAGAGGCAGCGCTCGTTGTTGTATTACAGAAGATATTGATTAGTGTCCGTCCATGTTGCATTTACCTACACGTACCTATCTACCGACCACTGACCACCGACCACCGACGTAACATACACGTACCTATATGTCATGTATAATACTCGTATTATACACTTGTGATAGGTTTAAATGGAAGTTAAAAACATTACATGTTTAGCAAACACCTTGAATTTAACGGACATTTGTGTAGATAATTGCAGAACTTAATAAATGCTCGTAAAATAAATCAAAGTAACACGTAATTATCTACATAGATAGGAACGAGATTCGTACACGTGTACTATACTAGCTGGTATATGTACATGTAGTGGCTAGAGTACAGCACACCGTGTACTGTACTGACGGGGACAGAGCGTCGAGTATGCGGAAATTGTAAGACACGGTCACGTTCTACGAGTCGTGTATATTCTATCACTATAGCACAGAGACTAGACCTGCCCACTCGTACCTACCGCTGCACTGCTGCACTACTGCAGCTGTTCACCAACTTTATTACACGAGATGTTATCTACGTGAGGCTCGAAAGGGGGGAGTCTTTAAAAAATCACGAAACATCACAGAGGTATTATTTGTGTGTGTATTTATTTTTAATAATAATTATCTATAATAAACGATGATACTTATACTTACCTGTATTTTATAAATATAAAAAAAACAGACAGACAAGGAAGTTTATAAGGGTTAAGAAGAAATTAAGTTAATTACTAAATAAGGTACCTACTAAAAATATACCATATAGGTATAGAGGGGGAGCGTAGTCTTACACCTCACCATGTATCACCGAGGGGAAGGGGGGTTTAAAATGCCACAAAAAAAACCATCACGAGATTAATAGACGGTCCCCCACCTACTACACTATACTACACACGATATGTTCACTAAACATGTTCCTTTCCATTGAATATTATCTTTCTATTCGTATTATACTATTCGTTATTTGACATTTTAATGATCGATTGTTATCTTATCTCGTTATACGATACACTTTATATTATTTTGATGGGATCATTGATATAACTAGGCCGGCTGCATAATTGCAGACCCACCGTAGAGCTCCAAAACGTCTGTTATAAAATTGTTTTCAACACAAACAAGTTTCTGGGTACCTGCTTTAGTTGAAGTTTAAAGTCTTTTAACTCATCAATTTATCAAACAACTTTTTTTTAGAATGAACATTTCAATAATAGTAAATTTCGAACTCTACCGGGGGCTGCAATTATGCAGCCCACTGTACCTCAAAGTTTGTGAACCGCTCTGTCTCCTTGAGTTATTGAATTATCTTTGACATAGTATAGACGTTAGCGGCTAGACGCTCGCTTAGGGCGGGCGGCGGGCGGCGCTCGAATATTGGACTGTGAGCTGTGACAATAATTTAGGAATTTCCATCGAATGAGACAGCCTTTCACGTTTCCCTTCTCTAAATGTTAGTACATACATAATATATGGAGTATATCTGTCCGACTGTCTGTATTCTAATTTACATATCACATTATTTTTTTGTAAGTGAGTAAGTATACAAAGTTACGTTTAATAATTATACCTACCTACTTATTTAAGTAGTTTTCAATGACCGGTCAAGGTGACGTCGACCCAGCGCAGCGATAGATACATTGTCCGCGTGTGATGCGCACGCGCAGACCACACCGCGCGGTGCTTGCAGCTTGATGTGGTGTAGCTACTGTAACTACTAGGTATATGTATCCTATGTTACATCGTGTCCCTGTGTGTGGTACTACAGCGTTATATGAATTGCATGGCGCTGTATTCATCATCTAGAGTAGATGAAGAAACTTTTGATAATGATATTTGAACGTACGCGTGTAGATTAACTCGTAACCATTACATATTGAAGACAAATAATTTTAATATTCCAATAGTTGTTTACGATACGAATACGTCACATGTGTTCTACGAGTATATATCCCTATATTATAGAAGTATACATACATACATACATTAATACTTACCAACATTGATGTAGGTATAATTGCGTAAGTAAAGTAATGTGAGCTGTGAATTGGAACAGGATATATATCTGAGAGTAAATGTACCGAACAACGAACAACAACCGACAATTCATAATGTAAGTTGTTCATGTTAATTGTATTCAATTGTTGAACAATACTCAGCACCGCTGTGAGCCACCGCTACATACTACACTCGAGGCTAGCGGCTAGCTTCTAGTGGCGGTTGTAGGGACTATTCGTCTAATATAACCCTGTAGGTGTAGGTGTAGGTACTAGGTACCGCTGTGAGCCACCGCTACATACTACACTCGAGGCTAGCGGCTAGCTTCTAGTGGCGGTTGTAGGGACTATTCGTCTAATATAACCCTGTAGGTGTAGGTGTAGGTACTAGGTACCGCTGTGAGCCACCGCTACATACTACACTCGAGGCTAGCGGCTAGCTTCTAGTGGCGGTTGTAGGGACTATTCGTCTAATATAACCCTGTAGGTGTAGGTGTAGGTACTAGGTACCGCTGTGAGCCACCGCTACATACTACACTCGAGGCTAGCGGCTAGCTTCTAGTGGCGGTTGTAGGGACTATTCGTCTAATATAACCCTGTAGGTGTAGGTGTAGGTACTAGGTACCGCTGTGAGCCACCGCTACATACTACACTCGAGGCTAGCGGCTAGCTTCTAGTGGCGGTTGTAGGGACTATTCGTCTAATATAACCCTGTAGGTGTAGGTGTAGGTACTAGGTACCGCTGTGAGCCACCGCTACATACTACACTCGAGGCTAGCGGCTAGCTTCTAGTGGCGGTTGTAGGGACTATTCGTCTAATATAACCCTGTAGGTGTAGGTGTAGGTACTAGGTACCGCTGTGAGCCACCGCTACATACTACACTCGAGGCTAGCGGCTAGCTTCTAGTGGCGGTTGTAGGGACTATTCGTCTAATATAAACCTGTAGGTGTAGGTGTAGGTACTAGGTACCGCTGTGAGCCACCGCTACATACTACACTCGAGGCTAGCGGCTAGCTTCTAGTGGCGGTTGTAGGGACTATTCGTCTAATATAACCCTGTAGGTGTAGGTGTAGGTACTAGGTACCGCTGTGAGCCACCGCTACATACTACACTCGAGGCTAGCGGCTAGCTTCTAGTGGCGGTTGTAGGGACTATTCGTCTAATATAACCCTGTAGGTGTAGGTGTAGGTACTAGGTACCGCTGTGAGCCACCGCTACATACTACACTCGAGGCTAGCGGCTAGCTTCTAGTGGTGGTTGTAGGGACTATTCGTCTAATATAACCCTGTAGGTGTAGGTACTAGGTACCGCTGTGAGCCACCGCTACATACTACACTCGAGGCTAGCGGCTAGCTTCTAGTGGCGGTTGTAGGGACTATTCGTCTAATATAACCCTGTAGGTGTAGGTACTAGGTACCGCTGTGAGCCACCGCTACATACTACACTCGAGGCTAGCGGCTAGCTTCTAGTGGCGGTTGTAGGGACTATTCGTCTAATATAACCCTGTAGGTGTAGGTGTAGGTACTAGGTACCGCTGTGAGCCACCGCTACATACTACACTCGAGGCTAGCGGCTAGCTTCTAGTGGCGGTTGTAGGGACTATTCGTCTAATATAACCCTGTAGGTGTAGGTGTAGGTACTAGGTACCGCTGTGAGCCACCGCTACATACTACACTCGAGGCTAGCGGCTAGCTTCTAGTGGCGGTTGTAGGGACTATTCGTCTAATATAACCCTGTAGGTGTAGGTGTAGGTACTAGGTACCGCTGTGAGCCACCGCTACATACTACACTCGAGGCTAGCGGCTAGCTTCTAGTGGCGGTTGTAGGGACTATTCGTCTAATATAACCCTGTACGTGTAGGTGTAGGTACTAGGTACCGCTGTGAGCCACCGCTACATACTACACTCGAGGCTAGCGGCTAGCTTCTAGTGGCGGTTGTAGGGGCTATTCGTCTGATATAACCTTGTAGGTATAGGTGTAGGTACTAGGTACCTATATGTGGCTGTATACTGTCATTCATGTAATCAATTACTTATTAATTTATAAACGTTTACTGTCATTAGGTAACAGGTATATTCCACAAGCGTTCTCCTCGCCAGAGTGGTTTAAACAATTCAATTCAATTCAATACGTACCAACAATAAGAAGTGTGAAGACATAAAACATCAACGATACACCTAGTTAGTTGATCCGACTGGCGACTTCTGTCGTCACACAGTGAGACAATCGTACGATACTAATATCGACAGACAGACAGTAGTCTCCCAGAAGGCGTGAGTAGAATGCGAGTAGAACGCGAGCGACCTCGTCACCGTCACCGTCGCCGACCTTTGACTCCGTACTCCGAACACTATCACCTCTACTAATTACTCACTATTGTTCTCGACTACATTCAACGATACATATTCATGTTTTCATTTATTACATATTATATTATCGACCTTTACATCTAATCTAGAATATTTATTTAATCCATGCCATTCGGGATGCTGCGCTGCACGCTCTAGGACATGTCACGGAGCAAGCTTGCCTTAGACCTATATTATCACCCTCTCAGCTTTGTCGACTATTTTCTTTACTAAATTTAAATAATATAATTGTGTATGAATGAATGAATGAATATTATAATAAGAGGCAAGTTTCGATTGTGAGTGATGGTCGTCGCCTGTCGACAGCCACCAGTAGGTACAACCATAGAGCCATACAACCGTAAAGGAGACGTGATGATAGCAATTACCGATGTAATTCAACACAAAGATTACCTTCCAACAAAGGGAACGAGATTACAACTGTAGTGATGTAGGTACGAGTTAGATTGAAACAGACCGCAACCACCTTGCAACCACCGACCGCCTAATACTAACCTATACCTTCCTTGACTATTTACACTAATTGTATACCATTTGAGATGGACGGCTCCACCATCGCTACCTCCTCTACCGTGCTCTGGTTTCAGTGTTGCCATTTTATTCTCTTTCTCACCCTAGTTCTAGCCAAATTAAACTTTCAGGGTTTATACCTACTTCATGAAGGCCGATAGTTTTTAAGATAGGTTGCAGAAAAATATATTCTGTGAAATATTTTTTTAGAACCATACAAAGATAATGTAACATTTTATTTTGAAAAAAAAAAATATTTTAATGGTTTAACTTGTTTCACAAAAAAGGCATAATCGCAGACCTGATAGTTTGACCGTAATTGCGAAGTTCAAGGTGAAATCTGATTTTGACTAAAATTTCACTAGAGTCCAAATAACTTTTGAACCACTAAATATTGCAGAACATACAGAGGGGTTAAATCGATAAGCACTGAGGTCCCCCACCCCCCGCAACCGATGATCCCATTCCCCTTGTTACACCGTGTATATAACATCTTATTTAAATTATCGAAGCTCAGAGCGACATGCAATTGGTTTTTAAAGTTTCGTATTTCTGAAACTGAAACTTTTGACGTGATAACGTCTAATACATTGGTGGAAAACTTGCATTCACAAAAAAGTGTCACCGTAATATTGTGTGACGTCACGCGTCATGGTAACTTAGGAAACAGAGTATTTAATAATAATATTTGGGCTTGTGTTATTGTGACGAGTGACGAATAGAAAACTTATATTAGGGGAAAAAATATAAAGAAAAAAAAGACAAAATTAAAAATATATATTATATACTAGGTTATGGGTAATTATAATAGCAAGCCGTTGAGGACTACTTCTGTGTACCGTGACAAACAACCTTTGTTCACAGACTTTTGGAAATTCGAAAAAAAAATCTAAAATTTGAGGTTATGTTAATTCGAAAAACAACTGTTTTTCTAAAACAAAATTCATTCAGACTAAGAACAGGAGATAAAACTTTAAAAAATAGTAAAATTTTAAACAGCTACTTTTCAGGTAAACCTAACCTCTTAATTTTCAAAAAAAAATCAAATTTCCAAAAGTCGTAGAACAGAAGTTTCATGTTTAAGTGCACAGAAGTAGCCCTCAACGGCTTGCTAGTATAATTACCAACAACCCTGGTGAAAGGAATATATTTTTTTTCTTTTAATTTTCATCGTTTTCTTATAACGTTATGACCTGAAATGATCGTCAGTACAGGTTTAGAGGCTAACATAGTACGAAAGTGGTAACACTGCTGCGTGGTTGAATAAACCTCCCGTAAGTATATGTAGATTTAATATTATATAACCATAATTTCTTACATTACATGCAATGCAAGGATAATGACCTCCGCCGTATGGTAGGAACATAACTAAGTAATCAACTAACACTATATTGTACTATAAGTACCTACATGTCGTCTGTACGTGAATGTTCTCTAATCCAATGATCGATATGATGTGCGATCCGTATTGAGTAGGTAGTACCTACTCACTTGAATTAGCGCCGTGCGCCGGCGTCTATAAGGCGTCAATTGACATTGTAAGAGGTGACGGTGGTATATACCTACATATAGTGAACGGTCCGATGTGGTTGTATTGTAGGTAGGTATCTACGCCCGGGGCCCGGGGCCCGGCGCCCGGGGCTCGCATCGGACTACCCCGAGCGAGCGAGGCTCACTCTTCCAAACACTGATCGGTTCGACAACGGCCACAAATATCACAACAAATCCTTGAGTACGACAACGACGACCTCTACATTTGCAAATAACAATAAACCCTCGAACGATATCATTATAAAATCACGTATAAAACCGATTACCGCCTTCACCGCCATATTTCACAATATTATATACCTATATGATATGTTATCACGGCATTTAGAACATTTTATGGCCATAAACAATATCGTTGTCGGTGTCGTGGTCGTGGTCCACACTGGTGCCATAGACTATACACAAGCCTGACTGAATGGTCCATAGATAACGAATTGGTTTCACTTACTCAATAGGCAGGCAGGAGGTCGTATATTGGAAACTTACAGTGTCACTTCACGTCATACAGACACGAATCTCTCGTTTATTACACACCGTACTTACACTATACATACCTAGACACTCTATATACCTATACAATGTAGATATACAATAAATACATAGTATGTTCTGATTGGATCAACGCACACCCTGACTAAACTACCAAGTCTAGGAAGATACAATTAGAATAATATGATTATCTTGTACCGTAGGGGTGTAGTGTACAAAGCGTGCGACCGCGGCGTGTGGACGCGGGCGGGTGGCGTCGTCTCGGTTAATTAAGTTAGGCAATATTCCACAATTACAATTCTTGACTTGTCTAGATGACATTTGGATTTACACGAAGTAGGTAGATACGTACACACATACATACTACAGTCATAAAAATTAATTTAATTTCGTACCTTGATCTATTTCCGCAGCGATCGGTCTCCGTAACGAATTATTCACTGATTCAATTTCAATTTTGTCCAATTATTTTCCTAGATACAACTATTAAATGAACAAAAAATGTATTTAATGATCTAGATGTATATATATATATATATATGCGTAGGTATAGCACCATTATACATAGATATATACCAGTTATGTATTAGACGATATAATTAATTACAATCAAAATGTAATAAATAGAGTTAAAGTACTTCCTACACTTGCCTCGCCTCGCCTTGTCTTGTTGCTAACATTTGATACTTTTATAATTAAATATCAAGGTCTTTCGGTGAACTATTCTAATATCTAATCACATTTTGATTTTCAAATGGAAGTACTATTGGAAATCAATGGTACTAATCGTATATCAAATCAAATCTAATTTAGGCCAATAAAATATAATAATTGTTCATGTATTTAATAAAATAAAATAAAAACACAATAAAACGTTCACCGGTGTTTGTCATTACACTATACAAACACTTTAGAGCGGCCTTTCCCAAAGTGGCCGATAACGTCCCCTTGTGGGTACTACCTGCGTACTACCTCCTGCATTCAGGTTTCAAGTTAACTCATTCAAGTTATAGTAAAAGTATCGTTTAGAATTCATGGTTAATCTCCGCTAATATATCTAGATCACAATGACTCATTGTATTTTATGTTATAGTGGTTTTTAAGTAGGCGAAATAGTGGGGGCGCTAAAAAATAATTTATTATCAAAATGGGCGGTAGACGAAATAGGTTCGGGAACCCCTGGTTTAGAGGTTACATATACCATCGGGAACTTTTTTCTTAGCGAGTACTAACGAAATTTAAATATATGCAACGACTGACCGACTGACCGACTGACTCGTATAATTATAAGGTATAAACGTTAGTACAGCTCAAGAAAACCAATGGACTAAAACTTGAGGCTACAGCTAGCTGTCATGACGTGGACATTCGCTCGGAGAGAACCGTCCGTGACCGTGTAGCCCGCTCCTGTCTGAGTACAAGTGTAGGGGACCTTTACAGATGACTACTCTAGTGCTACTAGAGTACCTGTCATCGATGTACCTCCCCTGCCAATATTCAAGCAGTATCTACCACCAGTAACCAGTACAAATGTACTTACCACAAATAGGTGGGTAGTGAGAGCTTACCGCGACTCGTTCACGTATTGAACGTATTCCGCTCGAATCGATCGCGACGCGAGCCTAGCTCACGAGATAGCCCGGTACACGTATCGGCCGATCGCAGCGATCGACTTGTGGTAAGCTCTCTATTACGGACCGATGTCGCGTCGGTCCTTGCTCGTTTATTGGGATAGTTGATCGTAACGAGCAACGAGTCACCGATACTATACAGGGTGAATGTCTTCAATGGACCTTCAGGGATAATATTTGCTATTTAGCGACTAATAGATAGCAAAAATACTGACAGGAGTCGCGTACCCGATTTTTACAAAAACTAAAATTGAATCATTTGATTTTTGTAAAAGACATCCCTAGTCGAGTTCCCTAGAATCTGTTCGAATTGGCTAAAACAATATTTACCCTATATTTTTTAAACTAATCGATAGTGTTGCTGATAAAGAATAATTCCTGTAAACAAACATAGTGTGACAAACCGAAGGAAATAGCTTATTTTTGTAGGTTTTTTGCAATTACTGCAATATCGATTTGCAAAATGAACACGTGCGATACCTGGCCGGTGTAATGACTATTCCAAAATGAACACGTGCGATACCTGGCCGGTGTAATGACTATTCCAAAATGAACACGTGCGATACCTGGCCGGTGTAATGACTATTCCAAAATGAACACGTGCGATACCTGGCCGGTGTAATGACTATTCCAAAATGAACACGTGCGATACCTGGCCGGTGTAATGACTATTCCAAAAATGGAAAAATACAGTTTTAGTTTTTGTCCAAATCGGACATGCAACTCCCATCAGATTTTTTAGCTATCACTATCACTTAAAGTTTAGGAAACAGCCCCGAAGGCCCAATTATAAAAATCACCCTGTATATGTACTGCCCGCGGTCATTCAATATATTATTCGTGTTTCGTTTCGCAATAATTGTCAACAGTTAGGGAATGATTTACTGTTGGTATATAATATGGCAATTTAATTGATATCTACTAGTTAGGTAGGTAGGTATAGGTAGGTAAGTATGTACACAACACGTACCTACACGTAGGTAGGTCTGGATCGAGTCTCGACTGTTGTCTTATATATACTCTGTGACATTTGAAAATGGTAATTATTATGTACATGCTATACTATGCTATGGTAGGTATATAGGTAGGTAGGTACGAGTATGTTAATTACAAGTATATTTACCTAGATTATAGATCAGCCACGTAGGTATATGTACCGACCGCTCCCTCCCCCGCCCCCCTCTACCTACCTACATACATATACCTATTTCGTTAGTAGGTACCTTACTGGTAAACATTATACCTAACTAATACTTACTAAAACATGTCTATAATCAGTTCAATCAGTTTTGTAATTTTGTTCAATAATATGTTAGATCTACAATCTTATTCTATTTTTTATAACTGCATTGTCTTGACTAGAGATGAGAGTACGGACTACAGTCTACGAGCTACAGTCTACGAGCAACAGTCTACGGGCTACAGTCTACGAGCTACAGTCTACGAGCTACAGTCTACGGGCTACAGTCTACGGGCTACAGTCTACGGGCTACAGTCTACGGGCTACAGTCTACGGGCTACAGTCTACGGGCTACAGTCTACGGACTACGGAGATGTGTACGCGGAACGCGTCATTCTAAGTTTACATTTATTAAACAATAATAATAATATGTAATTTACACCTTGAAGCGAGGTGTTGGGGAGTAGCGACCGCGGTCCCGAGTTAGTTGGTCGGTCGAAGTGAAGCGGTCAGCCGGCTTGCCTTCACCTCCCCAGTCCAGACTGGAGTCGCAAGAGTAGGGATACTCGAAGGATGGATGCTGAAAGTCAGTGATGAGAAGGCCCGCTCGCTCGGACTACCAGCGAGGCCGCTCACGTCCCTGTTGCCCCCTTGCTGTAGTTCACTCACGCCCGAATACTGAAAGGCTACTTAATCTTAAGTGGCGTTTAAATTTAAGTTAAGTGTATGCTTGCTATTGAAGCCTACGCTTAAATATCAATTTAAACGCCGCTTAAGATTAAGTAGCCTTTCAGTATTCGGGCGTCAGCTCATTAGTGTGGCCCAGTCTAAGTGTTGGCTCCCGCTCCACACTCCGGGACTCATAACAGACAGAAGTAAACTACACCTGGATACCCCGTAGGAGGCCCTGTCAGACCTGGAGCCCATCCGCACCGTTGGGATATCGCCGTCGATATCCCACCTGCGCCTCACAATGACCGTAATTTTGAGCCCGCCTTTCATAGAAAGTTTGAAAAATTAGGTTTTTCGTGTGTTTTAAGTATACAGGATTTTTGGGGACATCAAACTATTCAAAAATAAGTGATTCTGGTTATATTTTGTGGTGTTTTTAATAAAATAATATAACCCGAATTACTTATTTTTGAATGTTTTGATGTCCCCGACATTCCTGCATACTTAAAACACACGAATAAAACAACTTAATTTTTAAAAAATCCTATGAAAGGGGGGCTCAAAATTCCGGCCAGGGTGGGGCGCGGGGGCGAGTGCGGCTTGAAGCCGACGCACTTATCCCTGAACGCTGTACGTACAGTGTACACCCTGTAGAACGGCATTCGTCTTCAACTGTGAACTTTTACTTCAGTGTTTAGTTTATCTGTTGTTATACATTGAGATCGTGATTTCCGTAATACGATTATATCTGGATACCTACCTACCTATAGGTAACCGGGTCTCTCTCTAGGTAGGTATCTATAGGTAGGTACATTTGTAACTCAAACACAATGACAATTGTAAATTAGGTAACGAAGTACCTATTACGATACACTTGATCGCTAAATTCCGGATGGAGTGTATCGAGTCGTGGTCGTGTCGTGTCGTGTCGGTGGCGGTACGGGCGGTGGCGGTACGGGCGGTGAATATTGAATGAAGTATTTAGTTGTGTATTAGGTAATTATATACTTTGATCGATGTGGATTAATGAAATACTCGTACTTAGTGAATTGTACACAATATGTAATATAATGACAACAACAACGACAACAATGTGAGGTCAATTATCGCGACATGTTAAAGTGGTAACGCGATCGTAACACGTAACATGCAGTAACACGATGGCGAGGGCGCTAACTAGATTGTCTAAGTATTTCACAATTCTCTCCTCTCGCACCTCCAGGGCCGTAGCCAGCCGACGGCCGACGGGCGACGGGCGACGGCCGACCGACACGCTAGGTTACAAAAATGAGCTATATCCTTAAAAATGCCCAAAATGCTCTCCATGTTTGTTATCAGGAATTGATCTGTATCAGCAACACTATCGATTGGTATAAAAATATAGAATGAATATTTTTTGATAAATTAAAAATAATCAATTCTTTGCATTTTCAAAAATCGAATGATGCAATTTTAGTTTTTATCAAAATCAGGAACACTAGGTACTCGTTTCTTAATTGTTAGCTAACGATCTCTTATAGTCTAGGATATAGCCCTGAAGGCTCGTTAATGAAGCACTTGTATAAAAGTGATCACTGTTGCAATATAAGTTTAATTTCCGAGATAGAAACAGCCGGTCGCGGGCTCCACCACCGGACGTCACCCGTGCTAAGTACGCCCCTGGCGGACGACCGCGACGTCCGAGGCGAGGACGATTTCAACAGGCCCACATTGACACCCCTGATGTATCGTTTGACACGTACACTCTAACTCACATAATATAATATTGTTTGGAACGGAATCTGGTCGTGACCTTTGCGGTGACAATGCGTTCCGTTTCGCAACATGTGACACAAGTTCAATGATACGAGACGAGGCGAGTTCGAGATGCACTCGCTATAACTCGTTGACAATATCAATATTATGATTATGATATTTTTGTTAAAGCGCACGTGCGTCGTGCGTCGTAACGTATCGTAACGTATCGTAACAATATCTATTACATCTGATGCTAGTCTACTGTACTTACATACATACATACATACATACATTATGTACCTATTTATATGACGAACCTACTTTATATTATAACTCCAGCAAGGACAATAGAAACTCTACAACTGAAACAAAAAAACTAAAATAATTGATTATAAAAAGATATTTGTGAGATATGTTCTTGAACCTAATATAGTCGGTCGATCTAGAGTGGAGCAACAATGGCAATACCTAACAGTCAATGTCGTATCTGTCACGACACGACACGTCTCGCGTCTAGCTGTGGTGGTGGTGGTGGTGGTGGTGGTGGTGGTGGTGGTGGTGGTGGTGGTGACGGTGGCACTGGCGGCGGTTGCGGCAAGCAGCGTCAGCAATATTTAATCATTCACCTATTTCTGTGTCTGATTAATTTTCCTGGAAACTGCTATCAGTAAAAAAAAGTGCGCTCCGTCCACGTTGCAAGATAAAGCTACTTGGGCTCCTGGCTCCTGGCTCCTGGCTCCTGGCTCCTGGCTCCTGGGCAATGTAGTGTTAGATAGATACTATTTGAGAATAAGTCACGGTATTCCGTCATCCGCTCATACAGTCACCCTTCCTTAGTTGCTTGTCTGCTTGCTTGCTTGCTTGCTTGCTTAGGTATAGACATTGGTATAATTTCACCGAGGCGAGAGTACTTCTTTGTTAGTGTTATGTATTACGTCTATAAAGTATTGTATAATATCTTAAATTAAAATCAATATGAATGAAGAATTCAATAGAACATTGGTTTCAATTAGAGATGTGCCGAATATTCGTTTAGTATTCGGTATTCGGCATATTCGACAAATTTAAGGTATTCGGTTTTCATGCCGAATATATTCGGTTAATTTGTACTGCAAAACCTATCCAGTTCCTACCATTGTTTAGTAAATCATTAACGTTATTTGCTACATTATAAATGTAGTATAATATTTATTGTTACTGTATTACACTACTAGCTGCGCACGCGCTCTTTTACGCCTACTCATTGTAGGAAATGTACAAAGCAAGTATAAACCTGTTTGCGCGCCAAAACTACGGAGCGCGAACCGAATAGTTCTGCCGAATATTCGGTTCGGTAAGAATGATACCGAATAGTATTCGGTATTCGGATATTAGGTTAAATTGCTATTCGGCGCATCTCTAGTTTCAATAAATATCGTTATCAATGAATGGAAATGGCAAGTGAACGTTCATTGTATCTATATAGATCGCGGTAGAGACATGACGTACCTACAGACGGACAGACTCTCACCTTCGTCCTTATTACGTATCAGACAATGGTTAATGTCCTATAAACTTGTAAAAACTTACATTTCGGTACCTTGACATTTGAAAGGTAACAACCAACCAACCGAACGACCGAACTACTGACCGCCACGTACTACGTACCTAGAACACATTTAGGTAAATAATATACTATTGATACCTAAGTACCTCGTACCTTCCTACCTACCTCGAGATCGAACCTCATCGTTAAACAAAGATACACGAAATATATGAATGCTTTAAAGAATCCCGCACGCGGTACCGACTATAGGCGCTAGGCGCTAGGCGCTAGGCGCTAGGAGGCGCACCGCACGCCTCCTACTCCCGTCATGCGTCACTGCTCTTGGGTTTTAGAAAGGCGTCACAGGCTACTGTTAAATAAATGTATTATTTATTTCATTTCTTAATCAGATAAGTAGTATAATTTATTTCTCAGTAACTAATGTCTTACTTACCTATGTTACTTATCAAAATAATGTTCTAAATTGATTAATATAATTCATAATAAATATTCTATATTCTCCCGAAAGGCCAAAGACTTTTAATCTATACAGCCTCGTCCGACATACAATATTTTATAGTATATTTGTCTCTGTCATTATTTATTTTCTTTGAAATAGCTTGCTTCGACAGATGGTGTTATCTAAGTCAGCGACGAGCTGTAGTGTGGTAGGGGTGTAAGTACTGCACATTGTGATACTATCTTTATAGGTACTGCAAAAAGCTGTCCGAGCTATCTACAAAATGGGCCCCAGCGAATCACCTAATAATGTAGTTTTTTAAAGAAATATCTAAATCCATTCATCCATTCAAACAAACGTTACCTTTATGTATATAATATTTATTAAAATGGTATTCAATTATTATCTATAACTACGTATACAATAGATACACTGCAAAGAGAAAATATTATGTTTGTTTTTAATTTAATTTTGTTTTATATGTTTGTAATACAGCGGCTCGGAAAATAATGGACTGATGCGGTAAATTAAACTATCAACATTGGACATTGATTCTTATACCGTTGAAACCGCGGGGCATTTCAAAAACTAGGTATAATATTTAGAGGTCAAACAGGATCTTTCTAGTTAAATTGCAATAAGTGATCAGATAAATAATATCATTAGATTCTAGATATCATATTTTAATCATTATTTTATGGTTACCCTACTTTCTAAGAAAGTAAACTTTAGCACTATTTACTTACTGAAAGAAAGAAACTCCGCAATTAAAGTATGACTGGCTTTTGCAGCCGATAATATCACAAATACCCATAAATATTAAAAATATAATTGAAAATGAAAATGGCAATAAATATCGCTTCAAAATTGCCGCGGATATCAAATAAACATGGCCGATGGGCAGCCGTTGCCTGTAAATGAATCCTACTATCATATTGACAATCGAACTTTTTTATGATTTAAATATTTTATTATTCTCGTACAAATAAGTAAAACCAATCCCTAAAAAATTCAAAAATCTCTTAAATATTGTGATATCTACTAAAAAAGTAATATTTTGTTCCGCTGTAGACATATTAATTTTTTACCATTTCTACTATTATTAAATGTCTTCAGACTGGCAATACAGTTGGAAAGGGGTGTCACTTACACTCTTATCTCCATCCCTCTAGGACCGAAATTCTCTCTGAGTTTGTGATTCTCTAAAATAAACCATATTTACTAGGAAATAAAGTTCATTTTGTAATGTAAAATGTCCATTGAGTGTTCTAGTTGTGGGGTACGAACTGTTGTTAGTGTCTATGTGATATTTTGTTTGTCGTTGCATAAAACCATCATAAAACGCGACGAAATAACTAAAGATGAACAAAATATGCTCGAAAAAGAAAAAATATTACGTCAAATGAGGCAGTATGAGCAATAAAAGGTTTTGCTTTCCGCTTCGGGATAATAAAAATCACTGACTTGTCACTGACACGCATGAATGACAGAGTTGTTAGTTGTCAGATGTAAAAATTCTCACATTATTTTTTGAATTAAAAATTTGACTTTCAACGGTAAATGATAAACTGTAAGAATTAATAATTATATTTTAGTACCTTATTAGTAGTTTATTTTTGCGTTCATAAATCGATGGATAACGCAGGAGTACTGAATTTCAACAGGTAACGAAACAAAAACTCATTGTCAACAAGTAAACACAGTTTGAACTTGCGCGCTATAATTTATTGATTTTCTTTCCAAAAATAAGTTTGGACGATGTAAATAAATCATAACGCGCACCTTTAACATTTTGTTGACATTTGTAAGGCGGCTGTGGTCGATCGGAGGTCGGTTTCTATGCGGTAATGTAGTTGATAACATATTGTTCGTGTTGTAGAGCCGACCTGAGCGAGGATAGCAGCTGCTGCAGTGCGAGCGATACGCCTGTGAAGCCGCGGCTCGGACGGTTTATCGATGTTTACTCGCCGGAACATCTCAACTTGACACCCAAACCTGTATGTATTGTACACAGCACTTATATCTCATCCTATTCAATATACCTAGGTATACATACACTCAGCTGCCTGTCTGTGTAATACACATTTACATGAGGTGTAACTTTCAATTTTTTTCATTTCAGAAGACTAAGTTGCTATTCAATCAAATTAGGAATGAGGGTCCGATCACAAGGACACCGGAAAAGTATTACAATAGTGATAATGAATACAAATGCAGGTGAGTCTCGCTAGATACTTTATATTATAACATATACTGTGGCATGGAGGGTGGAGCATAGGGAGCTACTACCGATATTATTGTGTGATGTTGTAGGACAGTCAAGGGTGAGAGAAGGTTCCGACGAGTGTACGAGGAGTGCTCGTTCGAGGGCAACCAGAGCTTCCCGCGCGTGAGGCGTCGCGCCGCCAACATGGACGTCGGGGAACCTCATGCTGCACTCCGCAGCACGGTGGACCTCGTCAGGGGTATGTACCTACACTACACTCTAAAGCCTACTTCGCATTAAGCTAGTATTTTAGTCGAGCGTATTAGTAGAGTTTATTAGTTGCCGTCGCATCGTTGCATTGTTTTGTAGGTTTTTCATCTTACAAAACACCACTCACAACTTGTAAATGTGAATTTTTGGGCAGTAGCGAGTATTTTAGCTACTAAATTACTCAGTACTAGACTAAAATACTACTAGCTTAATGCGAACTAGGCTTCACTGATGCTGTGTTGTATCTGACATGGTTGTCGTTGTCTTGCAGTGGACGGGCCCAATGGTCTACGATTCAACAGTGTGTTGTGTGGAGTGGGCGGCGGGGGCGAGGCGGTGGTGGGGGGCGGGTCGCCGGCGTCCTCGGTCGTCGGTGGGGCCGGGCTAGGCGGCGGTGGCGGTGGCGGCCTGCAGCCACACTGCAACACTGGGAAGGCTGTGTTCACTATCGAACCACACTCCTCTAAAGTAGGTACATCATGTATAGGAGAGAGGTAAGGGTCGAGCGAGAGGGGGTCTACTGATGCGGTGTGTGTCTGTTGCAGATACTGATAGTGAACAGCGCGGCGTGCTCGCTGCTCGGGTACTCAGCGGGGGAGCTGAGCGGGGTGAGGTTCGCGGAGCTGGTGCGGGGTGGGGGCGGGGCGCTCGTCGAGCGGGGGGGCGCAGTGGCGAGGGGGGGAGCTGCCGGTGCAGCCGCCACCGCCGTGCTGCTCTCGGGAAAGGTGGTCGAATTGTTGAGGAGGGAGGGGGGCTCGGTGCAGGTGTCGCTGTGGGTGCGCCAGCTGGAGCCGGAGGGGCCGCGACTCGTGGTCGCCGAGCCGGTGACCGCGCGCACCGTCGTCCTCACCGTCGAGGCGGAGTCGGGTGTGGTGCGCGCCTGCTCCGGCGACGACGACGCCCCCGCCGTGTTCGGCGCCGACTGCGCGGACCGCC
Organism: Idaea straminata; assembly: GCA_951213275.1. Taxonomy (NCBI): domain Eukaryota; kingdom Metazoa; phylum Arthropoda; class Insecta; order Lepidoptera; family Geometridae; genus Idaea; species Idaea straminata. The sequence continues at coordinate 15,925,847 of OX577847.1, forward strand.
TGCTCGGCCTGCCCGTCGCGCAGCTCATCCCCTCCATCCGACTGCCGCCCGCGACACCCGCGGCCGCCGGCGACGCACCCGATACACTCTCCAAACAGAAAGCCACAGGTATACTATCTACTAGAGAGCTATGTACTACCTATGTACTCGTAGCGGTATCCAAGTCGATTGAATGATGACAGTAATGTATGGATGGATGGACAGGTCGGACTCTGGACGGCGGCTGTTTCCCGTTGTGCCTGTGGATATCGAGGCCGACCTCCACCTGGCACGGGAAGGTCAAGGATAACGTCAAGGAGATACTACTTCTCGATGTCAACATTAGGGTAAGATATTTCTTGCATTTAAAGTTGTTATTTACTCTAATAATGTAACATTACGTATACATATGGGTGTAGGTGACGTACAACGTGTCTGGTCTGTTGGTCGTGGACGAGTGCGGCGTGGTCTCCGCGTGCAACCACCACTTCGCTCAGCTGACGTTCGGCAAGCACCACCACGAGGTGGTCGGCCGGCGCATCGACACTCTCATACACCACTTCTGTCGCGACACTGACGTGCTCCGGCTCGACCTCGACCTCGACCCCGACCCCGAGCTCGACCTCGACCCCGACCACGAGCACGCCACGAGGGACAACACCGACATGACGCTCTCTCCCCTCGACAACAGAACTAGGGACAGGGAATCAGGTACCTAATCAATACCTCGAGTTAATATTTCATTAAGTACTTCTTTATTTCATCGTTATGAAATATTCGGATCGTGTGACCAGCGTCAGAGTCTGAAGAGGAGGAGTCCGGAGGCGGCCTGGACGGTGTCAGCCAGCGGTCGGCGTGCACCTCCCTGAACGTGCAGCCTTCGCTGACCCAGACGGCGACCCAGGACATGGTCTCCAGCCTGAGCACGTCGCAGCGGCTCGTCTCCGGCCTCGTGTCCGGTCTCTCGGCCGTCTCCGTCTCGGACGCCACCCTACCGCCAACCATCTCCAAGTCGCGGTCGGAGAGCGTGCTGCGTCGGGACCGAGACCGAGACCGAGCGAGGCCGGCCGGCTCCGACTCGGTCTACTACAGCTCGCAGCCGCGCGTCGTACTAGACCGAGTCGCGGGCGTCGCGCCCCTCGACCTCGACCCGCCCGGCTCGGACGAGACGAGCGCGGACTTCCTCACTCCCATCAACGAGATGCCCCCGCCCCCGCCGGACCTCGAGCTCGATCTCGATCCGCTCGAGGGCGCCGACCTCGACCCGCTCGGCGACAGCCTCGACACCGACTCCGCGGGCCGGCACGTCGCGCTCGAGGCGGGCGCGACGTCGACGCCGGCTCGTGGCGGCGGCGCTAACGTTGCGGCCGGCGGAGGGGGAGGCGGAGGCGGCAGCGGCACGTACCGAGGCACGGTCGTGCACAAGGACGGCACGGAGCTGCCCGTCGTGTACACGGTGTCCACGATGCAGACGGCGGGCGGGGCGCGCGTGCGCTGCGTCTGGCTCGGGGTCGCGCTCGAGGGCGGGCCGCGACACGCCACGCGCGCCTCCACCTCCACGCCGGACAGCTCGCTCGTACTGGTGACGTATAGCATACTGTGCCTGTGTACTACGTGCTCACCTACGTCTACCTGTGTGTACACTGTGTGTGACGTGTGTGTGTGTGTGTGTGTAGGCGACGGGGACGGCGGCGGCGACGGGCAACAAGTCGGCGGCGTCGAGTCGCGCGAGTCGCCCGCACTCGATGTCGCTCGCGAGTCAAGCCGACAGGGACGAACAACTCGCTGGAGAATACTCTAAACATTACGTCACACTCAAACAGATTGGTTCGTTACATTCTATTATCTATCCATGTACTTATACAGTACAGTATACGTGTTCTACGTACTTAGTGTACACATACTCATACATTATACTGTTTAAGATAAAAAAAAATATCTTTATGTAAAGCTATGTGTAAATTTTTGGAATGAAGTTCCTTATCGCGCGTTCCGAAAGGGGGCTAGACAGACTAAATTAAGACAAAAAGTTGTAACGACACTTATTGCTATAGTTGTAAGCCGTGCGGCGAGCGCAGACTCTCTCTCTCTCTCTCATAGAAAGCAAGCCAGTTATTTTCGTTTCGTCTTTCTTCGTTCCATCCGGGTGTCCCTTGACACTTGTTAGTCAAGTGTTGGTGATCAATTCCTGAATGTTTGGTTAAGGTAAAGGTGCGTTCGGTTGCGTTAAGATGGCGTACCGTCGGTCGGACCGTCTCCTCGCCGTCACCAAGTTCATACTGAAGGAGAAGGTCGGGGCGCAGTTCTGGGTCGATGCACCTCCGGCCGTCTCCGCCTCTCTGACTGCGAGGCTGCCCCTCGAGTTAAGTCTCTTGCTTACACTGAAACATAGCAACATCGTGAGTATATTGTTCCGTAGTAGGTATAACCGCTTCAGTGTCCATACGTGCGGCACGTGCGAGACTCATACGTACGGCCGTTTCAGGTGTCGGTAATCGACGTGTTCGAGAACGACAAGTACTTCCAGATGGTGATGGAGAAGCACGGCGCCGGGATGGACCTCTTCGAGTTCATTGAGAGGCGGCCGAAGGTGGACGAACCGTTGCTCAGTTACATCTTCCGGCAGATATGCGAGGCGGTCGCGTACCTCCACTCCTTGAACATACTGCATCGCGACATCAAGGACGAGAACGTCATCATCGACGACAGGTTCCACGTGAAGCTGATAGACTTCGGCTCGGCCGCGTTCCGGGCGACCGACGGAGGCACCTTCGGCACGTTCTACGGCACGACCGAGTACTGCAGCCCCGAGGTGCTCGCCGGGAACAGGTACGCGGGCCCCGAGCTCGAAGTCTGGGCGATGGGCGTCACGCTCTACGTGCTCGCCTTCTCCGCCGCCCCCTTCGCCGACATCGAGGACACGCTGCGCGGCGTGCTCGTGCTGCCGCCCTCGCCGCCCGCGCGCCGCGCCTCGCCCGCCCTCGAGGCCGTGCTGCGCGCCGCACTCGCCCGCGACCCCGCCGCCCGCATCACCGTCCCGCAGCTCGTGCGGCACCCGTGGATCACCCAGCCGGTCGCCATCGAGCGGTACTCGTTCCCCGAGGTGGTCGAGTGCACGCCGAGCGAGGCGGCCCCGGAGACCCACTACGCGGGGCCGACCACCGCGACGACGACGCGACGCTCGCGGCACGTCGAGGACAGCCTGCGCTCCTCCGCCGACATCCTCGACCTCTCCTCGAAGCCGGTCTCCGGGGGAGGCGAGGGCGAGGTGACCTCGCTGAGCGAGGACGCGACCGGCCACGCGGCCGCCGACATCGACATCGACCTCGACCTCGAGCACGAGGACCACCTCGACCCCGACCCCGACCCCGAGCTCGACTCGTGGGACGAGTGCGAGCAGGACAGCTTCTCATAGGACGAAGCGTTGTTTGTGTGACGATGTACCTAATGTGTTATAATGGTGTTCGCCGCGTCTATGTCGTAGTGACCCGAGCGACGCGCGACGTGACCCGCGACGCGACCTCTACTCGCAGCGAGTGGCGCGAGCCGGCCAAGTATCGACACTCACTACTTATGATTAACATTTTGTATTGAAGCATTCAGTATTATGTATTATCGTTTCGGCGCCGAAACACGTTACGGTAATATGAATATTATGATCTCATAAACGTCCTACTCCACGGAATTACTTCACGGTGAATCTTGTACGTGCTCCTTCAGGGCCCATTTCCTACATTACAACAGATAGCGAAAAATGTTGAAAGGAGTTGCGTTCCCTTTGACATAAATTAAACTGTTTCATTAGATTTTTATAGAAAAGGCATTACCCTAGCCCTAGCCCTAGCCAGGAATCGAACCGGTTCATTTCGTTTTTAAATAATCGCCCTATATATTGCACCGATCGATAGTGTTATAGATTAATTTCTCGAAACAAATATAATTTGGCAAATTAAAAGAATTCGTTCCTGAAGAGAAATGCATCGAGGAGGTATTTGGCTAATGACGTAACGTAACAAACTGCCGATTCTGCTGCTAACACAGTATGAACCGTTTTAAACACATTTTTAGTAAAGTAGAGAATGTAGAACATATTAAAACATTTAGAAAAATATTACTCTCCTTCTATGCCCCCTCATACATACATATTTTGTAAGGGAATTATGGTAGAAAACTACAAAAATGTACTTTTTTTGATTTCGTCTTTTAATGTTTGTCCCAAGAATTGATCTCTATTAGCACCGCTATCGTTCGATACAAAAATATGGGCTTATTTGTTGTTTTTTTTTAAGAAATGGACAGGTTCATCTCCTGGCTAGAGTATTGTCTTTTCCAAAAATCTAATTATGCAGTTTTCGCTTTTGTACAAATTAGGCACACGACTCCTTAATAGTTTAGCTTTGAACACCCTTTTAAAATATTCACCTGTATAATAATTAAAGAAGGACTCGTATTAGGGTCGGCTTACTCACAAAGTCTCCTGCGATATTGTGATAAGGGATATTATATAGTCACCTTTGTAGAGGATCGTGGGAGGGAAGCGACCGACGACTCGACCACGTGCCCTCGTTCCGTTACTCATACTCCCTATATGTCACATCGGTTGATCCAGAACCAAAACTGTACCGAATATATAAATGCCTGAACATCGATTCTTATGACTAGAATAAATAAATAATAATAACCATATCGTTTGCCTTCATCCCATCTCAGGGAACATGGACCCGACCGACAGGACCGATGTCACAATACGTTTATTACATATACCTACCTACATACTTCATAAACTAATTGATCTATTTATTGTAAATCATTTAGTGTTTAGTATTTGAACGCCAACTGTTTATGGCTGAATATGAAGAAGCTTTAAATTACTTTGTAAGTCCATTGTCTGTACCTACCTATCTACTATGTACAATGTAGTATGGTATGTAGGTACTATGACCCCTAGGTACCTACTAGGTACATATCATTATATATTGTAATGCAAATGAATGAAATGAACCAAAGACACATCGCTGTAAGTAGATATACACATCATTATATATATATATATTTGTTGAATGTTCTTCACATATATATCTGTTGAATATATGTACAAACAATGTAATAGTTTACTTACATATATGTAGTACCTACCTATGTAATTACTTTACTTATTATTATAATATTATGTTTGTATTATTCATCAATGAGAGCAAGACTAGACTAGACTAGACTAGACTAGAGTAGAGTAGAGTAGAGTAGAGTAGAGTAAAGTAGACAAGGTAACAGTACAATAGTTTTAGATGGCTTACTTAACTGTCGGTACTATCAGTATTATCGGTATCGTCTGCAACTATCGGCATACTCTACACATTGCCTTTGCGTAAAGGGGATATCTGGACTATATATAGGTATTTATTGGGAAACGAACAGCACTTAGATTACTAGGTCGCCTACCCGTGCTATGCTATGCTATATCAATGCCAGGGAATTCTGAAGGGATCCTCCGTGATGAAGTTATACAATATATTATGTCAAATAAAACTATTATATTGTAATTGTATGTAACGAAGGTGATGTTACATGTTAGGTACTCTATTGTTGATTGATCGGTTCATTGGTTACTTTATGTATTATTGTAGGTATTGTATTTGTGTATGTGATACTTGTACTTACCTGTCACTTGAACTATACACTGATACCGTGGATACTTAGAGCAGCGCAGCGCCACTAGGTGGACACATCCACTCTGCTCCGCTCCACTCTACTCCACTCCACTCCACTCCACTCCACTCCACTCCACTCCCCTCGCAGGTAGAACTACAGTGTTCACGTCAACACAAGACAAGGGCAGTTCCGAACTCCTCTCCACCGACAACCAACCGGGTAACTTTCTTTGGAATCTTTCGTTTATTTTGAAATTATACTATCATTTCCATATATTTTTTTTAATTCGATTCTTACAGGTGAAAATAATTATTTATAAAAAAGTATATTCGATTGAAATGGCCGTCGATGCGTCTGCCCTTACACTGAGCCAGTGACACGACCCCCACCCCCTGTACCACAGTACCTACCTATATTGTTTTAATGATGTATTTTTGTATTGATATATGATATACCTAGATATATATATACGTAAGTATGTAGAGTTAGATGTCACCCGGCTGTCGCTAATATAGTGCCTTAGTTCACTTGAAGCTGTACTCGCCCCCACGCCCACGTGGGGCTCCGTGCAGGCGGTACACGTGGCAACTACCTACCTAGCACGTGCTCGCGCTTGTATGTATGCTGCCACGCACGAGGCACGACACACGGCACTCATCTCATATCCTTCTAAATAAATACAATCCGTTACATATGTTAAATAAAATGTATCATTTTTTAATATTATACTTCAACCGAATAGAGAAAATATAACTGCTTCAAATTAAAGACTTCTTAAAACTATAGATGTCTACCTACGTCTGGATAATACTAACGTCTAAGTAGGTCGGAGTCAGAATATCAGACACACCGTAGAGTTCTTAAATTACATTTTAATGTTTTAAGGTAGGTAGATATAGCTATACCTACCTACCTATATCAACATATAGCTATACCTATCAACATAGCTACATAGGCTGCACTAAAAGTATCGGGAATGGAATATTTCCACTGTTCCTGTCATATTTAAATCTTTTTAATTGAAAACTCCTTGGTTTTAAAAATCGAATACCATTTATTTATTTAAAAAAAGAATCTCGGTCTTGTCACAGGGTTTTGTCAAACTTGTTTAGTCGTTGAGAAAATGGAATTGACTCGAGAAAATTCAAGAGCGATGATTTATTATGACTTTCGAAGTGGTTTATCACAAAAACAGTGTGTTGACCTGATGATTTATGCATTTGGTGATGAAGCCCCATCCAAAACCACAATTTATCGCTGGTTTGCTGAATTTCAACGTGGACGTGTCAAGCTCAGTGATGATCCCTGTCAAGGTCGTCCAAAAACTGCACTCACCCAAGAAAACGTTGATGCTGTGCGTAAGCTGATTGAGGAAGATCGACATGTAACATACCGCGAAATTCAGGCAACTTTAGACATTGGCATGAGTCAAATACAAATAATCTTGCATGAACAATTAGGTGTAAAAAAGTTGTTTTCCCGATGGATACCGCATTCGCTCTGTGAAGCGCAGAAAGTGGCTCGCGTTACTTGGTGCGTCAGAACTCTCGAAAGATTCCACGCAGGAACCTCAAATGCTGTATACAACATCGTATCAGGTGACGAATCCTGGATATACACGTACGAACCCGAAACAAAATACACGAGTTTGGGTGTTCGAAAATGAGTTAAAGCCAACAAAAATTGTTCGTTCACGGAGTGATGCAAAAAAAATGGTGGCCACGTTTGTCTCCAAAACCGGCCATGTTGTGACTATTCCTCTTGAGGGACAAAGAACGGTTAATGCAGAATGGTATGCTAGCATTTGTTTGCCACAGGTCGTTTCTGAACTCCGTAAAGAGAACTGCAGCCGCCGCATCATCCTCCATCACGACAATGCGAGTTCTCACACCGCAAACATGGAGAGTCATACCATCCATATTGTAGGACAATTGTTGTTTCGAGTTTATCATCCAATTACGATATTTAAATAAGAAATTTACTGTTATTAGACAATTTCGACACCTCACGAAATCGACATGTTTTATACCTGCGCATCACTACATTAGCTACCTCTATCCAGAATTGTCAGTGGTAGAAACAGGTTCAGTTCGACGAGACTCGTCGAACTGAACCTGCTCACGAAGATTCAGCCTGTTATTAATCACTTAAAAAAACGTTCGAGGGCTGCTGGACTATATAGGTTGAGAAAATTAAGTCGATATAACTACTACTTGTACTTGTATACAGGCTGTTTTCCGCCATTGGACCCTTTTTAATTGGGTCCTTTTTGCGTGAGGATGGAGTAGGCTTGCCCAGCACCTACTACCCTCTCAGCTTAGTCGACCATATCCAGAGGAGAGAACTTGATAATACTTCTGGAGCCAACTAAGCCGCGGATTTCATCACGATGTTTTCTTTCACCGTAAGAGCAATGTCAATTAGCGCACATAAATTTCAATCGCTACAGGTTGAGAAGATTAAGTCGATAGAACTACTAGCAACAATCATTACAGGTTGAGAAGATTAAGTCGATATAACTACTAGCAACAATCAATGCATAACAGGAAGATTGAGTGGTTACGACTACTAGCAACAATCAGTCCGCAACAATCAGTCCAGATTGAAAGCAGGTTTGGTAAGGATTTTTTCAATACAAAATAGGATGAATTAATCAATAGGGCTACTAGCAACGATCAATACAGTTAAATAAGACTGAGTCGATAGGACTACTAGCAACAACAATTACAGGTTGAGAAGATTAGGTCGATATAACTACCAGCAACAATCAATGCAAAACAGGAAGATTGAGTAGTTACGACTACTAGCAACAATCAGTCCAGATTGAGAGCAGGTTTGGTTAGGTTTTTTTTTTTTTAGAAATTTAGGTTAGGTTAGGTTAGGTTAGGTTAGGTTAGGTTAGGTTAGGTTAGGTTAGGTTAGGTTAGGTTAGGTTAGGTTAGGTTCGGGAGATCACGTGCGGGGTTCCGCAGGGGTCCGTCTTGGGCCCCCTGCTATGGAACCTCGCATATGATGCGGTCCTTCGCACCAGTCTTCCCGGTGACGTGAGTGTCGTCTGCTATGCGGATGACACTCTCGTTGTCGCCACCGGCGCTGACTTCGGGCGAACGCTCAGGCTTGCCGAGCTGGGGGTGGCATGTGTCGTGCGGGCGATTCGCGAGCTGGGCCTAGAGATAGCGCCTCACAAGTGCGAGGCGCTATGGTTCCACCGCCTCAGACGAGGCCAGGAACCCCCCAACTCGCGAATCCGTGTAGGTGACGCCGAAGTCCAGGTGGGGCGGTACATCAAGTACCTAGGCCTCACCCTGGACAGCCGATGGAGCTTCGAAGAGCATTTCGTGCGCCTGGTCCCCCGAGCGCGCAGGATAGCAGGTGCGCTACATCGCCTGCTGCCCAACCTCGGGGGACCGCGGGAAGGAGTTCGCCGCCTCTACGGTGGCGTCATACGATCCGTGGCGCTGTACGGGGCCCCCGTGTGGTCCAACGACCTCACGAGGTCCTGCCGCTGCGGAGCTCTGTTGAGGAGCCTGCAGCGGCTAATGGCCATGCGGATCGTACGAGGCTACCGGACGATTTCGTTCGAGGCGGCGACGGTTCTGGCCCGTTCCCCCCCTTTCCAAATCCTGGCCAAGATGGACGCCGCCGTCTATGACGCGCGGCGAGGCATCGACCAGGGTGGAGGAGACGGGGGGTACGCGCTAGAACCCGCGCAAGGAATGCTCCGGCGGGACGCGCACCGACAGGCCTTGAGGGACTGGCGCGCGCAGCTGGAACGACAGGGCTGTGCGCGCCAACGCGCTGTCGGTGCCGTCCTGCCCAACTTCGAGGCCTGGATCGGCAGAAAAGGCGAGGTCACCTACAGATTGACTCAGATACTCACCGGACACGGTTGCTTCGGTGAGTATCTGAACCGAATCGGGAGGGAGGAAACGACACAGTGCCACCATTGCGCTTCCGACCGGGACTCCGCCCAGCACACGCTGGAAGACTGCCCCGCGTGGGAGTCTGAGCGTCGAGTCCTGGTCGACGTCATCGGGCGAGATCTGTCCCCTCCAGCATTGGTCGCGGCCATGCTGGAGAGTGAGGAGGGTTGGGAGGCAGCGCTCTCCTTCTGCGAGGCAGTAATGCTCCAGAAGGAGAGCGCCGAGCGGGATCGGGAGAGAGCCGATCCCGCTCGCAGGAGGCGGCGGCGGGCCACATAGCTTGGCTAGCCGCCGCGCCGGGCTTGCGTGCGGGTACATCGTTGGGGTTGATGTGCCCGTGGTAGCGGCCCGGGATGACACCGCCGGTGCGGCGGGTGGTGTCGTCGAGGGGGCCCCGTCTCGCTCCGCGCCATCTTTACACGGCGTGGATCGAAACGGCGTTCCCCTGCGGGGTTGAGCCTCTGCCAGGCTCCCCCGGGAGAGGGCCCCCCTAAGTAATTGGGGGGGCGAAGGCGGGAGGGTTCCGGTGCGCTTAAGCGATCCCGGGACCCCCCTAGATGCCTGAGGAAGGCCGCCGTGAGGTTTTTAGTGGGTAGGCCGGCCGCTTCACGGCCGGAGAGCCCCACATACCCCACCGCTCCGCCCCCAGGACGGTGGGGATGCAGTTCAATGCATTTTCCTCACGAACAAAAAAAAAAAAAAAAAAAAAAAAAAAAAGGTTAGGTTAGGTTAGGTTAGGTTAGGTTAGGTTAGGTTAGGTTAGGTTAGGTTAGGTTAGGTTAGGTTAGGTTAGGTTAGGTTAGGTTAGGTTAGGTTAGGTTAGGTTAGGTTAGGTTAGGTTAGGTTAGGTTAGGTTAGGTTAGGTTAGGTTAGGTTAGGTTAGGTTAGGTTAGGTTAGGTTAGGTTAGGTTAGGTTAGGTTAGGTTAGGTTAGGTTAGGTTAGGTTAGGTTAGGTTAGGTTAGGTTAGGTTAGGTTAGGTTAGGTTAGGTTAGGTTAGGTTAGGTTAGGTTAGGTTAGGTTAGGTTAGGTTAGGTTAGGTTAGGTTAGGTTAGGTTAGGTTAGGTTAGGTTAGGTTAGGTTAGGTTAGGTTAGGTTAGGTTAGGTTAGGTTAGGTTAGGTTAGGTTAGGTTAGGTTAGGTTAGGTTAGGTTAGGTTAGGTTAGGTTAGGTTAGGTTAGGTTAGGTTAGGTTAGGTTAGGTTAGGTTAGGTTAGGTTAGGTTAGGTTAGGTTAGGTTAGGTTAGGTTAGGTTAGGTTAGGTTAGGTTAGGTTAGGTTAGGTTAGGTTAGGTTAGGTTAGGTTAGGTTAGGTTAGGTTAGGTTAGGTTAGGTTTTTTTTTTTTTTTTTTCTTGGGAAGAGAATAGAGGTTGACGCTTAGGTGCTATCGGGATACTCCATCCACGCCCCCATTTTCGAAGAGAGTAGAATAGAAAAGATAGAAAGAAGAGTAGAAAAGAGTGTTGGTTTGGGAAGATATAGAGGAATGGGAAGGTCAAATATGGACGGAATTGTGAGGGGGTATGTCAGAGTGTTAACCCGCACCTACACGCAACCCATATATACTTGTATTTAATTCATACAATAGATAAATGTATTTAATAGTGGCAAGAGTGCAATCAGATGGACGAGCGAGGTGATCACTTCTATACCAGTCGCCCAAGGACGACAGCTGATAGAGAGTGATTAGTTTGTAGATGTGCCACCCTCGTTCATCGCACCATATTATGATCAGATTGATCAATTGTTTGAGACTTTGAATATTATGATATTAGATAATAAATAGATGAATAGATGTAATGATGGACCGATCGTGCACATTGAGTGAGGCAAACTCCGCTTAGCCTAAAGCCTGGCTATTTTTTTGGGAAGGGGTGAAATAAACAGGCGAATGCTATAGCGGTTATCAATCATTTTCTTGACCATGCTAGTCGCCTGTTGAGCTTTGAGCGTCTAACGAAACATAATAGTATCCTTGCCAGAATTGGCAATTCAGATACATATTCGCACAGCCTGTAGCCTCGGGCGGCGACAGATGATAGAGGGTTAGTTTGATAGTAGGCCATACTCAATATGTCGATGAGTCCACTTTATGTCAAGTTGACAATTTCTGTAGGGAGAGAATATAAGTAAATGATTGTATTTAATAAGTGTAAGTAAAAGAGATGCGTTGGGTTGGTTGGGGTGAAAGAAAAACAACAATAGTTACCACCATTATTATCACACTCCAACCAACCCAACGTAATGAGAGATTGATCTACCTGATTTCAGAGGGTAAGATCAATAATAGTACCAATAATAATCAGTATAAAATTGAGCAAATGTGAGTGAAGTGTGTGAATGATAAAAATAATAGATAAATAGATTTAATGATGAGCAGACAAAAGAGTTGAGTAAGACAGACTCCGCTTAGCCTAAAGCCGAGCTGTCCACAACAACAATAAAGTGGTGGTGGAGCAGCCAGTCGAATGCTATAGCAGTAATCATATACTTAATAATGCCCTTCGCCATTGGAGACGAACTTAAGATTAAGTTGACAGCAAGTCTCTCTCAACCTTCAGTGATCAATCAAGTCATGACTATCCCAGTCGCCTGTTGAGCTGTGAGCGTCTAACGAAACATAGTAGTATCCTTGCCAGATTTGGCGATTCAGATACAGATTCGCACAGCCTGAAGCCTCAGGCGGCGACAGATGATAGAGGGTTAGTTTGATAGTAGGCCATACTCAATATGTCGATGAGTCCACTTTATGTCAAGTTGACAATTTCTGTAGGGAGAGAATATAAGTAAATGATTGTATTTAATAAGTGTAAGTAAAAGGATGCGTTGGGTTGGTTGGGGTGAAAGAAAAAAAACAATAGTTACCACCATTATTATCACACTCCAACCAACCCAACGTAGTGAGAGATTGAGCTACCTGATTTCAGAGGGTAAGATCAATAATAGTACCAATAATAATCAGTATGAAATTGAGCAAATGTGAGTAAAGTGTGTGAATGATAAAAATAATAGATAAATAGATTTAATGATGAGCAGACAAAAGAGTTGAGTAAGACAGACTCCGCTTAGCCTAAAGCCGAGCTGCCCACAACAACAATAAAGTGGTGGTGGAGCAGCCAGTCGAATGCTATAGCAGTAATCACATACTTAATAATGCCCTTCGCCATTGGAGACGAACTTAAGATTAAGTTGACAGCAAGTCTCTCTCAACCTTCAGTGAGCTCACTTAAGGTCAAATTGACCAGTACTGTAAATGCGTTAGCTGACAAGTAAGCGAGATTGACTCCATGTAATAGGATTGAACCATAGGGTTGGATTATTTAATAGATTTTGTGGTGTGATCGAAAAGAGAGAGATATCATCACAGGTATAGGTATATATTGAAATAGAAGAGATGGGTGGACTCATATACACATCAGCTGGCGCTAAGTGGGTCAGGTATTTAGTTTATATAATAGATAAATTTATTTAATAGTGGCAAGAGTGCAATCAGATGGACGAGCGAGGTGATCACTTCTATACCAGTCGCTCATGGACGACAACTGATAGAGAGTGAGTAGTTTGTAGATGTGCCTCCCTCGTTCATCGTACCATATTATGATTGGATTGATCTATTGTTTGAGACTTTGAATATTATAATGTTAGATAATAATAGATGAATAGATTTAATGATGGACAGACCGAGCACATCGAGTGAGGCAAACTCCGCTTAGCCTAAAGCCTGGCTACTTTTGGGAAGGGGTGAAATAAACAGGCGAATGCTATAGCGGTAATCAATCAAGTCATGACTATGCCAGTCGCCTGTTGAGCTGTGAGCGTCTAACGAAACATAGTAGTATCCTTGCCAGATTTGGCGATTCAGATACAGATTCGCACAGCCTGAAGCCTCAGGCGGCGACAGATGATAGAGGGTTAGTTTGATAGTAGGCCATACTCAATATGTCGATGAGTCCACTTGATGTCAAGTTGACAATTTCTGTAGGGAGAGAATATAAGTGAATGATTGTATTTAATAAGTGTGAGTAAAAAGATGCGTTGGGTTGGTTGGGGTGAAAGAAAAACAATAGTCACCATTATCATTATCACACACCAACCAACCCAACGTAATGAGAGATTGAGCTACCTGATTTCAGAGGGTAAGATCAATAATAGTACCAATAATAATCAGTATAAAATTGAGCAAATGTGAGTAAAGTGTGTGAATGATGAAAATAATAGATAAATAGATTTAATGATGAGCAGACAAAAGAGTTGAGTAAGGCAGACTCCGCCTAGCCTAAAGCCGAGCTGCCCACAACAACAATAAAGTGGTGGTGGGGCAGCCAGTCAAATGCTTATAGCAGTAATCATATACTTAATAATGCCCTTCGTCATTGGAGACGAACTTAAGATTAAGTTGACAGCAAGTCTCTCTCAGCCTTCAGTGAGCTTACTTAAGGTCAAATTGACCAGTTATTAGATAATAATAGATGAATAGATTTAATGATGGACAGACCGAGCACATCGAGTGAGGCAAACTCCGCTTAGCCTAAAGCCTGGCCATTTTTGGGAAGGGGTGAAATAAACAGGCGAATGCTATAGCGGTAATCAATCAAGTCATGACTATGCCAGTCGCCTGTTGAGCTGTGAGCGTCTAACGAAACATAGTAGTATCCTTGCCAGATTTGGCGATTCAGATACAGATTCGCACAGCCTGAAGCCTCGGGCGGCGACAGATGATAGAGGGTTAGTTTGATAGTAGGCCACACTCAATATGTCGATGAGTCCACTTGATGTCAAGTTGACAATTTCTGTAGGGAGAGAATATAAGTGAATGATTGTATTTAATAAGTGTGAGTAAAAAGATGCGTTGGGTTGGTTGGGGTGAAAGAAAAACAATAGTCACCATTATCATTATTACACTCCAACCAACCCAACGTAATGAGAGATTGAGCTGCCTGATTTCAGAGGGTAAGATTAATAATAGTACTAATAATAATCAGTATAAAACTGAGCAAATGTGAGTAAAGTGTGTGGATGATAAAAAATAATGGATAAATAGATTTAATGATGGACAGACCGAGCACATCGAGTGAGGCAAACTCCGCTTAGCCTAAAGCCTGGCCATTTTTTGGGAAGGGGTGAAATAAACAGGCGAATGCTATAGCGGTAATCAATCATTTTCTTGACCATGCCAGTCGCCTGTTGAGCTTTGAGCGTCTAACGAAACATAGTAGTATCCTTGCCAGATTGGCAATTCAGATACAGATTCGCACAGCCTGTAGCCTCGGGCGGCGACAGATGATAGAGGGTTAGTTTGATAGTAGGCCATACTCAATATGTCGATGAGTCCACTTGATGTCAAGTTGATAATAGATAAGTAGATTTAATGATGAGCAGACAAATGAGTTGAGCGAGACAGACTCCGCTTAGCCTAAAGCCGAGCTGTCCATGACAATAAAGTCGCAGAAGAGTAACCAGGCGAATGCTATAGCAGTGATCAAGTACTCAATCATGTCCTTTGCCATTGGATCAGATGCAGTGCGAAAGAGATGAAAATGAGGTGTATGCCCATTAAACATGTTATTCGAGTTGCTCCGGGCCGCAGACGATAGATGCTAAAGAGTAAGTTGACAGTGAGTCTCTCTCAACCACCAGTGAGCTCACTTAAGGTCAGATTGACCAGTACTGTAAATGCGTTAGCTGACAAGCAAGTGAGAATGACTCCATGTAATAGAATTGAACCATAGGGGTGGGTAATTTAATAATTTTGTGATCAAATGAGTATGCAGTATTTAGGTGTGATCGATAAGAGAGAGATATCATTACAGGTATAGGTATATAATAAAATAGAGGAGATGGGTGGACTCATATGCACATCAGCTGGCGCACATCAGGTATAAGAAATGACAGTTGTTGTGTATTTTTATTTTTGTTATTTTAATTTAATAGACGATGATGACGAAGAATTATTGGTGAGTAAATAAAAGGTGGTGGCTAACGAGTGGGTCATGTGAATTTTCCTTTTTTAGTTTTGGTTTGGGAAGATAAACATAATGGGAAGGTTGCATATGGAGGAATTGTGAGCCAAATAAATAGTGAGACATATATACATGTATTTAGTAAGTAGTATTTAGCCGTTTGTTCAATACTTTCGTCATCGCATACGGTGACACCGATACAACAATACTACTTGTGAGTACCTCGTGCGGGCATCGCCGAGCGCCATAATACATTATGTATTTAATAGGACGTGGTTTCACTTTTCCAATATCTGCATTTTTGCATACTGTTTTGCTGATACGATGGTACCCAGGAGTATATCGTGTGGGCAATACCGAATGCCAAAATGCATGTATTTGATAAGTGGTTGGTGGTGGTGGTGGTGTTGGTGGTGGATGTACCATTTGTTAGATATCTGCGTCACGATATTCAGTGATACTGATATGAATATACTCTGGAGTATATCGTGTGGATATCACCGCATGCCATGACACATGTATTCAACAAGTGGTTGGTGGATGGATGGATGGGCCATTTATTCAATATCTGGGTCATTGCACTCAGCGATACTGATATGAATATACTCTGGAGTATATCATGTGGATATCACCGCATGCCATGACACATGTATTCAACAAGTGGTTGGTGGATGGATGGATGGGCCATTTATTCAATATCTGGGTCATTGCACTCAGCGATACTGATATGAATATACTCTGGAGTATATCATGTGGGTATCACCACAATGTCATAACACATGTATTCAACAAGTGGTTGGTGGATGGGTTATTTATTCAATAACTGCGTCATTGCATTCAGCGATACTGATATGAATATACTCTGGAGTATATCATGTGGGTATCGCCGCATGCCATGACACATGTATTCAACAAGTGGTTGGTGGATGGGCCATTTATTCAATATCTGCGTCATTGCACTCAGCGATACTGATATGAATATACTCTGGAGTATATCATGTGGATATCACCGCATGTCATGACACATGTATTCAACAAATGGTTGATGGGTGGATGGATGGGCCATTTATTCAATATCTGCGTCACTGCATTCAGCGATACTGATATGAATATACTCTGGAGTACATCATGTGGGTATCACCGCATGCCATGACACATGTATTCAACAAGTGGTTGGTGGATGGGAAGTATTATTTAATATCCGCGTCATTGCACTTAGCGATGCCGACCCGATGATGCTCCGGAGCATATCACGCGGGTACAGTCGCATGCCATGACACACGTATCCAACAAGCGGTTGGTGGAGGGGCCATTTATTTAGTACTCGCGTCATTTTATTCAAGGGTAGGCATATACATATCAGATGACATGAAATGGGTCAGGTATATGAGGATAGTGGTTGTATATATATATATATATTTGTTAAAGGATGATGGGGTGATAAAAGACTCATTCCCCTCTCATTTGCCAAAATTCGGGTTTATTTTTTTTTTTTTTTAATGTTATAAGTTAGGAGAAGAATAACTTTCTAAGCCATAAAACAGATTGATGAAAGTACTGGTCGTCGAATACAGGTTAGCCTCTGAGGGGGTAGTGTGATGCGTTCATGTAGAGGCTGAGAACAGAGTTGTTTTCCTTAAATAAATAAATAATTTTATTAATATTAGTGAGTGAGTGAGTGAGTAAGTGAATGAGTATACAATGATTATTTAAGTAGATGTATACAGCCTTATGTGGCTTGTGGTTTGCACTCACGTAATATATAACTGTTTCTGCACTAATCAAATAGCTTCCGTTTTTTTTTTTTTTTTTTTTATTTAGTTATACTATTGGTACCTATAAATAAGGCAGAAAGAGTTGACTAGACTACTAGCAAATGATTAGGGTAGAGAGAGTTGTCGAGAATACAAGTAGCTGCTTGCTTGAGGTTAAGGTTGTGTAGTTATAAATACAAAGTTGTACATAGGATTATTATTATTATGATGAGTACTAGTAACCGTAGTTTCTGCCAGCACAGAGAAGTGGTGGTATTTCCGCCTTCTGGCACCCATGACATAAGTTCAGTTGCTCCATATTTGTCCGAAAGACAGGGGTCCATTGATTTAAGGCATATGCTTCTTTTTTTTTTTTTTTTTTTTTTTTTGGCAGTTCTCCGCGCATTTACAATTATTATTAGTTGTGACATATATTTAACTATATATTTATTCTCATTAGATGTTATGATCTCTTTGTTCTATATATTTATTTCTAATATCATTATGATTTTGGTGGTTGTTGTATTGTAGTGCTGTGCGCAACAATGGATTGGGAACAAAAGTAATATCTAATCCATACTAATATTATGAAACCAAGGGGTTTGTTTGTCTGTTTGAGAGCGTTTGCTTTGAGATCTATTGGTTTCAAATTATTATTGTTACAAGACCGGGACCCTTTTGGGTGAGTGAGACCGCAGAGCGCAGCTAGTATATAGGGTCTACAGAAGGTGAATGGACCAGCTCAAGGGATGAAGAAAAGTAGAGGTTGAGAGAGTTAATAGGAAAGTATGACGTTGATTTTATTCATGACTGAGGTTGATTGAAGCCCGAGAGATGTGGAGAGAGGCGAGAGGATGTAGTCGGTTGTATGAAAAAGAGGTGTTATGAGTTATAATTTAGTTGAGCTAAGAGGAGTTTTGTTTTGCAGAGAGATAATATCCAGCTATCTCAAAATCAGTGGCCGCGCACTGATGTTTGTTCATTAATTTATTTATTCATTTCAATAAAATAGTTTTATTAGAGGCTACTGTCATGTGTTTATATATTTATTTTGTGTGTTATGTTCATTAGATCCCCGCGCCTATATTTAATTGAAGCTTAGGTTAAGTAAAGTAATTGCTATGAAGTTTCGATCAGGAGTTATTGGGATTATATTGTTAGTTTATTTATCTCTTTTTCTTTTCTTTTGAGACTTGCCTGCGGACTTCTGCCATGCACGCATTGATATTAGATTTATAAGAGAAGTTACTATAGGTTTTACTTCACACCATAAATTAATAATATCTAATTTATACCAATATTATAAAGCAGCGTGGGGTTGTTTGTTTGTTTATTTGAGTGCGTTTATTTAAGAACTAATGACTTGAAATAACTTCAGGCTCGTGGCTTTTGAGGGCAGAAAAGCAAAGCGCAGTTTGTATTATTTCATGGGAATTGTTGGAGCCAATTCCGAGATTCCGATTATATATATATATATGTATATACAAGAATTGTTCGTTTGAAGATATAAGATATATGATTAACTGGAGAGCTTATTGTTTTGTTTTATACTATCTATCTCGAACACCGCTATGACTATGGTGATGGTGTTGCAATGTAATGTGCAAATAATAGGTGAAGAATAACAATATCTAATTTTTACTAATATTGTAAAGCAGCTGAGGGGTTTGTTTGTCTGTTTGAGGGCATTCATTTGAGAATTAATGGTTTAAGATAACTACAGCCCGCACGAGTGAGACCGCAGAACACAGCTAGTATTATGTAAACGGCAGTAGGTGGAGGTATCCTCCCAAGTGGCGGGCAACACAATGAGAAAATCAGGTATTGTTATTATTCATGATTGGAGGTAATTTGAAACTTAGGAGATATGGAGAGAGGTGACAGAATGTCATCGGTTGTCAATGTAGTTGTTATGAATTAATTTTGAGTTTGAAGGAGAGGCTGGTTGAGAGGTTGGAGATGGCTGATAGAGAGATAAGGAGGTGCGTGGACCTCATGCGAAGGTTGCGGAGGTAATCGGCAGTACCAGTAGTGTTTGAGGATGAGTCAGGATGTAGGAGGAGGCCTTTAGAGGCTAGTGAAAGTGACGGTTAGTTGAAACTCAGCAGATGTGGAGAGAGGTGACAGGATGTAACCGAATGTCGATAGAGGTGTTATGAATTAGTTTAGTTGAGTTTTGAAGGAGTGATATTTATAGAGTTAGAAGCTGATCATATTATTGCATTCAATCAGTACCAAATTTGTAGGAAGAGGCCTTTAGAGGCTAATGAAAGTGGAGGTTAGTCGAAACTCAGCAGGTGTGGAGAGAGGTGACAGAATGTAGCCGGTTGTAAGTGGAGGTGTTATGAATAAGTTTAATGAATTAATTAAAAGAGTTTTGTTTTGAGAGATAATATTTGTACTGAATTTACCCACCTTTTATTTAGCGCTAATTAGTTGATAGTTGCATAATCTTTCTCCAGTGTTACCATGGCTATTATGATGAATATAGCAATTTTGTGTAGAATATTAAGTTGAGAGTATCAGCATTCAAAGTATACTGATATATGGATCTGAGAGGTTAGTTAGTTGTTTGTTTGAGAGCGTTCATTTAGAAAATAGATGGCTTGAGATAATTACGAGACCGAGGTCAGCTGGTATTATCAAGACAGCAGGAGGTGAAAGAGGTCCATTTAATTGGTGAGTAGAAGGGGTAGTAAGAGTTAGTTAGAAGTCAGACGTTGTTATTATTATGAATGAGGTTAGTTGAAACTCAGCAAATGTGGAGAGAGGTGATAGGATGTGACCGGTTGTCAATAGAGGTGTTATGAGTTAGTTTAGTTGAGTTCTAAGGATTTTTATTTATAGAGTTAGAGGCTAGTTATATTATCACAATCAGTATGTGTAATTTGTTTATTAATTTTCCTTTTAAAATCTAGTGAGGTAAACGAGGAGGCGCACCGATGAAATGAGATATGAGGGCTATAGTGGTCATTAGAGGTAGTCAGAGGTGAGCCACTCAGTTTGGAGGTAGGAAGAGTCAGACCGAGGCTAAAGGAGGTGTAATACAGTGTTAAGAGGTATAAAGAGGTTTGAATACTAGCTGCCGCCCGCGGCCTACAGCACACGAGTTAAACTTTAGTAAAGACAAGATTAAAGAGATGCTTAGTGTCTTATTCAACGAATGGATCGTTTATTGACGAAAAGAATTTTCAGGTTCTCAGCCTGGAGTATCTAATATTGAGTATGTACGAACCGAGATGGATCAATGAATAAATTATTATTTGTTAAAGGAATGTTGTGCATAACTCTTAGTGGAGCCTGAGTTTAAGTTTAGAGAAAGCTATCAACCTTCTCGTAGGCATTGAGCCGCCAGCGGCTCGGCTATTGTAGAACCAAACTCGCGCTTAGTGGCAGTGAGCCGCCTCGGCGCGCGCATACTATTTGATACAGTATTTTTATTATGATAGAGTATATATTCCTTTGAGCAACTTGTGTTTAAGGTATAGACAATGAACACAAAGAATCGTTGTTGAGGTTTCGCGTCATAAGTTGTCAGTTGTACCTGATGGCGCGGATCATGGAAATCTGAGTCTTATTCGTAGGACGTTATGGTGTAAAGTCAAATGACAAGTTGTATGAAACAGAAATGTGTTTGCAATCTAAGCCTTATAGCTAGTAGGTTGGGGCATACAATTAAAATTTCAATTTGTGTCAATTAAAGATTGTTTATATTGACGTTTTTATGTTTATTTTGTTTGATCCCGTTATTAGTTATTATAAATTACATCAGCATAGTGGAGCAGATAGGAGGGATTAATGTCATTGTATTGAGTAGATTTATATATGAGTTAGTAAACATGTGCATGTGGGCCGGGTGTTGTTTGTGTAGTATAGTTGGAAGAAGAGAGTGACCAGGTGTACAGGAGTATAATCAACATAAGATGGTCGTGGAAATGATATTTATTTGATATTATGTCTTATTTATATAGAGGTCGGTTGGGAGGCTGAAGATGGCTAAATAGATAGAATAAGAGGCATGCGGAATCCATATGCTTGTAATTGAGTTAGAATGCAGGGAGAGGTTTTTGGAGATTTATGAGAGTGGAGGCTAGTTGAGTCCAACAGATGTGGAGAGAGGTGGCAAGACGTAATGAGAGGTCAGTTGAGAGACACAGAGGCATGTAGAGTCCATTAAACGGCGGTGGAGGCAACTGACTGTTGCTTGTGACCGAGTCAGGATGTAGGAAGAGGTCTTCAGAGGCTAGTGAAAAATGGAGGTCAGTTGAAACCCCAACAGATGTGGAGAGAGGCGACAGAATGCAGCCGGCTGTCAGCAGAGGTGTTATGAACCAGTTAATTAATTAATTAAGAGAGCTTTGCTTTGAGAAATAAGATTTGTACTGAATTCACCTACTTTTGCTTTATATGAAAAGATAGAAGTAAGAGTCAGTTATATAGTGCCAATCAGTTGATAGTTGCATAATCCTTCCCCAATGCTACCATGGCTATTATGATAAATATAGGTGTAATCAGAACTGCAGGAGGTGGGGAGGTCAATTTAAGTGGTGAGCAGAAAAGGTAGTAAGAGTTAATTAGAAGTCGGACATAGTTATTATTTATGAATGAGGTTGGTTGAAACTTGGCAGATGTGGAGAGAGGTGATAGGATGTGACCGGTTGTCAATAGAGGTGTTATGAATTAGTTTAGTTGAGTTCTAAGGATTTTTATTTATATAGTTAGAAGCTAGTTATGTTATTACTATTAGTATGTGTAATTTGTTTATTGATTTCCTTTTAAATGCTAGTGAGGCAAACGAGGAGGCGCACCGATGAAATGAGATATGAGGGCTATAGTGGTCATTAGAGGTAATCAGAGGTGAGCCATTCAGTTTGGAGGTAGGAAGAGTCAGACCGAGGCTGAAGGAGGTGTAATACAGTGTTAAGAGGTATAAAGAGGTTTGGTACTAGCTGCTGCCCGTGGCTTACAGCACACGAGTTAAACTTTAGTAAAGACAAGATTAAAGAGATGCTTAGTGTCTTATTCAATGAGTGGATCGTTTATTGACGAAAAGAATTTTCAGGTTCTCAGCCTGGAGTATCTTATATTGAGTATGTGCGAACTGAGATGGATTAATGAATAAATTATTATTTGTTAAAAGAATGTTGTGCATAGCTCTTATTGGAACCTGATTTTAATTTTTAGAGAAAGTTATCAACCTTCTCGTAGGCATTGAGCCGCCGGCGGGCGGCTTGGCTATTGTAGAACCAAAAACGCGCTCAGTGGCAGTGAGCCGCCTCGGCGCGCGTATGCTATTTGAATCTGTATTTTATTGTGATAGAGTCTATATTCCTTTGAACAACTTGTGTTTAAAATTGGTCTAATATTTCCTATTCATTGCAATGCTAAGAATGCGATAGGTGTTCTAGGTATGGGTATTTATTTGAAGCGTGATTTATAGCCGTGAATAAAATTGATTAGTGAGCCGATGACCTTGAAATCATTATTCGCGAAAGTTTGCAATTAAAACTTGAGCAGATAGGAGGGGTTAATGTCATTGTATTGAGTAAATTTATATATGAGTTAATAGATATATACATATGGGCCGGGTGTTGTTTATATAGTGTAGTAGGAAGAGGAGAGTGACCAGGTGTAAATAAGTATAATTAACATAAAATAGTCATAGAAATGCTATTTATTTGATATTATATCTTATTTATATAGAGGTCGGTTGGGAGGCTGAAGATGGCTATAGATAGAAAAAGAGGCATGCGGAATCCATATGCTTGTAGTTGAGTCAGAATGTAGGGAGAGGCTTTTAGAGATTTATGAGAGTGGAGGTTAGTTGAGTCCAACAGATGTGGAGAGAGGTGACAGGATGTAATAAGTGGTCAGTAGAGAGTGACAGGATGTAATAAGTGGTCAGTAGAGAGATATAGGAGCATGTAGAGTCCATTTGACGGCGGTGGAGGTAATAGGCAGGTGCTTGTGACTGAGTCAGGATGTAGAAAAAAGGCCTTTAGAGGCTAATGAAGGTGGAGGTTAGTTGAAACCCCAACAGATGTGGAGAGAGGTGACAGGATGTAATAAGTGGTCAGTAGAGAGATATAGGAGCATGTAGAGTCCATTTGACGGTGGTGGAGGTAACTGGCAGGTGCTTGTGACTGAGTCAGGATGTAGAAAAAGGCCTTTAGAGGCTAATGAAGGTGGAGGTTTAGTTGAAACCCCAACAGATGTGGAGAGAGGTGACAGGATGTAATAAGTGGTCAGTAGAGAGATACAGGAGCATGTAGAGTCCATTTGACGGTGGTGGAGGTAACTGGCAGGTGCTTGTGACTGAGTCAGGATGTAGAAAAAGGCCTTTAGAGGCTAATGAAGGTGGAGGTTAGTTGAAACCCCAACAGATGTGGAGAGAGGTGACAGGATGTAATAAGTGGTCAGTAGAGAGATATAGGAGCATGTAGAGTCCATTTGACGGCGGTGGAGGTAACTGGCAGGTGCTTGTGACTGAGTCAGGATGTAGAAAAAGGCCTTTAGAGGCTAATGAAGGTGGAGGTTAGATGAAATCCAACAGATGTGGAGAGAGGTGACAGGATGTAATAAGTGGTCAGTAGAGAGATACAGGAGCATGTAGAGTCCATTTGACGGCGGTGGAGGTAACTGGCAGATGCTTGTGACTGAGTCAGGATGTAGAAAAAGGCCTTTAGAGGCTAATGAAGGTGGAGGTTAGTTGAAACCCCAACAGGTGTGGAGAGAGGTGACAGGATGTAATAAGTGGTCAGTAGAGAGATATAGGAGCATGTAGAGTCCATTTGACGGCGGTGGAGGTAACTGGCAAGTGCTTGTGACTGAGTCAGGATGTAGAAAAAGGCCTTTAGAGGCTAATGAAGGTGGAGGTTAGTTGAAACCCCAACAGATGTGGAGAGAGGTGACAGGATGTAATAAGTGGTCAGTAGAGAGATATAGGAGCATGTAGAGTCCATTTGACGGCAGTGGAGGTAACTGGCAGGTGCTTGTGACTGAGTCAGGATGTAGAAAAAGGCCTTTAGAGGCTAATGAAGGTGGAGGTTAGTTGAAACTCCAACAGATGTGGAGAGAGGTGACAGGATGTAATAAGTGGTCAGTAGAGAGATACAGGAGCATGTAGAGTCCATTTGACGGCGGTGGAGGTTACTGGCAGGTGCTTGTGACTGAGTCAGGATGTAGAAAAAGGCCTTTAGAGGCTAATGAAGGTGGAGGTTAGTTGAAACCCCATCAGGTGTGGAGAGAGGTGACAGGATGTAATAAGTGGTCAGTAGAGAGATATAGGAGCATGTAGAGTCCATTTGACGGCGGTGGAGGTAACTGGCAGGTGCTTGTGACTGAGTCAGGATGTAGAAAAAGGCCTTTAGAGGCTAATGAAGGTGGAGGTTAGTTGAAACCCCAACAGATGTGGAGAGAGGTGACAGGATGTAATAAGTGGTCAGTAGAGAGATATAGGAGCATGTAGAGTCCATTTGACGGCGGTGGAGGTAACTGGCAGGTGCTTGTGACTGAGTCAGGATGTAGAAAAAGGCCTTTAGAGGCTAATGAAGGTGGAGGTTAGTTGAAACCCCAACAGATGTGGAGAGAGGTGACAGGATGTAATAAGTGGTCAGTAGAGAGATACAGGAGCATGTAGAGTCCATTTGATGGCAGTGGAGGTAACTGGCAGGTGCTTGTGACTGAGTCAGGATGTAGAAAAAGGCCTTTAGAGGCTAATGAAGGTGGAGGTTAGATTGAAACCCCAACAGGTGTGGAGAGAGGTGACAGGATGTAATAAGTGGTCAGTAGAGAGATATAGGAGCATGTAGAGTCCATTTGACGGCGGTGGAGGTAACTGGCAGGTGCTTGTGACTGAGTCAGGATGTAGAAAAAGGCCTTTAGAGGCTAATGAAGGTGGAGGTTAGTTGAAACCCCAACAGATGTGGAGAGAGGTGACAGGATGTAATAAGTGGTCAGTAGAGAGATATAGGAGCATGTAGAGTCCATTTGACGGCGGTGGAGGTAACTGGCAGGTGCTTGTGACTGAGTCAGGATGTAGAAAAAGGCCTTTAGAGGCTAATGAAGGTGGAGGTTAGTTGAAACCCCAACAGATGTGGAGAGAGGTGACAGGATGTAATAAGTGGTCAGTAGAGAGATACAGGAGCATGTAGAGTCCATTTGATGGCAGTGGAGGTAACTGGCAGGTGCTTGTGACTGAGTCAGGATGTAGAAAAAGGCCTTTAGAGGCTAATGTAGGTGGAGGTTAGTTGAAACCCCAACAGGTGTGGAGAGAGGTGACAGGATGTAATAAGTGGTCAGTAGAGAGATATAGGAGCATGTAGAGTTCATTTGACGGCGGTGGAGGTAACTGGCAGGTGCTTGTGACTGAGTCAGGATGTAGGAAAAGGCCTTTAGAGGCAAATGAAGGTGGAGGTTAGTTGAAACCCCAACAGATGTGGAGAGAGGTGACAGGATGTAATAAGTGGTCAGTAGAGAGATATAGGAGCATGTAGAGTCCATTTGACGGCGGTGGAGGTAACTGGCAGGTGCTTGTGACTGAGTCAGGATGTAGAAAAAGGCCTTTAGAGGCTAATGAAGGTGGAGGTTAGTTGAAACCCCAACAGATGTGGAGAGAGGTGACAGGATGTAATAAGTGGTCAGTAGAGAGATACAGGAGCATGTAGAGTCCATTTGACGGCGGTGGAGGTAACTGGCAGGTGCTTGTGACTGAGTCAGGATGTAGAAAAAGACCTTTAGAGGCTAATGAAGGTGGAGGTTAGTTGAAACCCCAACAGATGTGGAGAGAGGTGACAGGATGTAATAAGTGGTCAGTAGAGAGATACAGGAGCATGTAGAGTTCATTTGACGGTGGTGGAGGCAACTGACTGTTGCTTGTGACCGAGTCAGGATGTAGGAAGAGGCCTTTAGAGGCTAATGAAAATGGAGGTCAGTTGAAACCCCAGCAGATGTGGAGAGAGGCGACAGAATGCAGCCGGCTGTCAGCAGAGGTGTTATGAACCAGTTAATTAATTAATTAAGAGAGCTTTGCTTTGAGAAATGAGATTTGTACTGAATTCACCTACTTTTGCTTTATATGAAAAGATAGAAGTAAGAGCCAGTTATATAGCGCTAATTAGTTGATAGTTGCATAATCTTTCTCCAGTGTTACCATGGCTATTATGATGAATATAGCAATTTTGTGTAGAATAATAAGTTGAGAGTGTCAGCTTTTAAAGTATACTGATATGTGAATCTGAGAGGTTAGTTAGTTGTTTGTTTGAGAGCGTTCATTTAGAAAATAGATGGCTTGAGATAATTACAAGACCGAGATCAGCTAGTATTATTAAAACAGTAGGAGGTGAAAGAGGTCCATTCAATTGGTGAGCAGAAGAGGTAGTAAGAGTTAATTAGAAGTCAGATGTTGTTATTATTATGAATGAGGTTAGTTGAAACTCAGCAATTGTGGAGGGAGGTGATAGGATGTGACCGGTTGTTAATAGAGGTGTTATGAGTTAGTTTAGTTGAGTTCTAAGGATTTTTATTTATAGAGTTAGAGGCTAGTTATATTATCAATACTAGTATGTGTAATTTGCTTATTTATTTTCCTTTTAAAATCTAGTGAGGTAAACGAGGAGGCGCACCGATGAAATGAGATATGAGGGCTATAGTGGTCATTAGAGGTAATCAGAGGTGAGCCACTTAGTTTGGAGGTAGGAAGAGTCAGACCGAAGCTAAAGGAGGTGTAATACAGTGTTAAGAGGTATAAAGAGGTTTGATACTAGCTGCTGCCCGTGGCTTACAGCACACGAGTTAAACTTTAGTAAAGACAAGATTAAAGAGATGCTTAGTGTCTTATTCAACGAATGGATCGTTTATTGATGAAAAGAATTTTCAGGTTCTCAGTCTGGAGTATCTTATATTGAGTATGTGCGAACTGAGATGGATTAATGAATAAATTATTATTTGTTAAAAGAATGTTGTGCATAGCTCTTATTGGAACCTGATTTTAATTTTAGAGAAAGTTATCAACCTTCTAGTAGGCATTGAGCCGCCGGCGGGCGGCTTGGATATTGTAGAACCAAAAACGCGCTCAGTGGCAGTGAGCCGCCTCGGCGCGTGTATGCTACCCGATACCGTATTTCATTGTGACAGAGTCCATATTCCTTTGAACAACTTGTGTTTAAAATTGGTCTAATATTTCTCAGTCATTGCAACGCCAAGAATGCGATAGGTGTTCCAGGTATGGGCACTTATTTGAAGCGCGATTTGTAACCGTGAATAAAATTGATTCGTGAGCCTATGACCTTGAAATCATTATTCGTGAAAGTATGCAATTAAAACTTGAGCAGATAGGAGGGGTCAGTGTCATTGTATTGAGTAAATTTATATATGAGTTAATAGATACATGCATATGGGCCGGGTGCTGCCCGTATAGTGTAGTAGGAAGAGGAGAGTGACCAGGTGTAAAGAAGTATAATTAACATAAAATAATCATAGAGATGCTATTTATTTGATATTATATCTTATTTATATAGAGGTCGGTTGGAAGGCTGAAGATGGCTATAGATAGAAAAAGAGGCATGTGGAATCGATATGCTTGTAGTTGAGTCAGAATGTAGGGAGAGGCTTTTAGAGATTTATGAGAGTGGAGGTTAGTTGAGTCCAACAGATGTAGAGAGAGGTGACAGGATGTAATAAGTGGTCAGTAGAGAGATACAGGAGCGTGTAGAGTCCATTTAACGGTGGTGGAGGTAACTGGCAGGTGATTGTGACTGAGTCAGGATGTAGAAAAAGGCCTTTAGAGGCTAGTGGAGGTGGAGGTTGGTTGAAACCCCAACAGATGTGGAGAGAGGTGACAGGATGTAATAAGTGGTCAGTAGAGAGATATAGGAGCATGTAGAGTCCATTTGATGGCGGTGGAGGTAACTGGTAGGTGCTTGTGACTGAGTCAGGATGTAGAAAAAGGCCTTTAGAGGCTAATGAAGGTGGAGGTTAGTTGAAATCCCAACAGATGTGGAGAGAGGTGACAGGATGTAATAAGTGGTCAGTAGAGAGATACAGGAGCATGTAGAGTCCATTTGACGGCGGTGGAAGTAACTGGCAGGTGCTTGTGACTGAGTCAGGATGTAGAAGAAGGCCTTTAGAGGCTAATGAAGGTGGAGGTTAGTTGAAACCCCAACAGGTGTGGAGAGAGGTGACAGGATGCAGTTGGTTGGTAGAGGGATGGAGAGGCATGTGAAATCCATAATTTGGCGGTGGGGGTAACCGGCAGCGGTGGTGGTGGTTGAAAGTTGGGTCAGGATGTGGGGGGAGGCCCCACATCCTGACTCAACTTAACTAACTTGACAGGGAAAAATGATACAGAGGAGCTGGTTGAGAGGTTGAAGATAGTCAGTAGAGGAGTGATGAGGCATGGGGAAACCATGTGACAGCGGCAGGGGAAATCAGCAACGGCGGAAGCGCTCGGGAGTGAGTCAAGATGTAGGGAGAAGCCGTTAGAGTTTAATAAAAGTGGAGGTTTTTAGTTGAGATCCAAATATGTAAAGAGAGGTGACATGATGTAATCGGTAGTCAATAAAGATGTTGTGAGTTAATCTAGTTGAGTTCAAGGGAGTTTTGTTATGTTAGAGTTAAAATCCAAATATATGTGTTATGAATTAAATTTTAATTGGGTATCAGAGGAGAGGCTGGTTGAGAGGTTAAAGAGGTTTGAAAGAGAGATAAAAAGATGTGCAGGTTTCATGCAACGGCTGCAGAGGTGGCCGGAAGTGTCAGAAGTGCTTTGAGAATGAGTTAGGATGTGAGAGGAGGCTAAGGAAGGTGGAGGTTGGTTAAAGTTCAGATGATGTGGAGAGAGGTGACAGGAAGTAAATGGTAGTTTTATCACAGTTGTCCACAAAGTGGATTTTATTCGACGGCTTTCAGGCTCATAATCCAGCCTATTTATGCATGAATGCATTTTGCAGTGCCAGCCTAGTGCTATAAATTTATCCCTTGAATATATTTTCGTATTATTAAAATGTATATATATATGCTTATATATAATATCGGCAAGTGTCTATGTTTTGTGTGAAAGGAGGAGAGCAAGTAATTTGCAGAAGGAGTATGGTATTCATAGGATAATTATAGAAATGATAGTGAGTGAATAGCTGGTTGAGAGGTTGAGACCATATGATAGAGGAATGAGGAGGTGTGTGGATCCCGTGAGACGGCATCAGAGGCATTAAGCAGCATCAATGGTGCTTGGAGATGTGTCAGGTAGTAGGAAGAAGCCTATTAGAAGGGTAATGAAGTTAGTTGAAAAACCAAATAGATGTGGAGAGAGTTGACAGGATGTAATCGGTAATTAATGGAGGTGTTATGAATAAATTTAAGCTGAGTTTGAGGAAAGAGCTGGTTAAAAGGTTAGAGATGGATAGTAGCAAGATAAGAGGGCGCGCGATTCTTATGTAACGGCGACAGAGGTGACGGGCCATGACAATGGTGTTTTCATTATTCAAGTGTTAGTTGCAATGTGGGAAGAGGTCATTAAAAAGTGAAAGAAGGTATATGAGGTTATAATAACAAGTAGAAAATTTATCGGTATAGCGCGAATGTCGATGGAACCGATCAGGGGGTTGAGTTATTTGAGTTTGTAGTATTAGATGGGAGTCATTAATAGATAGATAGATAGATACCCACTCCATTTGTACAAAACACAAACATTGAAAATTACGAAGTTGTACAAACAGGCGACCTCATCGCTCATAAGAACACATAATATAATAATAAATACTTACGAAAAATAGATATTATGAACGAATTACTTAAACATAGATATAATAATATTTAGCAATACTATTCGTAATGAGAATATACTAACAATTATTTACATAATAAGAAATAAGTAAATATAAATAAAAGAAAAAATAAAAATATAATAATATTATACAAGCATTTCTAAGAGAAGAAACAAGAATATAAATATGAGAAGAAATAAGAGGTAAGAGTTATGTACCAATGAAGTGAGAGTAATGTTCAGTTATCATACTCTTGAAAATGGGTATCAATATAAAGTTAAATTAGTATAGTTAGGCTGAGAGGTTTGTTAGTTTATTTAAAAAGCGTTTAAAAAATAAAAGGATGGTTTGAAATAATAACGGGACCAGGACTTGTATGGGTGAGACCGTATAGTACAGCTAGTATTGTTTTATTTGTGTATTTTGATAGCAGGAGGTGGCAGGAGGAGGAACCCATCCAAGTGGTGTGCAGAGGAGGCAAGATTAATAAGAGGTCAAGTATTGTGGTATTTGTGATTGAGGTTAATTGAAAACAAAAGATGTGAAGAGAGGTGGCAGGATGTAATCGGTTGTCAACAAAGGTGTTATGAATTAATTTAGTTAAGTTGAAAGGAGTTTAGTTTTTAGAAGCTGGCCGTATGATCATTATAGATTGGCGCTATTTTGCTCAATCGTTTCATATTTGAGCAAAAAATAAAAGTAAGGGCCCATTGTATAGGGTCAGTTAGTAGATAGTGTGATAGAATGAGCATTGGTTGATATATTTTAGTATATTTGGTTAAAGTTATATTTTAGAAGAAGTTATTAATAGCTTTTGTAATTGAGCAAATTTATATGTAAGTTAATGAGTATAAATATATACAAGTTAATATAGTTTGTATTTGTTTAATAGGGAGATAGTAAACAGGACGAGTAAGAGCATAATTGCATAGAGTAATTATTATAGAAATAATAGATAGGAGCTGGTTTGGAGATTGAAGACGGTAGATGAGGAGATAAAGAGGCATGTGACGACCATGTGTCAGCGATGAAGGCAGCCAGAGGCGGTAGCGTTGCCTGCAGATGAGTCAAGATGTAGGGAGAGGTCATTAAGAGACTAGTGAGAGTGGAGGTTGGTTGAAATTCAGTAGATGTGGAGAGAGGTGATAGGATGTAGTCGGTGGTTAGAGATGTTTAATGAATATATTTAGCCGGAGTTTTTGTTACTAGAGTTAGTAATAGTCATTTTTCGTAATTTGTTTGTATTACTTTGTTAATTAGGGGTTTTTAATAATAATACATACAAGGAGCCACTTATGTAGTGTAGCTAGTTGACAGCGTGACAGAGCGCGCGTGTGTTTAGGTTATTAGATAAGCTGGCTGTACACAGAGAAGGATAATCATAGAAATGATATGTAGAGGCCAGTTAGGAAACTGAGGACAACAAATAGAGAAGTAGAGACTCAGCCGGTGACCAATCAAAAAGGGGTCATGGATTAATTTAGCCGAGTTTGAAGGAGAAGCTGGTTTAGAGGTTGGATAAGGTTGATAGAGAGTTCATGTGACGGCGGCAGAGGTAACCGGCATCGGCGGAAGTGTTCGGAAGTGAGTCAAGATGTAAGGAGAGGTTTTTAGAATTTAATGAAAGTGGAGGTTTTTAGTTGAGATCCAGAGATGTGGAGAGAGGTGACAAGATGATTTAATTATAGAAATGATTAATAGAATCAGTTTGAAATACCGAATATAGCTAATAGAGAGATATGGAGGTTTGCGAGGTTCATGCGATGGCAGCAGAGGTAAACGACGGCAGCGGCGGCGTCCTCGAGCGTGAGTCAGGATATAGGAGAAAACTTTAGAGACTAATGAGAGCGAATTTGAGTGACTATGGTGATTAGAAATGGTTATTGTTATTGACGGGAGCCACCAATAGAAGGCAAAAGAAGCAAGATTTTGATAATATCATTAAAGGGGCACTCGAAAGCCCAAGACTGAATTCGGTTAGGCTTTGTCAACAAAGCACTATTGGGTAGAAATCCCTATGTTTCACGTAATCGATTTCTAACATCATTATGACTAAGATGATTGCACTACGGTGCCGTGCGCAACAACAGATTGAAAATAAGGCTATTTAATCCAAGCCAACACCACCAAGCCGAGGGGTATGCCTGTCTTATTCGAGAGTGTTCACTCTAAGAATCACTAGTTCGACGTTACTATGGGATAAGGATCTGCATATGTGGAACCGCAGAGCGCAACCAGTATTATTGATAAGACAGATGGATAGATAGATTGATAAATTCCCCATTGTAAACATTAATTTAAAATAGTGCATGGAAAGGTCTGCATCACGCGGAGGGCAGTAGAGGTGAGAAGAGCCGACTCAGAATGTCAGGCGCTGCCACTATCAATGACAGAAGTCAGATGAGATTCAAAAGATGCAACAGTATGTAATAACTTGGCCAAGTCGCTTTAAGCGATAAGACCGTCCATTTTGTGCAACTTATACATTCTTGCAATTGCTTAAATTTGAGTTGTTAGTGTATTGAGTTTATTTAATTTATTTAATTTGTTTTATTTTATTGAATTTATTTAATTTGTCCCAATTTGTTTCAAATTATTTTAATTTAAATGATTTGATATGTATTTGTTTTAGTTTTAATGAAATTATAAGAATTTATTTTAATTTATATGATTTTATTTTAATTTTTAAATTTCCTTAAGATTTGTATGAATTTATTTTATTAGTGTGAAATATTTTAATTTTAGTTTCTAATGCCGATTAGGTTTTGTCAACAAAACACAGTTGAATAGAGATCCCTCCGCGTTATATTATCTATCTCTAATATCACTATGACTATGATGATTGCATTTCGACGCTGTGTACAGCAAAAGATTAGGAATAAAACTATCTAATCATACTAATAGTATAAAGCTGAGGGGTTTGTTTATTTATTTGAGGGAGTTTACTTTAGGAGCTCATGGCTCGAAAATTACTACAGGACAGGGATCTGTATAGGCGAAATCATAGAGCATAGCTAGTATAATTATTAAAACAGCAGGAGGTGGGAGGGCCCGCTCCGCCCACGCGGAGGGCAGTAGAGGCAGAAAGAGCCAATTTAGGAGGCGAGACATTGCCACTATTCGTGACGGAGGCTAGATGAAGTCCAACAGATGCGTCAGGATGTAAACAACTGGTCAAATCACTATAAGCGATATGGTCGCCCATCCCATGCAACTTATATTTCCTAGCTATTGCTCTGCTTTGTGTATATAGTGTTCCGTTTCTTACTGTGTTGTATAAATAAATTTCCATCTTGAAATATAATACACGTTATATTTTATGATTGCACCCTATATGCCATTGCATTAACTCAATTACTGCTTTATACCTTCAAGGCCCAGGTAACACCGATCACCGAGCAGGCCATTATTGTCTATAGGGTTGCGTTACAAGCACTTTCCATGGGCATTTATATTGAAGTGCGATCCGAAACCGTTAATTGAAATTGACTTGCGAAATTGATAACCCTGATGCTCATCCAATGGTTGCCTGGAAGAGATCGCTTTTAGCGATAAGGCCGCCCATTGTACCGTGTTGCAAGGCATTATATATGAATTCTCTTTTAGCGTGTAGGTAGTTACTTAAGTTAGAATTAATTTTAATTTATAAGTAAGTAATCGATTTCCAATATCACTGTGACTATGATGCTTGCAATGCGATGCCGTGCGCAACAACAGGTTGAGAATAAGGCCATCTAATCCAAGCCAATACCACCAAACCGAGGGGTATGCCTGTCTTATTCGAGAGTGTTCATTCTAAGAATCAATGGTTCGGCGTTACTATGGGACAAGGATCTGCATATGTGGAATCGCAGAGCGCAACCAGTATCATTGTTAAAACAGATGGATATGTAGATTGATAAATTCCCATTGTAAACATCAATTTCAAATAGTAACAAATACAGCAGTGTATGGAAGGGTCTACATCTCGCGGAGGGCAGTAGAGGTAAGAAGAGCCGACTCAGAAGGCCAGGCGCTGCCACTATCAATGACAGAGGCCAGATGAGATTCAAAAGATGCAACAGTATGTATTGTAATAACCCGGCCAAGTCGCTTTAAGCGGCAAGACAGTTCATTTTGTGCGACTTATACATTCTTGCTATTGCTTAAATTTGAGTTTTTTTTTTTTTTTTTTTAAAAGGAGAATTCAGTTGTTAATGTATTGAGTTTATTTAATTTATTTAATTTGTTCCATTTTATTGAATTTATTTAATTAGTCCCAATTTATTTCAAATTATTTTAATTTAAATGATTTGATATGTATTTGTTTTAGTTTTAATGGGATTATAAGAATTTATTTTGTTTGAATTTATTTGAATTTATATGATTTTATTTTAATATTTTTTTTTTTTTTTTTATTTTCATTAAAATTTGTATGAATTTATTTTTATTAATGTAAATTATTTTAATTTTAGTTTTTAATAGTATTATTACTAGAAGTAGAATAAAACCGGTCATGATAATATTGTTTATAAAGATCGAAATGAAGGATGTACATCGCCTCGCGTCGCTTCCACTCTCAAGGGATGTGAAAATGTGTGTAAGCATGATAGCTTTGATCGTTGGTTCGTAAACTATAATTGTCTTTAGCCACGTGCTTCGTCGAACCATAGTGCTTGATCAGAATTTTCATAAGCATTGCCTCTGCTGCATCCAATTTACAAAGGATGCAGAGAGGTACGTAGGCAAGACAGCGTCGATCATTGGTTCATGAGGTATGATTGTCATCAGCCCCGTGTTTGCGTCGGACCACCGAGCCGAGCCAAAATTTCATATCCCATCAACCGCCTCTGCTGCATCCACTCTTCAAGGGATGCGGAGAGGTGCGAGGGCAAGACAGCGTCGATCGTCGGTTCGTGAAGTATAATTGTCATAAGCCCCGTGTTTCGTCGGACAGCCAAGCCCAGCCGTAGATCTTCATATCCCATCAACCGCCTCTGCTGCATCCACTCTTCAAGGGATGCGGAGAGATGCGAAGGCAAGACAGCGTCGATCGTCGGTTCGCGATTTCATATCCCATCAACCGCCTCTGCTGCATCCACTCTTCAAGGGATGCGGAGAGGTGCGAAGGCAAGACAGCGTCGATCGTCGGTTCGTAATTTCATATCCCATCAACCGCCTCTGCTGCATCCACTCTTCAAGGGATGCGGAGAGGTGCGAAGGCAAGACAGCGTCGATCGTCGGTTCGTAAAGTATAATTGTCATAAGCCTCGTGTTTCGTCGGACAGCCAAGCCCAGCCGTAGATCTTCATATCCCATCAACCGCCTCTGCTGCATCCACTCTTCAAAGGATGCGGAGAGATGCGAAGGCAAGACAGCGTCGATCGTCGGTTCGTGATTTCATATCCCATCAACCGCCTCTGCTGCATCCACTCTTCAAGGGATGCGGAGAGGTGCGAAGGCAAGACAGCGTCGATCGTCAGTTCGTAATTTCATATCCCATCAACCGCCTCTGCTGCATCTACTCTTCAAGGGATGCGGAGAGGTGCGAAGGCAAGACAGCGTCGATCGTAGGTTCGTGAAGTATAATTGTTATAAGCCCCGTGTTTCGTCGGACAGCCAAGCCCAGCCGTAGATCTTCATATCCCATCAACCGCCTCTGCTGCATCCACTCTTCAAGGGATGCGGAGAGATGCGAAGGCAAGACAGCGTCGATCGTCGGTTCGTGATTTCATATCCCATCAACCGCCTCTGCTGCATCCACTCTTCAAAGGATGCGGAGAGGTGCGAAGGCAAGACAGCATCGATCGTCGGTTCGTGAAGTGTAATTGTCATTAGCCCCATGTTTCGTCGAAACCGCCGAGCCCATATTATGCACCCATACTATGTTCCACCAGCCTCGCCCCGCAACCCCACCCATGCAAGCTCAGATCCCGTGGGAATATCAAGACAAAGAGAGCCCATGCGTCAATCTAGCCATCCACATAGCAGAATTTTATTTCAGTCGTTATAATAGTTCTAGCGTGAAGGAACAAAAACACAATATATACACGCACTTACACAACACATACACAACGCACACTTATATATTTTACGAAAACTACATATACTACGATCGAAGAGTAGCTATCACAAGCACTATGTTCCGTCGAAACACCGAGCCCGACCAAGCATTTTATATTATGATGTACCTATATATTCTATGAAAATTATAAATAAAAATATGAAGAATCTGAGATTTTGAAGACGTAGACGCAAGGCTGTTCCATTTACGACTCACCAACCGCCTATTTCCAGGGGGGTCCCTCCTTGTCGCTACCTACGTAGAGAGGACAAGGAGGCGGAGGAGGATCGCTCGGGTCTCCGGGGGAGAACTCACAAAATTAATTGCTCCTCACCCCAGCCTCAGCGATCCCCGATGCACCAGATGATCCAGGTCAGGGGGCCATGCCCATTCAGAAGGGAGCACCGATCTCTCCGACAAGACCAAAAAGCGGTCTGTTTTCCATCAGAAAACCAAGTTCTGATCATCATTTATTCCGATTTTATTCCGTCAATTATTCGTAGGGCCCCGCCGACAATACCAAAAGGCATTTCGTTTTCCATCAGAAATCCAAGTTCTGAACCGTCACCTGTTCCAAAGACAATATGGTGGTAATCCAGGGAAAGCATATTCCAATAATTCCGGTTCGTAGGGCTCCGCCACAAACATCAAAAACACACAAAGCACCAAAAACACTAATAAAATTCACTTATAAAATAGATACTAGACATCACTTGACCTCTTTTAAAATCCTCGAAAAATACACGGGAGCGCCTAGTGGAGTCGACCGCTCTCCACTACGGCCCGAGACCGACTGATGGTTAGGTTAGGTTAGGTTAGGTTAGGTTAGGTTAGGTTAGGTTAGGTTCCCCCCCGAGGGTTCCCGCCTTGTCGTGGCGGGGGGGCTTAGTAATCGTGGCCTTGCCAACCACGGTGAAGCCAAGAGGAACCCAGGGCCAAGCCAGGCTGGAGGAGCTGGCTAGCCCGAGAGGGACCGCTCCACCGACTTCCCCGCAAAGTCCGGTGCGAGCGGTACTAGAGGTAGGTCGCAGTGCTGTATGGGCGGTACTGCGACTGAGGCGGGTTGCGGTGTAGTATGGGCTGCACCGCAACTGAGGAGTAAGGGCCACGGCGGGAGAGGGTTGCCGGTATTGCGGTGAGCCGTTTCCCCTACCTTCCGTGGCCCTGACGGGGCCGCCACCGTTAGATGGCGGACGCGGTGGGGTCGCAGAGGAAGAGGACTGTCGGTGTGTTGTTGCCGCTTTCCCTGTCCTCTGCGACCGGAGTGGCTGGCGATGGGGCTACTTATCTGACCCATCGCAGGGGACCATGGGCGTCCAGGCATGGGGCTGTCTGGCGTCCATCCGCTTGGTCCCCGAGAAGGAGGTTGCGACGTGCCAAGTGCTCTGGTGCGTCGCAACAAGGGGGGAGGGGCGAAAGCCTCGTAAGAGGAGGGTCCTCACGGACAAATGCCGTCGGGGCTGCTGATGAATGCGAAAGCGATGCCGGTAGCCCCGACAATAGGCATCGAGACGGAGCACCCTGGGGTTTTAGTCGGTTGGAGCCCGACATAACCACTTCGTTGGCCCCAACAACGGAGTGGTACCCGACCGGGTTTCCCCAGGCCAAAAAAAAAAAAAAAAAAAAGGTTAGGTTAGGTTAGGTTAGGTTAGGTTAGGTTAGGTTAGGTTAGGTTAGGTTAGGTTAGGTTAGGTTAGGTTAGGTTAGGTTAGGTTAGGTTAGGTTAGGTTAGGTTAGGTTAGGTTAGGTTAGGTTAGGTTAGGTTAGGTTAGGTTAGGTTAGGTTAGGTTAGGTTAGGTTAGGTTAGGTTAGGTTAGGTTAGGTTAGGTTAGGTTAGGTTAGGTTAGGTTAGGTTAGGTTAGGTTAGGTTAGGTTAGGTTAGGTTAGGTTAGGTTAGGTTAGGTTAGGTTAGGTTAGGTTAGGTTAGGTTAGGTTAGGTTAGGTTAGGTTAGGTTAGGTTAGGTTAGGTTAGGTTAGGTTAGGTTAGGTTAGGTTAGGTTAGGTTAGGTTAGGTTTTTTTTTTTTTTTCGGGGTGTCCTACTAGTACCCTGAGTGGTCCTCGCATAGTTCGACGGGCGACCGCACAGCATTGTACCAACTAAGTCACAACGATAGTAGGACATATGTACATATATATAATATCAATATTTGGCCGCATGGTCAATCTTTGCGTCATAGCATACGGCGGTACTGATACGATAATACTTATAAGTATATCGTGTGGGTATCACTGAATGCCATAATGCATGTATTCAACAAGTGATTTCACTTATTCAATATCTGCGTTATTGCATACGGCGGTACTGGTACAATAATACTTGTAAGTATTTCGTGTAGGTATCGCTGGATGGCATGATGCATGTATTCAGCAAACGGTTGAGCCTCTTAATCAATATCTGCGTCATTGCATACGGCGGTGCTGATACAATAATACTTATGAGTATATCGTGTATGTATCACTGAATGCCATAATGCATGTATTCAACAAGTGATTCTACTTATTCAATATCTGCGTTATTGCATACGGCAGTACTGATACAATAATACTTATGAACATTTCGTGTAGGCATCGCTGAATGCCATGATGCATGTATTCAGCAAGAGGTTCCACTTATTCAATATCTGCGTTATTGCGTAAGGCAATACTGATACAATTGTACATATGAGTATATCGTGTAGGTATCACTGAACGCCATAATGCATGTATTCAACAGGTGGTTAGTGGATGAGCCATTTATTGAATCTCTGCGTCGTGTCACACGGCGGTACTGATACAATAATACTTATAAGTATATCGTGTTTGTATCACTGAATGCCATAATGCATGTATTCAATAAGTAATTTCACTTATTCAATATCTGCGTTATTGCATACGGCGGTACTGGTACAATAATACTTGTAAGTATTTCGTGTAGGTATCGCTGAATGGCACGATGCATGTATTCAGCAAACGGTTGAGCCTCTTAATCAATATCTGCGTCATTGCATACGGCGGTGCTGATACAATAATACTTATGAGTATATCGTGTATGTATCACTGAATGCCATAATGCATGTATTCGACAAGTGATTCTACTTATTCAATATCTGCGTTATTGCATACGGCGGTACTGATACAATAATACTTATGAGCATTTCGTGTAGGCATCGCTGAATGCCATGATGCGTGTATTCAGCAAGAGGTTCCACTTATTCAATATCTGCGTTATTGCGTAAGGCGATACTGATACAATTGTACATATGAGTATATCGTGTAGGTATCACTGAACGCCATAATGCATGTATTCAACAGGTGGTTAGTGGATGAGCCATTTATTGAATCTCTGCGTCGTGTCACACGGCGGTACTGATACAATAATACTTATAAGTATATCGTGTTTGTATCACTGAATGCCATAATGCATGTATTCAATAAGTAATTTCACTCATTCAATATCTGCGTTATTGCATACGGCGGTACTGGTACAATAATACTTGTAAGTATTTCGTGTAGGTATCGCTGGATGGCACGATGCATGTATTCAGCAAACGGTTGAGCCTCTTAATCAATATCTGCGTCATTGCATACGGCGGTGCTGATACAATAATACTTATGAGTATATCGTGTATGTATCACTGAATGCCATAATGCATGTATTCAACAAGTGATTCTACTTATTCAATATCTGCGTTATTGCATACGGCGGTACTGATACAATAATACTTATGAGCATTTCGTGTAGGCATCGCTGAATGCCATGATGCGTGTATTCAGCAAGAGGTTCCACTTATTCAATATCTGCGTTATTGCGTAAGGCGATACTGGTACAATTGTACATATGAGTATATCGTGTAGGTATCACTGAACGCCATAATGCATGTATTCAACAGGTGGTTAGTGGATGAGCCATTTATTGAATCTCTGCGTCGTGTCACACGGCGGTACTGATACAATAATACTTATAAGTATATCGTGTTTGTATCACTGAATGCCATAATGCATGTATTCAATAAGTAATTTCACTCATTCAATATCTGCGTTATTGCATACGGCGGTACTGGTACAATAATACTTGTAAGTATTTCGTGTAGGTATCGCTGGATGGCACGATGCATGTATTCAGCAAACGGTTGAGCCTCTTAATCAATATCTGCGTCATTGCATACGGCGGTGCTGATACAATAATACTTATGAGTATATCGTGTATGTATCACTGAATGCCATAATGCATGTATTCAACAAGTGATTCTACTTATTCAATATCTGCGTTATTGCATACGGCGATACTGATACAATAATACTTATGAGCATTTCGTGTAGGCATCGCTGAATGCCATGATGCGTGTATTCAGCAAGAGGTTCCACTTATTCAATATCTGCGTTATTGCGTAAGGCGATACTGATACAATTTTACATATGAGTATATCGTGTAGGTATCACTGAACGCCATAATGCATGTATTCAACAGGTGGTTAGTGGATGAGCCATTTATTAAATCTCCGCGTCGCGTCACACGGCGGTGCCGACACAATAATACTTATAAGTATATCGTGCGGGTATCACCGAGTGCCATAATGCATGTATTCAACAAGTGATTTCACTTATTCAATATCTGCGTTATTGCATTCGGCAGTACTGACATGATGATACTTCGGAGCATTTAGTGTGGGCACCACCGAATATCGCGACGCATGTATTTAACAAGTGGTTCCGCTTGTTCAATATCTGCGTTAGTTAGTACGGCAATACTGATACAATGATACTTAGGAGTACATCGTGTGGGCATCACTGAACGCCATAATACATGTATTCAACAAGCGGCACCATTTATTTAATATCTGCGTTATTGCATACGGCGATACTGATACGACTATACTTTGGTGTATATCGTGTGGGTATCACTGAATGCCCTAATGCATGTATTCAACAAGTGGTTGGTGGACGGGTCATTTATTCAATATCTGCATCACTGCATGCAGCGATACCGACACGAGTATACTCCGAAGTATATCATGTGGGCACCACCGCATGCCACGACACATGTATTCAACAAGTGGTTAGTGGATGGGCCATTTATTCAATATCTACGTCATTGCACTCAGCGATACTGATATGAATATACTCTAGAGTATATCATGTGGGTATCACCGCATGCCATGACCCATGTATCGAACAAGTGGTTGGTGGATGGGCCATTTATTAGCCAATCGTATTGCATCTAGAATATAAATATTGGTATTATATGTTGTTTGAGTGAAGGCGCAGTGCTGAAATTGAACACAAACACATGAATTTTAAATTACAGCAGAACACATTAAAATATAATATTTAAAGAAGATGATTTTAAGCTGTCTCCTCGTACAGTTGATGTTAGTGGGTAAGGGATCCACTGTACTTCCTTTAGAGAGTAAATCGAACATCCTCGCCACTCGCACGATATACATGTTCCACCCGTAATTAGCTTTCCGTCCATGTGTAAGTATCATGAGATTTATTCATCTTTTCGAAGGTATCTGAGTTTGTTTGCATTTATCTAGTTTTATTTGAACTTATCTGATATTATTTTAATTTGTTTGATTTTATTTTAATTTGTTTGATTTTATTTTAATTTATTTCAGTTTCTTTGGGTTGATTTGGATTTGTCTGATTTGTTTGATTGATGTTATTACGGTTTTATTGAAGATATGATTTGTGGATGAGCCACTTGTTCAATATCTGTGTCATTTCATTCAGCGAAACTGATATGAATATACTCTTGGGTATATCATGTGGGTATCCCCGCATGCCATGACACATGTATCCAACAAGTGGTTAATGTATGGGCCATTTATTTAATATCTGCGTCATTGCATTCAGCGATACTGATATGAATATACTCTGGAGTATATCATGTGGGTATCACCGCATGCCATGACACATGTATTCAACAAGTGGTTGGTGGATGGGTCATTTATTCAATATCTGCGTCATTGCATTCAGCGATACTGATATGAATATACTCT
Organism: Idaea straminata; assembly: GCA_951213275.1. NCBI lineage: Eukaryota > Metazoa > Arthropoda > Insecta > Lepidoptera > Geometridae > Idaea > Idaea straminata. The sequence continues at coordinate 15,967,894 of OX577847.1, forward strand.
GGAGTATATCATGTGGGTATCACCGTATGCCATGACACATGTATTCAACAAGTGGTTAGTGGATGGGTCATTTATTCAATATCTGCGTCATTCCATTCAGCGATACTGATATGAATATACTCTGGAGTATGTCACGTGGGTATCGCCGCATGCCATGACACATGTATTCAACAAGTGATTGGTGGATTGATTGATGTGATTGGAGTGATTGGTAGAATTTATTTAATATCTGCGTCACTGCACTCAGCGATACCGACATGAATATACTCTGGAATATATCATGCGGGTATCACCGCATATCATGATACACGTATTCAACAGGTGGTTGGTGGATGGGTAGATGGGCCATTTATTCAATATCTGCGTCATTGCATTCAGCGATACTGATATGAATATACTCTGGAGTATATCATGTGGGTATCACCGCATGCCATAACACATGTATTCAACAAGTGGTTGGTGGATGGGCCATTTATTCAATATCTACGTCATTGCATTTAGCGATGCTGATATGAATATACTCTGGAGTATATCGCGTGGGCATCACCACATGCCATGACACATGTATTCAATAAGTGGTTGGCAGTGGGATTTTATTTTAAATTTAATTGAAGTTTTTGGTGTTTATTGAAGTTTTTGTTGGAATTTATTGAGTTAGTTGAAGTCTAATGAAATTTATTGGAATTTGTTGGAATGATTTTGGTTTTATTTGATTAAGAATTAATTGAAGTCTATTTAATTTTATTTTGTTGTTATTATTTAGAGAGTAGACAGATAGAAGAAATACAAAAGGCGAAACAAGGAACGGAAAGCCAAATACGGGTTCTCATGAGTAGAAAATGAGGTAGTTGCATATTCAAAACGAGCGAGTGGAGTAAAAGATCGTGATCCTGCAGAGAATTATTTTAGGTGTAGTTAATTACGATACAAATGTAGATGCGGTGCTGGAATTGAGAAACAAACTTGTTATTATATGATGACACCAAATTGGGTTAAAATATAAAAACATAGAAAAAGATATAAGTGAACTGCCTCCTCGCAGAGTTGACATTAGTGAGGAAGAGATCCACTGAAGTTTCCTCGCAGGGTTTATCAGATTCTCTCGCCTCTCGCACCTCATACATGTTCCTCCATTATTTAGTATTTTTCTAGGGTTGTGTATCTTGGGATTTATTCGAACCGTTTTGTATTAGTTTGATTTTATTAAAATTTATTTAAGTTTGTTTGAATGAATGTGGATATATCTGACTCCACTTGAGTACGTCTGATTTCATTCGGATTGATTTGACTTTATCCAATTTTATTTTATTTATTTAAGTTTATACGATTTGGTTTGGTTTATGTAAATTTATTTTGATTTGTTTTGATTTATTCGAGTTTGTTCTAATTTGTTTAGATGAATATTTATTTATTTCGAATGGTTTAATTTTATGTGAATTTGTTTGAGTTCTTATGATTTTGTTCAGATTAATTTAAATTATTGGAATTCATTGTTGTTTTTTTTTTTTTTTTTTTTTTTTTTTTTTTTTTGAGTTATTTGAATGAAGTGGTTGGTGGATGGGTCATTTATTCAATATCTGCGTCATTGCACTCAGCGATACTGATATGAATATACTCTGGAGTATATCATGTGGGTATAACTGCATGCCATGACACATGTATTCAACAAGTGGTTGGTGGATGGGCCATTTATTCAATATCTGCGTCACTACATTCAGCGATACTGATACGAATATACTCTGGAGTATATCATGTGGGTATAACTGCATGCCATGATACATGTATTCAACAAGTGGTTGGTGGATGGGCCATTTATTCGATATCTGCGTCATTACATTCAGCGATACTGATACGAATATACTCTGGAGTATATCATGTGGGTATAACTGCATGCCATGACACATGTATTCAACAAGTGGTTGGTGGATGGGCCATTTATTCAATATCTGCGTCACTACATTCAGCGATACTGATACGAATATACTCTGGAGTATATCATGTGGGTATAACTGCATGCCATGACACATGTATTCAACAAGTGGTTGGTGGATGGGCCATTTATTCAATATCTGCGTCACTACATTCAGCGATACTGATACGAATATACTCTGGAGTATATCATGTGGGTATAACTGCATGCCATGACACATGTATTCAACAAGTGGTTGGAGGATGAGCCATTTATTCAATATCTGCGTCATTACATTCAGCGATACTGATACGAATATACTCTGGAGTATATCATGTGGGTATCACTGCATGCCACGACACATGTATTCAACAAGTGGTTGGTGGATGAACCATTTATTCAACATCTGCGTCATTGCACTCAGCGATACTGACATGAATATACTCTGGAGTATATCATGTGGGTATAACTGAATGCCATGACACATGTATTCAACAAGTGGTTGGTGGATGGGCCATTTATTCAATATCTGCGTCATTACATTCAGCGATACTGATACGAATATACTCTGGAGTATATCATGTGGGTATAACTGCATGCCATGACACATGTATTAAACAAGTTGTTGGTGGATGGACCATTTATTCAATATCTGCGTCATTGCACTCAGCGATACTGATATGAATATACTCTGGAGTATATCATGTGGGTATAACTGCATGCCATGACACATGTATTCAACAAGTGGTTGGTGGATGGATGGATGGGCCATTTATTCAATATCTGCGTCACTGCATTCAGCGATACTGACACGAATATACTCTGGAGTATATCGTGTGGGCATCACTGCATGCCACGACACACATATCCAACAAATGGTTGGTGGTTGGGATTTTATTTGAATTTATTTGAATTTATTTGAATTTATTTGAATTTATTTGAATTTATTTGAATTTATTTGAATTTATTTAAATTTATTTGAATTTATTTGAATTTATTTGAATTTATTTGAATTTATTTGAATTTATTTGAATTTATTTGAATTTATTTGAATTTAATTGAATTTAATTGAATTTAATTGAATTTATTTGAATTTAATTGAATTTATCTGAATTTATCTGAATTTATCTGAATTTATCTGAATTTATCTGAATTTATCTGAATTTATTGGGATTTATTGGGATTTATTTGGATTTCTTTGGATTTCTTTGGATTTATTTGGATTTATTTGGATTTATTTGGATTTATTTGGATTTATTTGGATTTATTTGGATTTATTTGGATTTATTTGGATTTATTTGGATTTATTTGGATTTATTTGGATTTATTTGGATTTATTTGGATTTATTTGGATTTATTTGGATTTATTTGGATTTATTTGGATTTATTTGGATTTATTTGGATTTATTTGGATTTATTTGGATTTATTTGGATTTATTTGGATTTATTTGGATTTATTTGGATTTATTTGGATTTATTTGGATTTATTTGGATTTATTTGGATTTATTTGGATTTATTTGGATTTATTTGGATTTATTTGGATTTATTTGGATTTATTTGGATTTATTTGGATTTATTTGGATTTATTTGGATTTATTTGGATTTATTTGGATTTATTTGGATTTATTTGGATTTATTTGGATTTATTTGGATTTATTTGGATTTATTTGGATTTATTTGGATTTATTTGGATTTATTTGGATTTATTTGGATTTATTTGGATTTATTTGGATTTATTTGGATTTATTTGGATTTATTTGGATTTATTTGGATTTATTTGGATTTATTTGGATTTATTTGGATTTATTTGGATTTATTTGGATTTATTTGGATTTATTTGGATTTATTTGGATTTATTTGGATTTATTTGGATTTATTTGGATTTATTTGGATTTATTTGGATTTATTTGGATTTATTTGGATTTATTTGGATTTATTTGGATTTATTTGGATTTATTTGGATTTATTTGGATTTATTTGAATTTATTTTAATTTATTTGAATTTATTTAAATTTATTTTAATTTATTTGAATTTATTTTAATTTATTTTAATTTATTTGAATTTATTTGAATTTATTTCAATTTATTTGAATTTATTTGAATTTATTTGAATTTATTTGGATTTATTTGATTTTATTTGGATTTATTTATATTCATTTGAATTTATTTGTATTTATTTATATTCATTTGAATTTATTTGAATTTATTTTAATTTATTTTAATTTATTTTAATTTATTTTAATTTATTTTAATTTATTTGAATTTATTTGAATTTATTTGAATTTATTTTAATTTATTTTAATTTATTTGAATTTATTTGAATTTATTTTAATTTATTCGAATTTATTTGAATTTATTTGAATTTATTTTAATTTATTCGAATTTATTAGAATTTATCTAAATTTATCGATTTTATTTTAATTTATTATGGTTTATCTGATTTTATTTTGATTTATTTGAGTTTAATTAAATTTATATGAATATTTATCTGATTTTATTTAAATTTAATCGAATTTTTAAGAATTTTTATGAATTTATCTAGATTTATCTAAATTATTTTCGATTTATGAGAATTATTCTGTATCTTATTTTTATTTCAGTTTAATTTCATCAGTTTAATCAGTTTAATCTGTTTTTGTATTGATTTATTAGGAATTCTTCCAATTTATTTTGATTAAGTAATTAGAATTTATTGAATTTATTTTGGTTTATTTCAAAACAATTCAAATCAAATCAGCGTATCTAACTTAATCAAAACGTCGCTAGATTGCACTGAACAATAGCCATCGGCTCGGTGGCCAGCTCGTGGTGACGTCACCAGTTTGCCTAAAAGCATGAGTCATCAGCTACAGCTGCTTCATGAAATGGCCACCGGACCCGCCTACGCTAATAAGATCAAATTTATCTACGCTATGTCCGTAGAACACATGAGAGTTTATTCGAATTTACACGAGTTTATTTGAGTCTATTTGAATTTATGTGAATTTAAACGAATTTATTTAAATTTATTTGAATTTATTTAGATTTATCTCATTTTATTCGGATTTATTTGGATTAATTTGAATTTATCTGATTTTATTTTGATTTATTTGAATTTATTCGAATTTATCTGATTTTATTTTGATTTGTTTGAATTTATTCGAATTTATTTGAATTTATCTGATTTTATTTTGATTTATTCAAATTTATTTGGATTTATGCGATTTTATTTAAATTTATTCAACTTTATTTAAATTTATCTGAATTTATTTAGTTTGATTCGATTTATCTGATTTTACTTTGATTTATTCGAATTAATTGGGATTTATTTGAATTTCTATGAATTTATCTTAATTTATCTAAATTATTTTCAATTTATAAGAATTAATCTGATTTAATTTAAATTTATTTGGATTTTTCTGATATAAAATTTTTAATTTATTAGAAATGTTTCCCATTTTATTTGAATCAATGAGAATTTATTGAATTTGTTTTGGTTTATTTCAAAATAATTCGAATCAAATCAGCATTGTTAACAATAGCCATTGGCTCGGTGGCCAGCTCGTTGTGACGTCACCAGTTTGCCTAAAAGCATGAGTCATCGGCTCCAGCTGCTACATGAAATGGCCACCGGACCCGCCTACGCTAATATTGTCGAATTTATCTACGCTATATCCGTGAAAATATGGAGAAAATGCTGGAGCAGAGCTGTTTTAAATACGACTCACCGGCTGCTATCTCCTGGGGGGCCTTTTTCTTCGTCGCTTTCCACATTAAGTTGCACGACACTACGCTAGATTCAATCGGCCGACGCGCTCCGGACAGATTTTTACACTTTTCCATAAATAACTTTCACAATTTTTCACTTTTTGCTACACGCGTTTCACAGGATTATTCGCGACACTGTTCCGCTTATTTTGAATTATCACACAATATAATTAAACCAATTTAAACTATTTTTTCTGAATTTAATTTCGGGAGAGCGCTCGGCTGCGGCCGCTCGCGGCGGCGTCCACGGACTGAATATGGTTAGGTTAGGTTAGGTTAGGTTAGGTTAGGTTAGGTTAGGTTCCCCCCCACGGGACCACGCCTTGTCGTGGCGGGGGGGCTCAGTAGCTGCAGGCAATCCAGCCTGTAGTGAAGCGAAGTGGTCCCCGGAGGGCGCTCCGCCTGTCCCTCTGTCGAGCAGAGGGCAGAGTGGATGTGCGAGTGGTGGGAGGCGCTCTCCTTCGGTGGGGCGGTAATGCTCTAGAGGGAGGGCGCGGGGCGGGATCGGGAGAAGGCCGATCCCGCTCGATGGGGGCGGCGGCGGGCCACATGGTTTGGCTGGCCGCCGCGACGGGCTCGCGTGCGGGTGCACCGCTGGGGTCGGTGTGCCCGTGGTAGCGGCCCGGGACGGCGCCGCCGGTGAGGCGGGGTGTTTTAATGAGGGGGCCCCTGCTGGGTTCCCTCGGGAGAGGGCCCCCCCAAGTAATTGGGGGAGCAAAGGCGGGTGGGTCCCGGTGTGCTGACGCGATCCCGGGGCCCCCCCAGATGCCTGAGGAAGGCAACCGTGAGGTTTTTAGTGGGTAGGCCGGCCGCTTCACGGCCGGAGAGCCCCACATACCCCACCGCTCCACCCCTGGGACGGTGGGGATGCAGTTCAATGCATTTTCCTCACGAAAAAAAAAAAAAAAAAAAAAAAAAGGTTAGGTTAGGTTAGGTTAGGTTAGGTTAGGTTAGGTTAGGTTAGGTTAGGTTAGGTTAGGTTAGGTTAGGTTAGGTTAGGTTAGGTTAGGTTAGGTTAGGTTAGGTTAGGTTAGGTTAGGTTAGGTTAGGTTAGGTTAGGTTAGGTTAGGTTAGGTTAGGTTAGGTTAGGTTAGGTTAGGTTAGGTTAGGTTAGGTTAGGTTAGGTTAGGTTAGGTTAGGTTAGGTTAGGTTAGGTTAGGTTAGGTTAGGTTAGGTTAGGTTAGGTTAGGTTAGGTTAGGTTAGGTTAGGTTAGGTTAGGTTAGGTTAGGTTAGGTTAGGTTAGGTTAGGTTAGGTTAGGTTAGGTTAGGTTAGGTTAGGTTAGGTTAGGTTAGGTTAGGTTAGGTTAGGTTAGGTTAGGTTAGGTTAGGTTAGGTTAGGTTAGGTTAGGTTAGGTTAGGTTAGGTTAGGTTAGGTTAGGTTAGGTTAGGTTAGGTTAGGTTAGGTTAGGTTAGGTTAGGTTAGGTTAGGTTAGGTTAGGTTAGGTTAGGTTAGGTTAGGTTAGGTTAGGTTAGGTTAGGTTAGGTTAGGTTAGGTTAGGTTAGGTTAGGTTAGGTTAGGTTAGGTTAGGTTAGGTTAGGTTAGGTTAGGTTAGGTTAGGTTAGGTTAGGTTAGGTTAGGTTAGGTTAGGTTAGGTTAGGTTAGGTTAGGTTAGGTTAGGTTAGGTTAGGTTAGGTTAGGTTAGGTTAGGTTAGGTTAGGTTTTTTTTTTTTTTTTTTCGGGGTGTCCTACTAGTACCCTGAGTGGTCCTCGCATAGTTCGACGGGCGACCGCACAGCATTGTACCAACTAAGTCACAACGATAGTAGGACATATGTACATATATATAATATCAATATTTGGCCGCATGGTCAATCTTTGCGTCATAGCATACGGCGGTACTGATACGATAATACTTATAAGTATATCGTGTGGGTATCACTGAATGCCATAATGCATGTATTCAACAAGTGATTTCACTTATTCAATATCTGCGTTATTGCATACGGCGGTACTGGTACAATAATACTTGTAAGTATTTCGTGTAGGTATCGCTGGATGGCATGATGCATGTATTCAGCAAACGGTTGAGCCTCTTAATCAATATCTGCGTCATTGCATACGGCGGTGCTGATACAATAATACTTATGAGTATATCGTGTATGTATCACTGAATGCCATAATGCATGTATTCAACAAGTGATTCTACTTATTCAATATCTGCGTTATTGCATACGGCGGTACTGATACAATAATACTTATGAGCATTTCGTGTAGGCATCGCTGAATGCCATGATGCGTGTATTCAGCAAGAGGTTCCACTTATTCAATATCTGCGTTATTGCGTAAGGCGATACTGATACAATTTTACATATGAGTATATCGTGTAGGTATCACTGAACGCCATAATGCATGTATTCAACAGGTGGTTAGTGGATGAGCCATTTATTGAATCTCTGCGTCGCATCACACGGCGGTACTGGTACAATAATACTTGTAAGTATTTCGTGTAGGTATCGCTGGATGGCACGATGCATGTATTCAGCAAACGGTTGAGCCTCTTAATCAATATCTGCGTCATTGCATACGGCGGTGCTGATACAATAATACTTATGAGTATATCGTGTATGTATCACTGAATGCCATAATGCATGTATTCAACAAGTGATTCTACTTATTCAATATCTGCGTTATTGCATACGGCGGTACTGATACAATAATACTTATGAGCATTTCGTGTAGGCATCGCTGAATGCCATGATGCGTGTATTCAGCAAGAGGTTCCACTTATTCAATATCTGCGTTATTGCGTAAGGCGATACTGATACAATTGTACATATGAGTATATCGTGTAGGTATCACTGAACGCCATAATGCATGTATTCAACAGGTGGTTAGTGGATGAGCCATTTATTGAATCTCTGCGTCGTGTCACACGGCGGTACTGATACAATAATACTTATAAGTATATCGTGTTTGTATCACTGAATGCCATAATGCATGTATTCAATAAGTAATTTCACTTATTCAATATCTGCGTTATTGCATACGGCGGTACTGGTACAATAATACTTGTAATTATTTCGTGTAGGTATCGCTGGATGGCACGATGCATGTATTCAGCAAACGGTTGAGCCTCTTAATCAATATCTGCGTCATTGCATACGGCGGTGCTGATACAATAATACTTATGAGTATATCGTGTATGTATCACTGAATGCCATAATGCATGTATTCAACAAGTGATTCTACTTATTCAATATCTGCGTTATTGCATACGGCAGTACTGATACAATAATACTTATGAACATTTCGTGTAGGCATCGCTGAATGCCATGATGCATGTATTCAGCAAGAGGTTCCACTTATTCAATATCTGCGTTATTGCGTAAGGCAATACTGATACAATTGTACATATGAGTATATCGTGTAGGTATCACTGAACGCCATAATGCATGTATTCAACAGGTGGTTAGTGGATGAGCCATTTATTGAATCTCTGCGTCGTGTCACACGGCGGTACTGATACAATAATACTTATAAGTATATCGTGTTTGTATCACTGAATGCCATAATGCATGTATTCAATAAGTAATTTCACTTATTCAATATCTGCGTTATTGCATACGGCGGTACTGGTACAATAATACTTGTAAGTATTTCGTGTAGGTATCGCTGGATGGCACGATGCATGTATTCAGCAAACGGTTGAGCCTCTTAATCAATATCTGCGTCATTGCATACGGCGGTGCTGATACAATAATACTTATGAGTATATCGTGTATGTATCACTGAATGCCATAATGCATGTATTCAACAAGTGATTCTACTTATTCAATATCTGCGTTATTGCATACGGCGGTACTGATACAATAATACTTATGAGCATTTCGTGTAGGCATCGCTGAATGCCATGATGCGTGTATTCAGCAAGAGGTTCCACTTATTCAATATCTGCGTTATTGCGTAAGGCGATACTGATACGATTGTACATATGAGTATATCGTGTAGGTATCACTGAACGCCATAATGCATGTATTCAACAAGTGGTTAGTGGATGAGCCATTTATTGAATCTCTGCGTCGTGTCACACGGCGGTACTGATACAATAATACTTATAAGTATGTCGTGTTTGTATCACTGCATGCCATAATGCATGTATTCAACAAGTGATTTCACTTATTCAATATCTGCGTTAATGCATGCGGCGGTACTGATACAATAATACTTGTAAGTATTTCGTGTTGGTATCGCTGGATGGCACGACGCATGTATTCAGCAAACGGTTGAGCCTCTTAATCAATATCTGCGTCATTGCATACGGCGGTGCTGATACAATAATACTTATGAGTATATCGTGTATGTATCACTGAATGCCATAATGCATGTATTCAATAAGTGATTCTACTTATTCAATATCTGCGTTATTGCATACGGCGGTACTGATACAATAATACTTATGAACATTTCGTGTAGGCATCGCTGAATGCCATGACGCGTGTATTCAACAAGAGGTTCCACTTATTCAATATCTGCGTTATTGCGTAAGGCGATACTGATACAATTGTACATATGAGTATATCGTGTAGGTATCACTGAACGCCATAATGCATGTATTCAACAGGTGGTTAGTGGATGAACCATTTATTGAATCTCTGCGTCTTGTAACACGGCGGTACTGATACAATAATACTTATAAGTATATCGTGTTTGTATCACTGCATGCCATAATGCATGTATTCAACAAGTGATTTCACTTATTCAATATCTGCGTTACTGCATGCGGCGGTACTGGTACAATAATACTTGTAAGTATTTCGTGTAGGTATCGCTGGATGGCACGATGCATGTATTCAGCAAACGGTTGAGCCTCTTAATCAATATCTGCGTCATTGCATACGGTGGTGCTGATACAATAATACTTATGAGTATATCGTGTTTGTATTACTGAATGCCGTAATGCATGTATTCAACAAGTGGTTCCACTTATTCAATATCTGCATTATTGCAGACGGCGGTACTGATACAACAATACTTATGAGCATTTCGTGTAGGCATCGCTGAATGCCATGTTACATGTATTCAACAAGAGGTTCCACTTATTCAATATCTGCATTATTGCGTAAGGCGATACTGATACAATTGTACATATGAGTATATCGTGTAGGTATCACTGAACGCCACAATGCATGTATTCAACAGGTGGTTGGTGGATGAGCCATTTATTAAATCCCTGCGTCGCGCCACACGGCGGCGCCGACACAGTAATACCTATAAGTATATCGTGTGGGTATCACTGAATGCCATAATGCATGTATTCAACAAGTGATTTCACTTATTCAATATCTGCGTTATTGCATACGGCAGTATTGATATGATGATACTTCGGAGCATTTAGTGTGGGCACCACCGAATGCTGCGACGCATGTATTCACCAATTGGTTCCGCTTGTTCAATATCTGCGTTAGTTCGCACGGCAATACTGAAACAATGATGCTTAGGAGTACATCGCGTGGGCATCACTGAACGCCATAATACATGTATTCAACAAACAGCACCACTTATTTAATATCTGCGTTATTGCATACGGCGATACTGATACGACTATACTTTGGTGTATATCGTGTGGGTATCACTGAATGCCCTAATGCATGTATTCAACAAGTGGTTGGTGGACGGGTCATTAATTCAATATCCGCATCACTGCATGCAGCGATACCGACACGAGTATACTATGAATTATATCATGTGGGCATCACCGCATGCCACGACACATGTATCCAACAAGTGGTTAGTGGATGGGCCACTTATTCAATATCTGTGTCATTTCATTCAGCGAAACTGATATGAATATACTCTTGGGTATATCACGTGGGCATCACCGCATGCCATGACACATGTATCCAACAAGTGGTTAATGTATGGGCCATTTATTCAATATCTGCGTCATTGCATTCAGCGATACTGATATGAATATACTCTGGAGTATATCATGTGGGTATCACCGCATGCCATGACACATGTATTCAACAAGTGGTTGGTGGATGCGTCATTTATTCAATATCTGCGTCATTGCATTCAGCGATACTGATATGAATATACTCTGGAGTACATCATGTGGGTATCACCTCATGCCATGACTCATGTATCCAACAAGTGGCTGGTGGATGGACCATTCGTCCAATATCCGCGTCACTGCACTCAGCAATACCGACGCGAATACACTCCGGAGCACATCTCGTGGGCATCACCGTACGCCACAACACATACACCCAACAAGCGGTTGGTGTATGGGCCATTTATTAAAGATCCGCGTCACCGCACCCAGCGACACCGATATGAATACGCTCTGGAGCACATCATGCGGGCATCACCGCACACCATGGCACATGCATTCAACAAGCTATTGGTGAATTGATGTGATTGGCGGGATTGGTGAGTAATTTATTTGGATTTAATTGAGTTTGTTTGGATTTGTTTAAATTTATTTGGATTTATTTAAATTTACTTGAATTGACCTGGAATTTATCTGACTTTATTTTGATTTATTTGTATTTGAGTCTATTCACTTGAATTTATTTAGATTTATCTGTATTTATTTGAGAGTTTATTTGGATTTATTAAGATTTATTTAATATATTTGAATTAATTTGGATATGTTTAATTTGTTTTGGTTTTCCATAGCGCATGTATCCGACGCATGGTTGACGACCTCGATGAGATGAATGACCAAGATTGAATTATGATTCAGTCTGTGTGAATATTGCTATTAGTCATTGTGGCTCAATCTGTCCGATCATTGCTATCGGTCGCTGTAACTCAATCTTATCTAACTATTGCTACTAGTCATTTTGACGCGATCCGTATGATTATTGCGTGTGGTCAAAGTGGTTGTCCATTGTTACAATTTGTGGTAATGACTATGACAGTGACAGCGCTCTTGACACTGTCATGATATGTCACTATATTATTACTAACAAAATTAAACTTTAAATTAGAATATTTAGACATGGTATTTATTAATTCGTTTTGAAGTTAAATGTATTAATTACCTATGTACACCTGTGTAGATTTTGTTCGTTGATATGTTTTTACCTGACCTGTTGTAAGTTTGGTTTATGGATCTATAGATGCGTAATTTTTGCCTGCGCCGTCATGAATTGCTCAGAAAGAGGAGTGACGGCAGGACGCTAGCAAAACCCCTTTTTAAAATGGAGGTGGAGTTTTGGCGGGAACGAGTTAACAACATGTCGTGCTGCAGTTTTATTTTCATGAAACTTAGATGTAACCCGAGTTGAATTGTATAATTCTGGTGGAATGTTATTCAATTTAGTTCTGTGAAAGTGCACAAGTGTAGTGAAAGTAAAAATCAGTGTCAAACATGCAGTTTTCACGTTGCCTCCAAATCTCCTATTAAGGTTATGGTAAACTTGCCACCGCTTTACTATAACCCCTGACTTGACGGACTATGACGACTTTGACTGTATTGAAACACTTTAGGCCCGATTTATGAAAAATCGGGTCATAATTTGATGCAAAATATAACTTGACACTGGCTAAATGCACACGTGCGAAGCCATAATAAAGAAAAAAAAAAAAAAAAAAAAAAAAAAAAAAAAAAAAATGGAGGCATAGAGGAGCCAGCGCGCATATATTCCTTGTTGATTGTCTAATTTGTTTATGTGTTTCATTTTGCAGGGTTCCGAAGCGATGTCCAGTGTCCGTGCTCTCTTAGATTCACGCAGGGAGACTTTGGGTGATAAGCGGGTGTACTTCGATGCGGTTCATCAATGGCGAGCCCGTTCAATTTGGCGCATGGATTCTGCTATGGATGTTCGCTAGTAAGTTGTAGACCCTCTACCAGTGGCCTTATGCTGAAACTGCCGAGTGATAGTGATTTGGCAGGGGAGTCTTTGGTGGCTGTGCCGATTCGGCCCGCCTCATACCGGGCTGTGTTCCTGTTCCGAATATCATGTGTTCATGTTCCTATTAATTAGTAATTTGTTTGTTGCAGTTATAGCGAGCTTGTGGGGTCTTCGGCTGTACCGACGACATCGTGGTAACATGAACCTGCCAGGAGGAAGCTAGGACCGTGGAGATGCCTAGGGACCGAGGCCGTTTTACTGTGCTGTGACGCCACCCAGGGAAGGGTGCTTTCTGTTATGGCAGAGGCAGAGCAGTAATCTGACTGCAGAGAGGGAAGAGATGAGGCAAAAGCAGGCAGCGTGAGCCTGTGTAAGTATACTTAAAACTAAATTTGCCTATTTATTGTGTATATGCCTGTTTCTGTAATTATATTTTTGCCATGACCATTGTTTCAGTGAACTGCTACACTGAGCGGGCACCGTCCCGACGAGTCACTGCCTCGGTGGGTCACTGCCTCGGCGAGCCACTGCCTCGGCGAGCCACCGACTCGGCGAGCCACCGACTCGGCGAGTCACTGTCTCGGCGAGCAACCGCTTCGGCGAGCAACTGCTTCGGCGAGCAACCGCTTCGGCGAGCCACCGACTCGGCGAGCAACTGCTTCGGCGAGCCACCGACTCGGCGAGCCACCGACTCGGCGAGCCACTGCCTCGGCGAGCCACCGACTCGGCGAGCCACCGACTCGGCGAGCCACCGACTCGGCGAGCCACCGACTCGGCGAGCAACCGCTTCGGCGAGCTTTTACTTCATCAAGCCTTTGCCTTGATGACTGGGTTTGTGATATGGTGACTTTTATGTATTTGATGTTTTGAGTGATGTTATGCATTGTGCTTCTTGTTGTGATACATTATTATTAATAAAGATGATGTTTAATCAGCCTTTGTGTGTATGATTTTAGAGTTATGGTAGATTGTATGACAGTTTTGTATATGGAGCCAGATGATGCGTTATCTATCGTTGTAATGTTTAATGTGGAGGCCGCGATAGGAAGTAATAATGAATATTTCAGGATATTCCACACATCACAATACAGCCCCAAGCTAAGTAACTAGGCTTGTGTTATGGGAGCTAGACAGAGGATATACTACTTATATACTTTTCTTTTGTAGATATATACTTGTAAAACATAAAGGAATTGGGAATTCTTAAAACTATAAATTCTTATCTTAAAATATTCGAGTTTTGGCGGGAACGAGTTGACAATATGTCGTGCTGCAGTTTTATTTTCGTGAAACTTAGATGTAACCCGAGTTGAATTGTATAATTCTGATGGAATGTTATTCAATTTAGTTCTGTGAAAGTGCACGAGTGTAAGTAAAAGTTTTTATTTATAAATTCTGGGGTATTAATTAATAATTTTTAACTTATGGTATATATATTCTTTTGATATAATGTCTTTTGGGTTTATTGTATTTTAATGATTGTGTCTAGAGAGAATTTATATAAGTTAATTAATGTTTTAATTTTATTATTATTATTAATATTAACTTTAAGTGTTATAAATATATTTTTTTTTTTTTTTTTTTTTGAAGGTAGATTAATTCCTACTTTGATGTTAATTATTGATTGAGGTTATCAACCTGAACGTATTCAAGCTGGTATATATTTATTATTTTATACTTTATTTGTTTCTCTTCCTTTGTTATTAGGAATTTTTATTTATTAAATATTAAAAATTATGTTAATATGTATATGTTAAGATTTTTAATTTAAATTATTATTTACTATATTTATCTATGGTAATAGCTTTTTAGTAAAGATACCAATCTATTTATGACACTTATGATTACCTAAAGCTCATGTAGGAGCACCTGTATCCATGATCACAGGCGAGTGGTGGGCGTTTGGCATTTTTAGTATTACGGCTCATAAGCCTGACTTTGTTGTGGTATATCGGTTTACGCAGGGTGTAATTTGCTTATTGAAATCAGACAAGACAAGCGCTTAGTGAATGTTTATTTGTATTCTCCATTGAATATTGGTTGATAGAATTAATTTAGTTAAAAGTAAATCGGTCGTAATGGTGAGGTCAATAAATACAAATCTTATTATTGGTGAGCCAACCGATGTCGTGCTTAATTGAATTTTGGTGGTTGCTCTCGGTGTCGGGCGGTCAGGAGTGGAAGGACTTCCCTTGGAGTGTACATGCTGTAGTTGTTGTTTAAGTGTTATTGAATTGTTTTAGGTTTTGTACTATGTATGTAATGAACTTGACGAAAGAGTGTGCCGTTTCTTCCTTTTTTAGGATTGTTTCTATATTAAATGGGTCGTTGTTATTGTTGCGCGGACAAGACTGCGTGTATTCGTGTCTGATCATATTAAAACGTGGGCAGTCTATGAGAAGATGTCGGATTGTTTGTACTGTGGAAGGGTTACATGGGCACTTATTTGTTTTTGTAATTTTGAATCTATACAAGTATTCCAGATGGTATCCGTGGCCGGTAAAGATTTGGGTGAGTTCGAAATTTAGTTTTATGACTTTTCTGAGCGCTCGGATAGATTCTAGATTAGGGAACCACTCGCGTGTTTGCGTTCCTGTCGTGTTGTTTTGATAGTTGTGATCTGCTTCTAGTTTGTGTACCTCCTTGATTGCCCTTTTGACGTAGCTTATAGGAAATTTGTCGTAACAGATTGTCTGATGAGACATTGAGGCGGACTTGGCTGAAACATCGGCAGACTCGTTTCCAGGGATGCCGACGTGTGCCTTGACCCAGCAAAAGGATATCTTCTGATTGTGTGTGTGTTTGTGAATTGCTGCAACGAAAGGGTTGGTGGAGTTCATGTTGCTGATCTCTTGGAGACTGGATAGACTATCAGAGAAAATAATAGTATTGGTTGTTAGAGCGTTTTCTAATGCCCATGTGCAAGCTCTATCTATGGCTAATAGTTCGGCTTGGAATACCGTGCATGAATTGTGGAGTTTGAATTTTCTGACGATATGTTTCGTGGTGTCGGGGATGATAACGATGAAGGCCGCTCCGACATTATTGTTTTTTGTTTTACTGCCGTCTGTGTAGATTTGGATTGAGCCAGGGTTGTTTGTTAGGATGTCTTCTATATCGTTTTGGTCTGTTGCGGTGTTGTATTGTATTGGTTTTCTGAGGTGTGGGTGGAGGAGATCCTGCGGTTTGGCAGGTGTCTCTGCGGTTATATCAGAGGGTAAGAATTCGCTAAGGCCTGTGAGTTTTGTTCGTTCGATAGTTGCCCGCTCACGTACCTTGAGGTGTAGAGGTGTTAGACCGGCCAGAGCTATTGCTACATTTGCAGATATGGTTCTGAAAGCCCTCAATATTTTGATGGCGAATCCTCGTTGAAGGGATCTGAGGGTGTCGCGCACTATTTTGAATTTAGTTGCAGATCCCCATATGCCAGCGGCGTAAGTGACCGTTGGTTCGATGACGTAGCTATATAAGATTGCGACGTTATCGCTGCTGATTCCCCAGGTGGGGCGTATGAATTTACATAGTTTGTTATATAGCTTTCTGGTTTTTGTTGCAATGTATTTGACGTGTTCTATGAATTTTAAGTTTTTGTCTATGATGACTCCGAGTAGTTTGAATGAGTTGACGAATGGTAGTGTATTATTGTTCATGATAATTTTTGCTTTTTTCGCTTTGGGAGTGAATGTGATAAGCTGTGTTTTCGTAGGCCCAAACGTTAGTTTGACTTTGTTGCCCCATGCGGAAATGATATCGAGAGCGTGGTTCGCTACCCGTTGAAGATTTGCAATATTCGGGGCTTCAACCACCAGGAGCACATCGTCGGCGAAGGCCTGTATATGACAGCCTTCGGGTAATGGTGTCTCCAGGAGTTCATCAAGGATAAGGTTCCAAAAGGAGGGACCGCAAACAGAGCCTTGGACACATCCTCTGGTCATAGTTTTGTGGCTGGCAGCGTCCGCAAGGTGAAGTAAAACTTTTCTATCTTTAAAGTAGTCTTGAATAATGGTGAATAGATTTTGGGGGCAATTGATTTTACGTAATCTTTGGAGTATCGCGGGCCACCAAGCGTTGTCGAAAGCCGCTTTGATATCGAGTGAGATCGCTATCACGAGATGATATCGATCTTTTGCCGCCCTGATAGCGCTGAGTGCAGATTCTAACGCCTCTAGTGTGGATGTTTGAGTCTTGAAACCGAATTGTAGTATGCTATGTTGATTGTTAGTCTGTTGGTGGTACATTAGTCTATTTATAATGAGTTTTTCGAGTGACTTGCCGAAGACGTTGATGAGTCCGATTGGACGATATGAGCCGATGTCTGAGTAGTCATCTCTTCCAGGCTTAGGTAGGACCTTGACGAATGCTGTTTTCCATGAGATTGGGAAGTATGACGTGCTCAGACATTGGTTCATGAGGTTGGTGAGTAGTTCCGGGTAGCATTTGTTGAAAGATGTGCAAATGTCGGATGTAAGGTGGTCCATGCCGGGTGCTCTGTTTGGGTTCATGGACCGCAGACAGTTGGTTACCTCGTCCTTGGTGAATGGCAAGTCGTTCGGTGTTCCTGGGTCCAGATTGGATTGCTCTCGGATATTTTTTTGGTCTGTGTTGTCGTCGACTATTACGTCTTCGGGATAGAATTTTTTTATTAGTTCATCCGCAGTTTCTTGAGTGGATGTAGTTTGACGATTACCATCTACTCGGAGTGTTGTGGGAGGTTGAGGAGGAAGACCGGTTTTGATTAGACGATTTGTCACCGACCAGACATCTTCTTTCTCTTGTTTAGTGCAGAACTCGCGGAAATTGTCTGTGGATGCTTTGCTAATGTTATCCTTGAATTTCTTTTTGAGTTCCTCTCTTTCCTGAAGAATATTGTGGATAGGTTTCTTGTGTTTACTGAGATCTTGGATGGTATGATGATATTTTGACAGTTTTTGTTTTTGTTCTTCTAATTCGTCAGTCCACCAGGGTTTGGGGTATCTTGGGCCTGGTTTTTTAGGTAGTGTTCTATCACAGCATTGCTGAATCGCTGCTGTGATATCTTCAATTATTTTATCGATTTCGTTGGGTGTCAGGGTGGTGAAATCGATGGCTGCAATTCTAATTAGTTCTGTGTTATTTTGTAGGGTTTCTTCTAGGTTTGACCATTTGGCAAATTTAGTTAAATATCGGTATGTAGTCTTATTTTTGTTTTTCTTTATATGTCTTTTGTTTAGGTTGAGGTTAAATCGCACTGCGTTATGATCTGACGATAGGCATGCTGCAATATCGACTTTCCAGTCGTGAATTTTGTCTGATAGGTTATCGGAGACTAGTGTGATGTCGACAATTGATGACCGAGGTAGACCATACCTGACAGCTTCGAAGGTATGTGTGTTACCCTTATTGCACAGATTGAGATCGTTCGATATAATTATTTGAGTAATTAGCTTGCCTCTGGGGTCGTTTTTGTCGCTACCCCATAGTTGGTGGTGAGCATTAAAGTCACCGCCTATGACATGGAGATCATCGCGATGGAATTTTAGAAAAGCCTCTAGTTTGTTGAGCGTGTTGTCTTTGTCCGTATTGGGTTCTACGTACACCGATGTAATATAGAACCGATGGTTGGAGATTGACAATTGAACCACGCTCAAGTTTGGGGAGCTGTATTGGGCTATCCCGAGCGTTGCACCGAGGCCGTTTTTGATGAGTACGCAGGCTTTTGTGCCGGTATTGCCTGGGAACTGAAACAGCTGGTATCCATGAAAATCTTTCATGCCTGTAGTGGCGCCTATATATGGTTCCGTAACTAGGCCGATATCAAATTCATGTTGGAACAGATATTGTTTGTATTCGTGTGTGGATTTGTAGCATCTAAATAGATTACATTGTAAGAAGGATAGTGTGTGGTTTGGGTTGTTGTGTGTAGGTGAATTTATGTTGGCGGTGTGACATGATGACGCCAGTGGCAGCTTTCGTTGAGTTCTTCTTGCGTTGTGTATGCGAGGGTAAGTACGTAGAGAAGGTCCACTTTGGCCGACACCGTTTGGCTCACCATTTTCGTCGCTCCTTGGTGCAGGACTGATGATCTCCGGTGGTGGTAGTTTCGACGCATCCAGGTGTGGGCCGTTCCCAGGTGCATTGGGCGGAAGGCTGATACATCCATTAGTCGTTAGGGGGTACCAATTGCCATCTGTGGATATGTCCGGAATCGTTTATACGCTATGGTTTGGTAAAGTCAGCGGAGGGTGGGCTTCAAGCGTCCGATTGGTGATATGTTTTTCGCATCTCCATGAACTTATTAGTCTGGAGTGTGTTTGCGTTTTTAATTGTATTGATGAATTATTTGTGGACGAATCGACTTGAGTTGTCGATAATGACGCCAGGATTGGAGCATTGCGGCTACTACTAGCTACAAATAGCGGCTTAATGTAGGGTCTGGTTAATGCCTAGTTGGTTTGGCGGTATGAGTATTATTAAAGGGGTCTGACCGATCGACGAGCGACACCGACGGTTCGGCACGCCGCTCCAAGGCCGATCCCGGCGGTGCCTACCCGGTGTCGGTGCTCGCCCCCGGCAGCGCGTCTACCGGTGCCTGCCATCCGCCTCCTCTAGCGACGGTGACACCACCAGTATTACCGAGTGTGACGCCATGACGCCTGATTAATACGAGCTATCGATCCAGTGCGAAAAGTATGCGACAGTACTATTTCCACCTACATTATTGCAGTATAGGGTACCGAACGCAGTCTTTAGGATTCGTAAGAGATTGGCGTGATTTTGATGTCAAATTTTTCCTCGACTCACTTGACATTGGCAGAATTGCGCCCTTATGTCGGCAATCAGCCAAAGAAAAAGTTGAATTGAAATTGAGTTGAAATTGTTGTGGGGTGATTGTGAATTTCTGTTAAAGGTGTCTGATGTTTGGATTGGTTCGTGTGTTTATGTTTAATTTAATGTGTTTGTCATTTCCGGAGCTCGGCAAGTTGCAGGTTAGTTAATTGTTTACCGGGCTTCTGTGTTCTTTAAAGGCTTCCGCATTTTTGACCCGTGAATTGTATATTTGCTGGGTTGTAGGAGTTTGGACCATTCGAATGGTTGAGAGTGGGGCCCTTGCTGTGGGACGACCCACGCTGATGTTATCGAGTTGAAATTGACTGGGCCGATGTGGGTTTCTGGGTGGGATGGTCATGGATGTGGAATGGAATTTTCAGGTATTTTGAAGAACAATGTACAAAGAAAGAAAGGTTAGGTATAGAACAAGTATAATATTTGAAAGGATAGATGCTAAGTTATTATATTGATATTATTATACATATAAAGACATAGTACTCTTGTTATGCCTGTCCTGACCATTGATTAATTATATTGACAGAGATTGTTATTTTTCTTGGTTAATGTATTGCCTACTGGCTGTATACAACATTAGTATGTGCCCTATATTGTGAATTCTACCTTTTTTTGGATTGATAAGTGATTATGATAATTTAATTTAATTTGTGAGTTTTCTACGTTGCAGGGCTTGCGGGACATGGTTTGTGCAGGGGCCATTGGATGTTCTTGGTTCATGACTTGAGATGTATGGACCTATAATGTATGGGGTGAGTGGTCTAGCCGCTCGACGAAATAGAGAGCGTCCGCTTGGTTTGTTGCATAGTTGGCTCGAGATGAGTGCTAAGTTAATATAATTAAGTTGTTATTTACTGTTAGAGAGCGACCAGCGGAGCTCTTTATTGCTGTGTTGGCAAACCAGTGCACTAGTTACAATTGGTTATTATATAATATGTCTAGGTGTACCTTTCAGTGTTATATGGCTATTTCCAGGTGAGTTTTCTTGTTTGCTTCCGATGCCGATGATGTTGACCGGAGTTGGTTCCATGCCTGCATCCTGGGCCGTGGATGAAGAATGGTGTGCAGCCTGTGGAGCGGGCCGAGAAGTCCCCATGTGGGGCTGGAGCGGGAGCTGCAGTTTGCGAGCGGGGCGGGATAGCCGCGCAGTCGTTCCAATAGTGAGTTGGCTCGGTGGTCTTTCATGCCGCTGAGCGAGCCAGATTTTGTTGGCGTCACAAATGCTACCTGTTATGGGCGTTTCGGCAGACACTAATGCATTTTTTTTGGTCTGGTGTTGTGGGTAGCAGGATGGTCGGCGTAGAGGAGGCGGCTGGTGTGAGTCCACTGCTATGGGTCGCTTGCGTGATGGTGACGATTCGAGCGAGCGGGTTCCTTGTTGCGACATCTTCGAGAGGGTTTTCATCCGAGTTGAGGAAAACTGGGGGAGATTTCGTCTCTTGGCCATAGGATTAGTGGTAGTTGTTATTGGGATTGCTGCAAAAGCCATAGTGGTTGCAGTGGCATTGATGAGGGTGGTCATCTCTTCTTCCTCTGTGACGTGAGGCCAGTTTCCAGTGTTAATGTTGCAAGTGGCCCGACTCGGCATATGTGGTGGTGGCGACGAGGGTGGCGATGTTAAATCATAGACTTCAGTAACAATGGGGGCCGGGAACGTATGGTGTGCGTAGTCAAGGTCGACGTCAATGATTTCAGTGTTTATATTGGCAGGGGCCGTGGATGCCGGCTGTCTACGTTGTACCGCTATGTTCTGTTTATTTGCACCTAGATTATCGATCTGGTGTTCCACTGATTTGATCTTCAGCTCTATCCTTTTAAGGCTTTCTATTATTGTTTCAGTTTGTTCGGGGTGATGACTCGGGGTTTTGCTGGTGCTATCGCTGAGTAGTGGTGCTGCGGCAGTCGGTCGGACGACGGTGTGTGCGGCGTCGGCGCGGGTGTAGCTGTTATTGGTAATTTGCTTTATGTCTTCCAAGAGGGCTAGTATTTTTGTCTTGTTGCTTCTTTTAAGAGACTTGTCTATTGTAAGTAATATTTTTATCTTGTTGCAGATCTCGGATGCGCTGGATGCGTTGGGGCCAGGTGGCTGCATTGATGATGATGGTGGTTCGTTGTATATTTCCTCTTCATCACTCATTGTGATGTAGAGGATCTGAGAGGAACAGTTCGAGTCTTTGGCTTCTGCTGTTGTCCCCAGTGTCGGCGTGCCTGTTGCAGCCCAAATGGAGTGTAGACCAACGTTATCGTCTTTGTCATAATTAGTTGGAGCTACGTCGGGCGTGGGTGCTCGATGTATCATTGGTGAGATGGTCGGTGATTGATTGTTTTCGAGTGCCAGTGCTGGTGGGGATTGTCGCAAAACTGCAGGCCCCTCCCGATGTGTCTGAAGTAGGGATGTATCCTTGGAGAGGGGGGAGGGCTGGTTGTTTTGCTGAGTGTCCATTGTTTCTGTATATGTCACGCTGTTATTATTATAATACAGGGACAGAACGCCGTGGTGAATGTTTGTATGCACTACACTATGGCTTCGCCTCTCAGCGGTGTCGAGACTGTTTCTCCGGAGTGGAGCGCGACGGCGTACTATTGCGCTGAGTCGGGGCACGGTTGTGCTGTTTTTGCGGCACGAGGGACCGACTTTGGTATTTGGGCCGGGGCGCAGTTCGGCGCGTATGGGTACTGCCTATGTGAGGTTTTCGCGAGGGATGCTAACCGTTCTTTGGGTAGCTACCGATCGTGGCGGCTGCTGGGAGTATACTAACTCTCGTGAGATGTTTCCGTTCCTAGCTGGGGTTTGCGATATTCCAGTGGTGGGGGGGGTGGCCGTATTTTTGTTGCCTACCGTGGTTTTAAGTTGTCGGGCATTATGTGTAGGTCGTGTGTAGCCAAAGTGGTTGCAATTTGTGGTGATGACAATGACAGTGACAGCGCTCTTGACACTGTCATGATATGTCACTGTCGCTTGTCATTAGGTAGGTTTTGTTCGTTGATATGTTTTTACCTGTCCTGTTGTAAGTTTGGTTTGTGGGTATATAAATGCGTGATTTTTTGCCTGCGCCGTCATGAATTGCTCAGAAAGAGGAGTGACGGCAGGACGCTAGCAAAACCCCCTTCTTTTTTCTCAAAATGGAGGCATAGAAGAGCCAGCGCACACACACTTTCCTCATTGATTGTCTAATTTGTTTATGTGTTTTATCTTGCAGAGTTCCGAGGCGATGTCCAGTGTCCGTGCTCTCCCAGATTCACACAAGGAGATTTTGGGTGATAAGCGGGTGCACCTCGATGCGGCTCATCAATGGCGAGCCCACTCAATTTGGCGCATGGACTCTGCTATGGATGTTCGCTAGTAAGTTGTAGACCCTCTACCAGTGGCCTTATGCTGAAACTGCCGAGTGATAGTGATTTGGCAGGGGAGTCTTTGGTGGCTGTGCCAATTCGGTCCGCCTCATACCGGGCTGTGTTCCTGTTCCGAATATCATGTGTTCCTATTAATTAGTAATTTGTTTGTTACAGTTATAGCGAGCTTGTGGGGTCTTCGGCTGTACCAACATCGTGGTAACATGAACCTGCCAGGAGAAAGCTAGGACCGTGGAGATGCCTAGGGACCGAGACCGTGCTGTGACGCCACTCAGGGAAGGGTGCTTTCTGTTATGGCAGAGGCAGAGCAGTAATCTGACTGCAGAGAGGGAAGAGATGAGGCAAAAGCGGGCGGCGTGAACCTGTGTCAGTATACTTGAAACTAAATTTGCCTATTTATTGTGTATATGCCTGTTTCTGTGATTATATTTTTGCCATAACCATTGTTTCAGTGAACTGCCACATTGGGCGGGTACCGTCCCTGCGAATCATTGCCTCGGTGAGTCACCGCTTTGGCGAGCCACTGCTTCGGCGAGCCGCTACTTCGGCGAGCAGCCGCTTCGACGAGTCACCTCTTCGGCGAGTCACTGTTTCGGCGAGCAACTGCTTCGGCGAGCAGCCGCTTCGACGAGTCACCTCTTCGGCGAGTCACTGTTTCGGCGAGCAACTGCTTCGGCGAGCAGCTGCTTCGACGAGTCACCGCTTCGGCGAGTCACTGTTTCGGCGAGCAACTGCTTCGGCGAGCAGCCGCTTCGCCGAGTCACCGCTTCGGCGAGTCACTGTTTCGGCGAGCAACTGTTTCGGCGAGCTTTTATTTCATCGAGCCTTTGCCTTGGTGGGCCCTTGCCTTGGAGAGCTACTATAATAGCGAGTCATTGCTTAGGTGAGCCACTATTCCGGGGGACAGCCGCCCCGGTCGGCGCCTGTCCTGGAGAGCAGCCAATCAGAGGTCCACTACCCAGAGAGGCCTTGCTTCAGAATGTGTCATGGAGCACCCACAGTGTGCATAATTTTCCTGAACCTACCGGGGAGCACCAGGGGGACTTGACCGCCTACCGCGATGGTTCAAGGCCAACTGTCAAGCTGGGACAGGTTGATCTGCCTTATATAAGGGAGCAATTTGTGTGGGTGAGGACGGTTTTAATTTGGTTAATGCTGTATTTTGTTCAGTTGGTCATGCCCTTTGGTGCCTATATCGCAGGCGGGATAGCGACTGAGTTTGTGATGTGGTGACTTTTATGTATTTGATGTTTTGAGTGTTGTTATGCATTGTGCTTCTTGTTGTGATACATTATTATTAATAAAGATGATGTTTAACAGCCTTTGTGTGTATGATTTTAGAGTTATGGTAGATTGTGTAACAGTGTTGTATAATGGAGCCAGATGATGCGTTATCTATCGTTGTATTGTTTAATGTGGAGGCCGCGTTGAGAAATAATAATGAATATTTCAGGACATTCCACACATCTCAATACGGCCCCAAGCTAAGTAACTAGGCCTGTGTTATGGGTGCTAGACAGAGGATATACTACTTATATACTTTTCTCTTGTGGATAAATACTTGTAAAACATATAGGAACAACCAGACCACGGACAAGTATCTGAGCATAAATACTTATCTGAGGCGGGTATTTCGCATTTATTGGGTTTTGGTATTAATGGCTGGTATAAAGGCCGATAAAGCTGCCAAAGTCGATCAACTCTGAGTGATCGAATACTATTTTGTTATTTGGATATACATGGATATTCTAGTTTAATAACCATATTTTGTTTATTGTGGTTTAAGACATGGTATGAACGACTTAGAACAGAGAGTTAAGTATTAGGTCGTTTATCGGGTTTTATTCGAAAATAGTTAACGTTTGTTTGCAAAAATGAATCAAATGATAGATTTTGGCCTCTAGAAACTATGTTTGTTGATAGTGCTAAAATGTTTTGTATATTGATCAAATATAACTTTTAGCACGCAGCGCGCTACGTTTTTGAGAGCGGGGGCTAAGGTAATGTATGGGCCTACACACGGTGCTGGAAGAGCGCCTTAAAATGAGTGCACATCGCTCGGATGCACCCGGAATTAGCAACCTATAGGCATCCGAGTGATGCAGATGTATGTTATTATGCATACCATTTGATACAAACGCGGACCACGGTATGATAGTTGATGTAGGGTCTGCGTCTGAAATTTATCACAGTTGCTGGTAAATTGGATCCTATTCAACGGCTTTTAGGCTCGTCATCCAACATATTATGCACGCGTGCATTTTACATTGCCAACCTAGTGCTGTAAAGTTATCCCGATAGGTCAAATACGCATCCTACTGCTAATTTCATACTGTTATGATTGTATGAAAAGGTAGGTACCAAAGAGTTTTAGCTAGCGAAAATGGTTGTCTCTAGGGTCGGTTTATGAACGAAAATTTTTCGTGATAATGACTTAGGAAGCGATTAAAATTTTTGTTGTTTATTATTATTATTATTTGTTTTTCTTTACTTAATTATATTGTTTTTCGTACCATTGTATTTTGTTTTTTGTTTGTTCAGAAAATATTGTATGTCAGACGAGGCTTTTTAGGTTATAGGTCTTTAGCTTGACCTTTCCGGAGCATAATGAAAGAAAACTATATGAAACGTAAACATAGACTTATCACAAATATTTTGTAAATGTTATTTTGTTTTGTTTTCAAGTATTTTCTTTCATTCACAACTGTGACGAAAGAACGTCGTACGATACGTGTGTGGAATCGATCTCCGCATTTTGGCGTCTCTAACACGCTCGCTGCCGCTCGCGCGTCGTAAACCGCTTCCATGCAAAGATCCACATCGCGACACACTGTTGTGCACGTTACCAGGTATAAAGCATCATCAGGCACCAGGGTGATGGTGGTATTTTGGATTGTGATTTGTACCGTGATTGGACTGAGGCTGGGGATGAAGTATTCCATGAGGATGGTGTCTAGATCTCTGTTGATGAAGTATTGTGATGAGTGTACGCGTCCTGTTTGTGTTTTGAAACGGTGTTTTAACATTTCAGGGTTCCTAGACTGTGTCGAGAGCACTCCTCGGTCATCGCGAGGCCACTGGCCCCTCCCGCGCGTTGTGCCAAACCCCGTTAGTTTAAGTAAGGACTTCAAGAGGTGGACCTATGCGATTCCGAGGCCCTCCGGTGGCTCTGCCCGAGCCAGTGGAGCGCGACCCCAGCTAGTGAGAGTGCAGAAGGCCAGTCCCTGACAGGGTATGTGTGAAAGCTGTTATATGTTAGTCGTAGTTTGACTCGGGCGTACGGGCTGTGCCTATTTGTATATGTATATATGGTTAAGGGAGTTGTGTATAGATTGGAGCACTTGTAGGGTTTGGTGGATGAATTCCAGGGGGTTTCTGGGACCGTGAGACCGATCCAACCCAGCCAGATCCCTTTTTGGGACAAATTGGAGTTCGATGCCCGCCTCATCTCGAGACTATCGCGACACGATTCAAGGCAACCTTTAAATGGGCAGAAGTCAAAAGGGGGTGGGTGGGTTGTGCATAATGTGATGCATGAAAATTGGAAAGTTCTTGCTTTCCGCCATTGGACCCTTCTAAATTGGGTCCCCTCGTGTGAGGATGGAGTGGGCCTGCCCAGCACCCGCCACCCTCTCAGCTTAGTCGACCATGTCCAGAGGAGAGAGAGAAGAGAGGAGAGAACTTGCCGATGCTTCTGGACTCAACCAAGCCACGGGTTTCATCGCAACTCTTCCCCTCACTATGCGGCAGTATTCATGAGTGTATGTAGATTTATGTACCCGCTCATATATTTGTGGTGGGTATCCACGCCCTGTATCATTGCTAGTGTTTTGAAGTATTGTTTTGATATTTCAGGTTTCCTGGATTGTATCGCGGGCATGCCTCGGAAGATGTCATAAGACCGCCAGCCCTTCCCGCACGCCACAGTGGACCGGTCCCTGACGAGGTACACATCGGGCTATAGTATATAGGTAGTGGGTGAATGTTGGCGGACAGGCAACATTTCCTGTGAGTATACATTTACAACTTAACAGGCAGTATTTAGATTGTGGCGTTCGCCTTTCCCGGTGAGGGCCAGTCTCTGACTAGAGCGCGCGCCGCCGGTAGCCACTGGCTGCGGTATTGCGTTGGATGAGGGTGGCTTGGTTGCAGTTTTCCTATATCAGTTCAGTGGGATGTGAGATAGAGTAGTGGTAGTTCTATTGCTTGTGAAGAGTCTATTGCGGAGATATGTCTCCATTTGTGGCGGCAGCGCTCTATTCCAGTATCAAATGGTTTCATGTTGAGACTGCATGTCATAGCAGGATTGATCATCTAGTGGTGAGGTGTTCGGAGGGTTGTTTGAGGGTTCTCTTTTCTCTTGAAGTAAGCTTGTTTGCATACCGGTATGTTTTAGTACTGTTGGATCATCCTGTGTGAGGAAGCTGAATGATAAGATTACTATTTCTCTTGCGACCTTGCTTGAGGTGCTCATCGATGATAATTTTTGTTGTTTTTGTTTTAAGGATTGAGCCCGCTGCGACTTCTTACAGCGACGTCGGTCGCTCGTCTCGGCATACGCCAGCACACCGCAGCGATAGCTCCGACGCGGACGTTGCCCGGCGATAGCGCCACCCCCGCACCGCTGTCAGCTCGCGTCCGTGGTAATGCCTACGCGCGCATTGCACGCCCGCTACCGTCGCAATGAGCAACCGTAGGTGAGGACATGATAGTTTACGACCATGTTTGTGTGGGCTGGTATGCGATAAATTGTTAGAGAGCTAGATGTTTGAGTGCTCCCATTGACCACGTGTCCCTTGTGCCGTTGTTGTCGTGTTAATTATATAATGTTTTATTTATAGGGATGGGGACAGGACTACATGACTGCTCCAGCCCCGGTGACCGAGTGCTCTGCGTCGAGATCGCCTGGATATCTTGACACTCGATGTGGGCGTAGGCAGTTGCATGCCTTTGGACTAATGTTGAGTTGCTCGTTGGTGACGTTCGCGCTAGTTGCACCTGCATTGGTCTGGGGCCCCTCGAGGTAAAGGGTTGCCGTGCCCAATCGCGGCCCGTAATGATCCCCGCATTGAACATTGATGCGGAGTATTGCATTGCTTTGTATGTCGGTCCAATAGCTCCCTATTTTGATTCTTAACAGTATTTGAGGGAAATAGATTCATGTGTTATTTGTTTTGGAGTATGTTTGTAGTTTATCTTACATATAGCGTCTGCGAGTAATTAAATAAAATAAAAGACTTATGATGTTATGTGGCTTTATTTAAATTCTACTCCTATTTCTATTATTCCTATTTCACCAGTCCTTAAGATGGGTTCCGAGGAAGTTGAAGCCCTCATTGATTGCTTCAGAGTAGGTACCCGAGCGGGAGCCCAAGCCCAGGGCGCTGGTGTCGCCGTCGTCGTGGGGCGCCGGGGAGCGGGCGGAAGTGTTCGGAGAGCAGGTGTCTTCATTAATCCGATCCCAGGAGCTTGGAGCGGAGGAGTGGAGGGTGTTCTCACCGTCCGGTGTCGGAGAGCGAATGTCCGAAGCTAATCCCTGGGTCGGGGCCTGATCGTTGATGTTGTTGTAATAGTCGTCGTCGTAGGGTGCCAGGTGGAAGGCGCTTGGATTCAAGGGCCAGAGTATTAAGGTGTATTCATCACTCAGGATCGCTCTCGGGGAGCTTGGGGCTGAAGAAAAGTAGATGTCGCTTGGCGCCGGAGAGTACGTGCCCGGAGATGAGGAGCCGGATTCGTGTCTGAGAGACGGAGAGCGAGCGTGGCAGCTGCAGGGCTCCGAAGGGTCTGGATCCGCGGAGCAGGTTCCGCAAATCGGGGTCGCGACATAGGAGTTCGAGCTGTCCTCCGATCCAGAGCTCGTTGGTGAGTTGCGGCTCTGCTGCATTTCTAGGCCTGGTGTGTTGTGTGGTCAGAGAGTGCAGCGCAATTAGTACTGAGGACCGACTGGTCTTGATGGAAGCTCAGAATGAACTGAATACTAGTCTTTGTGTGTTTTGGTTTATATACCAATTAAACGGCGTAAGTAGCGGGTAGTCGTATAATATTTGTTTGGTATTATTGTATGAGTAGTGCTTGGCTGACAGGAGTATGTGTCTTCTTCTACGGTTACTCATATAGTGGATCTTATTCGACGGCTTTTAGGCTCACAATCCAATGTATTATGTACGCGTGCGTTTTACATTGTCAACTGGTCCCGATAAGTTAAGTACGTATCTTACTGCTAATTAGTTGCTAGGTAGGTGAGACATTCTTAGTTTGTGGGTAATCATGTTTTGATGTATAGAAAGGTAGGTTCCAAAGAGTTTTTAGCTAGTTAGTTATTATTTTGTTTTCTTTTCGAGTCTTTTCTTTTACTCGCAGCCGTGCTAGGAAACGTTGTACTGCGCAGTGGGTACACGTGTGGAGTCGATTTCCGCATCTTGGCCCCCTAACATGCTCGTTACCACTCATGCATCATGAACCGCCTCTATGCAAAGATCAATTTGCCATACCCGTATCGCGATGCCTCACTGTTAGTTCTTGGGGTCGGACGAGAATGAATGGAGGGCCAGTTACTATCGTCGTCGCTCTCTGACGATAGTAAAGTAGGGTTGGTACAGGTGGATTTTATTGATTATCAATGTGTTTGATAATGGGAGTTTATTTGGACGCAGTGGCGATATGAATCAAATTCTGCTTTGGTAGTATAGTGAAGCTGAAGAGTTTGTTTGTTTGTTTGTTTACTTGTTGGTTTGTTTGAGCTCCAAAACCTTCTAGTTTGAAATGAAAGATTTCTTTTGTGTTGGATAAACCATTTGTTGGGGAAGGCTATGAGATGTTATATATTTCGATGTTTCTATGGGATCGCGGTCCACTCGGGCGAGTGGTGAGTATGGTACCTGAATACCAAATTTTTATGACATTCTGGGAAGCTTTGCTGTCGAGCAGAACGTTGAATAGGTAAGCGTGGACATACTAGATTTATGAGTACCTAGTATGTTATACATGGAATTATGCTTTCCGTAGCGTCTAGTAGCAGTAACGCAAGCCCAGGTATTAAGGCTGGACTGCCCGCTTGCTCGCTCATTCAATCGTTCCTACCCTTCCTTTGAGTGAGCGAGAAGCCGATGTAGGTCAAATTTTTGAGGTGAGATGATGATGGACAGTTTGTGAGTAAAGTGTGACGATGAGGCCGCAGTAGTTATATACGCGACTGTACATGGGCCAGCCTACCCCGCCAATTTTCGTCGGCGGCCGTTTAGCCGGCCTAATGATGGTAGTAGGTGTAGTTCCGAGATTTTGTGATTACCTATTTTGAACAAGAGTTGAATCCCCATGACGAAGCATTACCGCGCTTGCGGGTTCCTGTAAATGGCTGTATGACATTAGATGCGTTTGCCTTACCGCAGAGTTATTTAGATAAAAGAGAATCTTCGTATTTGTTTTGGAGTTGCCAGGAGGTTGATTCTGCTATGCTTTTTTTTTTTTTTTAGAATTTTTCTGAGTCTGTCCGGCAGATTCTAGGTTACACCACCCTATGACAGTCCTTTTGTAGCTTATTGGAGTATCAAGATTAATTGTTACGGTGCTGACAGGGTGTGATTTTTAACGTGTATATCGAGGTGACAGAGTTAATTGTTTATGTATGGGGTGGTTTTTGGCAGTGCCGTTCTGGCAACACTGATTTGTTTTGAGGTTTATAATTTGACGTTGACAGGCCTGCGTCTTTGTGTCTGTTTTGTTTACATTTTTGTATTTCGCACTTCCGAAGAGGTAGCGACACTTCTTTGAAAAATGCAGTAATGTCTCGCTCATGGAGTGGATTCAAAAACCGTTTCGGTCCCACCACACGTTTTGTTTTCTTTTCTCGTAGTCATGGTATGAAATAACTAAATCCACCCCTCATACGCCAGTCGCATAGTACGCCACTATCGTGCACACATACGTTATGCATTACCTAATATCGCTATTGATTATCGTGCTGGATTAAATACGTATTTGGCTGCTAACTGCATGTCGAACGGATAGGACATTCCCATTTTATCTGGTTATGTGGTTTTGATGTGTGGAGAGGAGGTGGTTGGTGAAGAAGAGTTTTTAAGTTAGCGATGTGTTTCAAAATGATGACGGAGAACTTAGAGTAAACGAATTCCTATATCTAAGGGCCCTTTGGAATTTTCGATCCATGTTCATGTAGGGTTCACGAAATGTGATTTGTGACGTTACTTCCCCAGGTGCGCGACTTGTAGAGACAGAATTGTGTTTTGGGCTCAATGGGGGGAGAGTTCGTCAGATCTCAGTGGAGAACGTATGGTATTGTTGTATTGTATTTTGTTATTTTATTTATTTTTGTTGTTTGCTTCTTGGAGAGCGCGATCGCGAGGAGGGGCGCCGTCACGTAGCGGGGAATAGCCTAACCTATTGAAGAAGAAGAGTCAGTGTGCATAATAATTTATGATAGGTGTTTTGGCTCTACTAAGTAGGTAGAGTACGTTTCGGTGAGAGTGTTACGATAGCGGTTCGCTTGTGTGATTACTTGACTGAGATTATCTGATTAGGGTTCTTCAGTCTATGTGTTAATGAGGACCCGGGGGCAGGCCGCCGCGGCGTTATAATTTTGATTTAGATCCGCATCGGGACACCAGGATGAGCGATGGCGGCTGATTTGGCTTAATGGAGGCACATAAATTGAAGATGATTTAGAGCCCCTAGCTCTGCGTCAATCCAAAGGTTGAGCGGAGGTACTAATTTCTATTTTTGAATTGTACTGTGTTGCTTATTTAACTTGGTTTGTCGTTGGCAATTTCGGCCGGCAGCGATAAATTTTTGCAGTGATTATTGTGTCGGGGTTATAGGTGCCTGTATGTGGAAGTGATTTGGAGTGCGGTGGGGATGTTCCTGAGAGTTTGTTCATAGGTTGGGGGGGATGAGGGGATTGTGTGACAAGGAATGTTGTCGGGGGTGGTGGTTATATTGGTTTGTTTATTTTATGGTTGTGTTATTGTGTTTAGTGTTGTGGGCTGGTGTGTAGTGATGCATGACCGTTTCGTACCTGTGCTGTGGTTTGGTGATTAAATGTTGTGTACGTTTCTTGTTTTGCAGAGTTCAGAGAGAGGCCTGTGCGCCAGCGGCGGTGTCACCTGCGCGATGATGCTCTTTGTGAATACTGATCGTCTGGCGTGAGATGAATTCAGTGAAGACAGCGTTTATGTGGTTGTGCTCTTATTGGTTCGAAGGTGAGTAATCTATTGATGTGATTGAATGATCCTGTCTGTAATCATTGTATGTGCGTTGGAATGAGATGTGAATATGTTTTGATTGTTGATGGGGTGGACGATTGTATCCTGTTGCATTATGACAGACTCAGATTTGGATTTGTAGGGCGGGAATGCGTGGCTTTATGTGTGCCATTGGGATCTGTTGAGATGGGAGTTCTGTAGGGAATGCTTTGTTCGGATGGTTGCCTGAGTTGTTGATGCATAATTGACTTTCTGATTTGCAGGATGGCAGAATTTGGGAATGGGTGTCTATGATGTGATCCCTCGTCATGACCCACGCCAGCCCATGTCTAATCGGGCCGGGTGTCCGTGTCGGCAACCGTTTGGGCTATTGCGGTGAGTCTCCTGACAGACCAGATTATTGATAATAGTTATGTTGAATTAATTGATTTGTTCATGCTGTGATGCTTTATTTTTGATTTGTGTGTGTTCTGCGCGTTATGGCTCGTCCCTGTGTATGCCTAGTGCGGTGTATTATGTTTGTTTTAGTGTGCCTAAGTGTGGCAGGTTTATTATTGTAGGTTTGGGCGAAAAGATACAAGTTGATGGGTATTATTTTTTAATTAAATCTATTTATAACTTGAACTTAAAACTTGAAACTTAAACTTAACTTAACTTAACTTAACTTAACTTAACTTAACTTAACTTAACTTAACTTAACTTAACTTTGATAATTTAAAAATTTCATGTTGACCCCTGAGACCCCTTCGATGAATGCTCGAGGGGGTCTGTTATGATCGGGGCACTCATTAAGTTTTGTTTCTGTATCGATGTAAAAGAGCCTTGGGTAATACCTATTGTTCTTGTATTTCCCATTGAAATATTGCTTGTGCTTCCTTGTATGGTGTAGGTACATGCTGCGGCTATTTATTAGTACGCCGCAGAGCACGCATTGGCTTTTTTTATTTTGTGGTTTTCTTAGCTTTTTAAGCTTTCCGCTGCCATCAGATGTGTTTCCTTTATTATTTTGTTCCGGAGCTACCGCAGAGCTGGTGCTGCCACAGGCCGGGGCGCTTGATGGGAGGGGGGGTCCGGATGATGGGGAAGGGGGGGATGGAGGTATTGGGGACAGTTCGGGCATCAGTTGGGTGCTCCTTATGAATTCTATGATGGGTGAGGGAAGGTGGTGGTGTTGGGACTCAGGGGATGGTTGAGTGAGGGGACGGCGGGGCGGCAGCGGCAGCTGTGGCCGTGGCGGTGGCGCAGGCCGATTGGGGAGGGGAGGGAGCGGCGCAGGAGGAGGGGGTAGCGCAGGATGGGAGGCCAGCGATGCGGGAGGAGGGGAGGGCGCGGGCTGCGGCGGAGGCCGAGGCCGCGCGAGGCGGGGAGGTAGTGGCGTGGAGGAGGACGGCGGCGCGGGACGAGGGTGGGAGTCCGGCGGTGCGGGAGGGGGCGGGAGCGGCGGCGCGGGAGGGGCGGTCCGCCGAGTGGAAGGGAACGGCATCGGTGGTGGCAGCGACGGCGGCGGCGGCGGCAACGGCGGCGTCGGTGGCAGCATCGGCGGCGGCGGCGGCGGCGGCGGCGGCGGCGGCAGCGGTGGAAAGTATCTATTTAGTTGCTCCCATATCAGATGATACTGCTGCCACATCCATACCTCCGCCCTTCTCCTCCACCGCTCGTGCCGGGCCACCGTCCGCTCGAGCGTTTTTAGGCGCTCAGCAACGGCGGCGGCGGCGTCCAGTGGCGGAGGAGGTGGAGGCGAGACGTTTGTTTGTGGGGTTTGTTGAGTGGGCTCTGCGTTATAGTAGAAGTTGGCCGCACTGGTGGTAGTATGGTAGATAGTGCGAACCGGTACCGTAGTGGCAGGGGGGGTGGTAGCAGCAGCAGTTTCCGTGGTCGTGTCAGCAGCTGTTCCTTGCGTCTTCGATTTTTCCATTTTTTGTTAGTCCGACGTATTTTGGGTTTCAATTTTAATGGCGGAATTTTGTGGTTGTGTTTTTGGTTTGTGAGAGGGTAGGTGGATTTTATTTTGTTTGTCATTTTTAATTTTTTTTTTTTTTTTTTTTTTTTTTTTTTTTTTTTTTCGGCTGTGGTCTTTGATCGAGCGAGTTGATTAGTATGAGGTGTGTGTTGGTTGATATATTATTATTAGGGTGAAAGTTTATCGCAGTGGGGTTGGTGTGTATTTATTATGCACTGGGTTTTGTTGTGATTGGAGATGCCTGTTAGTTGGGTGGTTTAGGCTTTCAACGTGGTATCGGTGACTGTTGATGCATGTGACGTTATTTTGCTTTAATCCACTAATTCTATTTGCATTATAGTGTGGAGTCGAGTTGTTCACTTGTATTTTTATTTTGATAAAATTTGTAGAGAGATAATGTTTCGAGAATGTTGAATAGATACTTGAAGTCGGTGTATAGTTCTGTCGTAGTGAGTTTGCTTGCATATCGATATGGTGTTTTTGTTATGGTCAGGAGTGACTGTTGCTTTTGATTTTATAGACGATAGGTCTTGCGTGGCCACATGTGACGTCAACTTGCGCCATTACGCTTTGGTGGCGTGTCAGATACAGGTCCGCTTAACGTGTTTACTTCTCTAAGTCAGAAGTTGGTGAAGTGATTCTTATCGCTTGTTGTTGTTTCTGGCGATAGCTAATATTCGATAAGTTGTGCCTGGATGGATTAGTTGGTATGTATGTGTGTGATACGACTGCATGAAGCCACAGCTTTGTCACAATGGTCTTCGAATTTCGCGCGTCACTTTTACTTTGGCTGTATTCGTGGTTAATTTTGCCTGCCCTGCTGCGGGCCATTCGGTGAGAGAGATGACAGTTTGACGTTTGCGCATTTTGACAGTTATATTTTTGGAGGGTGTTTGGGACCGGTACTTGTTTATTTTCGTGGATTTTAAACTTTGCAAGGTTCAAAGGTGACTTTCCCGTCCAGGCTGCACCGAACCGGTTTGCATATGTAGTTTAGGTAGAGGAGGGCCGCGCTTTCGCCGGCCCCGAGGCGAGGTGGGTAATATTTGACATGAATTGTCAGTATTAATAAGGGCTGTTAAGAGTAAAACTTATTATCTAACTTCTGTGCCGGCGTTTTTGTGACTGAGCGGTGTGAGAGTTAGTGTTAGTTGTGCATCTGGGCCTATGTTTGTGAGTTGGTGAACTCTTGTGGGGAGTGCCCGCGCCGTGTCCGTGTTTTGGGATGGTGGTTTTAACATTTCAGGGTTCCTAGGCTATGTCGCGAGCATGCCCCGAGCTTCGCGAGACCGCTGAGTCCCTCGGCGCGCCGCGCTGGGCCTCGTTGGGACCCCTTGACGACCCCGTCCGAGCCAGGGAAAGGCGACCCCAACCAGTGAGGGCATCAGAGGTCTGTCTTTGATGGGGTATGTATCGAACTGTAATACGTTAGTCATATTCCGACACGAGGTATGCCTGTTGAATGTATATATATCGCACCAGCGGGGACACCGCATCGTATTTCGCGGGCCCTCGGCGGCCGGAGGTGCTACCGCGGGCGAGGACATCGAGGTCCACAGCCGCATGTGGGCTGCTCGAGGGCTGGGCATCCGCACGCCTCCGTCGGAACGTTCGTTGTGCAGGGACTAGAGATAGGGCCGCGCTGTGAGTACGGCTCCGGCGTCAGAGCACTCCGCGACACGATCATCAGACCTTCTGAAGTGCGGCGAGAACATTGACAGCTGTACACCTTCCGATCCCAGACGAATGCCTGTCGATGTCGTCTGTGGGCCCCGTAGCCCCGCCTGTACCAGCTTTATGGTTCGGTTGAGGGGGGGAGCCTTTTCCGTCCCCGGGGGCAGGCACGGTCCCCGCCGAGGCCGCCGGATCGGTTCGCATATGTAATTTAGGTAGAGAGGAGGGCCGCGCTTTCGCTGGCCCCGAGACGAGGCGGGTGATATTCGACATGGATTGTCAATATTAATAGGGGCTCTGTTGAAAGTCCAGTTTATTATCTGACTTCTGTCCCGGCGTTTGTTGTGACTGAGCGATGTAAGAGTTAGTGTTAGTTGTATGTTTTAAAATGGTTGTTTTAACATTTCAGGGTTCCTAGGCTGTGTCACGAGCATGCCCCGAGTGTCGCGAACATGCCCCGAACTTCGCGAGACCGCTGAATCCCCCGGCGCACCGCGCTGGGCCTCGTTGGGACCCCTTGACAACCCCGTCCGAGCCGGGGAAAGGCGACCCCAACCAGTGAGGGCATCAGAGGTCTGCCTTTGATGAGGTATGTATCGAACTGTAATACTTTAGTCATATTTCGACACGAGCACTCGAGGCATGCCTGTTGTATGTATATATACTCTCTGATCTGTTACTTTGGTGGTGACAAGCCTCTTGTTGAGACTTAGGGTCATGACTGAATAGATCGTCTCGTGGTGAGGTGTACATATATGGATTATAGAGTGATGAAGTAAAGAGTTTCAATTGCTTTCCTTGTAGCTTTGGTGGGGGCGCTCATCGGTGTTGTTTATATTATGTTTTTAGGGCCGCCTGGAGGGCCCTGCGTCACCCCACGCTGGCAGCGGCGTCGCTCGCCCCAGACCCCGCCACGAGCGCGGCCGCCTCGCACCAGCGGGGACACCGCCGCGTGTTTCGCGAGCCCTCGGCGGCCGGAGGTGCTACCGCGGGCGAGGACATCGAGGTCCACAGCCGCATGTGGGCTGCTCGAGGGCTGGGCATCCGCACGCCTCCGTCGGAACGTTCGTTGTGCAGGGACTAGAGATAGGGCCGCGCTGTGAGTACGGCTCCGGCGTCAGAGCACTCCGCGACACGATCATCGGACCTTCTGAAGTGCGGCGAGAACATTGACAGCTGTACACCTTCCGATCCCAGACGAATGCCTGTCGATGTCGTCTGTGGGCCCCGTAGCCCCGCCTGTACCAGCTTTATGGTTCGGTTGAGGGGGGGGAGCCTGCTAGGACCAAGTCCCCGCCCGGGTCTAGAAGGTGTCTTTTCCGTCCCCGGGGGCAGGCACGGTCCCCGCCGAGGCCGCCGGATCGGTTCGCATATGTAATTTAGGTAGAGAGGAGGGCCGCGCTTTCGCTGGCCCCGAGGCGAGGCGGGTGATATTCGACATGGGTTGTCAATATTAATGAAAGTCCAGTTTATTATCTGACTTCTGTCCCGGCGTTTGTTGTGACTGAGCGATGTAAGAGTTAGTGTTAGTTGTATGTTTTAAAATGGTTGTTTTAACATTTCAGGGTTCCTAGGCTGTGTCGCGAACATGCCCCGAGTGTCGCGAACATGCTCCGAACTTCGCGAGACCGCTGAATCCCCCGGCGCACCGCGCTGGGCCTCGTTGGGACCCCTTGACGACCCCGTCCGAGCCAGGGAAAGGCGACCCCAACCAGTGAGGGCATCAGAGGTCTGCCTTTGATGAGGTATGTATCGAACTGTAATACTTTAGTCATATTTCGACACGAGCACTCGAGGCATGCCTGTTGTATGTATATATAATCTCTGATCTGTTACTTTGGTGGTGACAAGCCTCTTGTTGAGACTTAGGGTCATGACTGAATTGATCGTCTCGTGGTGAGGTGTACATAGAGTGATGAAGTAAAGAGTTTAAATTGCTTTCCTTGTAGCTTTGGTGGGGGCGCTCATCGGTGTTGTTTATATTATGTTTTTAGGGCCGCCTGGAGGGCCCTGCGTCACCCCACGCTGGCAGCGGCGTCGCTCGCCCCAGACCCCGCCACGAGCGCGGCCGCCTCGCACCAGCGGGGACACCGCCGCGTGTTTCGCGAGCCCTCGGCGGCCGGAGGTGCTACCGCGGGCGAGGACATCGAGGTACACAGCCGCATGTGGGCTGCTCGAGGGCTGGGCGTTCACACGCCTCCGTCGGAACGTTCGTTGTGCGGGGACTAGAGATAAGGCCGCGCTGTGAGTACGGCTCCGGCGTTCGAGCACTCCACGACACGATCGTCGGACCCTCCGAAGTGCGGCAAGAACATTGACAGCTGTACACCCTCCGATCCCAAACGAAAACCTGTCGATGTCGTCCGTGGGCCCCGTATCCCCGCCCGTACCATCTTTATGGTTCGGTTGAGGGGGGAGCCTGCTAGGACCGAGTCCCCGCCCAGGTCTAGAAGGTGTCTTTTCCGTCCCCGGGGCCGGACACGATCCCCGTCAAGGCCGCCGAACCGGTTCGCATTTGTAGTTTAGGTAGAGAGGAGGGCCGCACTTTCGCTGGCCCCGAGACGGGGCAGGTTATATTCGATATTAATAGGGGCTCTGTTAAAAGTCAATTTTATTATCTGACTTCTGTCCCGGCGTTTGTTGTGACTGAGCGATGTGAGAGTTAGTGTTAGTTGTGTGTTTTAAAGTGGTAGTTTTAACATTTCAGGGTTCCTGGGCTGTGTCGCGAACATGCCCCGAGTGTCGCGAACATGCCCCGAGTGTCGCGAATATGCCCCGAGTGTCGCGAGGCCGCTGGATCCCTCGGCGCACCGCGCTTGGCTTCGTTGGGACCCCTTGACAGCCCCGTCCGAGCCAGGGAAAGGCGACCCCAGCCAGTGAGGGCATCAGAGGCCTGCCTTTAACAAGGTATGTGTCGAAACTGTTATGCGTTAGTCATATTCCGACACGAGCACTCGAGATATGCCTGTAGTGTGTATATATACTCGCTGATCAGTTGCTTTGGTGGTGACAAGCCTCTTGTTGAGACTTAGAGTCGTGACCGAATAGATCATCTTGTGGTGAGGTGTGCATGAGGCGCTCATCGGTGTTGTTTATATTATGTTTTAGGGCCGCCTGGAGGGCCCTGCGACCCCCCACACTGGCGGCTGCATTCGCCCCGGACCCCGCCACGAGCGCGACCGCCTCGCACCAGACCGTCGATGGTGTCCGTGGGCCCCGCAGCCCCGCCTGTACCAGTTTTATGGTTCACTTGAGGGGGGAGCCTTTTAGGACCGAGTCCCCGCCCAGGTTTCGAAGGTAACTTTCCTGTCCCCGGGGGTAGACACGGTCCTCGCCGAGGCCGCCGGACCGGTTCGCATATGTAGTTTAGGTAGAGAGGAGGGCCGCGCTTTCGCCGGCCCCGAGACGAGGCGGGTGATATACTACATGGATTGTCAATATTGATAGGGGCTCTGTTGAAAGTTAAATTTGTTGTCTGGCTTCTGTCCCGGCGTTTGTTGTGACTGAGCGATGTGAGAGTTAGTGTTAGTTGTGTGTTTAGACCTATGTTTGTGAGTTGGTACAGTCTTGTGGTGAGTGCCCGCGCCGTGTCTGTGTTTTAAGATGGTAGTTTTAACATTTCAGGGTTCCTAGGCTGTGTCGCGAGCATGCCCGGGCGTCGCGAGACCGCTGCATTCCTCAGCGCACCGCGCTGGGCCTCGTTGGGACCCCTTGACAGCTCCGTCCGAGCCAGGGAAAGGCGACCCCAACCAGTGTTCTACAGCACCTGCTGAGGCTATACTCGTTCCAGCAACACACGGTTTCTCATATACTTTAATTTCTGTTTTTATAATTTCTTTTATTTGTAAATATCTCTTATTATTTCTTATTTGTGTCTATGCTTTGTCATGTGTTTGTGTGATTAAGTTGTGTTCTGTTCTATTATAGGAGTTTGAGGCGGGGCTGCGCTCCCAGACCGGCCCCGACGACCAAACAGTTCGTGTTCGAGCTGCCAGGCATGCGGACACACGAGGAGGGCGTCGACAGGCGCTTTAGTTATAATCGATGTGGCCTCATCCACGCCGGCCAGAGGTCCAGTGTTGTGTTGTGTTGTTTGTTAACATTTTAAAAATGTAAAATAAATATCGATAGTACTATTGTATTCTTTAATCTCATAGATACCCGGACCACATTTTAATGGTGGATTATTTTGCTGCATATCTACCATTGTACTATGTAGGTTTATTTTTAGTTAGTTTAGTTTTACGGGGGTGTTTGCGCACTTAACCTCGTTACTCTTATTATTTTGGTCATTGTGAATGTATTATGTAGGTAATTGATACTTATACCGCTTTGATTGCGCCTAATTTGGGAAAAATGTAGCGAAACGACCCAAGTAGGTAGGTTTCATACACATCTGTATAGTTTTCAATTTAAGAAATGTAGGTGGTGCTGATTCAAACTGTCATATATAGATTTAACACGAAAGGGTTCTCATTTCCCAAGTCTAGTATTTTACTCTCTGCGTATGAGCCTCAAACCCGCTTAGTTAAACGAGTAATTTCACTGCAGACCTCGAGTTGAGTCATTTCGACTACTAGCAACATTCAGCAAGGGCCGGTCTATGTGAAGGATTGGTGACGGTTTTCCCTGCCGAACTCAGATTGAGTCATTACGACTGCCAGCAATATTTGATGAGAGTTTAAGAGATATAGGTGGCGCTGATCCAAGTTGGCATGCACGAGTGATTTATTTTCTCTACCAAACTCGGATTTAGTCATTGCGACTACTAGCGATGATGAGGGTGGCTGCCGATAAGGATCTAGATTGAGTTGTTATCATTGCCAATATTTTACTCTCTGCTTATGAACCTAAAACCCGCTTGGTTAAACGAGTAATTTCACTGCCGACCTCGAGTTGAGTCATTTCGACTACTAGCAACATTCAGCAAGGGCCGGTCTATGTGAAGGATTGGCGACGGTTTTCCCTGCCGAACTCAGATTGAGTCATTGCGACTGCTAGCAATATTTGATGAGGGTGGTTGAAGGGAACCACTTCAGATTAAGAGATATAGGTGGCGCTGATCCAAGTTGGCATGTACGAATTTCGCACAAGAGGGTTTGTTTATGTATGTGTTAAGTGTATTTTTATTAATAGCAATAATTATACTGGCTTATTTACCTTCGTTTTTTTTTTGTCTATTATAGTGGGGGTTTATAGACTTTCTTTACATTAGGGTTCAGTTTTCCCCCCTAAGGGGGATTCCCTAAGAGGGAAAACAGGAATAAGCCCATTTTACTCTTGGTTGAACAAATCATTTCGCTTCCGAACTCGAGTTGAGTCATTTAAATTACTAGCGATATGCAGTGAGGGCCGGTCTATGTGAAGGGTTGCTGGCGGCGGTGCGACCCGCCTGCAGTGTTATCCTTTGATTTTTTTTTTTTTTTTGAGCCAGTTATTATGCATATCTATTGATTCCCTTTTGTGATTGTCTAGATTAACGCCTTGCTTGAGCATTCCTGATTCCATATGTCAGTGGGCTAAGCTAATTTAGAGGGTAAAGAAGTAAATGTGTTTGACCAGGCAGAGCACAATCGCGGGAGAGGTGTTGTGTGCTCTTGGTCCGTAGTTAATGATAGATAATATTTCTGATGTAAAGCTGTTAAGTTACGACTTACCGGTATCTGTTTTTCGGAGGTCCCTCCCCATCGCTACATTAGAGGATGAGGAGGGTGAAGAGGATTGTTGGAGGCCTTTTGAGGGTAACTCGCGGGTTTGGAGCACTGGCTCTCCAACGATACCACTTGATGCACACCGATTTCGGCGTCAAGCCGAAGCACCGGGGCTCCGGCGACACCGTTTTGACGCGTATCTACTTCGGCGATCGCGCGCGCACCGACCACGGCGTCGAGCCGGAGGACCGGCCCTCCGGCGACACCGCCCAACACACGCTGTTCCCGACGTAAACCGATTCCGGCGTCGAGCCGAAGCACCGGGGCTCCGGCGACACCGCTTTGACGCGCACTTATATCGATGACCGCGCGCGCACTGACTAACTACAGCATCGAGCTGGAGCACCGGCTCTCCAGCGACACCGCTTGATGCACACCGATTTCGGCGTCAAGCCGAAGCACCGGGGCTCCGGCGACACCGTTTTGACCCGTATCTACTTCGGCGATCGCGCGCGCACCGACCACGGCGTCGAGCCGGAGGACCGGCCCTCCGGCGACACCGCCCGACACACACTGTTCCCGACGTAAACCGATTCCGGCGTCGAGCCGAAGCACCGGGGCTCCGACGACACCGTTGACGCGCACTTACATCGATAAACGCGCGCGCACTGACTAACCACAGCGTCGAGCTGGAGCACCGGCTCTCCAGCGACACCGCTTGATGCACACCGATTTCGGCGTCGAGCCGAAGCACCGGGGCTCCGGCGACACCGTTTTGACGCGCACTTACATCGATGAACGCGCGCGCACTGACTAACTACGGCGTCGAGCTGGAGCACCGGCTCTCCAGCGACACCGCTTGATGCACACCAATTTCGGCGTCAAGCCGAAGCACCGGGGCTCCGGCGACACCGTTTTGACGCGTATCTACTTCGGCGATCGCGCGCGCACCGACCGCGGCGTCGAGCCGGAGGACCGGCCCTCCGGCGACACCGCCCGACACACGCTGTTCCCGACGTAAACCGATTCCGGCGTCGAGCCGAAGCACCGGGGCTCCGGCGACACCGTTTTGACGCGCACTTACATCGATGAACGCGCGCGCACTGACTAACCACAGTGTCGAGCTGGAGCACCGGCTCTCCAGCGACACCGCTTGATGCACACCGATTTCGGCGTCGAGCCGAAGCACCGGGGCTCCGGCGACACCGTTTTGACGCGTATCTACTTCGGCGATCGCGCGCGCACCGACCACGGCATCGAGCCGGAGGACCGGCCCTCCGGCGACACCGCCCGACACACGCTGTTTCCGACGTAAACCGATTCCGGCGTCGAGCCGAAGCACCGGGGCTCCGGCGACACCGCTTTGACGCGCACTTATATCGATGAACGCGCGCGCACTGACTAACTACAACATCGAGCTGGAGCACCGGCTCTCCAGCGACACCGCTTGATGCACTCCGATTTCGGCGTCAAGCCGAAGCACCGGGGCTCCGGCGACACCGTTTTGACCCGTATCTACTTCGGCGATCGCGCGCGCACCGACCACGGCATCGAGCCGGAGGACCGGCCCTCCGGCGACACCGCCCGACACACGCTGTTCCCGACGTAAACCGATTCCGGCGTCGAGCCGAAGCACCGGGGCTCCGGCGACACCGCTTTGACGCGCACTTATATCGATGAACGCGCGCGCACTGACTAACTACAGCATCGAGCTGGAGCACCGGCTCTCCAGCGACACCGCTTGATGCACACCGATTTCGGCGTCAAGCCGAAGCACCGGGGCTCCGGCGACACCGTTTTGACGCGCACCTACATCGACGAACGCGCGCGCACTGACTAACTACAGCGTCGAGCTGGAGCGCCGGCTCTCCAGTGACACCGCTTGATGCACACCGATTTCGGCGTCGAGCCGAAGCACCGGGGCTCCGGCGACACCGTTCTGACGCGCACTTACATCGATGAACGCGCGCGCACTGACCAACAACAGCGTCGAGGTGGAACACCGGCTCTCCAGCGACACCGCCCGACGCACACCGATTTCGGCGTCGAGCCGAAGCACCGGGGCTCCGGCGACACCGTTTTGACGCACACCCGATGAACGCGCGCGCACCGACCAACCACAGCGCCGAGCCGGAGCATCGGCTCTCCAGCAACACCGCCCGATGCACACCGACTCCGGCGTCAAGCCGAAGCACCAGGGCTCCAGCGACGCTGCCCCGACGCGCACCTACTTCGGTTTGCAATCCCAATCCGTTGGAGGAGCGCTGCGTGGACTC
Organism: Idaea straminata; assembly: GCA_951213275.1. NCBI lineage: Eukaryota > Metazoa > Arthropoda > Insecta > Lepidoptera > Geometridae > Idaea > Idaea straminata. Next base: position 16,012,310 of record OX577847.1, read on the forward strand.
GACCGCTCCCTCAACTCCAAGCTGATGAAAACTGTCTTTGATGATCCGGTTTTTCATCGATGAACACCTGATGGAAATCCGTCTCTGGTGAGCGCCTGCTCCGGCGACACCGCCTGATGCGTACTTGCTTCTATGAGCTCTGGCTTCGATGAGTACCAGCCGATGAGTACGATGAGCCAGTGCTTCAATGACGGCGCTTGACACACACACTTGCTTCGGTGAGCATCAAGCCGATGAGTCCGCTTGACGCACACTCGCTTCGGTGAGCATCAAGCCGATGAGTCCGCTTGACGCACACTTGCTTCGGTGAGTATCAAGCCGATGAGTCCGATGAGTCGGTGCTTCAAACGACGGCGCTCGACGAGTACCGACCGATGAATCCGATGAGCCCGTACTTCGGTGACACCGCTTGACGCATTCTTCCTTCGATGAGTACTGACCGATGAATTCGATGAGTACTGACTGATGAATCCGATGAGCCCGTGTTTCAGCGACACCGCTGGACGCACACATGCTTCGATGAGTACCAACCGATGAGTCCGATGAGCCCGTGCCTCAGCAACACCCGCTTGATGCACACTTGCTTCATCTCCGAGTGGACTCGACCGCTCCCTGCGACGGACCGAGACCGACTGTTGGGTTAGGTTAGGTTAGGTTAGGTTAGGTTAGGTTAGGTTAGGTTAGGTTAGGTTAGGTTAGGTTAGGTTAGGTTAGGTTAGGTTAGGTTAGGTTAGGTTAGGTTAGGTTAGGTTAGGTTAGGTTAGGTTAGGTTAGGTTAGGTTAGGTTAGGTTAGGTTAGGTTAGGTTAGGTTAGGTTAGGTTAGGTTAGGTTAGGTTAGGTTAGGTTAGGTTAGGTTAGGTTAGGTTAGGTTAGGTTAGGTTAGGTTAGGTTAGGTTAGGTTAGGTTAGGTTAGGTTAGGTTAGGTTAGGTTAGGTTAGGTTAGGTTAGGTTAGGTTAGGTTAGGTTAGGTTAGGTTAGGTTAGGTTAGGTTAGGTTAGGTTAGGTTAGGTTAGGTTAGGTTAGGTTAGGTTAGGTTAGGTTAGGTTAGGTTAGGTTAGGTTAGGTTAGGTTAGGTTAGGTTAGGTTAGGTTAGGTTAGGTTAGGTTAGGTTAGGTTAGGTTAGGTTAGGTTAGGTTAGGTTAGGTTAGGTTAGGTTAGGTTAGGTTAGGTTAGGTTAGGTTAGGTTAGGTTAGGTTAGGTTAGGTTAGGTTAGGTTAGGTTAGGTTAGGTTAGGTTAGGTTAGGTTAGGTTAGGTTAGGTTAGGTTAGGTTAGGTTAGGTTAGGTTAGGTTAGGTTAGGTTAGGTTAGGTTAGGTTAGGTTAGGTTAGGTTAGGTTAGGTTAGGTTAGGTTAGGTTAGGTTAGGTTAGGTTAGGTTAGGTTAGGTTAGGTTAGGTTAGGTTAGGTTAGGTTAGGTTAGGTTAGGTTAGGTTAGGTTAGGTTAGGTTAGGTTAGGTTAGGTTAGGTTAGGTTAGGTTAGGTTAGGTTAGGTTAGGTTAGGTTAGGTTAGGTTAGGTTAGGTTAGGTTAGGTTAGGTTAGGTTAGGTTAGGTTAGGTTAGGTTAGGTTAGGTTAGGTTAGGTTAGGTTAGGTTAGGTTAGGTTAGGTTAGGTTAGGTTAGGTTAGGTTAGGTTAGGTTAGGTTAGGTTAGGTTAGGTTAGGTTAGGTTAGGTTAGGTTAGGTTAGGTTAGGTTAGGTTAGGTTAGGTTAGGTTAGGTTAGGTTAGGTTAGGTTAGGTTCCCCCCCGTGGGTTCCCGCCTTGTCGTGGCGGGGGGGCTTAGTAACCGTGGCCTTGCCAACCACGGTGAAGCCAAGAGGAACCCAGGGCCAAGCCAGGCAGGTGGAGCTGGCTAGCCCGAGAGGGACCGCTCCACCGACTTCCCCGCAAAGTCCGGTGTGAGCGGTACGAGAGGTAGGTCGCAGTGCTGTATGGGCGGTACTGCGACTGAGGCGGGTTGCGGTGTAGTATGGGCTGCACCGCAACTGAGGAGTAAGGGCCACGGCGGGAGAGGGTTGCCGGTATTGCGGTGAGCCGTTTCCCCTACCTTCCGTGGTCCTGACGGGGCCGCCACCGTTAGATGGCGGACGCGGTGGGGTCGCAGAGGAAGAGGACTGCCGGTGTGTTGTTGCCGCTTTCCCTGTCCTCTGCGACCGGAGTGGCTGGCGATGGGGCTACTTAACTGACCCATCGCAGGGGACCATGGGCGTCCAGACATGGGGCTGTCTGGCGTCCATCCGCTTGGTCCCCGAGAAGGAGGTTGCGACGTTCCACGTGCTCTGGTGCGTCGCAACAAGGGGGAGGGGCGAAAGCCTAAGAGGAGGGTCCTCACGGACAAATGCCGTCGGGGCTGCTGATGAATGCGAAAGTGATGCCGGTAGCCCCGACAATAGGCGTCGAGACGGAGCACCCTGGGGTTTTAGTCGGTTGGAGCCCGACATAACCACTTCGTTGGCCCCAACAACGGAGTGGTACCCGACCGGGTTTCCCCAGGACAAAAAAAAAAAAAAAAAAAAAAAAAAAAAAAAAAAAAAAAAAAAAAAAAAAGGTTAGGTTAGGTTAGGTTAGGTTAGGTTAGGTTAGGTTAGGTTAGGTTAGGTTAGGTTAGGTTAGGTTAGGTTAGGTTAGGTTAGGTTAGGTTAGGTTAGGTTAGGTTAGGTTAGGTTAGGTTAGGTTAGGTTAGGTTAGGTTAGGTTAGGTTAGGTTAGGTTAGGTTAGGTTAGGTTAGGTTAGGTTAGGTTAGGTTAGGTTAGGTTAGGTTAGGT